>CAOLHI010001508.1:0-600000 GCA_948474755.1 Ctenosaura bakeri
ATGTGTGACCTTTAGAGGAAGAAGAGAATTGGAGTTGCCTACCCCTGAAGTGAATAATGGTTCTTTCCTCTGCCATGACAGCATTAGGGTGGCTATGGGCTCACTCAGTCTCACTCTCTCCATCCACAAAATAACACTGCTAGTGAAAGGGAGAAAATGTCAGGACTATATGTGACTGCCTCAAGGTTGTCAACCCTTTTATCCCGCAACTGTGCTAACCATTTACAACGTATTCCTGTACAAATAAATACAACTTATTTCTAGGTGGAATGGCAAACAATCACAGACCCCCAAGTTTGGAGGAACTTGCCAAGGTGAGTTCCCTTCTGCATTGGTGCTCCCCCATCCTGTCTTCTATTTTATATTTTCCACAGTACTAAGGAACTAAGGAACAATGTTCCAGAAAATTATGAGCTGGACTAACTCAGTTGCAAACAGCATAAGCTATGAATCATCATGTCCACAATTTGAATCTAGTCGATGGTATCCTATGTCTTTTGTGGCCTAAGAAAAATGAGACCCCCCCCCAACACCTAAAACTGATGTACCTCACAAGTTTGATGCAAAGGCTTACAATTAGGTACTGTATGTGAAGTGAATGCTTGGAAATATCTCATTATGTTAAATAATCAGGCTGTCTGATGTGAGGGATTCCATGGCCAGAACTGCCTGATGATACTGTCTGCTATTGTTGGCCCTCACAGATAGAACTATGGAATAGAACTGTTAGACCCACTTAATCTACCTTATCTCCATCTAGCAATTTCCAGGGATGAGAAAACCTGCCAGTTTCACTTTCTCCTACTTTCATATAGGTTCTTTCCATCAACAATATGAAATCTATGAATTTTAATAAATTCATTGAGAACAAACTGAAATAAAATTTTACTGCAATTGCACCACTCAAATTCAGTGAAACAGCTGTTTCCAACACAGAGGGGATTGTGCTGTACATGCCTGTTAAGATGAAGAACTTGCCAAAAAATGGGTGACAAACTCAGCTCATACTCATAGGGATTTGAATGAAGACCTAAGTATCTAAGGTCTTGGTCAGGGATAAAGAAATCTATGACTCTGATTGTTCCCACATTTGACATTTCTCAATCTAACATTCTTTCCGTATCAAATATGAAGAAATTTGTGAATTTTTGGTAACCTCCTTAATCTAACTGATACACAACCTTGGCCTGAAAAGTGAAGATTCTACTTCCATAGCATTTTTGCCATAAGTTGCTCCTTGGAGAAGCTCCATTGAAATTGCTCACATTAAAAAGTATGAGGATCCAAATTCAGTCTTAAAAATAGTGTTGGGGAATCAACTTCCAGTGGGCCACTTAACAGATGCTCTTTTGCTGCAGCTCTGCAGCAAGGACAGCTTTCACAGTAAAGTTTACCCAGTCCCAACCCCCTGCCAGTAAAGGGGCAGCAGAGGTTTTTCCCTTTTGTCCAAAATTCCCATTATATGTGTTGTTGTTTTTTTAGTAAACATACTGTGAATGGGAAGGATTGAGAGGGTAACATTGTGCCTTGGGCCTTGGCTGTGAAATGCAGCTGTTTAGATTGAAGGATCTGACAGCTCTATGCCAGTACCTTGCTTTTTAAAAGAACTTTTAACTAACCTTTGAAATCATAACAATGAAGAACCTTTGTGACTAAGATGGATTAGAGAAACCTTTGCAGCTGTCTTCTTTCTGCAATCAAGAGCTGCGTAAGTCTGTTTGCACTGTAACACCAGGACAATTGAGTTTTAAGACTGGGAGTTGACATTTTAAAAGAGAAGAACTAAGAATTTGAGTACATATACTTTGTGAATAGACTGAATTGCATTTTATTTGTAAGAAGGAATTGGATTCTAACAAGGACATCACAGTGTGAGAAAGTATGGACATTATTAGTTGGATGTTGGTGTTTTTTTGGCAGCCTCTGGCTAGATCCCAGGGAAGTAAATTGCTAACCCTATAATTGCTAAATTAAGTTAGAAATGGAACCTTCCTTGGATGTTTTACAATGGACTATGGAAGAAATATAGGGAGAATTCCTAAACTGGAAGACTATAATAGATATCATGAGGAAAGTGGTCAGGGAACTGATTTGAGAATTAAGATAAGGGGGAGATAAGAACACACAGAAACTGACATGGAAGTGACACAAGATGAAAGCCACCCAGCAAAACATGCACAAAACTGCAGCAGCATGGAGGAGATTTATGAACTTGAGGGCTTTGGCTTGTGAAAGGAAGATTACATCCCAAGGGGTGGAGAAGGGGGAGATGAGTTTACTTGTGACATGCCTGAATATAAGTGAACTGATTTCGTTGTGACTGAAGGAAATGTGAGAAGGATGTTAAAAACAAAGGTGTTGTCTCAGGACTGTGATTTTATAATGTCATGTGTGAGGGTTGAATGAAACAAGTTGACTTACTCTGTGAGATTGATAGGGGTGTGAGAATGTATTATGCTAGCTAATGTGTTATACTAAGGACAAACTAGTTAGGAAGCCAGAGAGGGAGAAGAATGAATGAATCAAAGAGAAGAGAAGAAGTAAGAAGGTGGGTAGGTAGATCCTAAGAAAGGTTAAATTACGTTATATATGGTATTTAATAGGGGTACTATAATATTGGCCTTTTCCGCACCGGGCTATAAAAACGGTGCAGAGGGACCTCCAACGGAGGTCTTCTGCACCATAGAGTGGACTGGGGTGGACTACTTTTTGTAGTTCCATACCTCAGTCCACTCCGGAGTGACCAGAACTAGTCGTGCGGCGTATTTTTTAAAAAAAACCCTTTTTAGAGGTTTTTAAAAAGCACGGAGAGCGCAACCCCATGCTGCTCTGTCACCCGGCTCCGGAGCAGATTTGCAGCCGCACGCAAGTGCGTGCCTGCAGATCTGCCGGGGGTGGGCTTCCAGCTGGTGAGCTTCTCCGGTTGGTGGAGAGCCTCCACCAACCAGAAGCTGCCATTTGCGATGCCGGAGGACTGTGGAACAGCGAACTCGCACTGCTTCTCGTGGCGATGGACTCGGCCGGCCAGAAAACAAAGCCGGTAAGCTCCGTTTTCGGGCATTCCCCCCCCACATGCGGAAAGGGCCATTGTAATATAATAATGACTATATTTATTATATTTAAGCTTCAAATTTAGAGATCTACCTTTATATATGAAATTGTTTAGTATAGCTATGTATGTATGCATTGACTTTCAAGAATTTTATGTTCCATGTTTTTAATAAAAAAAAAAAGCTAAAAAAATGAGGTTGCTCTCTCAGGACAGTGACCTTCAAATGCTATGTGAGAAGCAATCAGGGAAAAGATGACTTTGTGGGAAGAGGGAAGTCAAATTCAAAATGAAATTTGGTCCAAATTAGGATAAAATGGTTATGGATTTAGGAAGACAAGTGGCTTGGGTTAATGAATTCTGTAATGGATTTAGAATATAAAATGGTATTTATGTATCTGGATTGTAGTGGTATTATAAAACATGTAATAGGTTTGTAGTTTTAATTAGTAAATATATAATGTAATTAAGGTACAGATTTAGGATACTGATACTGGATTGGGTTTATAATCATATGGATATATCTGGATTTAGCAATATGATTAAATATGTAATAGAACTATACTCTTAATTAGTAAAAACAGTAACTAATTAAACCAGTAAGCAGTATGTACAAAAATCAGTAGTATTAAGGTTATTTAGCAGTATTAATGTTATATACTATGTAATGTCATTTACTATGTAAATAAACTATAATAGAATGTAATAGAAGAAATATGGTAGGTATCTTGACAAGGGAAAAAAAGTTCTTAAGTTTTTTCAAAATAATGAATTGAGGGAGGCAGAAGAAGAAAAAGGCTGGATTTTTTTTTCTTGAGAGGCTTGAGTCAATTGGTAGGTTTTAATCTGTTCAAAGGAAGGTGAAAGGTTAATTATATTCTGTTCTTAATTTTTTCCCCTTTCCTTTCCTTTCCTTTCCTTTCCTTTCCTTTCCTTTCCTTTATATATTTCTAGCTTTCCCCCTCTTTTATGTGTTCATTTATGTATTTGTACTGTTTTTAGTGTTCTTTGGAAAATGCTAATAAAAATTTTAAAAATACTGCTGTCTGCTCCCTTCCATAACAGTGGGACAGTGAATTCACTCCAGTTTTCAGTCTGAACTGTAAAAGCGGTCTGAAGGTGCTGAATGCATTTGGGGAAGCTGTCTCCAATGTGCTAAAACAAAACAAAACAAAACAAAAGACTTTGGCAAGGTCTTTTAAAGTTTGAACTATAACCTGGAATGAATATATCCTCCCTACTGACATGAAGCCATCAGTGATATAGTTGCGAGATCTCTGTTGTACATAATGTCAGAGAATGGCAATTTTCTTTTAATAAACACATATTTCATTCTTTCACTGTTTTAAAACAAAACAGTTCATTAGAGAAAGTTTGAACAAGAATGTAGACAAATTATTCCTAAGTATAAGCTACCTTCTCTTTTGTTTTCTTAGCATCCATCAACTAAATTTCAGTCTGTAACCTAGGTGAGCATACCTTCCTTTAACACTATGAAAAACTATTTCTGAAATGCTGTTGTGAAACATTCTAGTTATTGCACAGATCTACTTTGATAGTTCATCATCCTCTCATATTATTCTCTGTTACAATAGTATTTGACTGTAAGAATTAAGAATGCTTCATAAAAAGTCTAATGCAATATTTTGCAGTATCTGGAAGGATTCCCCCCCCTTCTCACTATCCCCTTGGAGCAAAAGGGTTTCACAGATTTTTAATCTTGTGTTTCAATCTATCATATGCACTCTGCATCAAAGGCTACATTGCTGTGTTTGGTTATTCATTCCCCTGAGGATCATCTCATCTCTGTCACATGGGGTTTTCAACAGTCCTTCTTTAATACAGTTAGAATATTGAAACGATGAGAATAGTAAGCTCCTTTACTCAGAACCAGACCAATGGTCCATCTAATCCAGTATTATCTACTCCAGCTGGCTCCAGCTCTCCAAAATTTTGGAAAAATATTTAATGTAAAAGAAAAGAAAACTAATATTACCAATAACACTTGAGTTCAGGTAAAATACAACAGATTGAAACAAAACACAATTATGGTCAATTATGTCAAATTTTAACAACCGGTTCAAGAAAGCTGTTGTAAACCAGCTGAATGATACCATGGATTAACAGTACTGAAATTCCCCCTTTTTTACTTCCCTCCTTTCTTTTCCATTCCCTTCCTTTCTTCTCTTTTCCTGCTCCTCAATTTCTCCTTCCCTCCTTCTGCCTCTCATCTCCCTTCTCTTCCTTCCTTCCTTCCATTTTCCTTTTGCCTTCATCTTCCTTCCTTTACTTTCCTTCTTTTATTCCTTCCTTTCCCTCCCACCTTCCTTCCATCCTTCCTCCACTCCCTCTCTTTCTTTCCTCACTTCCCTTCACTCTTTTCTTATTTCTTTCCTTTATTCCTTTTTTCCATCTTCCTTCCTTCCCTTCCTTCCCTTTCTTCTATTTCTCTGTCTCTCTTTCAGAACACAGAAAGCTACTGGGTCTCCTTTGTATTTGCATGGATAATAGGCAATGGAAGGTACTACATGGACTGGTGTTCTGAAGATCACTCCAAACAACAACAAAAACATTTTTCTTGGTCCTTCAATACCAGGGAGTGAAAGGACCAATCAGCAGGTTGAACTGGCAAACAACATTCTATAAAACAATTTCAGGGGACAAAAATGAAAGAAGAATGAAAAGTCAAAATAAAAATAAGTCCGGACTTGAGGGGAAGAAAGTTCCATCCAGAAATCTGGCTGTGTCCAGTGGAGACTGCCTGGGGTGAAGTGAGAGATGTGTTGGCATCCTCTGTGTTATGACACCACAGCTCACTTTTTGGTCATTGTATTGGTCAGAATTCTCTTTTCACCATGCCATGATCAAAAGCAATCTTGTAATGTTATGCAGCCATCCCCCTGAACAGCCATTTCTGGATTGGCAGAGAATAAGGAAGTCGGTGGCTATGCTAATGTTGCCAGGTTTTCTAAATAATAATAAAGGATAGCCAAAATTTATGATATGCAGGGATGACAATCAGGAAGCAGGCAGGGCAGGTGTGTGTTCTACATGGCAACCCTAGGCTAAAGTTTCAGCTGTTTTCCATTAGCTAGACACACTGCAAGGATGTCATCGACAGGGATGCCCCAGGGACCTCAGGAACTGCCTACCAGTGCTTTTCACAGACCATCTAGCTATCGCATGCCCAATCCTAGTCTTCCACACTTGGTGGTATGGGTGGCATTACAGGTGTATCAAACCCAAGCCTTTCACAGAGATACAAGGGACTGAACTTTGTAGTGTCTTGGTCACAGAAAACTTCCTCTACCACAGTACTTCCTTTGAGTTCAGTCTTCTTCTTTGTTTTGCTAGTTATAGTGTTATTGTTTTTGATTACATAAATTCCTCTTAGCCTATATCTTTTACAATCAGATCTCTGTTTTTGTCTCTTCTTTCATTTTGTTCATTATTAAGCTATTCTTTTTTTTATTCACCACGTTTACACAAACCCATTTTCAGTGAACAGAGGACCACGCCTATTTCACTTTTTCTCATTAGTTATTGCTGCAGGCTGTCTGTTCAATCATCATAACATTTAATATGCCTGCTAGTCAATAATTTTCATGCCAAATCACAAGAAAATACTTTTAAAGCTCACTTTCTAATATCATTGGTTATACAGACAGTCTCTCCACTCTTTATTTCTCTCTAATGTGGATGATATTTCTGAATTTTTCTGAATCATCACCGGCTGCAACAATACTTATCAGCCATGCCTACCTCTCAAAATGTCAAGCATTTATGTTTGTGGGTTTTTTAGATGGTATTTTCAGGGTTTGTTAAGGAAATCCCCTTCCAATTATTTCTGATGTTGACTGAAAGTGAACGATAGCTAATTAGTAGTCCTGTTTGACAGGAAGAGCTTTTGACTGTGTAGAAGCAGTTGGATAATATATGACGAACCAAGAACTAAATGCAAGTTTTCCCACACTGATGTTGGCAAAAGAAAACCAAAATTGGAAGCCAAGCCTTTTTAAAAGTACAACAACACTTTATATTCATTTCTAAGGTTGTATTTTCCTACTCTGCCCACCATTTCCCTTGAAAACCTTCCAGTAGAATAGGTTTGCCTGTAAACATTTTCATGTGAAAAAAAGACTTCACAAACCTTTACTGTTTCTGCTTGAACTTCATTTGCTGAGATGAAACAGACAACTGTTTAAGCAGAAGACACACATTGCTACCAAAACTTCTACATTTTAAGTGTAAAATACCTGAAGCCTTCAAATCAATCAATCTATATTACTAACGAGACAAAATTAAAATGATACAAAAACATTTTCATCTGATCTTTAAACAGGTATATAACCCAGCAAAAAGGTTAGCCCATGGAAAACAATGCTCTTATATGCTTAGCTATTTACTTACATTTTTTACATCCTCCAGGAAGAAGGAAGAAAACAGATATCTGTGGCATGATTCAGCCAGTAATGAAATGTAGAACATTGCTCTTTAAAGTAGATTAATTGTTAGTTGGGTTTATATCCCACAAGATAAATGTCCTGCTCTTTATCTTTGCAACAACCATATGAATTAGGCTAGGATGAGAGAGAGTGACTGGCTTAAGATCACCTAGCGAGGTTCATGGCTCAGGATCCATTAGTTTAACCACAGCCCAGCCCTAAACCCAAAAGGCTGGATGCGGTTCAGCACTCTTAATGATTACAGCACATTGGTTCTTCTCTAATCAGAAATTGCCTACTGCCCAGTTTTGCAATGCATTCCGAACTGCAAAATTCCTTCAAGTGAAGTTGGAAAGGCTCCTCAGCAAACCAAAGTACTCTCCTACCCACTCCACCCAATAATTCAGTTCTGAAGATCATTTAACACCTAGTCATACTTAAAGCACTTATGCCATCAGAAGTATGACAAGATCCAAATCTTCTTCAGCCTTCTTGTGACATATGCAACTGGTTTTGGCCAAGATTTGGTAGCATTCCAAATTCTCTTTCCAAAGCTAAATGAATAGCCAACAGCTGCATCAAAGTCCTTAAACACTGATGGTGCTAGTATTCCAAACCTGAGTGGTGTTTGTGTTGTTTTTTTCCTGGAAGCCTATAAATTTCTCCCTTGTTTGCTGCCAATATCTACTGACATTTAATGGCCCTGAATACTGAGCTATTTAGCTAAATTTAAATATGAATTTTACTAAGCAACCAAATCTAATACCTAACATCACATTTGGTGGCAGTGAATTTTATTAATTAATTTTGGGTTTTTGTTAATGAACGAATCAGAGATTAAAGTCCTTTAAGAAATTGTATGGTGCTGGATTTCACACATAAGCCTTGCCTCTGCCAGATCTAGTGTAAACACATTGCCTATGGGTAGGGGAAAGGCCTAAAGATAGGGTACTACTCTATATTCACAGGTTCCTCCCATGAGCTGCAATCCTGACAACACCAAAAGAGGATTCCAGAAGTATTAATCAACAAAACAAAGAAAGCCAGAGAAACAGTAAAGATATTGGCTAGAATTTCCTATTACTGTTATGGATGTATAACCTAGAGTTACGGATCTGCAACTGATTCATATTTGTGTGGTCTTAACATATTCATGATTGTGGTGCTATTGCCACGATCATAGTAGTCCTCTAACTCCTTCTTTACCAGGAAGAAGCCACTGTGAGTGTCAGAGGGCTCTTTTCCTATCGATCAGGGCACAGTTTATGTTTCCACACCCTCCTGTTAGAAAAGGGATTGCAACAAGGATCCAGCTTGCACTAGAGTTCACTGGAGGGAGGGAGGTGGCAGTATGCCATGCCTTGAACAACAGGAGAACATATCTCGCATGCGCGCCATGGCTGTTGCCTAGTAAAGCTGGATGGTAGGGGGAACCTTAGATAAGTAGCTGATCTAGGATCTCATATGATACGATGGTTGTTCATCAATAGAAGACAGAAATACATGGAGCAGCAAGATCCAAAACATAGGTACATGGAGCAGCTGAAAATTTGTGAATACTAATCCAAAGCACTTACCTATTGGTTGCAAGATACAAACATGCTTTATCTTACCTATCCATATCAACAAAGGAGATGCAAACAGATATTAACATCTAGAACAGCTTTACATGAGTTGTTTACATGAGGCTTTCAATACACTAAGTTTCAGAAGGAAGAGGTCAAACAAAAAGTCTGAACGGATTCTATTATCAAAAGGAAGTTTCCCCCTCTTTTAAAACCAAAATAGTGGCACAAACCTATACACTTCCACAAGCATAATATGGTGAAAGCCTCTTTATTCTTCAGCCTATAATTTATTGTTAGCCATTAGCCACTGAGAAATAATGCCAAGGCGCATTTTTTTGCAATTGCAAAGCCATGTAAAGCTTTCAGGCTGGTGATATGTGCTAAAGTTGTCTTTTTTTTTTTTTTTTTGCCTTTTAAAAATATGGGAATATGGAATAAAGCATGTTTGCATCAAGCCAATTGTGTTGGTGGCTCCCACATCAGATCAGATCACATTTTGGTCCAGACCTTCAAGGAGCTATCCATTTGATAGGATTCAGTACTATGGACAGTTCCTTTAAATCTGAAACTAAAACCTGAAGTCGATTCACTGTCTCAGTAACATGGAAGCCACCAGCTGTTACTTCTTTAGGCTACCTATGAATTAGTGTTCTGAATTACCATTCATAAACATTAAACTGCTTCAATTTATAGCAAATTGTTTTGGATTCATGTTGGTTAAAGTGCAGTTGTTTTTATTGTCTACTTATTTTTTTTAAACTAAAGTTCATATTATCTTTTACTGCTTTGTTTTGTTGGTGAAGTCCTGAATGCAGAGATACAAACGATAATAGGAACATACAGAGATAGAGTTCATTTTACTCTACAGAACTCTACAGAGATAGAGTTCATTTTATTACACTTTTTCCTAGTGGATGGGATCAGGGCAGGTATTTGATTGTGATTCACAGTGAGAAACGGATTGAAGATGAAGAAAAGCAGTTTGATTCTGTCAATACTTGATGAACATCTTGAGGTGTTTGTAAATGAATCAGTACTGCATTAATCTATTTAAAAAGCTGCTCTTGAGAAAGAAAATAATGACTAACCTGATAATGTGTTTGCAGAATTCTAACTGTTTGTATGGAGGGCAAAAACTTATTTATTAAGCCTGGTACATACTGATTGCAAAGTAATACATAGTCATCCTCACAACAATAATAATCCTAGCATCGGCATTGAGATAACCTGGGGAAATGTTTAGAAGGTTGAGTACATCTGTCTTGGGTTCTGGTGCCTCTGAAGTTTTCCTCTCTCAAAAATTTTGGATCAAAGCAATACATCCACCATGACTCAGCTATTTCTACTGCATGGCTCAGGCCATGGGAATTTTCCAATAGCTGAGGTGCACTTACAGGCAAAACAATGGGCTGGAAGAGAAGGAAGTGATGCCTGAAAAGGTTAAGTTCAGAGTCAAAGAAAATTTGATTAGAGCATAGCAGAACCAGGAAGACAATACTTTTCACAAGTTAAACAGGGAGCATTTCACAGAAATATGAAATGGCTTATAATTTCAGAAAAAGAAATTCCATATAAACATTAGGAAGAATTTCCTGACAGTGAGAGCAGTTTGACATACACTGCCTCTGAGTGTAGTGGGGTCTCCTTCTTTGGAGATTTTTAAACAGAGGTTGAATGACAATCTGTTGGGAATGCTTTGATACTGGCAGGGAGTTGGACTCAATGGCTCTTGTGGTCTCTTCCAACTCTACGATTCTTTGATTCTATATTCCTATTATGGAGTGTCAATGGCTAGTCTTTGTGGGGACAGTCATTGAACACCAATATTTGATTGCCCAGGGAGCTCTTTACTACGTGATGCAGCTGTGCACACAGCTCAGGATGACTATCTCTAGTGGAGGACTGGTTGGCTCTCTGTCTACAATCCCCTTAAAGTAGGAAGGCATTTGGTCCAGTCATCTCCCTAAAACTGATCAAAATGTGATGTTTCAGGATCAATCAATAAATGAGTCACAGTGTTATCACATAAAGAGAAGTAAAAAAGGGATCTCTAGCCACATGTATTTTCAAACTGGAGTAGTGGTAGGCTGAATGCACTGCTTCCTCCTGTGATTTGTTTCTGTAGACCAGGGCTAGACACCTTGCTCCCCTCTCAGAAGTCATTGTGATGCAGTTCTATGACCATTGTCTGCTTTGGCTATTGCTGCTGAGAAAGTTTGTAATGTTTCTATATCAGAATTATATGGTCTTGGCTTGAAACTCATAGGCTATTTTCACACCACACTGCTATAGTGCTATTATTCCACTTTCAATGTCCTGTGGAATTCTGTAGTTTATGGAGGCCAAAGAGCTCTCTGGCTGAGAATTCTACATATCCCTCCCTAAACTGCAAACCCCAGGATTCCATAGGATGTTGCAAGTGGAATAATAGCACTATAACAGTGTAGTGCGGAAATGGCCATAGGATGGTATTGATGTTTAGGGTGGGACCTGTTTCTACAATTTTGTGGAGACTGGAAAAACAGTTAGTAAAACAACTCTGGTATCTTTTGCCTGTTCTACAAAATGAAACAGTGTTTATTAAAGGAATGTGAGCCAGCATCAGAGCCAGATATTAGGCAGTGAAGTAAATAACAGAGCCAAAGACCAAAGGAACTGTTCTGCCTTTCTATTAATAGAGAGTAAATGCTGAATTTATTTCAGGAGCTCTAATTCTGCAAGTTGAAATGCATAAAGCTCCATACCTATCTTTTGATGTGCCCATTGCCCTTCTGCAGGTTCATCGTGTGAACCCCTTTTTCTTTGTAGAAAGTGTAGTCTGAAATGAATATAGTCCTGCATTTAATAGAAGATGCTTCAGGCAGACAATACTCACAGGAGAAGACCCAAAACAAAACACCCACCCAACACAGAAATGCCTTGCTTCTAGCAAAACAGTCAACAATCAATTTACGACAAATAATACCACAAAGGGAATATAAAAGGAAAGGCTTTTCACCACTAAGTCAACACTGTATGCATCTACTGTGTGATCTTTGGGACAGAGGAAAGCAGCAAAGTGCTTTCATAAAAGAAATCCACTAAGGCAGAATAGTATTTGCCCAAAGAGCATCACAAACTGAATGCACAAAGATAGGAAAGAGACAATTAAGCGGTACCCAGAAATAATGCTGTTCAACACTGAATGGACAGATGTTGGTATGGAACATATCAACATATGTTGGCTGGAAAAAGAAAAAAAATGAGAGAGTACCCAAGCATACTTTGGGGATGTATGTGGATACTGACCTGGGCTTGAGACACGACTAGTAGTAGTAGACTCAATAATTTCTATGAAAAGGGAAAAGGAAAAAAAAAGAGAACATTTGGATATTAATCACATATGGAAGACAAAACAAAATGAAATGAATCAGTAGTTATGGTCATGCAACAAATACTGGTGATGTTAATTTAGGAGGGGGGGAAAGTCCACCAGAACAATCCACATATTCTATGACTTTCATGCAGTAGAACAGGAATGGTGTTTATGAGTGATACATATAATGTTCTCAACTTCTTCATGCATGCTTCACTAAGACGTAGGAATCAGAACACTAACTGACAGATTTCAACCAAGCTGTCTTTGCTGACCTACCCTTGAAGGTCTCAGAAACAGTCTGGTGGATTACTGAAATCAGCATACAAAACACAACTTAATATCCATGTTTTGCTGTGAATATGCAAATAATATCTACTGACACAGATAGAGCATTTTTAAAAAGTTGTACCTACCCACATGAAACTGCCCTAAATGTGCAAAACGCCACTTTGAGTTTTTGCTGAGGAGGAATGTATTTCCAACAGGCAGACATGGAAACAGCTCCCTCCTTGGTATAATCAAAAGGATGTTTAAAACAAACTACATGAAGCATCATTGGAGCAATCCAGCTAGTCATGTGACAAACAAGAGTAGGCCTTCTCTTAAGGTGGCACTATTTCATTTTAATGATTTTTTTTTTAAAAAATGCTAAACAAACAGATCATAACAGAGTTATAAATACAGATAACAGACAAGCCATATGCTATTTTCAAACTGAAATCTATTTATCCTCAAATGCATTTGCTTGAAATAAAGTCACACTGATTTAGTAGAATTTAACTTCAAGTGACTATCCATAGAATTGTCAGGTAGTCTCCTTCTCTCTCTCACCATCTGTCTCCCTCACTTTTTCCTGTGTGAGGTAGCATACTCAGATCAACACCAAGTCAATATACAACTCAAAGAAAGAAATGTAAATGACCATTCCTTTGAAATGCTGTCGCATTTGAAATGATGAAAAGCATGTCAAAATTGTGCATCATTGTGCATCATTATACTTTGAGCACTAATTTTTCTTTTTTGTAAAACACATTCTCTGAGGTCTCAAAAAAGCCACCATCAACTTCTCTTATAAATTAGTACATTTTTTAAAATGGAAAACGATTTTGGATTGGCACTTGTTGGATAATTATGCTACTTGAAGACCTTGACCTGCAATGCAGTAACTTCACAATTCCTTTGAGAAGCTAAAATGCATGCCCTTTGAAAGGCTATTATTTCATATCATATGCTGTCAATCATATCCAAGGGCTGAAGTATTAATTCTCCCTCCATTTTGCTCAGACAGCTCACAGTTGCTCTTATGTTGACTTTAAACACTATAGCATTTCTTCAGATCAGAATTTAAGCATCCCTCTATTATAGGGTACAAGCAGTTAAGAGCTATTTAATTTTGACTCACACTTATCACACATTAGGCTTTCTTGGATTGTTAAACCACCCCTCAGTGCCTATCAGAATTATGTATATTGTACATCCTGATGGGAAGAAACAATTCTTTTGTATCTCAAGAGAGGAAATATCTCTGTGAATGAAGTCAAGGTTTGAAGTACCAGGAGTTCTGTTCCTTCCCTAAGATAAGATATCCAAACAATACATTTTCACCAAAACAAAAGAAAACAATACACACACACAACAAAATCAAAACAATACAAAATTCAACCCAACTTGTCCTTATCTGCCAGGCCTGGGACTGATACAGCCGAAAGACGTATTATGGCTAGGATTGCCAGTCTCCAGTTCTCATAAGTCATCTCCAGGTGGGCAACGAAGACACAAATTCTCCAGTTTTGGTAAGCTCATCCCCGGGAAAGAAAAAATCCCCAGCTCTGAACATAGAGCAGCAGCTTGCTACATTTGCAAGGCTTCACTGATTTGTTCCTGCAATTTAAAAACCCTCTATGGGAGGGTGGGGGGACTATTATTTACTTAGTGAGCTTGTTGTGGCATCAGGGGTCACCCACTGCTCTGCATCTATATTCTGGATAGAAGCAAGTAGACTAAACTGTTCCTTTCCCCACCTCCTTAAGTAGAATTGAAAAAGAATAATCCCCTCATCTTTGCTGAGGACAGCGTTTTAGCTAAGATTTCTATCTTACTATTCAAACAGGAGAATAAATTCTCCCTCCCCCCCCTCTCTGAATGATAAACTAAAAGCAACTGGGGGTGGTATTAACTGCATTAACACTTAATAACATCACTAATGGCTGTTCCTAGGCCAAAGGTTTTGGCCTAGAAAACTCAGGGCTTGGGATGATCATGAACTGACAACCCTAGTAACATGGAATGCAAACGGGAATTCAGCAGATCCAGCATACAGGTTGCTTTGTATCTTGTCCAGAAAACAATATGGAATTTACCATCCATTCCATCCAACATTTTATTCTTTTTTGTGGAAATTGGATTTGTGGTGGTGGAGGTGGTGGGTCTGTCCCTGTTGCAACCCCAAGGACCTCCCAAACTAGGTCTGGAGGTCTAGGACAATCCTCTGAGTTGGGTTTTGGTTGCCATCAATAGATCATTAGAAAGAACTGTAACTTTGTAAGATCTATTTCTGGTGCTCTAAAGCCCTCCATAGACAGAGCTTCCTTATCTACTAGGCACTTTGAGCACAAAGCCTAGGGCATATGAAAATTTTAGGGCCCACAAAAACAGGATTAACAAAAAAATTAGGGCCTATAAGGAAGGGAGTTGAATACAAGAGTTCCTAAGGCCTTACAAAACCTTAATGTGGACCTGTCCACAGAGAGTGTGTCCATGAATAGAGTCATAGAAGGGAAGTAATATTTGATCTGGCACAATCATGCTGACAGACGCTGTCTCCCACACAGCAAAGAATATTTTTTTCTGTCAGAACAGGGACATTTGGATTGTTATTCCACTTATATCTGTTATCCCCTGCAAGTCTGTTAACAACAATGCTTGCTTCAGATCAGAGATGGTGTTGCCTCTGTGTGAATACTCTGCAAAGAAACTTTTTGAACATTGGAACCTGACCCTAGTATCATCCTACTGTTTCCACAGTGCAGTGACACATCGGGGGAATGAAAGATCTATACAAAGTACAGTCAAGATGAAATTTAAGGAAGCAAATGTTTTGTAAGAAAAAAAAAAAGTTAGATATCAACCACCAAATGTGAAATTAACTGAGGAACAAAAACAGTTCCATTGCCAGAAGCAATTCAAATAATCAGTATGATGTAGAACTATGACTGAGGCTTTTTTGGAAGCACTATATGTTACTTATTGCTCTATTTTCTCTTAATTTGATTTGGGTTCTCTCAAACTCACCCCAATCTTTCCACTCATCTCCAGTTTCCCAAGAAGTGTGGTTATCTTTATTTCAAAAGCACTATTCAAGAATGATGACATGAATTATCTGTTTTGCTGCTGCAAGATAACACAATCCTGTTTTTGTGACACTGAAGAAATGAATCTGTCTCTTTCTGTATCCCCACTCCCTGCCCCTTTATAGTTTCTTTAGAAGCTATAGGGTCTATTTAATATGACTATATAAATCAAAATAAAATTTCTACAAAATCAGCTTCTGTAAAGATCAACAGGGAAATTGCTTGTTTTACCTGTAAATACAATCTTTGAAATAGTAGTCTCTGAGAATATACATATGTGACTCATAACTCACAGCCTTTCATACTTGGTATGGAATTCCTACTCCTTCCTGATACAGAGTGTCTGACAACTCTTCTGAAATATGACATGTTTTCCTCACATCTGCATGAGTGCTTTAACTTTTTCACACCAAACTGTCTTAGGTCTTGGAAATGAAACATGTGTGCATGAAAGCTAGCACTTGATGAAGGTTTAGAACTACCCCCCCAAAAAAAATAATGCCGTGTCATAAAGCTGGCATGCACAAAAACATCCCAGCCCATTACCCGAGACAAAGAATTGATAATGAATCAGCTGACATGCATATGGAATCCAAACACTTCAAGCCAGAAACTACAGTTTTAAACAAAATATGATATTCAGAATGAAGAAACTGGACAGTTTCTCCCCTGCCCTTGTTCTTTGCATATGACTACTGAGTATACTGTATAAATTCGCAGAAGCATCTTTCAAATAATTTCTTTAAATTTTGAAAACTCTGCATGTTGTTTGTAACGGAAACATAATCTAATCTAGATCTCATCTCAAACCTAGTCTTCTCTTTACTAGTATAGTCATTCAGAAGCCTCCTGGGAAAGCTATGAGCAGGAAGTGAGGGCTATAGTCTTCCTCTATTGTTGCTCCCTTACAACTCAATAGGGGTGAAATTTATCTAACCTATTTAACGAATTTATCCAGCACATTCATCCTTAATCAATATATGAAACGAAATGCAGTTTTTGCCCTTTTATAAATTTTAATGTAATTCTCAAACAAAAATGTAATACTGAAATAAAAATATAGATAAATATACATACAAGACAGATTGCACAAAAATATCTAGGGGAAAAGTATAGCAGAAAATGCAAATGCTGGCTTGCAACTTATTTTGTAAATATAAATTAAAATTACCTGCAAAGTATCTGTGTTATGACTAATATACACAAAAATGCACACACATTTTGATCTGTAAGCTTTTAGAAGAAAGTCACAAATTCTTGTGGAAATGGGATGGCAAAAACATACAACTGGAAAAAACGGGAAACTGACCAAACCTAAAACTGACAGTTTCAAATATTCTTACCAGCAAAGTATATATTCAGCTACTATGGAGTTGTATGTTGGGTAGATGTTTTGATAACTGTACCAACTGAATGTAAGCAATTTGGTGGTTCTTGATACAGCCCTACCCCCATTCTTTGTTATTGTTTCAGAAGACATTTAGTTTTTTTAAAACAAAGCAGTGTGTTCTGAAACAAGGTCTCAAATAGCCTAGTCAAGTTGCCACATAAGTGAGTCACAATTAGGCACACTCTACGGAAGGGTAGTGGTAAAATTTCACAAAGTGAAAGAGTAAAGATGGACAAAGCTAGAAAAATGGGTACAAATAGGTCTGGATTCAAAGATCTTGGTGCATGAGACAAAGTCACCTACAGTTGCACCAGAAGCATTGGCAATTTCCTTCTGCACACGTAGCCCACAAAGCTGCTCTGGAAAGTCCTCCAACTCTCTGAAGCCAGCTTTTAGTGGGTTGCGGCTGCAGAAGTGGAATGTTGGGAAAACATCTCCATTTGCTCACACAGTGGCATTTCTGAATCTAAGCCATGTTCTCTTATTATAAGATCTTGAATCCTTTTGATTTCAAGATGCAGCAAACCCATATTTTGTTCTACTGTTCTGTGTCTCTGGCCATTTCCGCACTAACTTGTTATAGCACGATGATTCCACTTTCAATATACTCTGGAATCCTGGGGTTTGCAGTTTTGGGAGGGGCCAGCTGGCCCTCCCGAAACTGCAAACCCCAGGATTCCAGAGGATGTTGAAAGTGGAATCATTGCACTATAACAGGCTAGTGCAGAAACGGCCTCGGAAATGAGACAATCAAGGCCATTATGCCACAATTTGATCAAAAACAAAATGAAAGAACATCACTGAGAATCTCCTGCTGTTGATCAAAGGTAATGGGAAGTAATAGTTCTTTCCCAAAAAATATTATACCAGACTCTGTCCTGTTCCTGTAAAAGAGAAATGTTCTCATGTCTCATATGTGGGACCTTTTTGTATTTGCTATTGGATCTGATTAAACAATTGTCCTTCCTAAGGCTACCTTGATCATACCCAGTTAAATCATTTTTAGCAGATAATTTTTTTAAAATAAATAAATTTGCATATTCCAAAAATCTCCAATTAGTATGTTATTTACCTACTCCATAGCAAGTCTAAAGCAAGTATTGACCAAAACCAAATGTTTCATGAATCTTCCAACATTTTTGTTAGAAGAATTGGTGGAGTTCCATTCACTTTTAGAGATATGCATCATACACTGTTGCTACAAGAAAATAAAGAAATGTGCCCCTAACTCCTAAGTGATTAAAATGTTCCTTCTTCAATCAATCAAGCCTTTTAACAGAGGTAATGAATGGAACTTGCAACTCTGATAACTCTGAGCCAAGGATCCTGAGATTTATTAATACAGATGTCTTTTTAAGTGATCCTACCAGCCCTATGTTTCAGATCTGGACAGAAAAAGAAGCTTCTGGACCCTTTATGGAGAATGCTGTTTAATATGAAAAGGCTGCACAATCTCCTCAACACCAGCTCTATGAATATCCAGTGAAAAACCATATGACATTGCTAGCTTCGAATTAATTATTTTGAAATTATTCATGCTATGCAGATATTCTAAACTGATTGCCCTGTGATGTCATTAGATGTAAACTTCTCTCTCCCTCTCTCTCTCTCTCTCTATATATATATATATATATACATATAATACTGCTGTGATTTATAGAAAATATTTCCAGAAAAATAGATACAATATATCATTGCGCAAACACAGAGAGAAAAAGAGAGAGAGAGATGGCTATGTTTCATTGATTGATAAATTTATAAAACAAGCTTTTGGAAACAGATTCAAACATGAGTGTAATTTACCAAAGAGGCCAGGAAAACACTACACTGGAAGAATTTCAAAGTGATGAAATACTTGATGGTTTGTCAAGTTTGCCCATGCAAAACAGACTATACAAGGGGCTATTAATCACAGTAACTGGCAACCAACTAAGATAGTTTTCTTACATTGTCAGAATACAACTTGTCATCTTAAAGTTTTGGTTTAGTGTGAAGTTTTCTAATACTAACATCCTTAAAATGAGTAAACCAATTAAAAAAGCAAATTATGATACCTTGCATTTCTGTCCTTTCCTCTCCAATTTATGCACAGGAAATTTCAGCAGTCAGAAGCAAATATTTAATTTTGAACTTGTCATCTACCAGAAATAGTTGCCACAAAATGTAAGCACACACAATTTGTCCAGCTTTTTATATTCATATAGTAGTGAATAAGGCACATACCTCAAGGCTTATTTGAGCCAAAAATGATGCTGCACAAGTAAAATGTGACCAACTCTAGATCATCACATATGTGATCACAGGGAAACTGATGTACTCTTTTCCCTTTTAAAACACAATCATTTTTATACAAAAGGCTGTTCATAACTTACACAGCTTTTAATCTGATATGTGTATATGCTTATATCCATAGGAAATATATTTTCTATACTCAGGTATAAGCTGACTTCATGCATATGCTGAGGGCAGGTTTGGGAGCCAAAATGAGGGATTTTGATATGACCTCTGGATAAATCACAGGCCATTCCATGGAAAGGGGAAAGTGCCAGCACTGCTTCAAAGGCCCATCTGCCCTGATGGCTGTTGCCACCATTTTCCTGCCCATGTATTCAAAAAGGCCTTTTGCCACTCTACTCAGTGAAGGGGATTGTTATTGTTATTGTTGCTGTTGTTGTTCTTCTTCTAATAGTTGCATATTTATTTACAAAGATTAGCATCAACAAAGATTAGCATCAATGTAGAGTATCATGTACAAATTACAGACTTAATATTCTCCTTACATAATATAGCCCAAATAAAGGGGGAAAAGGAGGTCAAAATCAAATATAAATATATATCATGTTATCTAAATTATTTTCTAAAAGCTATAACAAAGGTTTCCCCCATTTCTCACCAAAATATGTAATTAGATTTTCCCAATGATTCTTAAAATTGTTTAGTGATTTATTCTTCACCAAGCTTGTCAATGTATCCATTTCTAATACTTCATAAAGATCTATAATCCATGAGTCTATGGTGGGAGGTTCTTCCTCTTTCCATGCTTTTGCATAAAGGATTCTAGCTTTAGTTATCAGATTAATTGATTGCATATTTGAGTAACTGATTAAGTATTAATTGATATTGGAAGACTATACGTATACAAATAACAGAAATCATAAGGAAGAACTTTCTGAATTGTATTTGTTAAATATGTTTAACGTAATTGAGAACTATGTTGAGAAATGGTACAAGAAATTAATACTTCTTCTTTTTTGATAAAAGTTATACTATTACTCTTACCAAAAAACAAACTTTTTTCTGAGTAGAGTGGCTAAAGGTAACAGCATAGTCCACCCTGAGAGAACCTAAATGAAGCACTGATGTCGGCAGCCCTCCATATTTAGGTTGGAAAAGTATTTATGATGGGATATGTAGTTGAAAGACATAGGTAGTATAAACATGCAGCTGCTTGCTCATAACCACACATTTCTGGGAATACCGTTATGTAAACAGCACTTGGTTCACACCAGATAGTAACAGACTCTGTTCTGCTACCCAAGGTCAGTTTTAATCGCTTTGCTTGGGAACTAAGGGGAAAGCTATAACATACTGTCTCTGAATTTCTTCTTCAGTTCGAATCACTGAAGTTATGTACCAGCATCTCACTCCTGAATAAAGCTTGCTTTCACACGTTTACTCTGTGTGTGTGAAATCAGTTCCTGACAACTGACCTCCTCTACTCTCTTGCTGCTCCTTTGAGAGGAAGAACCATATTCCTATCCAGGTATTCAAAAAGGCCAGAAGTGGCACTGCACTGGAGAGAGTAGAGTGGGTGGGTGGGTGCTTCTTTTCAGTTCTTCTGGGACAGACCAAGCTCTCACTTTTCACCACTCTATTCAGAGAAGGGAATGGTTCCTTTTTGGATAAGAGTTAAGGTGGAGTACTTACATTGACCTATGAATAAGTTGACTCAGGTTTTGGGCGGTAAATTTTTTGACTAAAATTTTTAGACTTCTACATGAGTATGTATAGTAATTAATTTTCAGTTATCTTGTTATAGCCACCCACAATCTTTTCAACACATTTCCCTCATACATGCCCTTAGAGTAGAATATCATAGTATATCAAAAAGGTACCAGAAAGCAGAACAAAAGGCTGCACATATCTGAAATCTAATAAAGCATTCCTTTAATTTTTATTCACTATTGTTTTACAAGATGAGGGAAATAAATGAAAGGCTAGAGAGAAAGCTATGTTGCTTTCTATTTATCCCACCATTTCCAAGTAGCTCAGGGCTATTGGGTGTTTTCTCTCATATTACGTGATTCAATAACTACAAGCATTGCAAACCATAACAGCATTTACTACACCACAAATAATGGGAAAACCAATTTTCTCCCTAGTGAAACAGTGGCTGGAATCCAGAGAGGTCTATGCTGAATTTGAAGAGCTTTTGCATACATGTGAATGATTTTTCCATCCAGAGGCAGACCCTTGTACCACTCTAGAAGTCTTCTGTAGCTCAAACATTGCATTGCATTCTTCTCTAAAGAAGGAATCTAGAAAACCATATATTTTTTATCTATACATTTGCAATAGAGAGCCAGGATGGTTTAGTGGCTTTATTGTTGGAATAGGATCCTGGGAGTGCAAATCCCAAATCATCCATGAACACCTAGTCACATTCTCTCAGCCTTAGAGGAAGACAATAAATGTGGCCAAGAAGATCTTGTGATACATGAATCATAGAGTGTATGTAGGTCAGAAATGACTAGATGGCATACAAAAGGAACATTTGCAACATTTCACTTTCTCTCTCTCTCTCTCCCTCTCCCTCCCTCTCTCTCTCTTTCTCTAAATATAGAAATAGTATAACTTCTCAAAGGCACCCATCTATTTCCTGAATTTATTTTATTGTTTTTATATGAGACAATCTCCATTCCTCAAGCATTAATAGCTTAAATCTGGCTTCACACTAGCTGACATCCACTAGCATGACAGTTCTTCCTTTTCCTCCCTTGTAGTCTTCTGGGGTAGGTGCTAGCAGCATCTCTACCCCAGAGAGTTTCCTGGTCCTTAGGAGCAGAGTTTGAGGGTGCCCAGCCATCCCATTCCAGTTCCACTGAGGGAAGCACTTCCAGCTGTGGAATGACAGCACTGAAGTCTTTGGATTCCTTCTTTGTTGATGTAACTGTTTATCTGAAACTTTCTCATTAACTGATGTAAACTGAAAATCTGAGAATCAAGAACTTTCCCCATGAGCCTCATAAGGCCTGGTTTTTCTGTAATCACATGCCTCATCGTGCTACATAATAAACAGCTTTTGCCCTGAGAAACATTTCAAAAGTACTTTGTAATACTGCATGCAAATTAACTGTTCTAAAGTCAAACATTCCTCTAGCCTTCCATAGACCATCAATTTCTAGGCTAGATTTGTACAAAACTCATCTGATTGTATGGAGAGTCTTCACGGATATGTTGGGTTGCAAAGCCTATACATTTTCTGCAATAAATACTAACCATTCATTTCACTGGAGGGACTGACATTCATGAATCAGCTGCTCCCTTAGAAGGAACGGGGGATCTTTGAAGCAAATATACTTTGAATAAGATATAAGACTAATTTTTTCAAGTCATCTTTAAAGAAAACTTTTTTTTATCCTTTTCAAGAGATGTAGGACAGCAATTTTCCTGTTTCTGAAATATCTATTTTTATGCAGGATATAAGAAAATTCATTCTACTTAATTTTTTTTTGAGACCACTCAAGGAGTTGAAAATGAATTTGTATTGTCATGCAGAGACAACCACGTCAGAGACTATTGAGACTCACACCTGTGTGTAGTATTGACAATTTGTATCATCATCATTAGTTATCAATGTCCTTCCATGATTATATTCATGTCAGGGCAATGATATAGTATTCCCTTGTTCAGAATTCAAACAATGAAGATTTACAGTTACTGCAAGGCTGCATTTATGAAACACTCCAATGTTAAATACTCTAAATCACTTTTCTAAAACAACTCTATGTGGAATTCTGGGAAAGGCAGTACAACATATCTGGAGGGCATCAGACTGGGCAAAACTCTAAACTATGTTCCTTCATTACACTTTCAAAAGGATTGAACAGTGTTGGGAGGAAAAAAAAATAAGTGAAGAAACAGTAAAATAAGTGTTAACCTATCACTTGCTAACTATTTGATCATCCAGTTTTTCAACTGATTTACCCCACCAAATTCCAGATGTATATTGACGAACAACCTCACAGGAGAAAAATCTTTACCTCTAGAAGGTTTCAGAAGTGTGCTTTACATTGATGCAAGCCCAAGTATGCTGGGCAACTGTGATGAAGAACGATGGCTTCTCTTTTCATAATGACTTGGTATGGCCAAGAACATAGAACCATTGGCCCAGGTATAATAAAAAAGTAGTTTGAAAGTAGCTTTAGACACAGGCTGACACTCAGTCAATAACATACACATGCATAAGTAATGCTATGCATGTGGGGTGAATTATTTGCCATAGCACAACAGGCATATTCTGCTAATAGCAGCAGAAGTGGAACTGTGCAAACAACAAGGTTGCAGGTCGCAGTTGCATATTATGCACTGAGCATTGAGGTTGCATGTTGTAAATTGCAGTTGCATGCTGTGCACAATAGCATTGGTATGTTGTGCAATGTCGCTAATCTGCATGGGCAGTTGCACAGTGTTGGTGTAGTATTTACACTGCACTAAGGAGATGTTGGTTTGAAGCCATTGGAAATTATTATCTCTGTGAAATCACAACTATAAGCTTAAGAATACAAAAAAATCTTTGCTAGAATTGTCTGCAGATTTCAGGTAGTGGACTAATGGTCAGAATTAAAAAGGAAAAAGAAATAATATATAAGAAAAACAGAATGGTTTCTGGGTTGTATTATTTAACATAGAACCTAAATTTCCCTGAAATACTCCAAGTATTAATTTTAGCTGCCCATTTGTGTCACATTTTATGCTGTGGTTTACTTATAAATTGCCAAGATAGTTTTTGCATCAAGATATACACATTATCTTTGAAATACAGGACGTGCCGACTTGTCAGAGAAATCTGTCATTTGCAGAAAACTGCCATGGAGATTTTTTTGGAAGATAATGCTTTTCAATACATCAGATATGTTTATTAATAAATAAAAACCTAAGGAAATGTGTGGTTTCACTGGAGAAATAGAAAAATATCATTTCTGTCTTTCCAAATCCATTATGGCTTTCACAGAAAAGCATAATATCTGCCCTTCTAAATAACTATTATCTTAATAAACAACCATGTGTTTTTTCTTACACTTTCAACTTTGGATACCGCAAAGTGTGTAGCAAACTCAAAAAAAGTGCAGAACATTCAAAAAACAGTGTTAACTGATTATAATTAAAATCTATGCAAGTTAACATAATTCAACTTACTAATTTTGAGATTTTTAAAGTATCTATTTTTAGCTTACAAAGGCCATTATGGAAGACCATAGGGCTTTTGGCAATATGTAGTGTTGGACTGGATAATCTGTGGCATTCCAGTACTCCAGTTTCCATCAGGACTAGCCAGGCTGGATAGTGATGTAGCATTTGAGGAGCAGCAATTCTTCAACATTTAAAGAACGAAAGCTCCCCGTCTCTAATGTAGGGGGTTGAATGTATCTTTAAGTGCTCCTCACTAAAACTGATTGGTTTCCTTCTGACACTTGCTTGGTATGGGTTAGTACTATAGCGTGTGGCTCTCATTTGCTGTATTTCTGTGTGTACTCCTTGGAGAGCATGAATGGCTATATATGCTGCTTTGCCTTGGGGGAGATAGTTGTATTTCCATGTTTTTCTGGCCATAAAAAGAAGCTGTGTCATTATTCAACCTATCTTGGCTGAATATTGATACAAAAACAACAACAACAAAAAACAACCTTATTGGAGAACAGAAACATGAATAAATATTCCATCTCTAGAGTCCTACAGGTAACACGGAAACACATTGGAGGCATCATGCAGGACTAACAAATGGTTCTCAAATCATGGGTAAATTTGCACATACGAAGTAAGTTTCTGTTTTTCTGCCACACCTTCCCATATGAAGGATCACAGTTAGAATCTTCTTTATGTGTCCCACTGTCCTCATTACATACAGAAATAGCCTAGCATTTTTCTTCCAGTTTAGAAGTTATGCTGAGAATTGGCAAGATATTATTTCATGCATCACATATGGGAAATGTCAATTTACACAACAATGCATACATCAAGAAGAGGTAATAAGTTGTTTTGTTGTTATTTTTATTGTTTGGCTGACTAGAAATGATGTGGAAAAGTAATCAGAACTAAATGATGATACCCCAAACACTAGAAACGAGTATTGGAAAGAGTATTTGAATGCTTGATGGGAAGAAAGAGAGAAAAAGTTGCTTTTCACATATCCAAAAACCCTAACAAAGAGAATCAGTTCTTCCCCATTCCAAACTCACTCATTTCTTCTTTCCAGAAGTGTGCATGTGTGTGTGTGGGGGGGAGGCATCTCAGCAATGAGGGTCAACATCCCAAGTTGTGTTCTAGTATCTGCTGATGATAATAATGTCTCCATCATCATGAACCAGCTATCAGCATGCGTCTGGTGAAGCCATAGCCTCCCTGATCATTACCCAGTTCCCCCCAGTGTTGTGTGATAGGCAGATGGGGGAAGCCAGGGAAGCAGCATGTGAGGTTATAGCTTCGTTGACTGTTGTCTGGCTTCCCCCTTCCTGACATTGTACAGGCTGAGCAGGGGGATGCCAGGAATGAATCCTGGAAGGCTATAGTTTTCTGATCACCACCCTATTAAAGTCATGTGTTGGGTTGGTGGGAACTAGCAGGGTGTCCTGGTAGGCCACAGCCTTCGGATCACTTGCCCTGTTTATGAACTCTTCTGGGGTTTCAGGACAACCTTTGTCAAAATGTCCTGGGCTATGGGCTCCTTGTGACAATCCTAGATTGAAAATTAATTCTAAATTGGCAATTACCCTATTATAATTAACTATTATATGGAAGTAAGTGTGCTTTGATACCAACTGGCCTTGCTTGGTTCCAAACTTCAACCTATCTTCTGTGCAGTATATTACATTTTTTCGCAGAGTAGTATATCCATTTAGTAACCATTAATTCTACTTGTAAGGACAATGTAACTATGTTTTTTTTAAAAAAAATCTGCAATAGAAATATTTTAAAAATATTCATGTTTATAATGTGCCTGAATATTTTTCTGCATTAACAACTCAGCATAATCCCAGGCAAAGACAACATGTGCATCAAAGTCCTTATTTCTAACCATAGATTAGTTGGAGGAAACAGCTGGTTTAAGTGTTATTCTTACAGCTGCTCAGCAGAGAAGAAAACGAAAGTGACAAAGTACTCAGCGCTCCTGATATTCTTTCATTAATATGTATAAATAGCAAGTCCATGAATAATGTAAGACAGATGGAAAAATTGTTTGCAATTCTACTCTTAAAAATCCATCTGATTAGCACTACTCCAATAATTATACAGCCTTGTTCTCGGAGGTCATTCTCTATATCTGCATAAATAGTTATGCATGGGAATAACTGTGTTTTTCAGGAAGGCAAACAGATGAATTAGAATTGTTACACATTTCGACTGTAATCCTCTCCCACCACCAGCTGGTATCTGAAGGGTGTTTCAAACAACACCTTGGTCCTTTTGCTACCAAGCCCTGGTGACGCAGTAGTTAAATGCCAGTACTGCAGCCACAAGGTTGTGAGTTACATCCTGCTGGGCTCCAGGTTGACTCAGCCTTCCATCCTTCCACAGGTCAGTAAAATGAGTACTCAGCTTGTTGGCGGCAATCAGCTAACACATTGTAAACTGCTTAGAGAGTACTCAGCTGATAAGTGGTATAGAAATATACATGCTATTGCTATCAACCACCACCAGCAGTAGGACATATTGTCAGTGGGTGGAGCTCACTGTGCTGGAGTCCCTGCTACAATTAAACACCACTCTTGGTTCTCTTACCCATGGTAGAAGCTAGCACTAAAAAACAAACAAACAAAAAAACTCCCTGTAGGGTACTCTGGGGGTGGGACAATGATCAGTTGGATATACAGAATCCAAAACTGCTTGGCTCATCTCAGACATGCCCTATCCAGCCCCTTGAACCTGGAAAAGCTCATTGCTGTCAATGGAGATGGAAGCGAAGTCCTGATTTCTCAAGGAGATTTCATTTTGTCCCATGTAGAACTAATAACCATCCTTTCTTTCACTGGTGAATGACTAATAGAGCATACAGCACAAAACTTCCTTTTAAAGGCTCCAATAGGAAGTCATATCTTCTATTTGGGTTGGATCAAGGACCAATGTTTTATAATCTTAAGACTCATCCAAGAAATTTGATTCAAATCCACTCTTATGATACCACATAAAGTTTTTTTTTAAATTAGAAAGTATTAAAATAGGTGAATTTTATTTATATTTAATTTATTTTTAACCTTAGATTAGGCAGAGGAAAAGCTTTCCTTATATGCCACCAGCCAACAAAAAACACTGCTTTAAAATAAACACACTGGCACAAAAATTTATCTACTGTGAAAGTCTTCATCATTATTTATAACAGATAACTAAGAAAATTGTTCTGATATAAAACTCCTCCACCATCATTTTGAAAAATGTAAACATTGTATTAGTGAAATGTAGTGAAAGCACTGTTTGCCTTCCTCTTTGTATCAGGAGTACCTCTACTGCAATGTTACACCCATGGACTGAAGCATGACCTTCACCATGTCACTTTCCTGTAAAATTCTGTTCCTCATTTGTCAAATGGGAATAAGAGCCTCTTTTCTTTCAGGTTTAAGAACAAAATACTCAACACTGTAGAGCATATAAAAATTCTACGTGCATAATAAAAACAGAATAGCATGTTAGATGCAATGCTATTAAAGCCCAATGCAATGGCCTCGAAGCAAATGGAGGTGTCTAAATTCCATGCACATTTCAATGTTTTGTACTTGGCTTTCTCCTTTGCATTTGTAAATGATTTTGGAATATGTTTTCTTTTAATCAAGAAGATTTCTTTAGACCACTAAATCCAACTGTGGAGAAATTCAGTTTAGTATATGTAGATGGCTTAAAATCTAATCTAGGGATTACATGAAAGGATGGCATGCTTTCTTTTTACTGTTCTCTGAAGTGGTTGCACATCTAGTAGGTATCAAGACCATATGATATCATAAAGTGAACTAGGCAAGATGATTGGAAAAGAAAGTTATAAATGGCACATGAGATGGGTATCAGTGGGTCCAATTTCTCTATTACCTTTAAATGTGAAATGTTCCAGGTGTCTGTTGAATCAGTGAAAGTACTCACTATAGCATGCATGGACCACTAACTGCTGCCTCTTTCTTGGAAGTATGTTAGTATTCAACTATTTTGTCTCTGCAAGTGAGGACAAACAATTCCCACAATTTCCTCCCCACTGCAGAGAAAATGAGTTTTTCTAAGCAGTCTTTGTTTGGTATTCATACCTCCTGAAGTATTTTGGGAAATTAATCTGCAACAATACACAGAAAATCATGGGGGAGCAGGAGGCTGTGCAAGAAAGCACTGTTTCCTGTGTGTTCTTTGCACTTAACTGGTGTTTTTTATATCCAAACAACAGCAGCCAACAGCACAACAAAAACCTTATGTAGCAAAATCTTGCTCAGCAAAATGACGTGGTTATTTTTTTTTTTTTGCTAGATTCCCCCCCCCACAGTGCCTTTTGTGTAAGGTTTTAGTTGTGCAAGATTGCCATTTTTTTTCATGGCAAACAGTAATCTGTCACAAAAAATAAAACACGTGTTTGTCTATAAATGGTGCTTTTTGGTGCAACACCTCCACTATCCTGCATAAAACAAGTGCATTTCCGTATCAAATAACTTTCTGAAACATTTCAGGATGTATGAAAACTGGTTAACAGCTCTGCAAACTTTTCATCACTGTATTATTATTCCGAAATAGAGCTAATATCAGAAAACCAGTTTCAGCTAGGAAATGAATAATGGGAAATACTTTTTCCATCCTTATCTTCTTCTTCTCCTTCTTGGTAACTCCTCCCACATCTTCAAGACAGTAGGGGGAGGTACTACCAAATAATGCAAAGAAGACATGGCATAAAAAGTTGGAACTGCACTACACAAAAAAGCAAGGAAAGTAGTTGATTCACACATTGCTTGCCACTTCTCAGAAAAAAGTGATGCATAGACAGGAATCCCTTTTCCCATAGGAAATCCTGAACATATTCAATCCTCAGTTATTATTACAGAAACAAACACTTCAAGTGTTCACTGATGTGCCCATAACATTTCCTTCCCATTCTACTCGCTCTAAAGTCCTGTGCCTTGGCAATGGGATGTTGAAGCACAAGGGATGTTGAGAGGGGCCTACTCAAGTCACAGGTATTTGAACAGATGTGTTTTTGTTACAGATGTAATTCTTCATTAAGTTCTTCTTAAATGTAGTGAGGAGTAATTTCAACAGTTTTCTTCCTGCTGCAAGAAAGTCTTTGAAAATCACAATTTTCAAAGGTTATTTTCAATTTGATACTCATTCTGGAAAAAAAAATCAGATGTGGTTGGTTTGCACAGAAAACTGTATTTTCTGCATTGAAAATAATACTTTAACATCACTATCAATTCTTGTGTAGAAAATGCACTTTCTTGCACAGAAAATGCTGCACAGAAAATTTGCATTTTCTATGCAAATCTCACCATGTGCAAATTTTCCACAGAATAAATCCCCAATTATTGCATTTTCTGTGCAGAAAACTACCTTCTTCTACATAGGAATATTATTTTCCATATATAAAACTGCTGTTTGCTGCATAGAAAAGACTGTATCTGCAGAAATAAGCCATGTGCAAAATTTTGTGCAGAATAAGTCCCAAACTGCGAAGATTCTCATCCTACCAAGATTCTTTTTGTAAGGCTGTCTCAAAACTTGAAAAATATTTTTTTTTAATATTTCTGAAAATTCTTTCCATTCCTTGTTCCTATATTTAAGCATTATTGTCTGATGCTCACCTCACTTCTCTCTCACACACACATATACACAATTAGTACCGTTTTTGCAGGTTTAATGGATTACTAAATCAATGGCCATATTTCCACGTGAGTACCTTGTTGGAGCCCGTACGCCATCTGTAGACAGAGCCAGTGCCTAATTAGGGTTGAGCCAAAAGCAAAAGTGTGTGTGGTTTGCATACGGAAGGATTATATAATACAGTCATATCTCTACATTTGTGGGTCTGACCCTCACAAATTTGATTATTCATGAGGCACATTCTTGCCTCCCATTGCCCATTTTCTTCCTCCCATCCCTTTCATTCCTCACCCCAGGTTGTGAGGCTTGTGTTCAAAATGGATTTTTTTTTCTTTTTGGGTGAGCAAAGCTCCCCTCCCACTACTGATGGTGTGTCCTCTCTCCTGCACTTTCAGCTGTGTAATGGCTGCTGATTGATCAGGCGCTCTCTTTGCTCCTATCCCTTCCTTTTCAAGGTGGTCAGCAAAAATAACTAGAAGGGAAGAACTGTGCTCTTCCCTCTTTAAGGGGAAAGTACTGGTTAGCCCTTTACTGTGTTTTTTTCCCCCTTCCCTGACCCCCAATACTAGGGCCAGAGGAAAAGGAATGGGAGAGGGGAGCTCTGGAGGGGAATCATAGGGGTGGGAGTTATTCATGATTTTTCTACTTTTGGGAAGGTTTCTGCTAACCCTCACGAATGTGGAGGGGCTACTGTATTCTCACCATCTGCACATTCCATCTTTCTTTCTCCCTGCCTGCTCCAAACTGGGGAGGTCATATGAAACTAGGACTACATGAACCCAGTCTGAGGACTGCGGGTTCCCCACTCTTCATATATCTTTTTTAACGGCCTACATTTTACAATGTGTCTTTTAAAAATGCATTGTTTCAAAATTTAAAATTAAATTGAAAGCTGGAACTGTTAGGTTCAACAATCAACTTGCATTTCCGACACACTCATGATTTCTACATTGTGTACTGATTACATCTGAAAATACAAGTATTTTGTGAATGAGGTGTTTTTACCTTTTCACATGGTTCTGCCACTATGGCAATTTGCACATAGTGGTGTTTTTTTAATTTCTCTGTAATTACTGTGTTACTGATCCATGATGAATTGAAATCCACAGTCAGTGTCTCTCAAATGAGTCATTACAAATTTGTATAAATTGCATAGTGAAGTGGGCTTTATGGTAAAATTGATAAACCATATGAAAATTGGAGAAAAACAAATTCATCAGCATGCTATTATAGCTGTTAAATTGTATCAACAGCAAAAGAGAAAACATTTGAATCTTCTTGGATTCATCTTTCATAAAACGTTGTTATTTTGTCATGAATTTAGTTCAAAACCAGGGGAAAAACATGAATTTAGTATCGCAGTAGGCAGATCAGTAATAAAATATAGGGTCCATTTTTTTTAATATAAAAAAAAGAAATGAAAAGCATATTAGTACTGCTCATGCACCCATTACCAATTGGCAGTAATTTCCCATTTCCATTATTTATTGTTGCCTTATTGTACTAAGGTAATGCAGCAAAGTATCAATATTTCTATTTTCATGGAAATAGGCAAAGACTTTGTTATATTTATTATACAACAATGAGTCAGGCCAAATACACACACACACACACACACACACACACATATTACATTACAAAGATTGTATCCCCATCTTCCCATCCAGCAGAATTATTCCAAGTTATGAGACACCTTTTGGCTTCAGAGCAATAAGGAAAGGGACCCATGGCTGTCTGCTGTGAAAAAATTTCAAGGTACTTTAAGGAGAAAGTAGCTTGCATTCATTCACAACCTGATACCACACTTTTCACAGAGTTAAGGGAGATGGTCAGTGTACCATCTGGTTAGATTTTCTGGGATCAGGTTCAGTTCTGGTGGCCTGAAGATGTGGATAAGATGCTTGAAACAGACCATCCACCACATGTAAGCTTAACCGCCCATCTTGGCTATCAAGGAGGGATTGACAAGGTGTATTCAAGGGATGTAAATACTTCATTTAGCTGGGGCAAGTAATTATTGCTTTTAAAGAGGCTATGGTGCAGCCCCATCTAAAGTGGACTTCTCTTGACCCAGAGGTACATAAGAACTACCACATTATTGTAAATAACCCTCTTCTGAGCAAGGTGCTTGAGTGCGTGGTGGTTGGGCAACTTCAGGGTTCTTAGAGGAAACAGATTATCTGGATCCATTCTGGTTCATTATCACTGTAAGAGTTCTGGTCTGTGACTAAGTCCTTGCAGGATTCTGCCTGCAAGGATCCTGGCCTTGACCCTGTTATTTGCAGAATCCTGCCCAGTACCTCAGACCCAGCTGGCTGCTCAGATGCAGGACAGCTGGGGCAGCCAGCAGCCAGCTATATAAGGGCTGAGGTTTCTCTACAGCCTTTGCCATGGCAATATGGTCTTTAGTGTTGCTGGTAGCCTCTCCAGTGGTTATGGCCCTGCTGACCCCTGAACTTGGACCTCTACCTGTTTTCTGGCCCTGTGGACTCTTGTTATCTGGTAGGCTTCTACTGCCTTGAACCCCTGTTGTGCTTTGATCTTTTGCCTGTCTCTTGGACCTGCCTTTGGCCCTGTTTACACCTGTTGCCTGGAAGGCCCCTGTTGCCTTGGACTCTTGTTGTGCTCTGAGCTCCTGCCTGTCTCCTGGACTTGCTTCTTGCCTCCTGCCCTGTGGACTCTTGCTACCTGGAGGACTGCTGCCTTGGACTTCTTGTCATGCCCTGACCCTTGGCTTCCTGACCTAGTCCTGTTCCTATGCCCAGCCCTGGTGCCTGTACCTGTTGGCCCTTGTTGCCCACACCTTGGACCCTGATAATCACACTGCACCCTTAAAGCACTATATGATGCTTTTAAAGGTAACATCCTATGACAACATCCTACAGAATCCTGAAATTTGCAGTTTAGGGAACATTTAGAATTCTCACCCAGAAAACTATTGGGTCTTGCAAAACTTAAACCCCAGAATTCCATAAGGTGTTGCCATGGCAGTTAAAGTGAAATATCACATTATATAGTTACAGTGCTATAAAGAAATCAGTTTGCTTTCAGGCCAGAATATGGCACTGAAATGGTGTTATCTGATCTGACTGATGACCTACTCTGGAGAAGAGGCAGGAGGAGTTTAACCTGTTGATATTTCTAGATCTCTCAGTAGTCATTGGAAGCATTCATCATGGTATCTTACTGAAACACTTTCTCCATGGGGGAGGGGCTGTCAGGAAGTTCCAGATTTGCGTAGGGGACCTAAACTGTTGCCTTAGTGGTTGTGGGCCTTTTAGCCAAAAAATAATCCTGAAATCATCCTGAAAATGTTTTAAAATGGCTTGGGGGGCAGGGGTTCTGGACGCTTTGGAATGGAATAAAGTGGGGTTCACAGTCTGGATGTGGGCTGCATTCCCCTCACCTGATACTACAATTTAGTTTAGCATGATATGAGCAAGCCACAGTATATCTCTCTGGTCTTCTTTGCGTCTGTGCTCACAAAGACTAGAGCAGGAATATGGAAGCTTTCCATAAGCACTATTTCAAGTGCTTTTAAATAAAGAGGACTTATTTCAGGCGAAGGGAGAATTCCAATTTCAATAGAGTTCCCAGGGTGTGCATTGCAGTAGTGGGTGAGGCCAAAGGGCAGGGCAGAAACAAAACCAGGATAAAAGCAAACATACTGTAGCCTGAAGGTTTTACTGCCAGCAGCTAATTCTTAGCAGAGCAATTATTTATTTCTATCCCATCTTTCTCCCAGCCCAGAAACCATCCTGGATGGAAAGAGAATACTCCAAAACTCTGTGAAAACATTACAGAACAATCTTTTTCAAAATTAAATAACCTATCCCATTTAAACCAGCAATGAATTAAAAACAATTTTAAAGCACAAAGCATGTAACAAATGAGGGGAAAGTATAGTGCTCCAACTTTTTTGAATGGGTGGAGGTGGTGGAAACACACCAGCCAGGAAATTGCTAAAATTGTTGCTATGAGGAAAGAGATATGTCTATCTTCGGAACCCCAGACAAGCCAAATTTGATTCCAGAATCTAAGGTTCCACAATTGCTTCTTAAAATAACCAATTACCTTTAATAGATATGTGGAAAATACTCATTAATTTTTGCCTTCTTGATAAAAAGGAGTGTGTTCAACACTTGCCAAGGGGAAAGAGATCAGGTCTTAAATCCTTCGGGACTTTGAGATTAAACTTATGCACATGGTTTTCATGTGCAGAAAACACATTCTGGGTCATAAAATAAGTTGTCAGTATTGTTATTGTTGTGTGCCTTCAAGTTGTTTCTTGAAGACATACTTACGGCTACCCTTGGCGAACCTATCACAGGATTTTCTGGGGCTGAATATGACATAGCCAAGGTCACTCAGTGGGTTTCCATGGCCGAGCAGAGAGTCTGGTCTTCTGGGTCATAGTCCATCCTCCAACTGTTATAACACACTGGCCCTATAAAATGTGTATTTCCTGCAAAAGACACTCGTTCCCTACATGTAGGAAAACTACAGGCAGTTTCTCTACATGAGCTTACATGTTTTAATGCAAATAGTTTAAATTTTATGCAAATTGTGTAATATTTACTGAGGCTGTCTAAACATATGGATTTTCATGCAGAAAGGAAGTGCAATTTCCCCTGATATTGAAATATTTTTGGCGGGATATTGTGAACTACATATTTCTCCAGAGGAATCAAAATATTTTGCAAAAAAATAAATGTTTTCTGCCTCAATGTGTTTTGGTGCAAGAAAGTCATGTTTATTTTTGCACAAATGAATCCCTACTCCCCCATACAAATAGTGTTTAAAAACTGTGTAGAAACTTGTATCTTTATGTGGAGTGGGAGGAAAAAGTGCTGAAATGTTCTTGAATGCAGGAATAAAATAAATGCAGACTTGCGTCTCTGATCTTTTAATCATAGTTTGTCAGTTTAGACCAAATAAAAAGACATCTTCCAAACTTCTCCTTTAGGAGAAGGATGAAGACCAAGTTTACTGCAGCTTATCCAAATCAGCAATGGTCAGCTGTGGTCAATGGGAAAAGCAATCTCTAGGGCACATGAAATTTAAGAACACCATCATTTTAATATCAAGTGCTTGTTTCTTTCGATCTATTGCACTCTCTACTTTCTATTTCTTTTAAAATGTCTATTGTTCAGCTTTGTAAAGATAGCATTTTTCAGTGTCATGAAATTACTCATATAAAATGAGGTGGTATTAGGAGACACTACAAAATCAAAAGTGAGCGATTTTCTGAGAAAATACTAAGGGCATTTGATGTAATAATAGTCTGAGTGTTACAATCAATATCTAGCATTTTTAATATACACAACCAATATTTATTTATGGTAATATAATGAATGTGTAACAACCTTACCTGCATACTACTAATGAAGCACAGAGGACTATTACAACTTAAAGTTATCAATGGTCCTTAGCCTTTTATTTAGCTTTGCAGGCTGTTCTTTGCTGGAGTTCCAAACCATCACACAGTTCTGAGCTCTTGTAAGCTGCCTGACTTTCATCACTTACTCCTAATCAGGACTTCTCAAATTGCCTTTTAGGCTTCTTTTGCATGATAAAGCTAAGCAAAGCAAGAAAACAGCAGTGCTGAGATGATGGGAAATCCTAATTGCTCCCAGTGAAGACAAGAAAGGCTACTGAAATGCACAGTTCCATTCAAAGGGAAAAAAATCTTTCAGAAAGAAATTCTACATCTCAAATGAATGTTCAGTTATTCTCTTTTATATAAGGGAAAAATGCAGACAAAGCAGCAGCTCTATCACACAGTCAAATATTGTTCCTTGACCGTCTTTAAATGGCAACAGAAACTGAATGGAGTAGCCTGTTGCAAAAAATTCCAAACAAAAGAACATCACATATAAATACTACTGAGATGAATGTTATCTTTTGAATTGTGTTTTATGAAATACTTCTGCACTATATGAGAGATGATCAGGCATGAAGCTCCACCAACAAACATTCTTCACTCTACAGATATCCATACCACATATGGTTACTATGAAGAATCCCAAGTGAGCTACACTTCTGCTGTTATGCTTCAGTGCAAAATGACATGGACAAAAGACTCAAGACAGGAAAAAACAGCTGTTTTCAACAGTTCAGCACGTGTGGGTACCAACCATTTGAAGGGACTGTTCAAAATGTGTAAGGCAGTATCACCCAAACCATTGGTGAAGCAAGATGTATACTGGGAGCTATCCATGGTCCTATATCTTTCTTCTTTGCTGTGGGCTTTCACAGACAGCTTCAATCTGAAAGTCTAGAAAAAAGTTTGTAGGGAAGTCAGAAAGGCAGAGGAGGCTTCTCCCTTAAAGGGGCAGGTAAAAGACCCTTTAAAGTCTTTCTTCTCATAAAGAAGGAGTACAACCTTGGTGAGTGAAGTAGTTCAGCCTTCGAAGAGTGAGCCAGTTCTAGGAGCATAAAGGCCTCTCCACATTAATTAAAATATATGTCTATATACATATATGTGTGTGTGTGTGTGTTGCTGACTTGAAGGGCTTTTGAATGCTTTAGTTCCCAGTTTGGCATGCACCATGGCTCCTTTAGCAAATGTAGTTCTTCTTTTCCAGTTCATCTTCATTTGTTAAGTTGGCAACCTATGAGGACCTGCATCTCTCTCTCATTCTTTCTCTCTGTCATTCTTTCTCTCTCTCGCACGCATGCACATACATGGAGAAATGCAAAAATTAATTGCTCATATAACAAATACTGTGCACGATAGTGAGCAATCCTGTTCAGATCCATATATATATATATATATTTGTTGTCTTACACGACAAAGACATATATGACATTACATAATATATTGAACAGGTAAAGAAACAGAAAATTTCTGATCTATAACTGCCTCAGGCTCACCAGTCTATATATGGATACCAAGAACAGAGAAGCACAGGAATACAATAGAAAGCTATGGATGCAATACTGGTCCATTTGCTGTTTATCTTACATCTTATTGTTCATCTTACAATTCCTCAGACTGCCTTGTACTACATATTGCTTAGCTACAATTGAGGAAAAAATCTATCAAACATATTGGTTAGCTAAGTTTTTTTATGTAATTCTTTTCTTTAAAAAAAAAGCTCAGGGCATTGCAACAAACGTTTGTTTATTCACTGAGTAAAGTTCAGTAAAAAAATACCATCAAGGACAGAATTCAGGTATATAATATGAGACAATTGTATTCACATTTCTTTGTTGTCTTGGTAATGGCAGGATACATTTTTCAAATTCTTCCATGGCTGAACATTACAAAATAAATTCAGGATCCTGAGCCTGCCTACCTTTAAAAGAGCCATATCATCAGAGAAAGTAAATTATGTCTTTACTTCTAAATGCACTTGTTAGCATTTATTTCTATTATGTGCTGGCTTTTATTTCACTCTGAAACAATAGGATATTATACATCCTTATTTAGTACAGAAATGCTGTTAAAAAGCATTCATGATTCCTGTAGGGTTTGTACTTGTTGGTTTAACATGATAACATTGCAAGTAGACAAATATTTTCTTGAATTCTCTAAAAAACTCTATTAAATTTGGGCCCCAAACCTTAAAGGTATGACATGTTTTTAAGTATCACCTTTTCCCCCTATACAATTCAGTGTAAAGGTAATTAACTGCCAATGTTTTTGAACTTCCTTTCTCAATTTTAGGAGAATAAAGCTGCAATCCTATACTCATTTACCTAGAAGCAAATCCCCATGAACTCCATGAGAATTGTTTCTGAGTAGACAGTAGCACTACACTATAAATCACTTTTGAGTTTCTGACATCAGATACAGAGGGATGTCTGTGATGACAGTCTGCTTTATAAACTTTGATATTGCTGGTAGAATTAGGTAGCAAGAATACAATTGAACTCCTCCAAAGTAAACAGCTTCTTAAGATAGAAGAAATAAAATTTAATTTCAAACACAAAGGTACAGACTGGATTATTTTAAAAATTACAAACAGAATAGTAGAAACAATACCTTGGGTTAGAGCTAAAAGTTCACCATTTTTATTGGCATTAAAATCTTTGTCCTCATGAATACTTAAAAGACTGTCAACAAAGAACAACATTTGAAGCATTTCAAAGTGATGCCCAGAATTGACTTTTAATGACATTACCACATTTGCTACATGATCCCTAATTGACCAGGAACATCTGCATGACTAGTGCAAAAAACATACATCTTCATTGCTGTTGTTGTTTTGAGCCTTCAAGTTGTTTCTGACTTACGGTGACCCTAAGGAAACCCTATCAAGATTTGTTCAGAGAGTGTTTACCCTTGCCTTCCTCTAAGGCTTAGAGAGTGTGATTTGAACAAGTGGGTTTCCACAGCTCAGTGGGGAATTCAAACCCTGTTCTCCAAAATCGTAGTCCAGCACTCAAACCACCACACCACACTGGCTGCCTTACATGTACGTATAGTGGCTTATCTAGTAATTGGCACCAAGATGATGGTCACATTCTAAAATCAATCTCTTCACAGTTCCAACTTGCTGGAATTTTGGGGACATTTTCCTCATTACCTGTCTTTCTTCGTAGCAAAAAAGAAGCCACATAGACAGGACAATCTCTGAATATTAACTGAAAAGGGCACACCTTTCTTGAGGAGAAGGAAACATGGAGAAGTACCTTATGCTCATTTCAGTTCAGCTCTAATTGAGAGAGATGCCACCTAGTAGTATCTCACTGTTCAATAAGCAGTGAGATTAGAACATTAGAAAAATTAAAACATGAAAACAATCTCTCAGAAAATTAAGGCCTCAACTGTAACATTACCCTGAATGCCTACTGTTGCCAACATCAAATACTGTAACTACAAGTTGAACTGAAACTGAAGCTCACGAAGCCCAGAGCTATGGAGTATAGTCTGTGAGCTAGGATGTTCCTTGCCCAAATTTCATTTCAGCCATTAATTCAGTGGCTAGCCATAGGTAAAGCACAATCTTTCAGTCTTAGTCATTCACATGCAATATGCATCAATAATACTGACATTCCAAAATAGGGATATACAGGATATGAATTATGGAGGTTGTTCAGCTGGTGACTGCGTGCAGCTGGATGACATATCCAGGTCCCTCCTGCCAACAATATCTAGTGTGGCATTCAGAAGCAGGACCTCTGTCACCACAGAGCTGGTGGGAGGAGTCTATAAATGCCATCCTGCTATGCTCCAATCACCACCAGAACAGACTTCCATGCATCAGTAAAGCTGCTGGTTGTTAAGGTAGGTTTGAGGGAGCGTTGGTAATCATGGCAAACAGCAACATCAACGAGTTACAAATGTATACGTCCAGCTTAGCATTCCACCTCCTCAGCAGGATGCTATCCATGATTCATTACTATAGCACATGTCTTACATGTTCTCTGTAGATTCCAGACCCATTTTTTAAAAAAATAAGCAATGTTTTGTGTGGAATCCAGATTTTAAAAACATAGTTGTTTGATTTTATAGTTCTCTGGATATAAATGCATCTAACTTAACAGCACTTTCCATTTGATTCAAAAGCCCAGTAAATACAAATTATTATAAACATATCTTGGGATCTCCAAAAAAAGGTCTAAGAAAACCTGCAATCCAATATTAGCTTTTTAAAAAAAGGGTTAGCGTTTTGTGAAATAAACATGGCTAGGAATGAAAACCTGGTGGGGTTTTTTTTGTAGGCTATTGGCTGACATGTGAAAGCATGAACATAAACTAAATTTCCCTGGAGAGTACATTTCTTCTGTACAGATGACAAAAGGGGTAGCTCAGTGGTACTACATGGTTAAAATCCAGCAAAATCTACCAGAAAGCCACACATTAAATACAACGTATCAATCAATAAAGAAATCACTTTAATATTTAATGACCACACAAATCCAATAAAATAAAGAGAACATTTCCATTCACTCTGATATGCCATGAACATGTAAAATGCTCAAAATACAAGAACCCTGTAAAAGTCAACTTTGAACCTTTCTAGTAATGGGCATGCACACACCCGATACCAACTCATAAGAATATAAATAAAAGAAGTGGATAGGTGATAATGGAAACAGAAGAGACCAGTGACAGCACATGCACAGGATATCAAGAATGTTGGGCTATTATTTTTGTAGCAAGGAGAAGTTTCTGAAACTACACATAATTACAGTGATTGAAACCATATACTGTTGCCACAGCTACAATATGTTTTATTTATTCTGATATTCAAAGGAAGATTTTGGAGTCCGAAAGCAGGTCTTCTCTCTTTTTCAAATCCATCCAGTTTTTTCAATAGCTAAAGAGGGGACAGCAGCTGCTGCCACCTCTTTACGTCATTATCCAAGGCAACATAAGGGTAACCAGCACATCCACATATTAAGGGTTATATTAATTTATCCCTGCATCTTACATGTAGGTTTGCACTTACTAGCATCTGTGTGCATCTGAATAATGTACAAGGTTCTAAGCATTCAGTCTGTGGCTGCTTCTATGCAGCTGTCTCATAATCTAAGGTCCAGATCTGTTTTGCCAGCATGAATCATCACTTTGGCAAAATAGAGACAAGAGAGGCATTAAATAGATCCTTACTGATATGGCCAAAGCAAATGGTCACAAAGATATATTATACATACAGTGTTGACCATGTCATTTGGTACAAAGATTTCAAATCCTGCATCTATAAATGTAGTATGTAGTGGGATTTTAGACTAGCATGCACTGAAATATAGTTGTGTGTGTGTGTGTGCGTGCATGTATATATGTGTGTGTATGTATGTATGTATGTATATTAGGGATGGGCCAATCGAATCCTGAACAAGGATTCGAGATTTGCAAATCTGAACCCCTGTGCCGAAATAGGCAAACCAAATCTTTTGAATCTACCAACCAAATAGTTTGTTGGAGACCAGGACACCTGAAAACCTGGGAGACCAGACACACAGAGGGAGATGGCAAGTAGGTGAGTTTTTCCCTTGCAGCAATAATGGCTTTTGCTAACAATTTCAGAAATTACATCTGGCGTTGTATTCTATTTAAACTGAACATCTGATATTTAAGTTCAGCACTTGACTGGAAGGCACAGTCTTGAGATTTCAAAGACAGCTGAAAGATTCCTTTTCATAGCTCCCTTCCAAAGCTCTTTCACACACAATTTGGGGGTTTGTAGTTTTACAAGGTCTCATAGCCTTCTCTGCCAAAGTGTGCTGTTGCATCATCAAACTACAAACCCTAGGATGCCAGAAGGAGCTATGCAAAGAAAATCCACTTTTGACCTGGATTGTCTCTATACTGTAGTATGTGGCCCTGTTTACACAGGCAGGAAAGTGTGGGATTAATCCACATTTTCTCGCCTGTGTAGAAAGGGCCTTCATGTCATTTTCAATCTGGGGAGATCCTGAGGCCAAACTATGACAATTGTCCTGGCCAGATTTCTTCAAAGGGAGGTTTCCTTTGCCTAGGCTTTTGCTGAGAGAGTGTGTCTTGCCCAAGATTATCTTCCTTTCCCTTGCTTTTTAAACCTTTTTTAAAAAAAGGATTCAAAAGATTCGAGAGTTGTGGATTCCCAGAACCTTCTAGAGATTTGGATCTGGATTCAGAAAATTCTGGATTTGTCCAATCCCTAATATATATATATGTGTGTGTGTGTGTGTGTTTATTTATATGTATGTATGTGTGCACGTATGTATGCATATATACAGACAGACACACACACACACATATACATATACATATACATATATATATATATATATAGTTGTTGTGTGCCTCAACTTGTTTTTGATCTATGGCAACCCTAAAAGGAACCTATCACAGAGTTTTCTGAGGGCTGAGTGTGTGTGACACACCCTAGGTCACTCAGTGGGTTTCCATGGCTCAGTGGGGAATCAAACCCTGTTCTTCAGGGTTATAGTCCAATGCTCAAATCATTACATCACACTGACTCTTATCTATCTATATATCTACATCTGTATCTAATCTATATCTGTATCTATATCTATCTGGACATTATAGCTATGAATACTATGTATTCAATTAAGTTACACCAGCACACAGAATTAATTTATTTTAAGTCAGTGACTAGCAGCTTGACAAAAAGGACTTAACAAACCAATACAGTCATGTAAGTGTACCCAATGTGAAGATAGTGTTTTTCAATACTGCCCTCTGAATATATATTAATACAAAGTATTTTGTGCTTCTGCTTTAATCCTATGTTGTGTTTAGTTTAAGTAAATGTCAAAGACAGACATATCATATACAGGAAATACACATTATGTAGAGCAGATCATTATTTATTCCATATGATGCTAAGTGCCCATTTGGCAATTTGAACCTTGCATTCACATTGCGTGTATAATTATACACCACTAGATTCTATGTTCTAATCACAGAGGCTTAATTAAGATGTTTATTTTATGCAGCAGTTTTTGTTTACAATACAACATAAGAATTATTTTTCCAAAAAGAATCAGCTGCATGTATTGGTACCACCATTACCAGATGTGCCATTCCAGGAGAGAGAAAAGGACAAAAGCAGAGTATGATGGGGTAGCCAAGAGCTTAGGAAGAAAAAACTTCCAGAATTCTGGATATTTTCCCTCTGTCTGCACAGAGAACTTCTGAATGAGTCAGTTCTATGTAAATCTAGATTATTGTTGTTGTTACTAGTATATTTCTCTTTGTAGATGATCCCAAGCAGCTTACTACATATCACATGAAGCAGCAAACTAATGTGCAGAACAGCAATATAAACCTGTAACACTTGTCTCATGGATGATGCCACCCTGTCTTTGCCACCTCATATGCTCTGTGTACCACAGTATCTGCACAACGTCTGTAAAGGGAAACATGAATACCAAGCCATAGCTTAAGAAGGACCAAGTTATAGATTGTCTCTGATCATTAAGAACATTTAAGGCTAAAACATAAACTAGTGGTATACATGCTGAGAATTGATTCCAAGATTGGCCATTTCCCCATTAGTATTTTAAAATGGCGCAGAGCGACCTCCAACGGAGGTTTTCGGCACCATAGAGTTTACTGGGGTGGACTACTTTTTGTAGTTCCACACCTCAATCCACACAGGAGCGACCGGAACTGGTCGTGTGGCGTGTTTTTTAAAAACCTCTTTTTAGAGGTTTTTAAAAAGCACAGAGCGCACAACCCCATGCCGCTCTGTTGCCCGGCTCCGAAGCAGATTTGCAGGTGCACACAAGTGTGTGCCTGGAGATCTGCCGGGGGTGGGCTTCCGGCTGGCGAGCTTCTCTGGTTGGTGGAGAGCCTCCACCAACTGGAAGCCGCCCTTTGGGACACCGGAGGACTGCAGAGCAGCGATGGACTCGCCCGGCCGCTGGTAAGCTCTGTTTTCGGGCATTTTCAGGTGTTTCCCCCCAGATGTGGAAAGGGTCATTATCTCTGTGGCATGCCTACCACTTGCAGATGATTGCTAGTATAATGGAAGAAGAAACCTCATCATTCACCCATTTCATATTTCAAATGTGACAGCTTGGATCTTGTTGATATGGAAGCAGCAAACATGCTATATAACTCACTCATGAGCTGGTCCTAAGGCTGACTTTGGACGTTCTGTTAGCAGCTGGACAAGGAGCCCTAAATTGTGTGTGCTTGCTTGCTTGTTGCCCTCTGCATCATTCTCCCTCTTGAATAAAGACATGAATATTGGTTCAACCTACGGAGCAGAACAACTTGCTTTCCCCTCCTTCCGTTCTTGCAAAGCAACCGTATGTTCACACTAACTTCTCATTTGATGAAAAAGTTCTGTTTTGCTACTCAAGTTAAAATTAGTCAGAAAATACAGCTACAAGATGTAAAGACACTGCTATCTATTTCCTTCATCTGCCACTAACACAGATGTTCAAGACAACATGGTATTTACATTTCACCATCATTACTACCATATCTCAACATTTCTATCGCACCTTTCATCCCCAAAGAACTCAAAACATATGATCAGTATACAAACAGACCACTTAATCCAACACTAAAACATCTCTGTGACAGCTGCTTAACGACATTCAAACATTCTGCAATGACAGAATATACAGCTGAGTTCCATTTAAAATAATATCACGTATAATGTCTTTGCTCGGCTAAGGAAGTTGTTCTCTTTTTTAATTGCAAGGCCAATAATTTGAAATTCAGGACATAGTGTGGCCTGAGAATAACACTTTTTGTTTAAATAAACAGCTAAATAAATAAATAAAATGCAAATATAAAAGCAGCCATTAAATTAAAGCTAAACTTGTATTCTGAAGAACTGGCTTACAGCAGTCATTTACACTACCATCTAAATTTTACAGGCTGGATCCAAATGTTAGTTTCAGTTAAATCCTATCAAAGTTGATAGAACCTTAAGTCACACCTAACATCCCTTTCATTTCAACCCGGCCCCTCCCTAAACTGCAAACCCCAGGATTCCATAGGATGTTGAAAGTGGAATCATAGCACCATAACAGTTTAGTGTGGAAATTGCCCTAGTCTTCACTTTATTTCTTTCATACTTCCTCCAAGCAGCTCTTTCTCTTTTTCCTCCTCAGTCATTTAGCCAGAGGCAGCAGACCATGCCTTTCTTGCCACAGAATGTAGTTCTCTAACAAACATCTCTGGCTACACCGCTGCCACTCTTGTTGATAAGTATGTCTAATAAAGCTCAATTGAATTGAATTGAAATTAATATTTCGAAACACTAGGCTGCAGGCTGAGCTTGCTTTTGCAGCCAGCCAACAAAACCCTACCTCCTATATTCACGTACCCCTCCCTTGCCCAACTTTCCCAATTTGGCAGGAACAGTCTTGATTAACCCTCTGTCTCATCTTTTGTGCTGCTTTTAAAATATCTCAGTTTCTCTACCCCGTTCCCACTTTCTTCCTTTGCCCTCAGCTTATTTTAGTTGCTACAAACTGAATGCAAAATGCAGAAGTAGTTTGAGCTCATTTAACAGAGCTGGGGAGGGGAAGTCTTGCCCTTTTCAGCAGACTCAAGCAAAAGCAAACTATGGCAGCCTCTCCCAGCTTGCGCGTCCGTCCTCATTAATAACTTTTTTTTGTTGGCAGATTGTCAACCCACTGATGTTGTATGGCCGCACATGCCCTGGTTTTGATCTGTGAAATGTTGGAGAGTATGTATTAACGGAGTAGACACAGCGTAGTTTACTGTGCCTTTTGCTGCCATTCCATCTCTCCTAACTTCCTTTGCCTACTGAAAAACCACCTCACAGGGGTTAGATGCATGATTCTCCAGAATGGTGATCAATGCAGCAGTGGAAAATGAAGCTGAAAGGTGGAATCAATGAAAAACTAGAACACCACCTCATATGAGGGCACATTGAGTGATCTGAAGCTAGGGCCCCCTTTACATCCTATACCACAATATTTTCAGCTGCAAATCAGTGAATGAAGACTTGTGATGGACCTCTTACATGCAGATGAATTAGAAATCTAATACCCAAGCATATAGTCTACAACATGAGGGTAGTTGACAGTTCCCCCTGGGAACATACCACACCCTCAGTCAGATAAGCAGATGTTTTCTTTTTCAGCAATTTGCACCTATAATTTTCAGAAATAATTTTTTAAGAATATTTGACAGTAGTATTACTCCCTTTGCTTTGTGGCTGAATAGCAAGTAAAAGTCTGCAAAGGAGATTTGAGGTTAGTCCCTGTTTTCACAGGCAATATCCTGCAGATCTGTTGTTAGGGAAGCAGTTTTTTGTTTTGTTTTAACTTGACACTGTGCTAATTTGGAAGCAGAGTTTGCATATTTAAATAAGACTTAACTCCTTCTTTCTTTGTTTCTTTGCAAATAGAGCCTTTTATCTTGGGTAGGTACCATAATACTGCTTGTTCCCTTGGGATAATGGGTTTAATGAATCATAAAATGCATGCTTTTACTTATAGTAAAAGACTGCATTTCCTGGCTCTTTGAGCAGAGCAAGCTGTGTGGAAAAAACCCACCAAATAAACAATGTAAAACATGCTTAAAATAAGCCCCTAGATGGCAGGATGGGACTTTCAAGCATCATCCATCCATATGGTAAGAATGCCATCTCATTGGATGTACCGGCAATGTACTCTAAAAATAACACATTTGGAATAGACTAGATGAAGGATTAGTCACAAATAATTAGAATACTGCAACTTGCTATTTTATTCTTGTCATCATGAGACGATCTGCAGTGCTGGTGTTTTGTTTTTCATTTCTGCTGCCAAGGGCTTGTTTATTCGGCCACAAGTTATCCATCAGTTATCTAGACAGTATGATACAAGCTTTGCAATGCACTGAACCCCTCAAAAAGTCAAAGTAAGATTTCATATTTCTTTTGCAACTAGAGCTTCCTTTTTTTTTTAAAGAAATGTTAATTGTGCTGACTCCAATAATCCCTTCCATACTTTAACCTAAATTCTTTACTTCTCAATTGGCAGGTGCATGCTTGTTTGAAGTTCCCAATGATGGACTGTCCAGGCATCAACTGGGTTCCCCTAATGCTTAGCTTCAGCAGTAGTACTAAGTGCCTAGACTTGATTTCTGCCCTCTTAACCTAGTAGCACATCTGCTCAGTAGGAATCTGAAAATTTCTTTTGTTGTTCCTCCAACTCCTTTTACTCAAAGGAAATATTTTGTATCTTCTGTGCTTAGCTGACTGCCATGTTTATTAGTAGAGATCTGTATATTTTTACACACCTGTGACTCCCCCATTTCGGTTTTAAAGGCATAACAGGCAAGCTCCTGCTAAATATGTAATTATATATTCTTACACATTAGTAAGATCCATTTTGTCTGTGTATGAATTCATTCACATATTTAGCAACCCTAACCTAATCCTTGCCCAACTAACTGAAAACTCTGGTCTGTTCATATGATGCACCTAAGGTTGCGGAACACAGTGTGAACAAGAGTGTCTGAATGACCATTCTCATATGCTGAAATGTGAGTATGTAAACAATAGCAAAACAGTTATCTTTAGGAGGTTCTCTCTTGCAGCTCTATAGAAACACACAGCCCCATAGGAATTATCTGAGAGTTGCAAGCAAGCACAACCAGAAAACTATAGAATTCTGCGTTCATGTAGACAAGAGGGCTTGTAACAACAGTGATCCTGGCTTGACTTTGGCTGTGTGTGTTATTTTGATCTGTGGTTAACATATAGTTTTCATGGGATGCTGTAGTTTTCATGGAATGTTGCAGTTGTCTTCAGTAAGCTTTGTTATGTTTTAAGCAAACAGAACTATACATATCCCTTATTATCCTTTCTCAAAAACCTTTCTAAATATGATCTCACCAGAGTTAGTATTACAGTTGCTTTTAGTCAAATCCCTGCAGCTGTAGATTTTTGTAGCTGATACACAATTTTCCTGTTACTACTCTAAGATGTGCACCTGTGAGCCACAACTATGAGATAACCTGTAATAGTAGAGAAATGTGTGCCTGTGGCTCATTTAAAAACCAAACATTAAGTGTACACCCCCAAATAAATCAGTATTTGCAAAATGCATGGTGTAAGACAAAACACACACACACACACTTCTCCCCAAAATGGTTGAAAAGCAGGTATCTCAAGTGTCAGAAAATCCTGGTCAAGAGACACCTAGATGGTGAGAAAGTTCACAGTTTCTGTACAATTCTGTACAAAAATGCACATGAAGTTTTACACAGGAAACAAAAATCTTGCACACAAAACAGGATTTTCACCAAAAAATATCATTTCTGCCCAGAAAATGGTAGTGTTGGGGGGGGGGTTGTGCAGAAATTTTTCAGTTACTCTTTGTACCATGCAAGCCCAAAACTTTGAAAATTCTTCACAAAAATGACATTTACCGTGTAGGAAACTTGTTTTCTGCACATAAAAAGCAGTGATGCAATAAATAAATAAATAAATGTGCGTGACGGAGGGGGAAGGGGTTGTACAGAATAAGCCTCAAACTGCACATAAGGCTCAAAAAACTATGTACTTTCTGACATCTCTCTTGCAATGAGGAAGAAATGGTAAAATTATTCATTCTTGTCTGGGAGAATTAAATTTAGATCAATTTACCTTGTTAATTTACAGAGGCATGCACAAAGAATCACAGAGGAATCACTGTTGCTACCTTTATGGCTTGGAAGTCAAAATGCTGCCATACCCATTTTCTCAATGGGAGAAGTTCAACGCTGGGAATAGTCCCGAGGTTGTATTATCTTTAATGCCTTCAATTCTGGAGTTTGTAAAAAAGATACCCTCTTTGTAAATCTTCCATCAGTATTAGCATTCCTTTCAAGGTACACAAATAGAACCCATTAATTAGAAAGGATTCTGAGACTATGGGAATTTTTCCAGACCTGAGGTATGTTGATTTCTAGACTCATAAAATTAGTTGCTTCAGGGCTATAGCAAGGCTTTGTGACAGAATCATGATAAAATCACTGTGTCCTCATTCACCAATTGTAACTCTTCAGGGGAATAATGATAGTTGGCCAACAGGGGCTCAGTATCCTTAGTTAGTATTGGCAGCTTTTCTAATTACTCTTTTCCAACTGCTCAATTATTTGTTGTATCTTCCTAATGTATCACCAGCTTTTTATTTATTCATGCACATTTTAATTAAGAAATCAAAGTCTAATTTTAAAAAATGGTGAGCAATATTTTCCCATCAGATTCTATTTATTGTAACACTCGATAAAATATGTCAGTGAATTGCTTATTGTCAGCTAATTGAATTCTAAAGGAAATGTGCACACAGTATGATATGGCAACCTACTACAGCTCTCAGAACACACACAAAAAATAAATATCATGTTCCTGTAGACAGAATATCTACCAATCAAAAGATCAGAGTGCACCCACTCCTTAATTCAACATCACAGACTAGTTTCCCCTAAGTATGGTGTGAATTATACTATATGCTTAATAATCTGAAGAAGATCATACACAAGGCCCTACTCAAGACAGAAGAGTATGTGTAAGCTAGATGTATTTGTTCCACTACCTTGCCCCATGTGCCACTTAGACAACTGAAATACATGATGGATATCTGAACTAGGTCACTTCTGAAAGAACGTTTAGGAACATTTAAGAACATATGTTTAACAACTGACTGTCAGAAATGGGTTTGTGCCAGGGTTAAACATTTCATTGACATTTCCAAAGACCCCATATTACTTCCAATTCTAGAAGGCATTGTCATGGGTCAACTTCTGTGTCCCTTGACCAATCTCTTCAAGTTTTCTACTTCATTCAGTGGCGGATGACATGGATAGTGGGCAATAGGAAAGCCCTTTGCCACAGGAAGTTGTAACTCTAGATTTGACCACACAAGAAAGATACCAATTTGCATACCAGGCCATGTACAAACCCACCCTGCAAACTCATATCTATCTTGGTCTACCACTCCAGACACAATGTTCTTGAAATCACACTGCAACTGGACACAGATGATCATGAAACAAAAATTGCATCCTATAGTCAAATTAAACACATGACTTTCTTCAGAGAAATGTTTATGAGATACAATTCTTCTGAGGAGATTCTGGACCAAGCAAACTCCATTGATTTTACATTCTGCAGAGTAGAGAACATCCTCCCCCACACAATGTTAAAATTTTCCATCATTTCTTGACTGACTTACGGTTAAGAAGCAGGCTGGCATTGGTTGTGCCTAGTTTGTTGGCAGCGACACATGTATAGTTGCCAAAATGCTCCTCCGTCACATTGTTGAAATTTAAAAATGATCTTGAACTATAGCTTTTAATAGTTATCCCTTGTTGTCCATTGATCAGTCTAGAAGGAGGGAGAGAGAAAATACTCTGTTAGAAGCCACAGGCAAAAGTATTTGGCTTTTTTGTCTTACTTTAATGTGTAGATAGATAATCACCTACCATCTACCAGCGTGGGAGCCTGCATGAGTTACAACAACTAAGGAACAATTTGTAATACTATATTATTATTATTGTTTTATCTTGCCAATGACTAAAAGTAACAAAGATCTTTTCATCTGTGTAAACAATTGCACATGTGCATTGTATTACATAATAACATTTGTGCCCCTTTGAGACAGGGCAGAAATCCAATCACAAGCTGTAAGGGAATCTAAACACAAGCATAGTTAACTGGCAAATGCATATCAAAAACCATGTTCTCTCACACATATTCAGAATAACACCTACTTTTATTCCTTTCAGAAATTCTAGATGAACAGTCTTTTTTTTTCTTCTTTTTTTTGGTCTACAACTATGTCTCATAACAGCTTTTTGTACATCGCTTTGTCTCCATTGTTTAGATTTTCATGCAAAATGAGCAGCTCATCAAAATTTGGATCTCCCCTTCATGTCATGCAGCATTATGGGGGGAGATGTGTTTGCTGGTCTCTCATGACGAGAGGCCAGTAAATTGCATTTTTGCTGGGTGAACCAGAACACAGAGCATGGATGTGGAACTAGAGCCTTTAAAGATTCATGTTGGCCCCCCTCCTCTGTCTCTTTTCTCTTCTCCTGTTGACCTGAACAGCAGAATCTCCTTTTGGAGATCTCCTTTTGAAGGGAAGAGTTGAAACTGCTGCAGAACTCTTCAGATGCCACAGGTTTCTGTCCTTGGGTTTCTGTGTCTATTTTAGAGGTTTATGGTGTGCCCAGAAGTGGCCCAGCAAATGGTTTAAGTCAGGGGTCATATCTGAGATGACTTTCCTAGAATTTTTTTTCCTTATTTTGGTTGCTGTCAATGTACAGGCCATGGTGTTATCAAATTTCTTGGTTCATTTCTGGTGAAACAACATGACCACAGTGCAGGTCATTAAATCTCTGACATCTGGATCAGAGACTGTAATGCAGCTAGTCAGGGAATTCACATTGCAGTGTCTGCGTTCTAATATCCTGTTCACAGTGCTCCATGTGGTGGGAGTGGACAATGGCTTAGCCAACACTGTCTCCTGCATGCAGATGGCACACTTCAGACAATTGGGGCCATATGCAGCCACCGTACTGGACCCAATGCCAGCAGACCTGTGGAAACTTGGAAATGTGAGGTAGTTAGGGCTATTAGTTTTTCCTTAGCTCTTAGCACCAGGAAAAGCTATATCAGTGTTGTGAAAGAATTCACAAAATTTAGGAAGGAGACTCAGCTGGGTGACAACTGGCCTGTTCCTGTGACTCACTTACTATAATACAGCGTTTCCCTCAGGAGCAAGGAATGCTCACCACAATTAACATGAAACCATCTATTGCTACAGGTTTTTGGTTAAAGGCTCAGGGCTTCCCTGATTCTACAACAGATTTTCAAGTTAAAAAGGCCCTAGAAGGGTGTACTAGGGAGAGAGGTAGGGTGAAAGATAACAAGTAGTCATTTTCTTCAGCTATCCTTAAGGGTTTAGCAGGGGCTTGGGGAGGTATATCTATGTCCACTTACGAAATTCTTCTTTTTTTCTGCTGCCTCTCTAATGGCTTTCTTCAGGGCTCTATGTATCAGTAAGTTGGTGGTGATTTGAGGAAGGACAAGTCAGGCAGGGAATTAGAGTTCAAAGAGCTGTTACTGGGAGCTCAGCAGGTCATGCTCAGAACCCACATTTCTCAGACAGTTCAGAAATGGTTCGGGGTGGTGATAGGCCTGTAAATTTGTAGTGACCCAGCTCTGTTCCCAGTATGAGCTTTAAGGGAATATGTACAAGTTAGGGGAACCTGTTCTGGCTCCCTGTTTTGTCAAACTGACTCATTGCCCCTCATTAAGTATCAATTCAGGACTGTTACCTCTAGGGTCCTAGCATTATTAGGTTTAAAAGAAATCAAATTCAGTACCTATTCATTTAGAAACGGAGTGGCATCAACCAGAGCTAAATTTATTCAAAAGATAGAGTGCTGGAGGTCTTTGAAGTTTCAGAAATATGTTAGGTCTTTGAAACACTAACATTTTTGTCTGGTTGTACTTACTGTCTTGAAGATTCTAGGTTATGGCCAGTGAGGCCATTTATGGCCAATCCTGATCTGTGGCCAAAGTTTGTCCGTTGGGCAGAGTGTCAGGCTTGTAATGGCCATTTTGGATCCCACCTGGGATTGGGTGGTCTGGTTACCATCAACTACCTAGTTAGATTAGGCCTACAGCGGTATGGTCTGTTGCTGCTGCTTTTCAGGGAGTATCATGGGTCTCTGATGCATGTCCTGGTCATTCATATGTGTGGTATGCCCTCATCATACAAGGCATGTCTGGCACGGAAGTGATTCTGTCTTCCTGGCCCAGGGTGTCTATATTATGGTCAGCTATTTTGCCCAGAGAAATCTGGCCCAGGGAGGGTGACCTAAGGCATATTCATACTGCTTGATGTGGAGTTAACAGGGAAATCCAAGGGGTTGGGCCATTTTATTATACATCCATAAATTATTTTCCAGCAGACTGAACTCTACAGAGCAGATGGGGTACAAAGAGGGAAACCAGATATTTCTTGGGGAGATATGCAACAGGGTGTGAGGGGCAACAGTATACGAGGTTCTTTTGGCCAGCTTGGTAGAAGATAAGGGCTAATCAGATGCTTTTCCTTATCTTTAGCAGATAGTGGAGGGACAAAGTAGGAGTTTGGTGAATACCTCTGGCATCCATTTGATGAAGGAGAGGTCTCTGGAGCTTCCCCTACATGTTGCAAGAACCAGGGTTCGGAAATGAGACTCTGCTTAGGACTGGTCTGAGGGCTTAGCCCTCACGTTAACTCATGTGACTTTGGGGATTCTCAGGTTGGCCTTCCAGTACCTGGGGAGAAACTGAGCTTCTGGTTTCTCCTTTGCGCTCAAGTGTCTCACCCATAAGAAGCTAGGGAAGAGGTCTAGGGGAGCTCACCTGCCTCACCTGCTCCTGCACATCCAAGGGGATAAAACCTAAAGAGGTGATAGGCTAAATAAAGTGACCCATATATCAATCCAAACTTGGTTGTATGTGCTTATTATTTGATAGACTAGTCAGGAAACGAAAGGCAAGGCCTATTTATAAAAGGCAGGCAGCAAGAAGGTACATTTTAATCCCATTTTTTTAAAGAAAAAAAAATATATATATCAAAGCGTTCACTCCTATGATGCATATCCACTAGGGCAGCAGTTCTCAACCTGTGGGTTGCGACCCCTTTGGGGGTCAAACAACCCTTTCATAGGGGTTGCCTAAGACCATCAGAAAATACATATTTCCAATGGTCTTAGGCTCCATTCCCTCCTCGGTGGTGGTGGTGCACAAGCGCGAGCCACATGCTCGTGTCCTCCTGCACCCTTTGGCGGGAGCATGTGCAGCCGCATGCGTTCCTGGCAAAGGGGGTAGGAGGATGTGAGCGCATGGCTCGCGCTTGTGCACCACCACTCCTGGGCCTTTTCCACACGTTACCTTATCGCGGAGGTGGGGGTGCCATTTGTGCAAGCAGGTTGTTGTGCGAGGTGCTCTCTTCGCTGCTCTTTCGTCCTGCAGCTGGCTTCCTGGTCGCGTGACCACCCCGCCCCTTCCTCCCCTAGCACAGCCTACAGCTCCCAGGCTGCACTGCAGAAGGAAGAGGTGGGGCAGTCGTGTGACCAGGAAGCCAGCTGCAGGATGAAGGAGCAGTGAAGAGAGTGCCTCATGCAAGAACCTGCTTGCACGAATGGCACCCCCCACCTCTGCGATAAGGTAACGTGCGGAAAAAGCCCAGGAGTGGTGGTGCGCAAACGCAAGCCACATGCTTGCGTCCTCCTGCCCCCTTTGTCACCACAGCAGGAGTGGTGGTGTGCAAGTGCGAGCCACATGCTCACATCCTCCTGCCCCTGTTCGGAAGGGACTGAAATCGCTTCCCTTCTCCATTACCGGGAGAACCTCCCATCTGACGGGCCAGCTTGGGGGGGGTGGCGGCAGCACGGGAGGCAGGTCCCCTCCTCGCCACGGCCCCGCCCACTCGCCATGGAGGGGGGCGCTGCGGAAGGGCCGGGGAGTCACAAGGCAGTGCTTTTCCGGGGGGGGTGAGCTGCACCCGGCACAAAAGACAAAGGCACTGGGATTCCACCCCCCCCCCAGCCAGGGTCGACACTCTGGAAACTTTTCCCACACTGCTCCCCCCAGTGGAAACGAGAGCGAAGCAGAAGCAGAGCCCGGGGCGGGTTATCGGAGTTTTTTCCCGAGGAAGACGCACAGCTCCTTTTCCCTCCCTGCCCGCCTGGCCGGCAAGGCGGCCTTTGCCAGGGGGGAGGCATTGTAAATAATAAATAAATAATTTTATGGTTGGGGGTCACCACAACATGAAGAACTGTATTAAAGGGTCGCGGCATTACGAAGGTTGAGAACTACTGCACTAGGGAATGAGGTCCATTGGAATAAGGCCCAGTAGTAGTTTGTATCTGAATTAAACATGCCGAACATGTTTTCTTGAACAATATATGTAAAGACAGTGCAATCTTCTGCATATTTCTTCAGAGGTAAGTCCCACAGTGGATCTTCTCATCATACCATAAAGTCCCAAATCTTACTGTTAGCTCCAACTAGAGTAGACCCACTGAATCAATGGAATTGACATACATCATTCAACAACTCAAAGATGTTTAATTGGGATTAACTAACAGGAATTAGGCCAAAGCATGTGCAGCATTGCTGCTTAAAAGGGGGAGCACTTGTTTGAGCAAGATTTCAGCACACATTTTCCACAGGAATGGAATCCCCCCCCCATTCTGCTTAGCTATGGAAGAAACTTGCAAACTCACTTCTGTTATTTAAAATTGGAAAGAATCATGAAAAAGCAGACCTTTGAAATAACTAGTAAATTAACTCATTAAATTATGTACATACTAGAAATGGTCAAAAAGCATGTTTTGTGTGTGTGTGTGTTTTTAGAAACCCTGTTGAGAAAAGTCCTGGACTGAAGAGAATCTTTGCTATTTTGGAACTCATTCTGCACAAAATTTGCATGTGATTGTTTTGCACAGAAAACAGCGTTTCTGCATAGGAAACAGCTTTTCAATGCTTTAGTGAATTAAATTCCATGCTTCAGTGAATTAAATAATTTTAAAACACTGGAATTCATTAGAATTGGTGGATCTCTTGTAGATTCTGTAAATCAAGAAACCTTATGGAAAATAAGGATTAAGGTTAGAAGAAATGTGTTATATGCCTGTTGCTAGGCTCCAGAGCCCAGCTAAGAACAGCTGGGAAGCAACTGAAGAGCTAACACTAGGCAACAATTGAAAACAAATGACCTTTCTTGGCTTATCTTCCTCTTTATTCTCTGCCTCCTTATGCTTTTACCACCCACTCCTTGATTCAGTAGGTCACACACTTAGAGGTGAGATTGGAGCTATTATTGAGACTCAAAGATTCATTTACCAAAATCCATTCTCTTGCCATACCTACTCAGAGGTAAACCTCATTGAACTCCTTTGTAAGCTTTCAGTGTGTTTACTGTTTCTCACACAGTGCCAAGCACTTGTATAATTATATAGAAGGCTTTTCTCACTCCCAACCGAATTCTGAGTAAACATGACAAAGCTATGGTTTTACGTAAATGAAACTTTTGCCTCCAAAGTAAGAGCACTGCTCTCATCAAAACTGCTCAGAATTTCCTTCCCAGTTTTACATTTCCCCTTCCCCTTTCTATTCTGCTTTTGCCTAGTCTTCCCCTTTTTAGTGGATCACACCCTTTGTGGGGTTTGGTGAGATTAGTGCTTGGTGAATGACACAGATATTAAATCTACACCCTCCCTTTTAAAACATCTATTTAGGAGTCTTATTGAGTTATTAATTATTAATAATTGATTATTAATTAAAATTTTCCTCTACCACTGATCTTTGCAAATAGGTTGGGGTTGGGGGAGGCAGAGAGCATGTAGTGATGTACCTGTGCAGAAAAATGTTCTGCATATGCTCAGAGGGACTCAAAACAATTCTGAATATGACTCTCCACTCTTGATTCATTAACTGATCTTAGTAGCCACCCACTGAATGATAAATTTGTGGTGGATCAATGTACTCTAGCTGAAAATAACACGACACTTCCTCCCTCTAACAGAGATATGTGAATCCAACAGAGGGTCGGACTACAATTCCAGAAGATTGAGTCAGCATAGCCAATGATAGGGAATTGCTTACTGATCTGCTATATAAAAGTCAAAGTTTGTGAGTGGTCTTGTCTGTTTGCATCATATGATTGGCTGTGTGAGGCGAGAAAACCTCATATGATTGGCTTGCTGTGAAGACTGTATGGAATCCTGGGGTTGGCAGTTCAGGGAGGGGCCTTTAGAATTCTCAGCCAGAGAGCTCAGGCCGGTTGCTATGGAGACAAGGCTGAGCAGCAAGAAGGAGGCCAGTGTATTTCTTGAGGAACCCAACCTCTATATGTTAATAATTCTGAATACAGATTGGATTGGGAAATATGGGGAAAATTTACACATACTGGACAAGAGAGACTGGGGAATTAGAGACACAGGATCTCAAACTGGAGTATTTCAACCGCATCTAATTCTTAAGGTAAGGTAAGATAATTCCTAAGGCATTTCTAACAAGTATTACCTATGAGAAAATAAAATCCCGGACAACGCCTGGTAAATATGCTAGTCTTTAATAAACAAAGCATGTAATAAAGAAGGCATTGCAAGAGCAAGTGAGCAGTGTGCATGTTGGTGAGTGCAGAAGTGAGAAGAAAAGAGAGGAGATAAACGAGAAAACTTAATTGAATAGTCTGCAAGATGATGTCCCATACTTAATGATAGCCCAACTTCACAGTTTCCAGGTGTGTGGAAGTTATACCATCTCTACGCAAAAATGTGGTTCATCTGGGAGTAAGCAGCTTTTAAAAGAGAAAAGAGGTCCTTTGAAGGCACCAGTAACAAATTGAGGCATCTAGGGTCAATGACGACAACCTCTGGACTATTCTGTGTCAATCCCTTGGTTGGCCCTTTTAAGTAACATCTGAAATAATGTGTCAGTTAATGATAACATAAGTAATTAAACAAATTCAATTATTAGTTTTGTGGTAATGAATTAATCCATCAGATTACAACATTTAATATTATCAAATTATCAAAAGTGAAATATTATGAAATTATCAAAGTCTCTTTCTCCTATCAGTGAGCAAAGGCATTACAAGCTAAATTGGAACAATATTATCTTTAAGGTAACATTCTGCTTTAGTGGCTCCACTTATTTCACATATGCCACACCCCTCCCATGCTTCTATTTGCAGTTTACTTTCACATGGCTGAAAATATAAATAACTTAAACCGGCATGTGTTTGCCTAGAATTGTGACCACAGAAATATCTAAAGTATAAGAGATATTGCAACGCACAAAAAGCTTTGAGTTGAAATGCCAATTCTTTCCCCAACTTAATAGAGAGACAGTGGCTATGCTGGCTGGGGGACTGAGGGAGCCGTAGTCCAAAAATTACTTCCCAAGAATAACTTGTTATTTCAGCTAGTTTCGCCTATTGATGTAGGCAAGATTTCCATATTATTCACAAATCTTTCCCATCTATTGTGGGTTGATCCAGAAGATACAGTTTCTCCCTTATTTCTTTTTGGCGTTTGATCTTAAAGTTGTGTTAGATCTATAATTTGCTATCTGTAGAAAAACCTCCTGCTATCTATGGAAGGGTTCTGATCCACTGAAGGAATTCCACAGGTGAATGGGGAGCAAATGGTTTTTTGGAGGCCCTGTGACCATGGAAATTTGCACCCAAAGACTGGGAGACTATCTGGAACAGTGTGGGAAATTGCACTGGAGGCTTCAGGAGGCTTAAAGAACCAAAATGTGTAGTCTCTGCTTCATTAGTGTGACTGCCAGCAGAAGAAAACGCTGGTTCCATTTCATTTTAAATATAGCATATTCTACCACTTGTGCCCTGGCTTTAGGCTTAGGGAAAGAGTAAGATGTATCAACCTAAGCCCAATACAAAATGTGAGGAGAATGAGCTCACAAGGAGTGCAAGTACGTAGCCTATCCCTTCTGTTAGTCTTCATCCCCAGAGCATAACTTTCTAAAGTGGATAACTTGTTGTATGTGTAGAGACTAGCCATTCCATTCAGGATACTGGATAAATTAGTCTACTAGATTGTTTGGAGAGCCTCCATGCACAGAGGAGATTCATTTTCCAAACAGCAGAGAAGATATGAAAATGCATAATGGTGTGAGATGACAGCACAACAAACTCCCTGCATGTTTATTTTACTCTGATTGCATAACAATTCAATAAAATGTTATTAATTCCTATTACTTAGAATGAAACATTTTTCTGAAAAAAAATTCTTTGCAAAAATCATCCTTAATTTATTATTACAATCAATAGATCAGGTAATGCAAAAATCATCATTATCAATAATATCATCATCATCATCATCCAAGGAGATACAAAGTGCTGATTGAACTGCCAATGCAAATGTTTTTGCTTGTGTTGTTGGTTGGGGTGGCAGTGGGGAAAAACATACTAGTCATGTAGAAGACTTTTTTTTGCTAACGATGTCCCTTACTCCCAACAAATGAATGAATAATTTTGCCACTACAAAATATTTGCAGTAATTTCCTCAATTTCACTGCTTGTGAAAATCTGATGAAACTGCTTCCACTAGGCCAAATTCTTCATTGATAAATGATTGATATGAGAAAGACTGAAACCTCTTGGTGGTCATTATGTAGCCCTCCAGAGGTTGCTGGACTGCAAGACTGCCATGGTGAGAAAGCAGGGAGTTGCAGTCTAACACCTTCTAGAGAGCCATATGATTCCAACCCCTTGCAAAGAAGAAGTTATGAAAAAGCAAATGGAAGCCATCCTGTATTACCTAAGAAATTTGTTATCAGGACATATGTGACCAGATTCAGATGTTGAAAAAGCACAGTTAAATATGAAAATACTTAGCTATGCTTGATTACTCAGAGAATTGCTTATATTTCACACTGAAAGCAGAACTCTTCTTGCTTATATAAACAAGTTACCATTTAATTTTGATATATGATGGCAGCATGCCATAAATCTAAGAGAGAGGTACAATTTTTCTTAGCATTCAGCCTCAAAATACATATCTATCATTATTAATGGTATGGCTGCATATTGATGATTTAATATTTTACATTAAATTAATGTTCTTATTTTTCTAATTTAATCACTAAACAGTGCTGCATATAAAATAGATTTTAGAAGAGCCTTACATTGCCAAACCAGTGGACTACATGCTAATAGTCCTTTTCAAAGGTCTGAAACTTAAAATATTGCTGTATCAAGCAAAGATGAAAAACCGTGCCTTTAAGAATTTTACAGAAGAGCCCTGTACATGTCTACATGGAAGTAAGTCCCATTAAATTCAATGGAGCTTATACTCAAAGAAGTGGATAAGATGGTAGCCATGTGCTTGAATGTTTCTTTTCTATAGCCTCAGCCTCATTTAATCTACTTGTACTACGCATGTGATTTGCTCTGAGAATTCAACTTCATGTTAATCATTTTCAAGTGTTTCAATGTTGTATGATTAATTTGGACAAAAGGTCAGAAACTCTCAATTTGTTTTCACTTCTGCAGCATACCAACCAATCAAGAAAAATAAATAGACAAAAAAGTTACAGGAGTCTGAATCAATATCAAAATGATAAATGCACAGACACAAAGTACAAGCTATGCACTGGTAGCAAGCCATGAGTTCATGAATAATGATGAGGCCTGCACAATCAGTTAAATAATACTTTTCACACTTGTTGCAATATGTGCTTCTACACACCAATTAAACATGAATGACAAAAATAAAATAAAATAAAATAAATCAAGATTATTGAATCATGTTGTCCACAGAATCTCAGGGTGATTCACCCAACAGAGCCAATTTACAGAATATGTAGAAGGGGGGATAGGCCTATTGTATCAATGAAGACTTGGTAGGTCAACTTTTATGCTATATTCCATTGCTGCCATGGTCAGGATCTGGTGAAGAAAGCTGCCTGTCAGCAGATCTTAGAGACAATGATTTCCCCAGAAACATAGGCTATCCCTGTGCTGCCATAATGGTTTGCTTTCCTTCTCTCTATCCTTCTCCTCAAAATTACTTTGAGAGCAGATATGGAGGGTTTGCTGGGGCTACATTGAGGGGAGGGATTTTCTTCACCACAAGGACTTGTTTTAATCCAGGACAAGGGGTCTACTTTAGTTCAGATGAAAAATTAGATTAAGGTCCCCTATTCTACTACTCCACTGTTTAATTTGTCCTATGATACTTAGGTCACTCTGATCAAAATCCTTTGTTACAGTGAGACTGAAGAAGCAGTGTGACAGAATTTCTTTCCTCTTCTCTCCTCTTTCCCACCTTTATAGCTGCCTAAAACCAGCTTCAGAGGGTTTCCTTATCCACTGAAGCATGTTTCAGGGTGCATGGAGGGTTGTAGTGGGAATCATGAATGCTCCTTCCTGTTTCCACTGGATCCGCTGCTGTTCCACCAAGGGACCTCTAACCGCTATACTTAAAAAATCTTCTTGTGCACATCTGAAAGAATGCTCATGCTATGCAACTAAGTACTATATACTCAGGGCCTTATCACACTTCACTGTTATAATGCTATTATTCCACTTTAACTGCTATAGCAATATTGCATGGAATCATGGGATTTGCAGTTTAGGAAGAGACATTTAGCATTCTCCACCAGAATGCTCCAGAGAGTCTCACCAAACTACAAACCCCAGAATTCCAAAGGGTGAAGCCAGAGCAGTTAAAGTGGACTAATAGTACTATAACAGTGTAATGTGATAAGGACCTCACAGACATTTATCTCAAGATGAACAATGCAAATGTCTAAACCCTTAATTATGCTTGATTTCAATTCCTCCCAGCCTCTCAATTAAAAACCATGCATAAACCCTCTATGAGACATTACTAATAGTAAAACCAAAGTATAAGAAATATCATGGAAAGGAAGAATATACCTAATGTTCCATGCATTTTTCCCCCAAATTACTTTCTTTTTTATTTTTAGAATTTTAGATTGTTTTCTCTCCCTCCCCTCACATGACTTTTAGGGATCCAAAACTGTAGCAGAAAAACGTGTGCTCTTATGCTGTTCATGGGCATATTCTTTGTTTGCACTGAAGTGCCACATGACTCTCACTCCAGAGATAATGGTTAAGACCACGATTGAGGACAGTGTGCATCAGCTTTTAGCCCCAAGGAATATCTATCTTTAGGCTAATATTTGAATATATTAATAATATTATAATATATTATCCTGTTATAATAATTTTAGTCTCTCTTACGCTGTTTGAAATGTACATTCCCATTGTTTCATATGTTTCGATAGAAATAATATTTTAGTGTCAAACTTTTGGGATGACTTCCTCATTAAGCCTAATTTGCAAGAAGAATATACTGGATTTCTGTTAAATGCAAATTAAAAAGTGCCACCCTAAGTTTATGTCAAATGTTTAAGACACAAGGTACTGTCTCTGTTTTGTTAATCCTAACAGCTTCTAAAACATCCATTTTCCATTACAGCATTTGGTACTGCACTGGAACAAAAATTAAGTTTGGGAAACTACCCAAACTTCTTGTAAATGATGCCTGATGTGGTATAACCTAGATATGGCAAAACCACTGCTGAGTATTGTTTGCCTAAGAAAACCCTATGAAAATCATGGGGTTGCCCTAAGTTAACAGACAATGTGACGGTACATGCATGCGCGGATGTGGACACACACACACACATAATTAGACAACAGACAGTACATGACTGACTCCATCTTGTGATGACACAAACAAAAATGACCACAAACCAAATTCTAATTGAAGCATTGTTGGATTTTTTAAAAACTTATAGCCCCAATAACATTCAGATCCCAGAGCAATGTAGCCATGTGTAAGAATGTAAACAAATTTTCTGTACACACTTACCTCCTTTCTCCTTTGTACCATTCAAAAGTTGGGGAAGGAACACCTGCACTTTCACATCTTATGAATCCAGGTCCTCCAAGCGTCACCCCACTGGATTTTATTTCCTGAATTGTTGGGGAAACTATAAGGAAACAAAAACATACTTATTATTGAAAGTCAAGCTTATTATAAAGTCATGTAAAATAGGTTGCTCAGTTTTATGCTTCTTTGCTCAAATTTATTCAAAAACATATAAATTGAAACAGAAATAATCCTATCTATTATTTAATGCTTTTCTATATCCAAAACATTTTGCATATATTATCTTGTAGCTTTCATTGTACCATGGGTGTGGAAACTTTGAACCTCCAGATGTTTGGGACCTTGTCTTACCGGGGTGAGATTGATGGCACCTAGATGGCAAAACCCATAATCCCTCACCATAGCCTATGTTGGCTAGGGATGAATAGAATTGTAGGCCAAAAACATCTGGAGGCTAACAAATGCCTATCCAGTTTTATCAGATCACATGAGTGAAAATAGCACACATCAGCTATCAATACCACTGCAAACATGGTATCATGGGAAATGCTGTTGATAAGTGAAGGATAAAGTACCCAATGACACCAGTGATCTAAAGAAAGCCAGTGTAACCACATCCCATCTAACTATTCTCTCTTTATCCAAGATCAAATACTCTTTAAACTACTGATGTATTATACAATCTAAAGTGTATCCATAACATTTAATTATTTTAAAAATGTGGAGTTGTTTTATTAGCTCTAAAGAATGGTAAATAATAAAGAGTCAATTTTATTTTTTCAAATCAAGAAACAATAAGCTACTATCTCAAGACATTATATAACATAAAGTAGCCATTTTTCCATTGTGAGCATCTATAGGAATATATGAATCTACCTCACACTATCAGGTTATTATTCCATCTGACTCTGTATTGTTTATACTGACTGACAGTGGTTCTCCAGGATTTCAGATAGCTTTGTTAAAAGATGTTGGGTTTTGAAAATGGAACCTTTTGACCACAAAGTGTGTAATTCAGCACTGAAGCCCTTCCATATAAAATGAGTGAACTAGATAAGTAACAGAAATTGCTATATTCATTTGCTTGCAGTTGATAGACAGAAATTGTTCTGACTGTTTTTAAAGTCCAAATTTAGGAACATACATTTCACTAAGCGAGGATTGGGAATCATGCAGCCCTTCAGATGCTGTTAGACTGCAAAGTCCATCAGCCATAGGCAGCACAACCAATTGTATGGAAAGCTAGATGCTGCAGATCAACTGGAGAGCCCAATGGTTCCTAGGTCTGCCCTATAAGTATCAGGAGGCATCAAATGATATAGGAAAGAAATAAACTAAATTCTTTCTGAAAAGTAATAAATGCACACTGCAAAAATACTATATGAGCAGGACTCAACTTATAAATAAAATTAGTTTTTTCCCCAAGCTGCTTTCCAGCTGATCTAATGTTACTGCAGATATGTGAACTTACAACCCTTCATAATTTTCATTTTTTCGTTAGCACACTCATCTTTCTGCTTGTCGTATAAAGAGGCTATCAGCTTTTATGATTCTAACTATACCCAAAGAAGGAAGACCAGTCAGTTTTATCATGCTTTTTATGCGCTTACTGGAACAGCACCAAGCAAATTAGTTGCAAACTCCTTAAGAATGTGTAAACAGGAGGAAGATGATCAGCCAAACATACCTTTGAACAATTATGGCATTAAATATATATATATTTTTAATGATACCTTGATAATAGCCGGTGACTTTTTGTGGGTAGATACAGTCAGAGGTTGACCAACTGGAGCCAAGTACAGAGTCAGGGCAATTTGGTGATTTGAGTGCTCAACTAGGAATCTGGGAGACCAGGGTTTAAATTGGTACTTAGCCACTGAAACTGGGTGACACTGGGCAGGTCAAGTCCTCTCAGCCTTAAAGGAAGGCATTGGAAAATGATCTTGTAATAAATATTGCCCAGAAAACACTAAGATACAGTCTCTTCATGTTGAAGTTGATATGAAGAAATATAACATAACATACAAAATACCACAATATGAACATTGCCAAATGACTAGATGCTTAGAGACACTTTGTCTCCAAGTTTGTGCAAAATAACAATTTGGGACGATCAAAAACAGTTTGTTCACAATTCAAGTGTTTAGTCAGATTTTGCTTTTTAAAGGGTCAATGTGGTATAGCAGTTAGAATGTCAGATTAGGACATTCTCATTTATCTGTGAAAGTCAAAAGAGTGTCCTTGGCCTAGTCATCATTTCTAAACTCATGGTTTCTTTTTCACCAGGTTGTTAAAACAGTTGTTCTGAAGACAAAGCAGAGAACAATGGCCCTTTTTGCACACCGCTTCTAAAGCGAGAGGGCCCCTTGAGTGTCACATAAATGGGAGGAGCGGTCTGCATGATGCACTCCCATTTATGCAACGCTCAAGGGCCTTACACGGACCGTGCACGCACCTTTTCATTTTCGGCTTAAAACCAAAAATGGTGCACGGTCACGCAATGCTCCCGGGACCTGTGCGCATTTCCCTGCCCTGCAGAGCCCCGGGAGCCGGCCCAGTCGCGCTTCCTGCCTCAGCACTAGCCTACAATTCCTAGGTTCCGCTGTGGTAGGAAGGGGCAGGGCATTCACGCAACCAGGAAGTGCTGCAGAACTCAAGCAGTAGGGAAGCGGCAGCATTCCTCCTGAAGCTTTTTGCACAAGATGCCCCCCCCAGCCGCACGAATGGGTAACATGCGAAAATGTTAAATCTTGGGCTAAGACTTGGGGCATCCAAGTTCTAGTCTCTATGAGCCCATTAGACTGGCTTGGTGACCTTAGGCCAGCCATTTGGTCTTGGCTCACCTACTTCACATGATTACTGTGAACATAAAATGGGGAGAGCAACATGTATTGATCCTTCAGCTCATAGGAGGAAAAGCAGGATTTAAGTGTTATACATTTTTGAAAATCATTAAAATAAATAAAAATTAAGATTGACAATATAATGTGAGCAAATCATACATGCCAAATAAAATTTCTCAGTTGGAAACTATTAGATGCTTTTTTACACTAGTTGGTCCAGATGTTTGTTTTAGGTGTAGTCATTAATAATTCCTATTTTAACATCCATGCCATTGGTGTTATGTACATATGTATATGCATGCACACCTAAAACCTACATGAATATAGAAAATGTGGTCATACAGCCATTGGCTTTCAGAGTTAACATCCTCCCCACAAAAGTTTCCGTACAAAAGAGAATTATTTTTACTTGTCCTGAAATGTCTCAGGAATTAGGAAGTCATCACAGGCCTTGTTCTTCTCCATTATCTAACCACACATCTCTTTGAGAAAACAAGGCATCTTGGTTTCTCAGTCCCCAAGATAGGAATACTATAGATGTGCATCTACTCCAACATAAGCCATTTCCGCACTACGCTGTTATACCACTATTATTACACTTTCAACATCAGCATTTAGAATACTCAGCCAGAGAGCTCTTTGGCCTCAGTAAACTACAAACCACAGAATTCCACAGGATGTTGAAAGTGGAATAATAGCACTATAACTGTCTAGTGTGGAAATGGCCATAAATTCAACAGCACATAATTTGACCTTTCCCCCATTTGAATCAATGAATCATGCCTTTTCAACATTAACAGTGCTTTAAATAAGTGGAAAGCCAATCTCTAAACTTCACTATAGTTATGTTTATATTGATAGGCTGTAAAAGAGCTGACCTGTTTCTAAAAGAAAACACTGGCCTTGGCTGGATGTTTTAAAGATAACCCCTCTTTATTCTTACAACTACTCCTAGCCATTGAAAAATATTGTTTTCCCCCAAAGCTGAATATTTCGACTTTCCTCTATACTTAAAAACACAAAAAGATAGAGAAAGGAAGAGAGAGAGAGAGAGAGAGAGAGAGAGAGAGAGAGAGAGAGAGAGAGAGAGAGAGAAAATTTTAAGTTTAGTCCTATCTACAAACATTAAGGGGAGCCCTGGTGGTGTAGTGGTTAAATGCCAGTACTGCAAGCCACAAGGTTGTGAGTTCGATCCTGCCGGGCTCCAAGGTTGACTCAGCCTTCCATCCTTTCGCAGGTCGGTAAAATGAGTACCCAGCTTGTTGGGGGCATGTATAGAAATACATGCTATTTGTAAGTTGTTTGCCGCCTTGATCCATATGGAGAGGCGGGATACAAATAAATAATAATAATAAAAAATAATTGATGGACTTTGATTTTGGAAATCTTCCTAGAGTTGGATAGTGAATTGGAGTTTATAGTAAGGCCTAGTAGATATTTTACTTATTATTTTATTTTATTTTGGTATCCTAACCAATCTACATGACTTGTACAGCATGTTTTAGCTTGTCCCATACTTTATGAATGCTGTAATGTCTGATGGGACAAATCTGATTTCAAGCTGTACATTGGATTTCACTAGCATTCTGAGAAGTTCATGTAGTTCATAAATAGTAGATCTATTTTGAAAATGTAGTAGAAATTACTAGGATTTTATGATGCAGAACTTTTTGCAGGCTGGGAAGAGCTAATATTGACTATTTACTTTAATGGCGAGTCATCAAAGACTCACATGCTAAATGGCTTTAGAAGTATAGCTAAATTTCTGGCTAGATTATTGGTAATGCAACAGGCTGGCAATCTGGGACGCCTGCTGATTCCATTGTTATGGGAGACATGAAATAATTCTGGATGAAATTACACCTGAGGATATCTGCTGCATTGTGGTTATATTTGCTTGTTTGTTTCAAGCAAGCAAGCAAGAAAGGAGAAAGCAAAAATATTAGCTGAGCAGCTGAGCTATGACACAGTTTTCAAGGAGTACCGTATTTGCCGACTTATTAGACTCACCGGCATATAAATGCACCCCACTTTCAAGGGGTATTTTTCAGGAAAAAATTTTTTTAGTTCCCTGGTGAGGAGAATGAAGGAAGTACTGCAGCAGGAAAGGAAGGAAATGAAAAGAGTGCTGCACCAGAAGAGGAGGGGAATGAAAAGAATGCGGCACCAGGAGAGGAGGGGAATGAAAAGAATGTTGCATCAGGAGGGGAGGGGAATGAAAAGAATGTTGCATCAGGAGGGGAGGGGAATGAAAAGAAAGCTGCACCAGTTTTTCTTGGGCCCTAGGAGAGTCCCCTAGCAGAGGAGGAGAAGGTAAGGAGTGCTTCACCGGGATTCCACTATCCCTTCCCTTCCTGTTTGCCTGGGTAAGGAGAACTTTGGCTCTCCAGTCATTCCCTATGTTTTTAGCGTTTTTGCTGGTGTATAAGATGCACCTCATTTTCAAAGGGTATTTTTAAGAAAAAAGTGTGTCTTATACGCCAGCAAATACGGTAGTTCTTTGATGGAAAGTATGAACAATGAAGTTGTGCTATTCTCCTTTTGCTGAAGTTAAGATTCCCAACTTTATGGCAGCAGGGCTCCTGTTCTTTCTAAACAAATATATTAAACATCTGCAGGAAAACAGCAAGTGATGGTTTTCTCACCACTCCACATGCTAAATTTCTGGTCATCATGCAGTAATACTAGAAACAAGAGCCATACCACAAATCTGGGGACAACATTCACTGCAACAAAGAGCTATTCTGAAATAAAGCAACAACATGTAAGCACCATACTAGATTCACTGGGCACTGAGCAGTCCTCTGATCTTTTATTTCAGGTGAGGTTCAAGTAGAGTTGAAGCATTAAACTTTTTTAAAGGGATATTTGCTGCAAAGTTGCAGCCTGGATTAGGAAGAAAGCTTTTTCCAAACTATAGCCCTGACATTTCTGGATGTCATCTGTTAATGTGAACCTTAAGGCAGCAGCAGTGAGTGTTCCTTGTTGTTTAACTCACGTTTCCTCTCCAAGTTGTTTGTATCCAGATATCAGACTGACAGCTGAAAACATCATTGTCTTGCACCCATCTAAATGTTTCATATTTTCATGGCCATTTCTGCACGATACTGTTATAGTGCTATTATTCCACTTTTAACATCCTGTGGAATTATGGGGTTTGTAGTTTACTGAGGCCAAAGAGCTCTCTGACTGAGAATTCTAAATGTCCCTTCCTAAACTACAAACTCCAGAATTCGACAGGATGTTGAAAGTGGAATAACAGCACTATAACAGTGTAGAGTGGAAATGACCCAAGTGTCCCCAAATCAAAGTGAGGTTAAAAAAAGAAAGCATTGGCCAGAATCCTGTTAGGCAGTTATGAATGTACAACCTGGATTCACACTTTCATGACTGTCTGGTATTCACAATCTCTATGTGGTCCCTAGTTTAGGGGCTGCATAGAAACTATGAAAGTCCTCCTAAACTCCATTTGATGCTGTGATAGATATTGCAGTGGTCTGTTCCCTGTTGATCAGAAAGCAGCTGACTGACAATCCTACCCCCCCCCGCATTGCACAAAGGGGCATTGTGACAGGTGGTCCTTCTACTAACTGCCTACGGCACTGGTGGTCACTCATGGAACGGTGTGGGACTGTCAGTCAGCTGCTTCCTAAATGACAAGGGAACAGATTCCTGTTGATTGCAGCTGCTGCTTCCTGGTAAGTGGGATTTGGCATGGATTGGGATAGAATTCACTGGGTATCACTTTATCTACAGTGTTTACACATTTGTAAATCCCCAACAGGAAGTACAGGCATTATTACCTGCCCCTCACTCTGGTGGTCTATGTATAGTAGTAAAAAGACTGAATAAAACTGATGGAATAGAATGTCATTGGAGTTCCTATTTCATCAAATATATTTAGGGCTGTCCCATAAATGTCATTCTGCAATTTTAAAAAAAGGGTTGAACTAACGTATTTTACTTCCTAAGGTGGCACAAGAAATGGTGCCTACTACCTACTCAAGGTGCATGCTACCCGAATCCAGTCAGGTAATTTTAGCACATGGCAGTTCTCTCCACTCCTAGCAGTAAAAATGGAATAGCCACAAGTTAGCAACTAATTGTTTGCTGCCTTTCAATAACACTCCAAATCTAATGCCTGGGGTAACCACCACAGCCTGCCCACCTAGTAACAGAGCCAGCCCTGTTGTATAGGCAGTGTGGCATAAAAGTACAATAAATGCATGTATGTTAACCATGAGAACAGACGTAGTAACAGCAACCACTACCACCACCATCGCCAGATATAGCTATTAAATACCCAGAAGGTTGGGCAGACTCAAAAACATCTCATGCTCTTCTGTAATCATATATGGAGATTTGTTGGCAGCCTTAGGAAGGATACTCTATTCCCCAAAGGCATATTGGACCAACTTTTGTTTTGTTTTGCTTTTTTCTTGGGATGGAACAGCAAATGATGTCTCCTACCAAACAAGGTGCGCAGTACTCAATCCAATCTCCATTCATGTTGGCTGGAGGATTCTTTGGGGCTTTCACAGGCTCTGAAACAAGGGTTTCACTTGGAATACCAATAGATTATTTCCCTTCACTATCTTTTTTTTTTTTTTTGCTTCTGACTGCCTATGCTAAATTGAATTTTCCTAATTTAAATAGGCTGTTGGAGTACTTTTACACCCATTTGTATGCTATGTATAGTTTAGGATTCAGAAACATTGACAGCACACCTAGAAAAGCTGTAAAAACTATTTGGATCCACTCCTAGAGCAAGGCCATTATACTATTATTGTTAAAATATATCTGCACTGAGCCAGGAGGAATCAGACCTTTAAATATGCTGGCAAAGATGATTTAAATTCTACTAAATCCAAGTAGCAATTATAATCCTTCTAATGCTCTTGGCAAATTTCCTGTGAGGCCATTAGAAATGTTCTAATTGATATTAATATTCTTCTCTGGAAACAAATAAAGTAAGTAATACTACATCATTTCAAACATTTTATTTTTTTTAACCATAAAATCAGACTTCTTTCAAGCTGTTTTTAATTTTTTTTTACTATTGTTAATTATCAGAACTACAGCAATACTCGATGATATCTGATATAAAATGAAAAATATTTATTTGGGCTCTTCACCAGCATCAGAAAGCCATACTGCAATGTCACATTCCATGTTCTAACAATATACAAATCATGATATTAATCAAATATATAATTTTAAAACTGAATGTTTTGACATTTTAAAAAGTCAAAAGCAATAAAAGTTCAAACAAAGAATGAGAAGAAGTAGATGGTTTTAAACATAAAATACAAATTGATTCTGAGGACTATAGAAACAGCAGGAAAATACAGCAAAACGTACAAACAAACAAGTATAGTTCACAGTGTTTGAGATTATAATTCTTCTGCCACACTTAATAGCTACTCAAGTTTTTTATTAGGACCACAGATACTCTTGCAGGCTTTTAACTGTGTGTATGAATCCATCTGGGCTCACAATACCTAGGAGGTGAGGGGGTGAACCCTACTTCTGTGCCATTTCCCAAAATGAAATCATGTCCATCTCTCAAAACTGACATTTTACACTGGAGAGGGTAACAAATCCATAAGTTCTTGTATGTTTGCCCCTGTGAATCAAATAGTAGCTTTGGAAGGCATTTTAATTTCGAAAACAACTCAGGTGAAATAAATTTAAACTTAAACATCTTACTGCAGCACTGTCATCCTGATCCAATGCAGCTCTCAAAAGGAAGGAGAGAATATTTGAAAACTAAAGGGGGGAAAATGTGAGGTGCTTCTCAAGTATCCAGAAATCCTGACAAGGAGAATCCTCCTCATTTTTTCAGTCCTCAAATAGGCTTGAGGACTAACCCTGCCCCTAGTCCAGACTCATGCTTTTCTATCCCTACACATGGACATATAGAGACTAGTGAGGGACAGATGAGTACTGTCAGTATAGTCTGCACACTTGCATTGGTGTGGACAGGCTGTGATGGGCAATCTTCCTTAGGTGGTTCTCATCCTTAGGTGCCCATGCAACTATGGCCATTTCCGCATTACACTGTTATAGTGCTATTATTCCACTTTTGACATCCTGTGGAATTCTGGGGGTTGTAGTTTACTGAGGCCAAAGAGCTCTCTGTCAGGGGCATGGCTGAGAAGTCTAAATGCCCCTCCCTAAACTGCAAATCACAGGATTCTGTAGGAGTTTGAAAGTGGAATAATAGCACTATAATAGAGTAGTGTAGAAACGGCCTATGACATGCCTGTGCATGGGGAAGGGGAGCAGGAGAAAGTAACTGATCAAAGATTCATTACCAGCTTGCCTGTGACAGAAGCTGGAGCTGAGCTTGTCACTACCTATTATAGCCAGTTGTCTCTGCTGCCTTTTGCGAGCCACTAAGTGACCATACTGGTGAGAAGGAGTAGGGAAGAGTTGTTAACTGAGGGTCATCCATCACTGGCTAGCTGTTGACAGACGAGCATCCTCACTTGCCTGCCGACCTCCTCCCTCCAGCTGGCCATGTGGCTGTGAGGATAGAAGGGGAAAGGACCCACTCCAGGAGGATCACATGTCATCATTTCTCATATCCAGCAATGGGCAAGGCTTTTTGCTCAGCTGCTCCCTGTCCCCACTTGCTCACACAGCCACTACATCACCCCTGGTGTGTTAAGAGTGTGGGGACAGTAGCTGACTGAGACTTATATGGTACAGTATGCCACTTTGCTTTGCTACTAGGGATGGAAAGAACATTCAAAAATATTCAGAAAATGGTTTTTAAAAACCCACTTATTTTTCAAGTGTTGAGAAATCCTGGTGAGAAGAATCTTGGACCGATAAGAATCTTCAGGGCTTATTCTGTGCAAAATTCGTAGCACTTTCTGCATTGAAATATTGTTTTCTGTGCAGAAAATGCTATTTTCTGTGCAAAACAACCATGTTTGAATTTTGCACAGAATATTGTCCTGAATTGTAAATTGCCATCAAAACCTATGTGGGTTTCAAAGACTTTCTCACAGGAGGAAGAAACTTGCTGAAATTACTCACTGCTACCTTCAAGAAGAAACTTAGTGAAGAATTCCATCGCTACTGGCTGCCCATCTCTTCCTTTCACTTCAAACAGCCATGTGGCCCATGCAAGCAAGAGGAAAGAGAGATTCAGTCAAAGATGGTCCCTCCATCACTGGCTCTGACAGCTGAAGATGGGCAACTTGGCAGCTCTACCAGCCCCTTCTTCCAGCCATTACATGTTGGGGTAGCAGAAAAGTGGAAAGTCAGGGAGGAGATTTTCTGTCCCTGTGAGGCAGCTTCAAAAACTCCACAATAAAAACTGCACATCTTCAAAACTGCAGTTTTTGAAGACATTCATGTAGTGGGAAGAAAACAGTTTAAAAACTACTCATTTTCCCCTGCAAGAATGAATAGTCTAAACAAGCACATCTCTAAGCCTTCCTCCCTATCACAGCATGGAAGCATAAAAAGTATAAGTAACATGCTACCTTTTAGGCTGACAAGGGTACAATGATAATTCTTTTTACAAAATAATTTAACCACTGGTAATGTGCTGGCACATGAATTTACTCATTGCCTTTGTGACCAATAATCCAATAATAGCTGGAATCTTGTCGATTAGTCTCAACTAGAGTTAAACGCATAGAATCAATTGTTGAAGGACATGTCAAAATAGGGGTAAATCCAATTGATTCATTGGGGCTAACCATAGGTTTTAAGCCCATGGATTCTCATGCTGACACAAAGAGGCTTGACAAGTGGCCTGCTGTGTGTTTCATGCTGTGGAATGTATCCAGTATTTGAAAACAGTGCAGATCCCCTCATCCCCTGACATACTTGATTCAAATTAGCATAGAATCTATTTCAAAGCTGAGAAGGAATCGAGAGATACTGAATGGGTGGATAGGGAATCCATTTCAGTAGGATCCAGGCTACTGAGTTTCCTGAGAAATCCTTCACCTTCGGTCCTTGTAACCAGCTGCAAAACAGGTTACTGCATGCATCAATAAATCCTAGTTAGCTGTCATATATCCATGAGCGAGCCAAGTTTGATTAGAATTGTTGAGGTGTCTTTCTCAAGATAGGGACTTATGTCTGGGTGGAACTGAATATTTGACTACTTTTCTTTGTCCATTCTTTATCTTATCTCATCTCTCAGTAGCAGTTAATTGTCCCTGATAAGCACAGACAAAAATAAAGAGAGGAAATCAGTGAATTGATGATCCTCTCAGCACACTATTTGATTTCCAGAGAAGCCTTCAGCAGTCAGGATGTAGCTTAGCACTGTGAAATCTGATCTTTCTCAATTCTGAAATGAATGACCTTATCCACACTTCTCAGAATAACATGTACTTTCCAAATAAAATATCAAAATATGCTTACAAGAAACTCAAGACAACATATTCAGGGGTAGCCATGTTGGCCATATAGCGAAATAGGGCAAATCCCGAAATCTACAAAACAGTGATACCATTATTGGCCTATCAAAAATCATGAAATGTATCATGCAAAGCTTTTGAAGCTCCACTGGCTTCTTCATCAGGCAAAGGTCTTAAAAATCATATAGGTGAAGGAAAAAAATGACAATGTTAGAGTTTTGTCTTAATATGTTTTTTTAATTTTTTTTGTTAACTGACAGCAAAAACATCTTAAAACAAAGGTAGGCCTGTGACTCTTAACACTATCATTTTCCCCCTTCCCTGTATGATTTTTAACACTTTTGCCTAATGAAGAAGCCAGTGGAACTTTGAAAACTTTCATGTTGGATTTTGTGCTTTTCAACTGGACCCCAAAAAGGTTTTGTTTTGTGGATTTTTGAATTTGTTCTATTTAGAAAAGATACATTAAGATGTGCATTTAAATGTGGATTTTTAAAGGACTACAACTGATCACAGGTATTGTGAGAATGGAACAAAATAACTTGTCAGTATAAGTAAGAATGGACAGAACTGCACATGCAAAAATGACATGAACTGGAAATAGTATTATTTGCCTATCTTTAGTGACTCCTTTTCTTATAATGAAGCATCTTATTTCTTCCCTACTGCAAAGTATCTAATGTGACATTGTCCACAGCTCTCTTGGTAGCCATTTCAGTTGTCCTTTTTGGTATCTTCTCTCTGATCTCCTATTGAAAATGGAACACATTTACCATAACAAATAAGAACACATCATAAATTATGCATGGGTATTTGAAACTGATCTAATATGGATTCAGTGGGCCAAATTTTAAGGACCTAACCTAAAGTGTCAAATTTTGGCCTTCTCAAGTCTACATCAGAATGGCTAAAATCTCAAGTTAAGAGTAAAATTCCAGAGTCAAGAGATCTGGCTATTTCCTGCTATTGATATTCTACCACCACCACCGGTTACAGGTCAAGTGTTACCAAAGACTAACTGCTGACACTTGAACTCCAGCATTTTTAAAAAAGAAGAGTTGCAGGAAATGGTATGAAAGCCCAACTTATCTGTAACTTTTCTAATATCCATTTGCTGAAAGATATTGTGGGGTATTCAAAGGCTAGCTGGTATTTACAGGAATGCTCTCAGTATGCGTTATCATTATGCCACTAAATGACTTCACCAGGGGCCCTTTCTGTTGTAGTCTGCTTCAGAGTGACTTCTGTTGATTCCCCACAGGGTACTCCTAACTATCTCTTCTGCTACGTTCTCCTCTGCTCACAAAGTCTCAGACCATTACTGGCACCAAAGAACATCATGAAACCATAACTGGGATATGTTAGATTCTTAGCATTTTAAAGCTGTAGTAAATCAATAGGGCTTGCTTCTGAAGAGACATGCATACACAGAATTGCTCTGTTCCTCTGTTGCTGTTGTCACTGACCTCCTCTTCCTCCTCATCCAAATCTTTGATGAGTACAGTGATGATGGTGGTGAGAAGAAGGAGGAGGATAATGATGATGATTTGTGGTATGATGCAGAATTCCACAACTTGGTTGTGAATAAAGGAAAATATGGCCAGTGGGAGCACTAGTTAATTGGAGTTCTTCATGAAAAGTACAGTTGGAAAACTTTCTGTTTCTTGAACATAAATTTTTGGGTTGGTTTGTCAATGTCAGTAATTGCTGTGCAACTCTATGTTGAAAAGGGAAAATAAGTTTTTCCTACCACTGTTGCTAATACTGTTGCAAGAGCTGCTTTAAAGATCATATTGAATTTCATCTCTACTGTTTTGAAAAGCGCTGCTTGCTGACAGCGTATGAGTATGCTTGTTTAGCTCCTTCTTTTAACAGCAGAGCAGGGGATATTTATGCCTGGTTAATAGATTATTCTTATGGAAATGGATTATATGTAAAATATACATGTGAATTAGAATTGAATATGAAGATCTCAGAGGAGGATTGGAACTGAATTTGGACCTTCCCTTCTTTTAAATCTAGATCTGCATTGATTAAAGAATGCTCCCTTAAGATTATTCATAAGTGATACTGTACCCCAACACAAATTGCAAGAATTTTTAAGAACAGCTATTCCATGTGCTGGAGAGGATGCCAGGAAAAGGGAACATATTTGCATCTCTGGTTTTACTGTCCAAAGACTTATCAATTTTGGGCCTCAGTTTTACAAATAATATCTTGTATGACTCATCAGAATATTAGAATGTGTCCAGCACTGATCTTATTATCTATTTTCACCCATGAGAATAGTGACTTAAAATATAGATCTTTAATAACCATTTTTATAGCGCTTGTAAGGCAAGAAATTGTACAGAATTGGAGAATGGGGAATTTCTTACTGAAAAAGTGGTAGAGTAGAGTTTGGGGTGCAATTCTGTACATTTTCTGACCAATTGCATTTTGGAAATACTTCATATACACCCTTTGAAGAAAGATAGTTCCTATTCTTGAATTATATAGATTCCAATAAATTAATCCAAGTTCCACTATTACAGGGGCAAATTCTCAGAAATGATGTTTTGTCTGGATGAATATAATTGGATATATGTTATTAAAATGATGTTGTTATTAAGATTGCTATGCCATGTGTTCAAGCAATCAGGATATAATGGTATTAGTATTGTTGCTGTATTATTGTCATTTATATTTTATTAGATTTGCAATTTTATTGCTAAATAAAATTTATTTTAAAAAAAGAAGAAAAGCACTGTTTGCAAAGGTATTAACAACAGAGGTAGGTGTCGGGGCCTCCGCAGCCGCGGAGGCCGCCGCGGACGCGGCTCCCGAGGAGGAGGACGGCCCGGCCTCCTCGTGATTAGCGGCGGAGGCCTCCGGCGCCGGGATCAGCTGCCCAGACGCCGTCGAGGCTACCGCCGCCGCGGAGGAGGCCGCGGACCCACCCGCAGCCATGGACGGCTGTTCCGGGCCTGTCCCAACTGCCGCCGCCGAGGACGAGGCTGAGGAGGCCTCGGCCGCCGCGGGAGGCCGCCCGGACTTCGTCTGCCCTGCCGCCGCCGCCGGGAACGAGGCCGGGGAGGCCTCCGCCGCTGCGGGAGGCCGCCCGAACCTCGCCTGCCCTGCCGCCGCCGCGGAACCTACCAGGGAGGCCGCCGCCACCGCCGAGGACGCCGATGGAGCCATCGCTGCGGAGGTGAGTCGCCCGGAGGACGCTGGAGCCGCCGGCGCCGGGGGAGGCTGACCAGGTGTGCGCCCAAGGTGGGCGGGGCCCAGGCGCCACTCTGCGCCACCGCCCACCCGCGGGCCCGATCCGGAGGAGCCCATCGGCCTCCCTCCCACGTTCCTGCAGCAGCGGCAAGCCAAGGAGGCTGCCCGCCGCTACCGCCGGCTGCTGGAGTGTCGGCTGCAGGCTGAGGGCTTGCAGCTGGCTGAGGACGCACAGCTGTGAGCCCGGCTAAGGGCTCCCAGCTGCGCAGCCGCCTCTGGATTGGCCGGCGCCAAGCCCCCACTTAAGTCCCAGAGGGAGCCAAGTCCAGCACGGAGCAACAACCAACAGCTCTCCGTGCGTTGCCCGTCCGTGCTGCTGAGTTTCCGCTGTGTTCCTGCTGTGTTCCTGCTGCTTGCCTGCCACGTTCCTGCCGAGACCCTGCCCAGAAGCCCTGCCAGCCAGCTTAACTCCTTGTTGCCTGGGTGAGGAAACCCTTTCTTTCGTTCCTGTTTTATGCTTGAAGCAAGGCTTGCCTTAGTTTGTTTACTGGACTGCTTAGTTGGCTGCTAAACCGCTGGCTGAGGCTTCTGAGGCACCAGCCTCGTCCCGAGCTCGGACCTAGCCTGCCCAGCCCCGCCCAGCCGCCGACAGTAGGGAACTCCGCACCTGTTCAATGCATAACATAATAATGATAAGATACAATGTTTAATGGTCTGAGGTTTTAGCCCTGAAATCTTGGGGCCTGGGATGCTCTTGACCTAGCAACTCTACATGTCAACATTTTAAATTAAAACAAAAAACACTAAGCCTCAGGAAGCCTGAGTGCTATGGACTTGGAAAGGGAGGCATGGCCTTATCTTACTGTATTTTCATGTAGCCCTCTGATCTCTTAGGCTGAGTAACAAGGACTTGCCCAAGACTATGCTTAGAGATTTAGTGGCTGAATGAGATGAGTCTGGGTTTTGATAAAACGGTCCAAGCCCATCTCTCTGAATTACTGTTGTTACCCTTAGTGGACGGGGTCCACCTGTAATGCCAGTGTCTCCCTAGAATTTGGGGAAATTATAGTTCAGACCTGCAAGAGGAGAGTAATAGTAAAATCTTTTCACCTCTGTATACCAATACTAACTGTAGAGAGGACTCTAGTTTAAGTTAACAAAGTATTTTATTTGAACTGACAAACATACAAGAAATAAGACACTCTTAAGAAGCATACAAGGCTACTGGAAAGTGAGGTCAGAGAGCGCTTGGATGGAAAAGATGAGTTACCAGTCCTGACGAACAGGTCACAGGGGAAGGACTCAGCATCTGATGGTAGAACAGAGGAATGGCACTAGGGGGCACTATGTACTATGTACTGCTATTGGCTGGGGTCAAAGCTAGGGTTTTTGTACCCTATTTCACACCCTAAGGGAGTATGTTGACAAAACCATAATGACTTCCCCACAGGACTGACAAAGAGGTCCAGAATGGGCTGTGATTAACTCTAGAGTGAGAAAACACTGATGGGACTCAAGCCCATCTCTTAATGTTGGATCAGGTAGGGTGTACAGGAAAGATCTCCAAAGATTGAGAGATTTTTTCTGACTGCTCACCAATCTGGGCAGTTTGTCTTTCATTGTATTCAGAAAGGCCAAGAGTCTGAAGTGGTAAAGGGATCTGCACAAACCCATCAGCATCGGGGTTTTATGCGTAATCCTTTCTTAACTTTTGTAACTCTGAACATGTCTCTGGTCAGCATAACCCCGAACATGTTCCCCAGCCAGCATGACCTCAATCACATTCTCTGGTCATTAATAAGTTCAATTTATGAAAATCACTCCCCTCATAGGAGGGGTTGTAGGGTGTGGTAACACTGTAGTTTTACCTTGTTGTTGTGTGCCTTCACGTCATTTCTGACTTACAGCAACCTTAAGGTAAAACTATCATGGGGTTTTCTTGTCAGAATTTATTTAGAGGGGATTCGCACTTGGCCTCCTCTGAGGCTCAGAGTGTGTGACTTGCCCAAGATCACCCAGTGAGCTTCCATGGCCAAGTGGGGATTTGAACCCTGGTCTCCTTGTGTCCCAGTCCAACCCTCAAACCACTATACTATTCTGGCTCTCAACAGTTTTACCTTACTGCTGGCATATTTTCATACAGTTCTGTTAATTTTGTTGAGAACTCAGTCCGTATGCTGGAGTGCTCATGGGTTTTTTTACACCTGGGTCTCTAACAATGTTGCACACAAAGTTTGAGAATTTTATTCTTAATTAGCCATCTATACAAGTATGTAACTCACACAAACAAGGGAAGAGTATAGCAAGGGATGTGACTATTACACTAACCCAAACTCAACCCAGCTCAAACCCTATCTACCAGGTTTAATCTTTTAACATTTTAACGAGCTTTGAAAACCTTTGCATGTTTGTGGTTTTTGAAGACTTATGTGGTTGAATATCAGCAATCAGCAAATTCTTTCTCTTTCTTTCTTTCTTTCTTTCTTTCTTTCTTTCTTTCTTTCTGCAAATGTGTGTGATTTCCTTGCCCAGGAATCACTTTTGACAACTACCTTGTATGGCCTTCTCTAAAATCTTCAGCTTTCCAGAACTTCAGAAGCTTTACAGAAAGGTAAGGAACTTCTATTTCTCTTATTCCAGCTGACAATGGGACCAAGTTGGGATAAATCTGGTTCACTTGCCAATTTTTTTCCCATACAAATATGCAGTTAATGAAAGCACAAATAAAGTAGTGCAGGAGGTATGTTGGCATTCAGATGGATGCAAAAAATATGCAAGAAACCTTCCTCTATCTACACCAGGTTTCATCTTTTAACATTTTAATGAGCTTTGGGACTTTTATGCATATTAGTTATGTTGCCCTAATTACTCATTATAATTCTAATGTGCATTTTTATATTTAATTACAATGCTTATAAAGATTTGATATGGACAGTAAATTATTATAACTAGCATGTGCATAATGATTATGAGCTGAATTTATTAACTTTTATGCTAGCATTCAACAGTGCTAACTTTCAATTTCACCTTTGTGATTAAGCACATTGTCTGATTAAACAAACATTTTGTGGTATTAATTGTTAAGTCATAAAGAAATTTCTCTTTCACTTGGCTGATTTTGAATGATTTTTGTCACATTTTTATTGGATTGTATTTTATTTCTGTTATGGGCGCTGTTTAGTAAATTGCTTGCTAATGTGCAGAAATAAAGATAATCTCTTTATGAGAATGGAAGGTTTCTAACATATGTGAAAAAAAGATGATTCTGGAATGTCAGGAGTTTACTTTGGTTTATAATTACAACTAATTCATGCATCTCTTTCTCACATATCTACCTATTCACATAGATGTCCGTAGGTCTTACATGTTAACATCCTTTCTATTTCTGTGTGGTATGAATGCTAATAAACATTCTATAACATCTCAGAATGTAAACCAATATAAAAAACAAAAAACCTTTTTCAATCAGTAGTTCAGATGGGTTATCCTAGTTTTTCTTTTTCACTCCATTTTTAATTTTTAATCTTTCTGGAGCTACAAAAAATAGGGAAAAATGAGTGAGAGAACAAATCTATTTGCTCTATCATTGATATACCATTTTTCTCTGAGCAACCAGTGGTAGCACTTTTCCAGATTATGTAGAACTGATTTAGGATTTGCAAATAAATGTGATAATACAAATGTGATTTGTACAAAAGCAGGGAAACATAAATAGACTTAACGCCCATCTTTGTGATCAGATGTACTTTCTGAATTGCCTTCATTTTGGGCAAAAATTGCCAGTAATTTCCTTTTCTTTAAATTCCATGAAAGCATTATCTTTTTGTGCAGCTACCATTTCTTCCAGCAGAGAAATTCCCAGTAGATTGTCTTCCTACAGTACTGTTAAAATCAGTGGGACTTCAGCTACAGCCTCTAAAAACCTTGGCTGTTTTGATTCTACCTTCCTAGAATAAGAGAGTGGAATAACACTGAAAAATCCAAAAGTTCTTCAACAATCAACCAATAATTCTGTCATTAGTTCACATGTCTGTGATAGTTCCTAGATATGGCATAGGTTAATACCTTGTGGCTTTGTCCCAGATACTATTATAACAACTCCTATTAGTTATAGTAATATTGCATGTTATTTATGGTAGCTGGACATTGTGATCTTTTCACTCCTTTCCAGGTAGGCCATTGGTTTCTTAGAGTTAATAATCAGAGGAGCATCCCAGTGTGGTGTGACACAGCTAAGCTGTGGCCTAGACTTTCTCAGATATGAGTGTGTATGAAAATAAATGTCATTGTCGCAGGAACGAACAAACAATTTAATCAATTTCTTCTCCACTGCAAGAAAATCTTTGAAAACTGTGCTGTTCCAGAAGAACATATCCAGTTCAGAACTTATTCTGCACCAAAATAAAATAAAATATTTTAAAAAGTTTTGGGAGACACAGAAAATGGCATTTTCTGCACATGAATTTTGTTTTCTGCACAGTATTCCTCCCCAGAAGATGTTGTTTTCTGTGTGTGCATGCACACATGCACACACACACACACCACCTTTCCCCCTTTTTTTCATGCAGAATACATCCTGAATTGTTAAGATTCTAGTTACACAAGTTCCTCCTTGTCAGGATTGCCCACACTCAGACCATTTCCTCACTACACTGTTATAGTGCTATTATTCCACTTTCAACATTCTGTGGAATTCTGGGGTTTGTACTCTCCAGAGACCAAAGAGCTCTCTGGCTGAGAATCTAAATGCCCCTCCCTAAACTGCAAACCCCAGGATTCCATAGGATGTTGAAAGTGGAATAATAGTACTATAACAGCGTAGGGCGGAAACGACCTAAGGTTACTCCTGTTTTTGGCCTGTGATTCAAATACTTGCAAATATTCTTTCCATCCCAATTAAAGTTCTTTTGCTTTTCCTTTTCTGCTGGCACCCTGACACCAGGAGCAGACCATTTTTTAACACATCCAAAGGAAGGGAGAATCCACCTGTTAGTAAGTGTTCCCCGAGGAGCTGCAGGTTACTTGAATCTCATTAATATTTTGGAAACATGAATACTGAGCATCAGAGGTGAGTCGTTCTCTTCTCCTACTATGTTGGTTGGTTCCTTTCTCTCCATTATTGACAATTAGCTTCATACCTTTCCCAATTCAGAAAGGTCAAAGACTAAAACAACACACACGCAAACCAAACCATGGTTCACTGCCAGGGGAAAACATTGGCCCAGTCACTTAAGAAAAGTCAAACACTTGTGAAGGCAAGTTTTATGCTTGTTTCACTATCCATGGAACCATGGATAGTACTTGCAGGCTGATCATGTTTACTGAAAAGGAAGTCTCACATGTGTGAGTGCAGTCACTGCACTGCACAGAATTCTCCAGCCAGCATAGCCATTGAGTGCAGTGGCTGGGGATGCTAGAAGTTGTAGATCAGGGTGTAGTTTATTTCTAAGCAAATATGGTTTGGACTGCCCCATTAGGCTGTATGCAAACTTTCTTGGGAGTAAGCCATGCTTAATAAAATGAACATCACGTCCTTTGGAACACCGGCCATTTTCGCACTAGCCTGTTATAGTATATTATTCCACCTTCAACATCCTATGGAATCCTGGGGTTTGCAGTTTAGAGATGGGCCTCAAGGAAGTCTTCCTGAATTCAGACTTATTGATATGCACTGTGCACAAGAGTATAGACTTCAGCTGCCTTGAAACCTGAACAGGCTTATTTGGAGATGAAATTCTATAAAAAAAATCATTAGGGGGTTGGACTGCACTCCTATGTAGGGTTGCTTAAAATGGGAGGCAAATCCTATTAGCATTAGTTGGTTATGCTGGCTGGGGCTCTTGGGAGATGCAGGTCACGACCACCTAAAGAGCTATAGTTGCCCACCTCAGTTCCAACAAAACATGTATAAAATCTGTCTGGGGATTCAAAGCTTGGTCTTCCAGAGTCCTAGTCCAACATCATGCTAATATACCTTAATTTCAGTTGAAATTCCTTCCAAATAAGCCTCCTGGCCTCACTCTTGCAATCCAAATTAGAAAAATCTTGCTGTCAATTACAACAAGAACAGCAGCAGCAACAACAGCAACAAATAATACTTTGCTAGCTTGTGAAGAACAACGTGGTGGTGCTCTACAGATAATACAACTGAATTAATTTAATTTTCATCTATACATTTTCCCATTTCCTTCTTGAACTTAGAGGTTTTACAGGGAATAGACTTGAATCATGTTCTTAAATTCTTAACTCGTTTTGTCTAAATTTCATTTCATGAAAATCTTCCTCCCACATTACAAGCACTGGCTGTTTTTATTCTGGATTGTAAAGGTGACCATTTTCAATGCACATCAACCTGATAGTAAGCACCAATGAATCAAGATGGCTGTGTTCGACCTGCGCCAAATTGCCCATGGGCAATTAGCTTCCTTCTCTTTTTTAAAACTAAAGCTTTAATTAGTGGGCAGGGATCAACCCTAAATAAATTTAAAAAGGCTGCCAAACCTCTGAAAACTCCTACTTTCCAATTCCAGCTTTCTTTCCAAAATGGAGTTTGGGGAATGAAAGGAAAAGGTTAAGCCACAAATGCTTTAAGAATTTAAGGAGGAAAAGAAGACAGAGAAAAAGGAGCAAGCCCAGTGTTCTTTAATTAGGGCTGCTGAGACAGCAAGGGTGTGTTATGCTTGTGTCTCTGTGTGTGCAGCTATGTATGAGCTAGCTACCTAGCTAGCTTTGTGCACATGCCTATCTGTCCACTCTCTTTCTGTTCTAGCCTTATGTGCATGCACACAGCAACAACAGTTTGGCAACCTATCCTAACTGCTGAGGCCAAGGCATTTGCAGCAAAGCCCGCACTGTCAGCTGGTAAGAGGACGGACCATTCAGACAGTAGTGCACCTAAATTTACCTGCTAATGTCGTTCCCTGGGGCAGACCACACCCACCGCCCATTGCTTGGTATGCCACAGATTAGCACCTACCTTACTTTTGTTCCTCACACCTTACGGCTATAGACACAGTGATAAAACCTTTTGTTATCTATAGAATTTGGGAATACTTAGCTGTTACAAGCAGTTCACACATACTAATTCAATTTGCAGTTAATTTGTACACTGTGACGAACACAGGTACAAATTATTCTGTCTAACAGATTACCACTGTCTTTAATTATACATAATTTAGATAATTTTTTGATTCTCATAAATATAAATTTCTCACAGGTATGCCCAATGGATTGTTATAACTGATTATAAAAACTGTTTATAAAGTCCCTCATACACATTGAGTGGTTTCCACATTCGAAGTACGCCAGTAGTAGATGACGATTATGTTTTTTTTCTAAACGATCCATGAAGCCCAAAGGATAAGGGCATGATGCATCCAGATACCATTAAACAGTTATAGATCTCATAGATTCCAGATGACATGAGTCTTTTTTTTTAAAAAAAGTACAGTACATAATAGGGCATCATATACTACACCTCTATCTTGCTTTCCATTGTTTCCATAAAACAATGGAAAATATAGTTCATTTCGACAAAGCAAGAGCAAGTAACACTGTCTCAAACAAATATCTGCCTTCTTCTGCATGAGGACTGAAATTGTCCTTTGCCAGATAACTAACTTTCCTATTGCATATAGAATTCAGCAGTCTTTTCAGGGAAGGATACCAATGGAACCATCTTTGCTAAAATCCAAGTTAAAATGCATCCTAAGGCCACAATTTCTCTCCAATACATACAAATGTGTATCATGAGAAATGTAAGAATATCCATTCCATATGGGATCCCACTGTGTATTACATTTAGTCTCTTGAAGTCAACATCGAGAATGAGATTGTTGTGCAGCATGATCCTAAGCAAATTTTTCTGCCTTTTTAAAATCTTAGGATACCCCAGGCAAAACATACAACCATCACAACAACTGCTGGAACCACATCTGAATGTCTATGAATTTGTTCTCCTGCATTTGAACTGAATACTGAGATTATTAATCTATTTAAAGTATTTTTGACTTGCCTTTCAGTCCATCAAGGGCTCCTGAGGCAATGAACAAATAAAACCCAATTAAAACAAAACAAAGATAAAAACTTGTGCTTGCCGGAGTAGAGTTATATGGACTTTAAAATGAACACCTGACATCAGTGTGGCTGCTACATTTTTCACCAGGTGCAGCTTTTGAACACTTTTCAAGGGCAGCCCCCTGTAGAGTGCATCACAGTAGTCTAATTGAAAGGTAATTAAGTCATGATACTATCTTCAACAAAATAATGCTGTGAGGAAAGGCTGGACATGACCTGTAGTCCAGTAAAATACATATGATGCACACTGAGGTTTGCACCTGGGAATGACAGTGAATGATGTAATCCCATGTCACTCTTGCTGAGACATTGTTATACGTAACCGGGGCAGAGGGTTGCATCAGACATGGGAACATGCAAAGTTGGCTAGAGTTGCATCAGCAAGGTATGTATATAAGGGGTTGAGTCCTAGCCAAGTGTCCTCTCGATTGTCTGATGGTGCAGCCGGAGGCTGTGTCGGATGCATATCTCAACTTGCTGTGGAATGCTGAAACTCTGTTGGAGTACTGTAAAAATGTATGTATCGTAACTGAAGAGTAAAAGCCTCTGAGTTGGAAGATAATATTGCATGGGTGTATTTTTATGGCTTCAGAGCATTGCTGCTAGTGTTTATACTCTAAGCTATGTGTATAGTACTCTGCTATATGGTAGTTTTTGATACACTTGACTCTGGTACAATGTTTTTGCCAGAGCTCAGTGCAGGAGGGAAGTGCTACAGTGGTTTTTGTGTAGCTCCCATCATCTACTAACCCTCTGCAAATAAAACCCAATTAAAACAAAACAAAGATAAAAACTTGCGCTTGCAGGAGCAGAGTTATATGTACTTTAAAATGAACACCTGACATCAGTGTGGCTGCTACATTTTTCACCCGGTGCAGCTTTTGAACACTTTTCAAGGGCAGCCCCCTGTAGAGTGCATCACAGTAGTCTAATTGAAAAGTAATTAAGCCATGATACTATCTTCAACAAAATAATGCAACTATCATGACTTCAATAGCAATTCAGGTTTCCTGCTTCTTCCCTTCTCTACCCCATCACAACTCCCCTTTAGTAGCATTTTGACATCAGAAAGATTTTGGAGTAGGTGTGCATAGGATTGTGCTATAACTGTGTCCGTGGACAGCAGCATATGTTGTCCCATAGAGCAAACACTTTCTGGCGTAGCATGCAATATACAAAGTAGAGTTGCTAAACTCCTTTTTATTCTATATCTTTGGGTATATCCAGACTGATTGAAAAGACCTTGATTTTGTTCCTATTCTTTGTGATTTTCTACTGGGTTAATATAAATCAATCTGGGGAGGTGGTAAAAAATGACTCTCATTGTACCAGGAGCTGCCAGAATATATTCTGAGATAAACAAAATATGCATAGATCTCCAAAATAGAATTGGAAAGAATAGGAACAACATCTGGGACCTTCAGGACTTTCCAATCAGTCTGGATGTGCCTGTATCCAATGATCAGAAGGAAGACAGAGCTGTAATTGCTTACTACTACTACTACTACTACTACTACTACTACTATTATTATTATTATTATTATTATTATTATTATTATTATTATTATTATTATTATTATTATTTACATTTATATGCAACTAACTAAAAGACTCTATATGAACTGGCCTAAATTTTAAGGCCATTTCTGCACTACACTGTTATAGTGCTATTATTCTACTCTCAACAACCTGTAGAATTCTGGGGTTTGTAGTTAACTGAGGTCAAAGAGCTGTTTGGCTGAGAATTCTAAATACCCCTCCCTAAACAGCAAACCTCAGTTTTCCATAGGATGTTGAAAGTGGAATAATAGCATTATAACAGTGTAGTGCAGAAATGGCCTAAGATCTTTGGGCAAGAGCTTTCTCTTGGTTCAACAACCATCACAGGCATGTTTGCTGAGACGTAGATGAGGGTTCTTCTCAACGGCTGTTCCCAGGCTGTGGAACGCTTATGGAAGGATCAGTTGGTCCCCTCTCTGCTCTCTTTCTATCGACAAAGACCTTATTTAGGCAAATCTTTGATATTTAAATTACTTATCAGAAGGGTGTTTTGAATGCAACATGTTGTGCTTTTTTTTTTTAATCTTGTGATTGTGTTTTAAATGTGTGCAATACTGTTTTATCTATGTACTTTTCAAAATCAGAGTTTCTTGTATAATTGTTTTGTAGCTTTTGTAAAATAAAGATTTACCTGGACTTTATTTTACATTTTTGTAAGCTGCTTTGAGTCCCTTGCTGGTAGAAAGGCAGGATATAAATTAAATAAAAAAAAAGTATAATTGGCCCTCCACATTCACTAGGGTTAGGGGTGCAGGACCCCAGCAAAAGTGGAAAAATCACAAATATAAAAATGTGTGTGTCTATGGGAAGGGAGGCTAGGTATCGGGGAGAACAGGCATCTAGGATCCAAATCAGATTAGGGAAAGGAGAGGGAAAGGTTGTGGGTTGGTATGGTGGCCCTGTAGTTCCTTTCTCTCATCCATCTACTTCCTTGGGTGTGGGGAAGCATTGGGAGAGGGTCTGTGGTGCTGAGAAATTGGGCTGTGAGCTGTCCTTAGCAAGTTAGGCAGCAGCTGGTAGAGAAGTAGGAGAACCAGAAGCGAGTTTTTAAAAGGCTTTGTGTCTCAATCTGAGCCACCAAGAGAGAAAGTTCTCTCCCTCAACAACAACAACAACTTCAGAGGTGAGGGGGCAAGGGTTGAAGAAGCTCACATATAAACCATGAAAGCACAAATCCACAAATGTGGAGGGCTGACTTTACAAAATAATAAGTGTTCCTTATTTCCTTTCCATCAATGAGCTTAAGGGGTAGGGGTACCTTGCTTTTCCCATCATCAATTTCCTATCACAACAATACAGTGAATTAGGTCAGGCTGAAAAAGTGTCATGACTTGGCTGGGGGAAACAACTTCAGCTGACATTTTCCAAGTCCCAATACAACACAGTAATTGCTACATCACACTAGTTTATTCAACACAATACAATACAATTGGGTTTGCACATTAAAGTGTTTTAATAAATAAAAGCAATACTGTAATTTTTTTCCTGAAAGACTGCATAATGAGCAATACACTGACAAGTTCTAACATGCACTGAAGAATCATTATATCTACTTTGTAAATTGATTGAATAAAGGACCAATTAGTTTGTTCTGGACCACTTCATGTAGGGACCAAGTGCCCACAATCTTTTTGAAAAACAAAAATTGGAAAACAAACTGATCATTACCTTTGCATTATAATTCCAATAAAGAAAACAAAGAAATGAGTTGCACTAGAACTTTACATTTGTGGTTTCAACACAGAATGCATATTGTCCAGTCTTTGCTAGATTTATTTTATTTTAATCACTTTTTATTTTGAAACTGAACATCACACACACACATACATGCACAGTAGTTTCTGCCACCAAAGCTGAAGTGTTGCCAAAGTTTAGATGGTGGAATTACTTGAAGTTTGCCTTGATGGGAAGTAACATACATGGCTTATTAAACAGCTTTAAATGTTCCAAAGTAGAAGCAGTTCTATGGAGGTTTCCACACGCAATAGCTAAAAAAGAAATTTTTAATATATTCATGCATATATCCATACACACACACACATATATTTTAAAAATCCCCCTTGAGGAACAAAACATGAATCCCTTTCAGTCTTCACTTCCTATCACTTTTCTTTGGCCATGCTGTCTGGGGTTTCAGAAGCTGAAGACCAAGGCCATTTCCACACTACACTGTTATAGTGCTATTATTCCACTTTCAACATCCTGTGGAATTTTGGGGTTTGTAGTTTTCTGAGGCCAAAGAGCTCTCTGGCTGAGAATTATAAATGCCCCTCCCTAAACTGCAAACCCCAGGGTTCCATAGGAGGTTGAAAGTGGAATAATAGCACTATAACAATGTAGTGCGGAAACGGCCCAAAACACAACAGGAGGGCCGAAGTTGAGGAATAATAGAATATTTCATCTTACCAGATCCTGGTGGTTAATAAGAGGGATTGTTAACTGATCCTATGACTAGTCATCTGGAAATAATGTTCAAAAATATCCTAAAAATAGTCAAAAATGTGATTCTTGAGTGTCAGGAAACCCTGACAAAGAGAAACCTGTACAGATAAAAATCTTTGCCATTCTGGACTTCTTCTGTGCAAAATATTGTATACTTTTTTTTCCTTTTTTTTTTTTTTTTTTGGTATAAAAACTACAATTTTCTGTGCAGGACACAGCATTCTTTCAGGAAAAAAAATATTTCTGCACAAAACTTTCTTTGAAGAAAATACTTTTTTCTGAGTAGAAAACATATATTTTTTTTTAAAGTAATAATTTTACAGAGAATATATCCAAACTGCAAAATAGCTTTCCAAAAAAAAATGTGACTTTAAAGATTTTCTCACAGTGGGAAGAAAACTGCTAAAATTATTCATTATTCATTATTTCCTTTGAGAATATTATTATTAGATAACTTCATCCCAATAGCTGACTGATCTTATGACAATCCAATTGACTAAGCTTACTACATCACCAGTTAAACAAGACAGACTGATCCAGCATAGTGATTACCAGAACGAAGAAACAGGTAAACAGGTAAACAATAAGTTAATTGGAATTAATTCCTGCCCTCAGCTTCACTGGCTATGTGTTCATTTCCACACACAATTCAAAGTGCCAGTTATGACCTATAAAGGCCTACAGGGCTTTAGATGGCTTAGTTCCCAATTATTTGAAAGGCCATATCTCACTATACAAACTTGCCAGTATACATATCTCACTACACAAACTTGCCAGAGTTTTAAAATCTGCAGGGGAAGGCTTTCTCTCAGCCCTGCTACCATCCCATGTTCACTCAGTGAGGACACAGGAGGACACAGCCTTCTCAGTGGCTGCTCCCACCCTGTGGAACGCTCTTCCTCAAGAGGCTAGGCTGGCCCCCACCTTGCTTACCTTTCACTGACAGGCAGAAATGTTCCTGTTCAAGTGGGCTTTTCATGTGTGAGCATGAGATGTTTTATTTTTTAAAAATTTTTGTGTGAGCATGAGATGTTTTATTTTTAAAAAATTTTTGGTATGTTTTTATAGCTTTATATAGTTTTATACTGGTTTTATGAGGTTAGGCAGCATATGGCAGCATATAAATGCAATAAATAAATGAAAAGGTAAAATAAAGCACATGAAAATGAAAGGAAAACAAGAAGTGATGGTATAGGAATAAAAAAAATTCCCAACTTCATATGTTTATTTATACACACACACACACACACACATATGTATATATATGCACGTGCGCACACACACACACAGAGTTATCCCTTTACATTTGCTAGGGTTAGGGGCACTGGGCCCCCGTGAAAGTAGAAAAATGTGAATAACTCTAGGCCCTCCCAAACCATATTTAACACACACAAAAGTATGATTACCATATTCAACCCACTGTGGATTCGTTCGAAGCATCAGGATTCCTTCAACAAGGCAGAAGTGGGTGGCTGGTGGGGCCACACCATTTTTTAATAGGGACTTGTAGGTCTCATTCGCAGTTTCTCAGTCTCATGAGGCTTGCAGTCCCTATTCAAAATGGCATAGGGAGGCAGCAGAGGTGACAGCAAATAATCCGTGAATAATCAAATCCACCAAAGTGAAACCTGCAAATGTGGAGGGCTGACTGTATATGTATGTGTATGTACGTATGTATATATATAGGGTATGATATAAGCTGGCAGCAACCGATTAAGGCATCTGGGTTCATGGTTGATATCTCTACGAAAATATTAACCCAATGCGAGTGTGTGGCTCTTGTTAAAAAAAAAAGTGAATATCAAATTAGGCATCATTAGAAAAGCAAACAAACAAAAGTGCCAATATCATATTACCTATACACAAATGCATGGTGTGACAATATCTGACTCCTCTCCCTTGCCCCTCACTGTCCTTGTATTTACCTCAGTCTCCAGGGAAAAGAGAGAGGAACACTGAGGTTCTCCTTTCTAGTCAGGCTCAAATTGCCAACTTGTGCTTCCTGACTGGTGTAAATGAAGCTTTGCCTCATGTAAGCCTCATCTGAAATTTCATTTTCAAAGTTCATGCGACTAAGAACATGTGTTCTCCCCAAGTTCCCATCACTTCTCTCCAGCTTGTGAGATTGCCCAGGATGTCTCCTGGCTGCCATTCTTCCAAAACACATACATGAGATGTTGGAAGTCATGAAGCTGTTGTCAAAGGCCTTTTTATTGCATCTCAGAGACTAGATGACAGGAATGAGAGAGATTTTATTACAAACAAGCTTGTTGCTTCCCTCTTGCAATGTTCTCTAGGTCAGGCAATGGTTCTGAGTAGGTAGTGGTTCTGAGGGCCAATCTCTCGCCCTCAGGATCCACTGCGGGCTATATGGACTGCCTAAAATGTCCCCTATGGAAAAAAACAATACACCTTGGAGAAAGTTAGAATTCTACTTCTGCCATTGAAAAACTGGTGTGTTTTCTTAAATGCTAAATAGAATGTGGGGAGCTGTGTCCTATTTAAAGATGAATTGTTGCTCCTGAAGGACAGTGAAGTTGAATGTGGGGAGGCTAGAAATGGCCACAGGCATGTGCTGTGCCCACTCCAATCTACACAATATGTGATTTATTTATTTGCCCTACAATGAAGTGGAACGTTCTGCAGAAAGGCTACAGATCTTAATAATCAAGAACTGTATTGACACATGACACAAAATATTGAAATGATCTTGGAAAAGGTACAACATCACCAAATGTTATTAGTTCAATTTTGGGTCTGAAGCATGTGAATCAGATGTGCCAAGAGAAACATGCTGGACTTAATTAAAGAACCCAAGCACCATATGCAACAGAAATTGAAAGCTTAATTAAATTTGGAAGGGCTTAATGGTGCCATTTAAATGGAAGAAATGGAGCTTATCAAGTGGCTGCCATGGCAAGCGGGGGAAATGAATTTATACAAGATCACAGAACTGTAAGGTGGTCTGGACCTAGCCATTCCAAAACAAGATAGTGGAAGGAAGAGATGATGGCATTCAGCTCCTTCAACGTCACTGACATGAGACTCTCCCTGTCCCTCGCAGGGCGCTAGGAGAACTGAAACCATCAAAGCTACCATGTTCTTCAAAAATCAAGACTTGCAGATGCCATCTGGGGGAAAGGACAGAATCTGGCAGATCCAAAGGACAAAGGATTACTTTAATTAAGGTTGGTTCTCTATGGTACTGTGGCCAATCACTTGTGTACAGGGTGGTCACGATGATATTGACTTCCACAAATTAAACCTAAAGGACCTGAGATATCAGAAACATTGAAAGATTGACACCTTAACAGAAATGAGTTTCTTATGATGGTGTAGTTGGCTTACTATGCCTTGAGAGTGAGGTTTTTCCCTCTATGTTTCCCCCACCTCTTGCCTCATCTCTTAAGGAAAGATGGTATTGGGCCTCTCTGGAGTTGTTTGATTCTTTCTGCCAGCCCTCCTCTCAAAAGCAGCCTTTTACCTTTCACCTGCGTGACACAAAAGTATAACAAATTTGTTGCCTAAACACAACCTCAGATAAATACAGCCAGAGACCACAAAGGTTCACTATCTATGAAATTTGTTAATAGCGACATTTTTGAGATGTGGACTGAACTGGTTGTAAACACCCAGGAAATAAAGGACTGTTTTATGGACAGGAAGATCTATCTGATCTTGTGGCACTTTATAAGTGGAACAAGGCTTGAACTTAAATTTCCACTCACCATAGTATCTCATTGAGTAGAAGGCTAGCAAAGGTGTGGACCTGTAAGTGATGCATGCACACGATTCCTCTAGAGTTGGTCTAACTCCTAAAAAGACAGCCTTAGTCTCAATAGAGCAGTGGTTGAATTGAACTGGCTGCAGTGGGGAGTGCCCACATGACAAAGAACATGCAGGATGTGAAGGTACACCTGGAAGTTATAATCAAATCTATGATATCTATTCAGGAAGAACAAATTAGCCAAAGAGCAGATTGTCTTAATTATAAGAGAACCACTGGGAACTGAAGCAGAACAGTGAGCAATAAAAAAAGAAACTGTAGTGGGGAGATCTGGACTGGATCCATGCTAGTAGAATGGCCTAACTGGAATATCTACAGGAAAGATACATCCAGAAAGAATAAAATGGGTTTCCAACCTTGGATGTTCTGTTCAAAAACAAGACCTTGATGTTCATCAGTAACTCCTGAGATATATAAAGGGGCCCAAAGACCCATTCAAGCCAAGCTACTTAAAAGGATTAGGCCACTTAAAAGTCATATATCTATTTCAGATCCCTTCTCTAAGCAGCAACCTGATTCCCTTACAGCAGCAGTTCTATTCAGAGAAGACCCCTTTAAGAAAACAACCCATTCCAGATTTTCATGATGGATTATTAAATTAATAAACTTTGGGGACATGTTTCAAGCTAACAGTGTGCTTTGGGAGAAACAAAGTGTATACAAGGCAATGCATACATTTAAAATCCCAAACAGCTAAAAATGTTCAAATGAAAAATATTCATGAACACACCATAATCAATGGGAGAAAATGGATACATTAAGAAAAATAGATATTTAAATATGGACATAAGGAAAAATATATAAAAATCCATACAAATGTTAATGCAAACACCCTCCCCCAAGTCTTGCAACCTGATCCAAAACAAGACGGGAAGAAAAAGCAATAAAAATGAGACTGAGAAACTTTCACCACCCTAACTACTTCTTCTGTGCCCACAATTTCTATGATAGAAAAGAAAAGAAAGACAGTACTCAATCACCACTTGCCAGACAGATGGATTTCCCAAAGTATTCAGTAGAGAAAAGACCAGGAAATCATGAGAGCTGACAAAGTGAACCCCTTTCCATATCACTGTGTGACTAGATGTCAGATTGTCACATCTGCCAGGCTCTGAGATGTTGCTCTTAAGTATCCAACTATTCATTTAGCCAAAGAACCCATACTTCTGGTAATGATCAGCACAAATCGGAGTCACACTGTAGAACTTGAGATGAGTGAGAGAGAAAAACCTGTGGTGCCTTAAACAGAGAAGGTTACTGTTACCCCAATATTGTCATCTGTCAGTTATAGTTCTCTAAAAAGATCTTTATGCAAAGCTCCTTTCTTTCTTTCTTGAGACACTCATGAAGGAAAAATAGCAAAATTGGGATGCCAAGTATCTAATTTCAGAACAATGGAAAATGACAAACTGAGCAATCAGGATTATTTATCTAACAAAAAAGTAAACAAGTGCCATAAAATGAAAGGCAGCATCAGGGAAAGAAAAAAAAAAGACCACTGTTTAAATCAGCAAATGGACAGTGCAATTTACAACCTATGGAGTGGAATGGCGGGATTTTACAGAAATGTTTTGTTTTAGAAGGGCCACAGCTGTGATTTTATCTTATCTTAATTTAATCCCCAAGAATCTTAGGCCCTTTCTGCATGAGATGTCATAAAAGGATCTTTTCCGAAGTTAAGGCGGATTTTCTTGAAACGCAGCAGCGATGATGTGTTGCGCACCTCTCAGCATTAATGCAAATTGAAGCAGAGTGTCTTGTCCGCATTTTGCCTTGCCCTGCTATCCCTGACTGGCCTCCTGCTGGTGCCACCATTTTCTTAATGCACAGTAAAGCGCATTTAACATTTCTGCATTGAGGTGGCATATGGGATATATATGGATGAGGCGGTACAAGACGGATTTTTTCTGTAGATCAAATAATGCATCCTAGATACTGCTTTTAGATGGGACAGCTACTGGACCGCTACAACATCATGCAAACTCATGGCCCCTGAAACAAATACAACCATTAGCGACTATGTTTTAACGATGCTGTGTGGAAATGGCCTTTGAGAGTATACATTAAACTTTCCTGCTAAAGAAAACACGCAGCACAGTGCACCTTAGGAAAAACCCTTCTGCACAGTGAATTTCCCAATGCTTGTTTAAGTAAAAAGGCTGTAAATCTGCTGGTGATTGCAGAACAGAGAGGGGGCCAGCCTAACCTCCTGTGGGATAGAACTCCACAGCCTGAAAGCAGCCACTGAGAAGGGTCTCTTGTCTGTCCTCCTCAGGAGGGCCTGTGGCAGTGGTGGGAACATAAGCAAGACTATTTCAAATACTCAGTTTCCTTCCTTTTTGCTGATTTAGGTAGGGGAAGCAGTTGAATGATGTTATAAGAATGAGTTGACACTAGGTTCATCCAGATTGACAACTAGCGTTGACTAAATCATCTCCATTTAATGTCATTTTGGGCTGCTTCTTCCCATTTCCACATCCAAACACACTTTTTAAACAAACAAACAAACTGCATGATCTCTTCTTCATAAGGAGTCAGCATAGATCTGAGCATTGGACTATGACCTGGAGACCAGGGTTTGATTTCCCACTTGGCCATGTAAACCCACTGGGCAACCGTAGGTGTGTCACACATTCTCAGGCCCAGAAAACCCCATGATAACTTCCTTTTAGGGTCGACGTACATCAGAAATGACTTGAACGCATACAACAAAAAACCACATTTCCTCATTATTATTTTCCTGAATGAGAGTGTGCACCCCCCCCAAAAAACAGTCTCATAGACTCCAACATTTCACAGATGAAAATTGTGACATATGTGGCCAAGCAACATCAGAGAGAAAATGGGAAAAAAATATTAACAAAGAAGGAAAGACAAGCTAGGAAAGGACAAAGCAGTCTGCCTTTGCCTGAGCCTCCTTTTGACTCCTTCTCTCCTCTTCCTGTTTCTGAGTTAATTGGCTGAAAGCCACTGTTGCACTTTGATCTCAGTTTGCAGCAACTGAACTAAGCTGAGGGGCAAAAAGAGGGGAGAAAAACCAGGACATTTTAAACAGCAGCTGAAAAAGTGGAATGACAGAGGATTAATCAGGACTGTTCCTGCTAAATCAGGACAGCTGGTGGATATGTAGTCTTCTGGAACCCTAATATGAACAGGTAATTCTGATTCTCTCTTTCCCCTTACACCTTCCCTCTTCCTCTGCCCCCCCACACATACAAAACAATGAGGAGGACAGGGATGGTCTCTTCTCTTCTCTCCTCCAGCTATACAGGCTCAGGTGGGTGCATGCCCACACACAGATACACAGAGACTGCAAATCCAACTAAAAATGTTAAGAAGAAGGGAAAAGAGAGCAAAAAGGAAAAGACTGGCAGAGCAGAAAGTTTAAGTTTTTTTTTTTTTTTAACCACACTGTTGGTATAGGCAAAGACACCTGAGAAAGCAGGGTGGGGCAGGGAGCCTGAAATTTCTTTAAACTACGATCATCTGGATCTCAGAAACAAAAGTGGTAATTATAGGAGTTCCATAATCTTCTGATATATCTGGCCAGTCTGGATGAGCTTGCTGCCTTAGTAAAGTGGGTTATTCAAATATTAAACATAGAAAAAGAGTTGTAGTTCAGTTGAAGGATGCATATCACCACGCCATAGACTGAGAAGGAGAACCTATGGCCTTCTAGATTTTGCTGAATCACAATCACCAACATCTCTGTTCAATTACCATGTTCAGTAGGGCTAACAAGAGTTGGATTCTGATATCTGGATGACCACAGGGTCATCCCTACCCCATCACAGGCCACACATCTTTATTTATAATGAACAAAATCCAACTTCTATACTCCAACCTTGAAAATGAGTATATGTGTACACACACGCACACACACACAGTGTACAATGATAGCAAATTATAGTGTGCATCAGAAAAAAAAGTGACATTCATTAATGTGTACATTTTAAAATACTTGCTTATTGGTTGCTATACCAACCAAAAATTGCTTCACTTATTTCTAGGTACCTGCAAGCTGTTATCTCTCAAAAGACAACAGAAGGCATTCAAAAGCCTTCAACAAGAAGCTTCTTCTAATACAATATGCATGATGTCTATAGTCCAGTGAGGCATGCATTTATGAAGCTTTGTATGCCATATCTGACAATGGCAACACCATGATACAAAGCAAATCCTGATGTTTTGATGAATGAAGTGTACAAACTACTCCATCAGAGTAAAATCAGAAGCAGGCCCTTATGGACACATGGATTTAGGTTACTTGGAGTCTCATAGTAATAACAATATGGGTGGCTTGCTTTGTAAGAAAAACATCAGGTTGGAGATGATGAGATTTTTCTTTGATGTTTCAACTGCAATGTCTTTTCTCATATGTAAGATAGTAGTGATCGACTTATAAATCATCTTCACCCAGGAGTGGCCAATCTCTGGGGGTCAGGGAATCACATCGGACTACCTGGAACCCATTAAGAACTGAACACCATAGTATTAAATTCAATCTACAAAGTAGTAGCATTCAGCCATGTCGTCTAGGGCATTCCTAGAGTGGTAGTAGAAACCTATTTTTTTCCCCCAAGCTCTGGATCCAACCTCTTTTCCTCAACGAAGCTCACTCTGAGGTAACTGCATATAAGACTGCAGCCTTAATCCGGGTGCTCCCTTCATAGCAATAAACAGTTTTTAACCACATTTATTGCTACGGAGAAAGCACTGTGCACAAATTATAAGTGATTTCTGAATGAGGACAATTTCATTAGACTTGAGTCCCAAGTGATATAATTAACATACTGGTTTTGCTTGGGAATCAACATCCCTTTTTTCCCTTGCTTTAACTGCAGAACATGTATACCTAATAAAGAGCCAAATATGTCCAGCCAGTCAAATGATATTGCCGAGGACATTGCTCGTTACTATCACATTATAAATGGGAGGGTTAAGTCAGTGTTAGAACAGAACAGATTGTCTGGGGTTGTGAAGACAGCAGCTGTCACAGCATGACAGCTTTCTTGTTAGTGAATCAGTTTTACTGACAAGGAGGTTTTTTTTAAAAAAAACTGAAAACCACTATTCACTGACAGTGTGTTAAAACTGATATACATATGGGTTTCATGAAAGGAAGAATAGCCATGGGGAGCATAGAACTTACTGTTCCGCATTACAAATAAATTAAATTTACAAACTACTTTTACATCAAGCTACAGACAGACAGGAACAGATCGAGGTATATTAGATTAATGATTGGTAAATGGTTCTTTTAAAAAAATGTCATGCTAGCATCAAAATAGCTTCTTCTTTCCTAACACATGCAAGCAACAATGGCAACAAGTCTTTTTAGCAGGAACTATCATTCAAAAACAGGATTGCATACATACTTAATAGGTAAAATTTAATAAATCCCCACCTTAATAACTGTCTAGCCAGAAAGGAGGAGACTGAGATGGAACAGACAGAAGCACAAATATAAAATGGATAATTGTGCAATTTACAACCCACTTCCAATGAACTGAATGGTAGAATTTTACGCTTCATTTTAGAAGAGCAATGGCCGTGATATTATCTTTACTATGAGGAATTAAAATTTTGATTCTATTGGTATTTAAAATAAAAGTTACATGTTCACAATGCAGACACTGTCCAGCTTTCATAGAAATCGTATACACAACACCATGGACAATCCTGACTTTGATATCCAATGGTACATCTTTATACTTGAGGATCTTACCTAGTTTCTTCATAACATTCCTTCCAAGTTCTTGACTGCAGTCTTCATTCTGATTTATGACTGAGCCAGGGTATGGAATATTTTTTTAACCATTTCAATGACATCATCATACATTTTAAAGTTATGTTTGGCTATAACCCTGCCTTTATATTTTGTTCCTTTACTTTCTTCAACAGTTACTCTTAAGTGTGAGCTGTTTTCTGCTAGTAATATGGTATAATCTGCACATCTGAACTGTTGTTCCTCCAATTTTACACCTCCTTCCTTGGAGTCTAAACAATCCTTCCTAAAATGCAAATCCCAGGATTCTATAGGATGGAACCATAGCACTACAACTGTTTAGTGTGAGAGAGTCCCTGCATCTTTGTAGTGATGGTAGGGTTACACTTTGGTGATTTGCTGTTTTCTAGTTTACTATCAGAGATGGCTGGATGTGTGGCAGATCCAGCCTGAATTTTACTTCTGCTCTTTGTTGAATGGAAGTTCTGCCACTGCTAATTTAGCACCCATAGAGTTTCTATTCAGCTCAGAGCAGCTGTGGGAGGAGGAACTGTAAAATCCAGAATGGCTTTGCTGCTCATTCAGTGGTAGATGTACCAGCCATCCTAGCTTCTTATACATTTAAAGACAGTATCAGGCATAGCACTTTTCTGCCTCAGACAAGCAGTTCCAGGACCTCTGCTTCATCTATATCTCCTGAAATATTACATTTCTCTTCACAGTGAGTTGGTTCATGTGATTCAGCCCCTCCCACTTGCACTTCAGGGGAAGAATCCAAGTTTTATTCTTGGCTTTTCTCTGATTTGCTGGAAAAGAACAAAGAACTCGAAGGAAACTGCCTGTTGCTGGATGATACAATAAACCAACTGCAGAACAGTTGTTCAGCCACTCTCAATGCAAGCAGGAGCAACTGGATAGTACATCCCAGTTTGTTGTGTCATGGAAATGCGCTTACTCTGTCCTTACCAATGTATTTTTTGAACTGAGTTATTGGGTAAACTTGAGTCAACAGCCTAACACTAGGCCCACTGTCTTCATGCATTTCTTGAACCCAAACCATGGAATCCTTTTGTATCCCCACTATCACATTGTTACAAGCATTGCTGTGGATATTTCCATATTCCAGCAGCCTGAACTAATATCAGTTGGATCTGCAGCTAATATGTATTTGCTGATATACTACATCAACAGTTCAGACATTTAGGAAGCATTTTTTTTAAAGTAGTGTGGTCTGCATAGCTTTTTACTTGAGCTTTTTCTTTCTTTTCTTTTTTAAAACAAAATGTCAGTGCTGCACTGATTGCTCTTGCAAGAAAACAACTGACTGCTGCCTAGATTTTGGACATTTCAAATGACTGGTACAAGCTAAAAGCAAAGGTTTGCTTGCCTGTGACACCACCTGCAATTCTTGACAGATCAGCTAGTAAAGGAAAAGAAACTCCACAGCACGTCGCTGGAGTTAGCCATCAAAGAAATAAAAGAGAACAAAAAAGCCTGAGGGTAATGATTACTCCAATCTGTATTTCATAACCATTTGGGAAGCATTCTTTTTATTGCACGGGTCAGAAATTCATTGATGTTTTCTGTTTGAAACATAACAGTGGATGAAGGCAATTAAAATAATTCCTTTGAACGTATTTTTCAAAATCTCAATAATTATTCAGTGTGACTGCCTGGCACTCATGCTGAAAAATACGTCTAGAGCAGGGGAAACATTTATGTGTTCGCTGGCATCCTGATCGACTTGTACAGCTTGCCACTTGAACGAAAAGCTATACGTCCTCCATGACAGCACCAGTGTGATGCCATCAACTGCTTCTTAGCTCTGAGTGTGAGCTGAGCTGAATCCTTGTCCTCTTTAGTTTATACATCTGATCAACTCAAGATCTCCATACAAGTGGAAGACAGCTTATTTTGATAGGCTGTCTTCATCAAACAACAAATTCTACATGACACTCTCTGGGCAGAAATATGTATGACAGAGTAGTGAAGGCCTTTTCTTTTCCAGAAAGGACACCTTTTAGCTGCTTTTCATACTGTTCATGTGCAACACTGGACAATCTTAGAATATTAATTCTGAAAAGCTGTAGTCCTGATTTAGACAGCCTATATTCACTGATGTTATACACAGGTTATAATACAAGCACACGAGCCATGATTAGGTACATAATGTCGCAAGTAGAGGATCTTACCAACTATTACAAAATTATCATTTGGTAGTTCTTATGAAAACCTAGAATGAAAACACTTGGAAAAACATGAAAATCTCATAAGCCAAGAAGATATTCAAGCAGAATGGACCAGGGATGAACAACTTTTGTCCCTCAAGTTGTTGCTGGATTGCAATTCCCACCCATTTGAGAGAGCACAGCCAATGAACAAACATCATTGGACCTGTAATCAAACATTTGGAAAGGCATATATTCTGCACCCCTAAAGTAGCATCTAAGCCTGAACAGCATTAAATAAGTAATTTCCAAACACCTCCACAGAAAAGGAGCAAATGCTAGGATGAGGTTTACTGCAATTTATTTCTATTGCCCCAAAGCATGATTTCCTGTTAGAGGCGAATGGGGCCAGTGCCTCACCCAATTAGAAACTGTACCTTTTCCTCACACAATACACAGATGTGGGAAGTGTCCCAGATTGAATTCCTTTGCTGCATAATTGTGAAAAGGTTCCTGCAAATGGGTACTCCTCACAACATGTTCCTTATTACTAGCCTGGGAGTGACAGCTGCTTTTATCAATAGCTCCAGTACAGAATATGTTTCCTCTATCATCTCTTGAATGGCAAGGAAGGGGAACAATGTCAGCTGCTATATGGAAAATATGTTTGCCAGCCCTATTATGCTGGTATAGAAGCTGTAGAAATACTTTACAGTGCCCGCATTCACTGATAGCAGGGCTGGGAGCTGTGTTGACCTCCTGATGTTATTGAACTGCAGCTCTAAGCATTGACTGTGTTGGTTAAGGTTACTGGGAGTTGTAGTTCAGCTACATCTGGAAGGCATCCAATTCCTGAGCTAAAGTTATAAAGAATATTCGAAGACTTGGAGGAAAAGTGAGACAAAGGTTTTTGAGTATTAAACTAAACAAAGCAAAGCAAAACAAGGCAAGATACCAATGTCATGATGGGGTAGGTAGGAGAAAGTAAAGTAAGGATTGTGAAAGACTATAGCTTCCATAATCCTCTGCATCTGGTTTTCCTCATATTTCCCAATTTCAGGTGGTGGGGTAGCCAAGTTAGGATGGTAGAAGGCTGTAGCCGTTAGTGATCCTCATTTAGCTAATCTCATCTTCCAATGTCACATGGGGGTCAGGAGGGATACCAAACAAAGATCACCAAAGGCTATAGGCCTCTGCAATCCTTGCTTGGTTCCCCTGTTCCCCTGGCTATCTCAACTACTTTTTAATTGGGTTTAATGTGCTGTTTAATTTGGTTAATTTGGCCATTTTTTCTATGCTGTTTAATTGAGAATGTGTTGTCTAGTTTTGAGTTTTGCTAATTGATATCTTTATTCATTGGTCTGTTTAAATATGGCTAATTTGAAGGAAGATGGCACACCGTAGTCCAGGGTGGGTATGCAGATTTGGGTTTTCTTGTGAACATTTTGAGGCATCACATTATTAAGAATTGTCCAGTTGGGGTTGTTATCATAAAGCCCAACAAGGGGGCCTCTTTTAAGGCATGTTCTAGAGGGGACTGACAGATCACAACAAGAGTTAGCCAACCATATTGTGTCCTGTCAGGCAAGATCTTCCTTCTGTGTATCCAGCTGTGGAATCTGGTTGTGACAGGACATGACACGGCATTCTTTCATATATTCCTTTGAAATTAGGTCTTTCATTTTCAGATTGGCCCTGTGGAATTTTCTCTGGGACCATGTTAGCATAGCTAACATCTTTCCACACTGTAAACTCGTTTAGTTCAAATAAATTTAAGTTGAAGCTAAAACAAAATTTATTGGTTTTAGCTTGTTTTTAAATGTTTTTATTTTATTTTAAAAATAATTTTTAATAATATTGTTATTTAATTTTTTAAAAAAAATATATTATACATTGTTTTAGCTATATAGTCAGCCCTTCACATTGTCTAGGGTTAGGGGCACAGGACCCCCACAAAAGTTGAAAAATTGCAAATATCAAAATGTGCGTATGCATCTGTGTGTATCTGTAGGAAGGGGGCTGAGGCATGGTAGGGGAATGGGGTACCCAGAGTCCAAAACACATCAGGGATAGGAGAGGGAAGGAGGATGGGTCAGCATGGTGAGCCTATACTTCTCTCTCTTGCCCATCTACTTCCTTAGGTATGTCGAGAGGGATTATGAGAGGGTTTATGATGTCGAGAAATGAGGATGCAAGTCATCCTTAGCTGGCCAGGTAATAGCTGGTGGTGAAGGAGGAGGAGGAGGACTGGGGGTCAGTTTTTAAATGGTTGTACAGCCTGATGAGAGGCACTGAGAAAGATGGTTCTCCCAGAACTGATGGGGGGCAGGGATTGAGAAATAATCAAATCTGTGAAAATGAAACTCACAAACGTGGAGGGCTGATTGCATTTTTTTTTATTTATATTAAAAGCTGCTTTGGGTCCCATATTGGAAGAAATGTTCAGAAATAAATAAATAAATAAATGTCCTTTCTTCCTTCCCTACTGTGTGCATAAGCATATGCACGTCTGTCTGTGTGGACAATGCCTACATAACGATGATCATTGGGAGGGCTTAAAGAATAGGAAAGGGACTGCTTCATACATCAAATATTTCCTTTGTGCCTGCATTGTCCAGGTAAATGAACAATTATTCCATAGATCAATCATTAATTCTACCAGAATAGTTTGTGCACCTCATTCATTATGTAATACTATGAAAAGGACTCCAACATTTGTGGGGTTTTATTAGTCCTCTGTGTTTATAATTTAAGATGTTCTGTGTTTAACTGAAACTATTGCTTCTAGAAATCCATGGTGGGGCCTATCTTCAAAAGAAAAAGAGGAACTGTACAGTTCTAAGATGATATACCCTCTAAAAGATTAAAGCAGAGATGAAATGTCTCAACAGCAAAAAGCCACAATCAACACCACACTCCCCTAATTTCTTCCACAGCAGGTTTAAGGGTACAGATATAATTAAGTTCAGGCAACTGGTATAGTACGTCTGAACTGAAAGTAAAATGAGCATTACGGCTAATATTATGCAAACTTCCATAGCAACAGTAACACAGACTTCTAAGAAATGCTAAATAAGTTAAGCTGCTCTGCAAAAAGCTTAAGAAATGAAATAAACCCAAACATGTTGTTCTATTGAAACTCTTTTCTCTGAAACGAAGGCTACAGAGAAGTCAACAGAGGGTGGCTTTTATCCTCCATTTTCATGCAGTAAACTCCTCCACTCTAAATCTAACCCTCCTTCTCTAAATCCGACATTGTGGTTTGCTGTATCTTGTAAAGCAATTAAAATTACATTTCTGATGGACATGCAGATCTCAGATTTCACTCCAAGGATTCGACACATTCACATGTCCCCTGTGGTGATTAAAAGTGAATGTGACAAGAAGGGATGGAGGCTGCGTGGTTCTCCATGTAATGTTAAACATAACTTCCATCCTCCCTCACAACAGACTGAACAATGCTGATGGACGTTGTGGTACAAGCAACATCTAGAAGATCAATCCCACCACTACCTCACCCCCATTTATGGCTTCTCTGGTGCCATGACTTGGATCTGGGATCTCTCTCCCCTGGGAAGTTTATTTGCTGCCCAGCCTGCTGCCACTTTCTGCCAAATTAAATATTTATTTATACCGGTAGCACTCTAGTTAGAGGGAAGTGGGTGGCTTTAACTGGACATGACCCTGTTTTGCTCCTACCCTATATGGACCTTATTTGATGTTTCCTTTAGCTTCCATAATTCTATCCATTTTAAAGATGGACAGAACTATGGCTTTTCTGTCAGGCATAATTGACAGTCTCTGCTGCCCTTCTTAAATGCTAACCTTGAATTTTCTCATGACTTCTCTAAAGCTAAAAGAAGAAAGATGAAAGCTAGGTTTATCAAGGTATTTATTGTGCACTTACATCTTTCAGAATGATCTTGTCTCTTCTAGGAATGGCTGAATTCTTGGTAACTCTTTTCCAATCTTCATATTAAAAACAAAAAAAACTTCTCATTTTTAAAAGAAAGCTACTCATTTACCAAATAGAAGATTTAACTAACCTGCTGTGTATGTATAAACCCCAGCTCATTTTTCTGATTACATATTTAGATCTTGCTAATAGATGACTCTAGAGTTTCACACTCAGCTTTTGTCTTATAAAAATATAATTAAAAATAGTAATGCATATTCACATGTTAAATAAAATTAGACAAAATCAAAACTGTTGTGGCTAAACAGGCAATTCATATTTTCATGTGGAAACAAGCACACACTCACATTGCTTCTCGAACTAATTACACTTTCTTCACAGAGCACATATACGCACACTCACACCCACCCACACCTTTCATGTTTTCCAAGGTCATCATTTCAAAAGAAGGAGCTGATAAAATACACATATTTGTCATGAAAACACACTTTATGCAATAAAAACTGTGCAAAGAAGAAAACAGATTACTACTAGTAGCACTATTTATGCTGCAAGGGCAGACAGGAACCTTGTTTATGTCTCGTCAAAAGCAATCCAACCACAAAACTTCAAATTTGAAAAGTAATTTAAAGTGGATAATTTTTCTTGCATACATTTGGAAGACTAAGCAGCTGTTTGCTACACAAAATGAGTATCCAACATTCAAAAATATGCCTTGTGTTTATGCAGCATAGCTTCTCGGAATTAAGTTTAGCAATATACTGTGTAGAGCAGTAAATAGGGGAAAAAAATTCCAATCAGTAGGAAATTATCAACTGCATCACAGTGAGGATCCTATTTCATGGACCTTTTAAAGAGGAATCATAACAAATCACAAAGAAGACAACAGATTGTAGCTAGGGATCAGAGTGAGAAAGAACCAGAGAAGCTACCAGCCATTCATAATATCTGCATCATTCCCTAATCGTCACCTACTTTTTGCTATATGCATTCCCTCTTATCCATCTGAAGGGCAACTTGTCCTATTTGCAACTGAGCATCCCTTGTGTGAAGGTACCCCATACAGCAATTTGTTTATTCACTGAAATCTAATTTGAATGCATTATTTGGGTAAAAGGAGGCACAATGGTTGTCTGCGAAAATGCTGTAACACTACTGGTCTTAAATCTGTTGTTAGTCTTGACTAGAGCAGACCCATTCAATCAATGGGGTTTACTTACATATTGAATCACCGCTCAAAAACTGATTGAATAGGTCTACTATAGTTGGGAAAGACCAAAATTGGAATGTTAAATTTGAGCAAGTTCATGGCTAAACAGAAGAAGGGAATCTAGCAGATTAAAATGTTTTCTTTTTAGGGCTCCACTTGTACAAGTACTCTGCTTTCCAACTGTCTGTTTGCTCTGCTCAAGATAACTTTCCCAATCATTCAGAAAAGCTCACCTTTTGCTGATTCTACTCCAGAGCAGAATCCATTCATATCAGTGCTAAAGTATTCCATACTGAGGGCAGCAGTGATGGATAGACTCTTTAATATCTATCATGTCCTCACTGAAGAGTTGGGTTGGGTTGCCTCACTCAACCCAGTGGCCTATTTCCCCCATCCCATTCTAAGACCTTCATCACTTTCAGATCTTTTTGTAACATGACAGTGCCACTGAACAATTTGTAGCACACGTTACATCCCAGCTGAGTGCATATATATTTGGCGTGAAATTGGTAAGTCTTGCAGGTCTTCAACACGAGCGCTCCAGCACTCCAACTTCCACAGAGACATCCCACTTTCCATCAATGGGCATCCCCTCTAGCCTTGTGTCCTTCCCAAATTTTGGCACCCAGTTACAATCCAAGTGTCAATTTGTACTTTAATGAATAAATAAAGTGAATAAAGAGCACTGCAAGAACAAGTATGAATCAGTCTAACCTTCCATATGTATAGCAACAATGTCTTGAATTGCTAAATAGGCTGGAAAAAGAGGGTAAAAGCACCCCCTGGAGTTTCAGCAATATGACTTTCAGAATTAGATACATCGAAAACAACAAAGTAGATTAGGGGCATTATAGGAATTTGTTTTCAAACATGAGCACACACACATTCATTGAAAATTAACATGCAGTCACACCCACAAATCATTTCTCTGACTCTGAGCAGCTTTCCTGCCTGCAGCTGTTCTGTTAAATGCACATCTGGTGGGTGTAATGGCTGCTCCACCCTGATGAGTTAACTCTCTTGCCAGGCATATGCTGATTTGCATGATACAGAGATCACTATGTCTCTCTTGCAGGAGCTGCTGCTTGTAGAAGCTTCGTCAGTGAATCATGGCTTGCACGTACTGTTCAACCATCTATCAATATTTACAGCTATTTTAATTACAATAGTAGAGCCAAGGCCATTAGGACAAATTGCACTTTGCTATGTGCTGCCATAAATCTGGTGCAACGCCATTAATTTCCAGACAGTTACTCCAGATTTACAGCATTGTAGACAAAATCAGAATCCTGTTCAATATGTCCAAAGACAGCAGAGCTGTAAATGATACACAGTTTCCACATCAAAGGACCAAGTGACCATGATCTTTCTGCTGGTTCGACTCCCTTCTCCTTGTTAATACAGCAGTTTACTCAAAAATCTTCTTTTCATCTCACAGACAAGGCAATAAAGTTTAGTCTCCAGTGTCAGAGAACCAGAGGTATACCAGTAGCAATATACTGTTATTTAAGTGCAAGACCTGAACGCACAATATACTGTGCTGTTATGAGACTTGCCTTCCATACTGTATGTGATTCCCAATATAAGTAATAGAAACAAAGTTGGAAGACACTGGTATATATTTGATCAATTTCCTAGAGGGAATGAGATTCTAATTTCGTGTGGACAGTGGAAAATAACAAACACAGCTTATTAAAAATTACCCCTCTGGTTGGACAGGTCTGATAATCTGGAATTATGTGCATTACTTTGCTTGGAAATTAATCTGGCACAATTGCATGGATTGAAAAAGAGAGGGAAGCTGACCTTACTAAATAACAGATTCAACTGTATACCACATGTTTATGCATATTTGTGTTGCCCTAAGATGTGTGAGATCAATGTATCTATTACAAACAGAATTAACTGTGTACAAATATTCAGATAATTGAAGCAAGAGTAAGAATTGGTGTGCTGTCTGCAAGATTCAACTGGCCCATTATTGTGATCTTCAAGAGACTGGCTTGTTCTTGGCAAATTCACAGATGGGACATGGTTTAGATTAAACCATTCCCCTTCATTTATATAATGGTCAGAAATGTTCAGCCTCTGAATACTGAGGTACTTTTTTCATAGGTGGAAATCTAGGAAATGTTTGCAAATGTCACAGAAAAGGCAGAGGCAGAATACAAAATTCTATAGTTGTAATGCTGTGATTTTACAATCAGGAAATGAGATGATGTCATGTGACATTACACTGTAGTAGCCTGCTCTGTTTACACATATTTATTAGGTAGGTTGTGTAGCTCTGGGCAATTCAGGAAGAATTCTTATTTTTCTATCTGAGCCACAAGCAATAGCTAAGAAACTCATCTGAATCAAAAGAATTTTCTCCTGACAACTTGCTGCTAGCAGCATCATAAACTCTCCAGGAAAACAAAGCATTCTGGGTTAGTCTTAATAGACCACTAGCTGTGTGCTAAAGTCAGCTTCAGTCCAAAAACTCAACAAAAGCTTAATGAAAATAGGTCACAGCTGTCTAGAACTAGCTTTCTAGAAGAGACAATACTTTTTCAGGAATTTGCATCCAGGAATGCAAATAGAAAACAAGTTTTTAATCTGGCCTTTGAAGAAGTTAATTTTATGCCACCTACAGCCTGAAGTGATTTAGGAAAAGTAGGAATGTGAAAATCTGCCATTCTTATTCACAAGTGAGTTTCTGAATTGCCCACTGCCATTCTTGTGTGTTTATTGGGTTGTTAACCTTCTTCGTCTTCTACATGGAAATCCATGTGTACTTTGTGAGCACTTTTTCAAAACGAACACAAGTTTTGCATTCATGTTACTAGTATACGCATTTTAGTAGGTATTCTACATTGACTAAAGCAGGCTTGTGTGAATTTTCCAAATGTACATATTGTTGGTCATGTAAAGTTCTGAAATTTATACATGGATTGGTGTGCTTTCTGCACCATAAATCTCACAACTGTACAGATTTCTAAGGTAAGGTGTATTCTGTTCCATCAGCATCTTAAATTGATATTTCTGTATGAAAATGCAAATTTAACTCATTTCTTTTCCATACCTATAGAAAACCTCTACCATGATTCTGCTGAATCTAAAAACTGGCCTCTAGCAGACAGTGTCTCCTGTCAGACATTTTCATATAGATTACCATGCCCTTACAGAGTTATGAACAGCTTGAGTAGCTTGAGTAGCTACCTAAGAGGCAAAAGCTGACAGAAGGATGCCTATAGCTGTCCCTAGGCCAACAATGTATGCAAGCACCTCTGAGTCAGGAAGTGAATTGTTTCCCTAATAGCCTCAGTGCGGAGTACAGTGACCTAAAAAGAAAGTATTACAGGTTAACCTTCCCTTATCTAGAAACCTGAAAACCTCCAAAATATAAACTTGTTGCTGCCAGCTTATCTTTGAGGCAGCAGCTATAGTGCTCCTGCTTGTTTATGTTTCAGATCAGAGGAGTATTGCCACTGCTGCCCTGAAAACTAGAGCGGGAGGCTGGTGACAAAAAGAAAGAGATGGAAGTTTTGGCAGATAAACAGGCAGGAGTGCTGCAGCCGCCACCTTGAAGGCAGAAGCAGGTGGCTGGTGGCACAAAGAGAGAAAATGGGGATCTGTGAAATGGTGGGAGGTGTGGATTTTTACCAAGCACTACAGTTGAACTCCTGCCATTTCACAAACCTCAGTCTCTCTCCAGCTTCAAGTCTCATACACAACACAAGCAGCAAACAAATGAAATGCAAATCTATTCCAAAAATGTACTGTATTCCAACTCTGCCCCCACAAAAATAGGGAATACAAAACACTTCTGGTCCGAAGCATTTCCAATACGGAGGATCAACCTGCACTGAATACTGAAGGAATGGATGATGATTTTCTGTTTTCATAGCAGCAAAGAGATGGCTTTAAAGAATAGCCAAGTAAGATAAGGAACAGCTCTGAGCTTTCTGGTAATGAACTAATGTGGTATGTTGATGGCAGTGTGGCTTGCACTTGGATTCCAGCTGTGACTACCTTATACACATCCCTTCTTGTTTGACACTTTCGAAAGGAAACCTCTATAGCCCAGCCTTTCCCAGGCTAGGAGGGTCCAGATGGTTTGGGTAACTTCCCAAACTATTGCTATGATATCTGGAGCTGCCAGGAGATGTAGTTTGGAACATCTAAACAGCATAAGATAGAAGAGAGCTCTGTGCCAGCTGAAGGGATCCATGTCATTGGGCACTGAACCCACCTGAATGGCCCAGTCACACTATACAATTATAGCACTTTGATTCCACTATAACTGCCATGGCTGCATCCTATAGAATCCTGGTGATTGTAGTTTCAGGAAGCACTAGAGCTCCATAAACACTAGAAAGGCACTAGAGAATTCTGAAGCCACCACCTTGAATTGTAAATCCTAGGATTCCATAGGATGGAACCATGGCAGTTAAAGTAGAATCATAATGTTATAACAGTGTACTATGAAAAAGCCCCTGGTTTTAGTCCAAAATTCCTAAAGTGCTAAAGCATATTCTCAAATAGTTAAAGTCTGGATTAAAAGCCAGAGTGGATTCATTGCCATACCGACTTGAAACCAGCAGCTCCCACTCAGAAGGCTGCTGTAGTCAATGAGTACTCCTCACAGTGCAGTCTTACCTTTAACTCCCAGTCCAAATCAGATACACCCAGCAGCTAGGAACCATAGGAGGCATATGCCTTCCTAAGGTAAGTAAGCTTTAGCTTGGAAATGTTATTCTTCTCCCTGGTCAGAATGAATACATGCTTGTAGAAGGGAATGGATGTTGACAGTATTTCTGCATTTCATTCAGTGAGGCTAAGTGAGGCACTAATAGGTATGGACAGTCAAAAACATGTAAAATCAGCTATCTCTTAGAAAAGACTTTTTAGAATATCCTGCACTTCTACAATCTGTTTTTAAATCATGTCTGTCTTGGGCTGTTATGTATTGCTTTTTCTTCTTCCAGGAATAACACTGAAAGCCTATTACAGAAGCTTAAAGTAACCTGCAGCAAAATGGAAGGTGACACTGCCTATGAAAGGCCAAGAAATAAAACAGACATATATTTAAGAGAAAGCACTAAGCAACGTCCTGAAAGCACACTCCTGAGAAGTTAAAACAGCCCCTGCTCTAAATATTGCCTCCATCTTTGAAAAAAAAAATCTGGAGAGCTCAGTCAGGAAAAGAAGTATTTTTTCCTCTAACCTCTGTTACATGAATGAAACTGTTGCAGCACTGATGATGGCCGAAACTATTCACTGGAGGGGGAAAAAGTATGATTCAGTGATAGGGAATGTAGCCCTCTAGATGCTACTGGACAGATAGAAGCTAGGACAGATGGAAGTCCAATCTGTTTGAAAGTGACAAGTTCCTTCAGGACACATTACTTTCAGCTTTCAATTTTTCCTATGATCTGACTCAGTTAAAACTGGAGATAAAATGTACATCTCCTGTCACTCTCACAAAGCAACAGATGATCAGAACAATGGGTGGAGGAACAGTGACAAAATGCATGGATGCCTGCAAGTTATTTGTGTACAAATTTGTTTATATTTTTTACACACGTCTGTCTGTCTGTCTGTCTGTGTGTATGTGCCTTCAAGTCACCTGCTCACTTATGGCAAACCCATGAATTGCACAGAGTTTTTCTCACAGTAAAAATAAAACTTCACAATAATTAATCTGTGTTAACTATGGCTGAGCTATATGGGAACTTTCTGCACAAACTGTGGTAGGGGGTGAAAGAGAGATAGGTAATAGGTGAATTCTTTGCTTCCTTCCACTGTTGCTGATTTCTAGATTTATAACTCTCTGCTCTAGTGTTGTAGCTCAAGAACATACATTAAAACTGTCTACCAAAGAATTCCAAGTCATTCGGCAAAGTGCAGACCTCAAGATTCCACAACATGGAACCATGGCAGTTAAAATGGTACCACAGTGCTATAACTGTGTGGTGCTGAAGAAGAGGAAGAGGAAGAAGAAGAAGAAGAAGAGTTGTTGTTGTTGTTGTTGTTTCCTACTTCATTGACCCATGAATAATGCTTTGCATCATTTTGAATCTGCTCAGAAGTTTGTATATTTCAAAATATATATTAATGCATGAAAACCATACCATCATAATAGGAGTATTGCATACCTATGCGTGTGGGCTACCAGGACTGTACTGTAAGCTTTTCTTATCCCATCAGGACCCTCCTTTTCCCCAAACATAATTGATAGTTGTTCTCCATACACATAATTACAAAATCACAAAGTAGGGTAGAGGTAGTCAAGTCTGTATTAATGACAATATAATGAGAGCCAGTGATTTCAGGACTTCGGTCAGACACCCTATGGCCTGACAGCCTGGAACTTAATCTAGAGAACTACAGCTTGGAAATTTTAGTGTTAAGATCATTCATTCATTCATTCATTCATTCGTTTTCTTTAACATTCATTGTTTAAGTAAAATCTAATTTATTTCATTATTTCTTAATCAAATATTACTAAAACATTAGTCTTACATTTTTAATAAAAATAATTTAAATCACTAAATATGACCAATCCTGAAAATTACTCCCAAAACAAAACAAATGTGAATTCATTAAGGATAAATTAATATAATCTGAAAAGTTAATTGTTGCTCAGGCAGTTAATGTTGCTGGCAATTAATTATTTAAGTAACACCTATTAAAATGGTTGATTACAAAAGAATGAATAGGAAGAAATTGAGTTTTAATGAATTATATCCGTGCTGCAAGTCAACTATCTGGGACACGTTTCCTCAGATTTCAGACCCTTCTACAGCAGGGGTGAGGAAAATGTCTTACATGGTCCTCTATGTGCTGCCAAATTGTTTTGGTCCTCCAGACTCCATGGGGTAACATTGCCAGTTTTCTGTATGGGAGATTATCTTTTTTAGGCTTTTTAAAAACGAAAAATAACTGTTGAGTGCATTCTTATTTCAGCAGCAGAGCTTGGAGTGTGTGGAGGGGGAGCGGAAGGGGTGTGTGGCTGCAGTGCATGGGGCGTGCACAAGACATGTGGGGGCGTGGCCACAGCACAGAGGGGTGTGGCCACAGCATGCAGGGCCATGGCCACGAGCCAGGACACCTCAAAAACATTGCCATCCAGGGCAAACCGCCCCCATTGCACCCCCCACCCCTATGCGACTGTCTTATTTCAAATGTAGTCTGCCAGCATGGTGGTTTGAGTGTTAGACTAAGGAGACCAGGGTTTGAATCCTTACTTGGCCACTCATGCTGGGTGAGCTTGGGCAAGTCAGACTCTCACCCTCTCAGGAAGGCAATGACAAACTTTTTCTGAAAAAATCTTTCCAAGAAAACTCCATGATAGTTTTACTTTCCGGTTGCCATAAGTCAGAAATGATTTGAAAGCAGACAACAACAACCACAACAACAGGTGAAGCAGATGCAGGGATTCATCCAATTACTACTTACCAGAGGCACTTCATACAATATAAAAATTTTGATAAATGAAATAAACAATATTTGAGGAGGCCTGGACAGGTAAGGGAGGGCACTAGAATGCCCCCAACTACATAAAAATGGTCACGAATGTATCTATAGTTTGCAGTGTGTACGTGTGCAGGTTATTTGGGTATTTCTTGTCAAAAAAGAAAGAAAGAAAGAACAGACTTCAACATTTTGGGGTGTGAAGGGCACAATTACACTGAATCCCTCTAGAGTCCTCTGGAGAAGAGATGCTCTCTTCTCCCTGTAGTAATTGCCTACTTCTGCTTTACAGTCACAAAAGGGAACACAGGAATAAAACATTATCCTTCAAGGGTGGTCAGGTAGGATGAATATGGTGGATTAGTGAAGCTCTAGTATCACACTGGGAGACATTCATTCTGTTATCTGTAGAGACCTTCCATCACTGTTAAGTGCAGAAACTTTTTACAGACATTATAACAAAGACACACAGGCAGTGAGCAAAATCTGATGCCATGGTGTTGGTCTCCTCCAGCTGAATGTCTTTTCTCTTCTAAATCACAATGTTTTTCATTAAATTTCTTTAAATTCTAATATTTGATTGTATGAGGAGTGTGCCCATGTGTGTATCTCTTTCTCTCACTGTATACAGTTGTGTGCCCTCAAGTCATTTCTAACTTATAGCAACCCTAAAGTGAGCCGATCATAAGGTTTTCTGGGGCTGTGTGTGTGTGTGTGTGTGTGGTGCCTAAGGTCACCCATTGGGTTTCCATGGCTGAGTGGAGAATCAAACTCTGGTCTCCAGGATTGTAGTTCAATTCTCAAACCACCACACCAAGCTGGCACTCTCTCTCTCTGTCTTTCACACACATATGTATGCCCATACATACGGACAGATCAAAAGGAAACAAAAACCCAATATCTATCTGCCTATCTATCTATCTATCTATCTATCATACACACATACACACCCACACACACACTCATGGATATGACTTACAGTTTACTGTGACTTTTACTTTTTTCACATCTGGGACTGAGACATCATTTTCAGCGCTGCATTCATATTCCCCAGCTTGGTCTCTTGTAATGCCATAGATGTCCAGATACTGTCCATTTTCAAATGGTTTTGCTGAAATTAAGGGAAATAAAAGAACAAGAAAAGTGATGGTTAAAAAAGAGAAAAAAAGTTTAAAGGAAGTTGAATTGGAGCTGACTGAAGCTTTGTTCAATATAAACAACTGCCTCATAAGTTGTTACCGGAACTGCTGACAGGACTTTTCGCAAAATGAACGTGAAGAACAATAACATATTTCACCACTTTTCCCATGTACAAAAACAGCCTCACACTGTATGGTGTCCCTTAAGTAGCAATATTGTAACAATGACAAGCATAGGAAAGAATACACACAATCTCTTTATAATTGATCAGAGTTACCTAACCTCAGCATACATCAAATAAATCTATGCCCATTTTGCAATTGAGTTGAGCAGCCTTCTAGCAGGCTAGAGGAAAATTTGCCATTACGCCTCAGCTTATATTGACTTTTATAAAATATAAGGTTCCACTTTAACTAGGAAAAAAGCTGACACATATTTCAGATGTTTGCAGTGGAAAGACATTTCATTTTTTTTTTTTACTAAATCTTTTGAATCACAATGTTCTGTTAACAGCTTCAATATCCATTGTGTCCTAGCTCAGGTTCAAATGTGTATACAAACTGCTACTGTACGTGACTGATTTCAAAATCAAGAAACAGGCCAACAAGAGAATGGAAGAGAATTTTCCCAGCCTTGCTTAGTCAAACTATTCACGAGTTAATTCCCAAACCTAGGGAAACCTTGCAATCTTCAAATACCTACTGCAGTAGGGTGAATACACATCTACCATACATACTCATGTATAATTTGAACTTATATGTAAGTTGAGGGCAGGTTTTGGGGCCATTTTTATGGATTTTTATATGACCCATGGCTAAGTTGAGGGTCATTCTGCAGAGAGGGGAAAGCAGCAGTAGTTGCCAATTGAATAATATTTTGCCAATTAAACCATATCAATCTTGGGGGATGTGTAGGGCTGTAACAGGGTAGAGTGCCAAAAGATGAGAGCTGTGTCCATCTTAGGAGAACCTAAAAGAAGCACAACCCTCTCTGCTCTCTCTGTGCTCCACTAAGGGGAAGCATCATTTTCCAGCCCAGGCATTTAAAAAGGGCAGAAACAGCACTGCAGTAGAGATAACAGAGGGGCTTGGTGCTTCTTTTAGGTTCTCCCAGGATGGACACAATTCTCATCTTTCACCACTCTACTCAGGGAAAAAGATGGTTCCTGTTTGATAAAAGCTAAGGGGAAATACTTACTAATGTAAGGAGACACAGACTAATGTATAAATCAACCCAGGGTTTTGGGGGTCAGTTTTTTGACTAAAAATTTTAGACTTATACATGAATATATACAGTAATTAGAAGACGGAGACAAACCCAAGAGCTAGCTGCATATAATTATGAAAAAAGGAAGCACTTATTAAAACTTCCACATAATTGGTAGGAGAAATGAATTCAAATCTGTTTAATTTGATCATACAATATAGGGTCCTTATTGAACATTTGTACAGGAATCATGTATAAAGCAAAAATATTCTGCTGCAGCACTAATTTTTTAATTTTCAGTTTTGATGTGAGGAGGAGGCTTTTAAGGGACACAATAGTGTTTTTCAGAAACCCCTTTCTAATGGTCTTACACATTTTGGGATTGTGTGCTGTTTGGGGGTCTTTGCTACAATTTTTTTTTAAAAAGTCCTTGCTTAATCTCAGAAAAACATTAGGTACTAAACATATAGCATCACAGCACCATATAATCAATCTAGGTTAGCTGCATGGTGATACGATTAACAGCAGACAAATCTTCCTAACGATCTCACTGTCAGTGGGGAAAGAGGGAAGTTTCACCGTTGTCCAGATGTAAATCAAATGCTTCCAAAATGATAGTGTCATGGGGTCCTTTCATACTACACAATTATAGTACAGGATCCCATAGGATCCTAGGATTTTGCAGTTTAGGGGTGGCTATTTAGAATTTTCAGCCAGAGAACGCTAATGCCTCACAAACTACAAACCCTAGGACTCTCTAGTATATAACTTATGAAATTTGAAACCACCAGCTTTGTGGCACCTGCAAAAGACTTGGCTACGGATTCACATCAATTATCCTTAACTGAGTGGAGCAGAAGGAAGCTGTCTTTCCCCATATCTCCCTTTCCTAGATGATACAACCTCATAAAAATGTGCTCCAGCAACAGATGCAACACAGGTAGCAGAGTTGAGTCACTGTGCTATCTTGCCTGTTCTCTTTGTTTTATTTCTAGGTTGCCTTGTACAATTCTGCTACTTTTTACAACACAGGACAGGAATATTATTTTAAGTAGTTGAAAGTCAACATGATAGCACTAATATGCTAAGAGAAGCATGAGTTAACAGTGAGAAAAATCCAGGGGGAGGCAAGGGAACTATTAATGGGACACTACAAATTGTAGCAGTTTTCTTTCTTTCTGATTTGGTTGGAAGGAATACATTATGAAAGGTAAGCTTCAGCTAAAGAGCCAGCTGTTCCATTTATGTGGTTGGCTGCTGTTACAATCCACCAAGGCCAGATTGAATGAATTTCTAGGAAAATATTATTTACTGACATTTTGAAATGAAGCATATGCTAGCTATATTTTAATTTGCTTGAAGTTGTTGGAGCTAGTAAAAATGTGCTTCTTAAATATGCTGTTGCAGCAATATTTGAATATATTGTGCTGTACTAGATTGATGGCAGTTTCCTATTGAAAAAAATGTATATCAAGTTACTGTCATAGCACTGTAACAGATGGGGAAAGTGTAAAACAAAGGGTTTAAGTAAAATGCACCTCAGATTTCAGCACTCAAAATGAAATGTCTTTCAGATTCTAGGGCTCAGTAGGGTAATTTTGTCTGTTGGCTAGCAAGTGTGGGGTCATCTCTTCTAAACACTTACAGTTGTCCTATACTACACATGAGAATATACTTTTCATATTAATTTAGGAAATTTTACGATATGGTTGTTGTTGTTGTTTTTTGAAAAGTGACCCATCATCTGTCAATGACTTTGGGAAGTCCAATTTGTCCACCATGTTCATCTCCACATAGGCTGTACTCTGATGAAGCTAATTTACCTGGTTACCTAAGACACATGTTATTTTAGATGTAATAAAACCATATTTTGATACAAAAAGAAATTTTTAAAATGTGTGGTCAAAAAAGATATTAAGAGTGACAGCCAACCTGCATTTAGGGAATGTTCACCCTGACAAATGTCACAGGAGAAAGCCTCAGGCAATCACAAAGCAAACAACCATTTTTAGACAAATGACCTCCCTCCCATGCCTTCCCCTCTGGAAACTGTTATGTTTTGTCAACAAAGATTAGAAAGGCATCAAGCTATCACAAAAGGGGGCTGTTAACAGTTAACAGCACAATATTTTCAGTTATACTTCAGAACCATAATCCATAAAGTATAGAGACTGCTAAGATGCACTGAAAACAAAACTGTTAGATTAAACTGCCAAGCCTATGCAAGAGGATGAAAGAAATTCTATCAGAGGTCATAGCACGGAAGTATATAACCCATGAAATGACTTATATTAAACACTTCCTCCAGGATCATGCAGTTTGAATACTTAAAAGTCATCACTGAGTGATGATTTGCATATCTTAGCAGAATACCTATCAGTAAGAGTTTACAATTTTGGCTGGTCATATTGGTCAAATTAAACTTTGTAGTCGCTGGCCAGTGGCACTGATAGTCCTACCTGTAGTTCCCAAGGTAGCATTTCCTGATAGAAAGGTTAGGATGATCTTGTACTGTTGAGTGCTTAAAGCTGAAGAAAATCGTGCATCTTCACCTGGACATTCTTAAGGGAAAGGCCAGGGATGTGGAAAAAGTATATGCTATTGGACATATTTTTCTATGGACAAACACGCTAACTTTGGTCAACAGCACTCAATGACTTCCTCCTTCCAGTTTTTCAAAAGTGGATTCCTGTGTGAGCAGGAGAATGTGCTCTTGGATGCCACTGTCTGAACATGCTCGGGTTACTTTTAGGTAGTAGCACACAAGGTTTCCTCTGCCCCACTTCTCCTATGCAACTACTAAAGAATCCTAGCTTTCATTCAGCTTTGGAGCTTGAGAGATGGCAGGGGTCACCATGCAATTGCTTGGGTAATCCAGTCCCTCCCTTCAGCTACAAATTTAGGGGGAAAATTGGCTGTTTGTCACACTCACCAAACTGGCACTACACTTAACATGGTGAGCATATTTGTTGAAGCCTGGCTATCACAGATTTAACACTCTCCTTTGCTTCCATTTCATTACACATCACACATTATTTTTCACAGTTCACTTATTCAGCTGCCAGCACTGAAGTGGAAAAATAATACATTGCGGTGTAAATCACGTGACCTAAATGCATGTAAGTGCTCGCTCCTTTTCAGTGAAGAATGAACTCTAGCATTTTGAATTGGGTTAGCAGGATGATGTGGTTTAATTATCATAAATTTATCTTTTTATTTAAAAGAAATTTGTATCCTTGGATTCAGAAATAGGATTGAAAAATATTGCTGGCATTTGTCTGCCACAAATGAATGACTAGAAAAATGGGGGGAAGACGGGCAGCTTCATGTAATTTAGCATAGAATATCTTCCTAGGTCAGTGATTTGGTTTACATTTTAATATGAATCAATGTAATTTTCACTTCCCCAAAAAAGGCAAAACCCAGACTATGGCCCTTTCCACACTTTACCTTTTTCTGGCATTGGGGTGCAGGATTGCGCAAGCAGCCTCCAGTGAGAGGTCCTCACATCCCTGCTGCTTCAGCTCTGCACAAGCGGCTTGCTCTCACGAGAGAACCACCTCTTCCTTCCTCAGTGCAGCCTAGGAGTTTCCCAGGCTGTGCTGGGACAGGAAGCGCGACCGGCACAACTCTGGAGGCTCCACATGCCAGGTAAGTGCACGCAGGGCTCGGGAGCAATGCGCAATCACGCACCATTTTCAGCTTCCAGCAAAAATGAAAAGGTGCGCAATCAGCGCCTGCCAGCCCCGGAACATTGCGCGATTGTGCATGTGTCATGCAGATTGTGCGTGTGTCGTGCAGATTGTGCAACGTTCCAGGCGCCCTTTCGCATGGAAAATGCCGTGTGGAAAGGGCCTATAATTAGCCATCAGTTTTTGCACTTTTATGAATTTTGAAATGCATTTCACTGATTTGAGAAATGGGTACAAAATGCACACAATAGGGAAAACTGCATTTAAAAGTTTCATGTTTGTGAAAAGAACATACAAAAAGGTATGCATTTGCAAAAGTATCCTGCAAAAATTATATATATACATGTGTGTGTGTGTGTGTATGTATACTGCATATAATTTCACATAATGCATTTAAAGGTGTTCAAATATGTATGATTATATATCTCTGTGGAAATGTGCAAGAAAATGAATATAAATATCCATGCTAACTTTCAAAGGAAACCTTACACATTCAAGAGCAAGATGGAAAGAACCTGCACTTGGAAAAAACATGTGCGCATAAGAGAAAGCAAAACACACAGATTGGTCCATCTGTAGTACACACAGATTGATACACAAAGGTCTGGAATTGAATTGTATATTTCAAAATATCACACCCAGAGTGTCCACCTGCATGCACAACCCACATGCTGGGGATCAACTGAATCAGAAGACAGTTACTCATAAAATTCAGAAACCTCCATCATCAAATGAGGAAGGCAGAACATGAACACCGGAGGTTATTCCCTCCACTATTCTCCGAGACAATTCAACTCTCCATGGTGGGATTTCCCTATCCTTCATATTTGAGCTATTGCAAGATTTGTAATGCTGGTGGAATTTGTTTTGCAGTCCTGAAAGCAGCAACATTCAGCTTCAGCCAAGGTCAATATTGCTGCCACTCCAATATTGACAAAACTGACAGGCTTCAGCAGCCACTATAGCAATACCTCACAAGTAGCATAACTTGCCAGTTCTGGGGAGCCAACTTCACTCCATCTGAAAAATACCATCAGAAACAATAACTGTAGGGAAAATGGATGTTCCTTGCACAAAAGACTGCTGCTTCCTGTGGTGAAGGAGGAATAAAAGAACAGGGCCTAACAAATACTTCTAGAAAGAAAAGGCAATGTAGAAAAAGTTGTTTAGCATGCTCCAATAACTCTTATCAGAGTTGTTATTAGCGTCTGTCAAAGTTTTATAGGAAAAAAAAATCATGTGGGTGTATGTATTGGAAGATGCTATAGTAATTCTAATAAAATTATATGCTTCAAGGAGCATTAGTAAGAAGAGTGACTGTCAGGCCCACCAGGTTTATATAGGTTCCATGATGCATCTCTAAAATTCTGAATGCTTGTAGCAGCAAATTAGCCAAGGTCAAAATTTGGGGAGTGAAAATATTTGTTCAGCTGCCACAAAGCTTTGTTAATCTGTGTCATTTAACTGCTATTAATTTATAATCATTCTATTAATTATTTCTTAATTCTGTTCAAAAGCACAAGTGTCTTTTCAGCTGAAATGTCCCTGAAAGGTGAAATGAAAAAGAAAGTTTAGAAAAAGGAAACAGAGCTCAGAGAGTTACTTCCAAAAAAAGTGAATATGATGACATGATGAAACCATCTTGTAGATGAGCAGGGGCATCATGATACCACTCTCTTCTTACGGATGGTTTCATGTCATTATGTCCTTCCTAGTATGTCATTATATTCATTCGAGTCAGAGTTGGATATTACCTGAGAACATGTTTATACCATTATATGTGAATAGGGAATGTCAACCCCAACACAACAATGATGAACTTTCATACACCTGCATGTGAGAATTAATCAATGCTCATTCAGTACTCAAATGGATGTTCTTTGTACATAGGCTGAATGGAGGTACATTAGAATGTATGCATAAAGCTAAATCTGAGCCTAAATGGATACCCTAATTCCCATGAATTTGGGATTATCAGCAGCTGTTGTAAAATGTGAAATTTCTTACCTGGAGATCTTTGCATTTTAATTGTCCATATACTTGCTCATTTTGAGCAAAGAAAGGAGACAATTCTTCATTTATTTATTTTGTCCATGCCACGGGTGCTCTTTGCTCTGCAGCAGGAGTCAGATCTATCGTGAATACTGATAATGTACAGCTTTGATGTGACACAACATGGATCCCTTTATCATGTATTATTGCTTTATTTGAATTTATATTACTTTGCTATCATGGTAAGACATTTCAGAATTGGTCTCCTCTTTTTTAAAATTTAATGTTGTTTAATTTCCTCACATTATTCAGTGAATTTTATTACAATCTATTCCTTGCATCCTTTTATTGTCCAGAATACACTGCTTTTGAAGCCCATTTAGGAATCTAGATGAAGAAGGTCCTCTGTCCCAACAGTGAATTTGGGAACTGCTTTTCAACAGAGCCCTCCATGGTCAGACCATTTATTTGCTTCTGCCTTCTGGATGTGTCAAAGAAGGATTGGTCTATTTCTGCCACATGTCAATTTGACGCATATTCACCCATAAATTAGTTCTATTCCATTTTTGTATAAATCTCTGAAACAAAAAATCAGCACAGAAATTGATATTCAAATAAATTTTAGCATTTTTTAAAAATAAAACCTATACTTCAAAACTTATTTTCTTTCAAGGTACACACCAGTGCATCTTCCAAAGTGACACATGTCATTTTTTTGCTAGTCATACCCATTTGCTTTCTACATAGGACAAACAGGTCAATTTACACACCCACACAAACACACCCACACACAAATCTGACATCAGAAATGAGATGAATGCATACACAACCATAGGCACCAACATTCTGGTTTTTGCACACTGGAAAAACAGTTGACAGAGGACACACATTGCATGTTTTCTTCTTAGGGGCAAACCCTAGCAGACTTGGGGAAGCAAAACTTTAGACCAAGACATTGGAGGACTGCTATCTCATAGTGTATATATTTGGAAGAACCAACATTTTAAGGTATTTTTGTTCCATATTTTCAGACTGCAAGTGACAAGATACTTACTTAAATGTTCCTTCACAACTTACCCACACATAACTTCCTGTACCTATAGAAATGACCGCCTAAATCAAAATGTGAGTTCCTGTTAGATCTCAGGAATCAATCACACATGTCTAAATCAATAAATAATGTTGATCTAAGTTTTTTTTTAATCTACCCAAGAATAACAATTGGATTTAGGCCAAAAGGCACAGTGAAAGCTTTCATGTAGCCTTCTCCATGACATGCTGCTTTTTTGGAATATAAGGAGTTGTTTAGATGAGGGACAATTAAAAAAATGTTGTTTTCTTACCTTTAGCCTGGTTTCTTTCGCACTATATAATTATAACTCCATGGTTCCAGAGACTACTACGTCTACATCCCACAGAATCCTGGGATTTCCTAGTTTAGGGAGGGCAATTTAGAATTCCCAGCCAGAATGCTTCAGCAAATTACAGACCCCCGGATTCCCCAGTACTACGACCCTGTAGTGTTAAAAGGCCCTTGAAGTGGTGCCATAGTCCGGTAATTTATTTTTAATTACTTGATTCTCCTGCATGTACACACAGAGCAGGCAAAATGAGTAACTTTAGTTTGTGTAATGGGAATCTGCCCGGACACATGAGAGCTGCTTTGAAGGGTCCTCCAGAGCACACCTGAAGTATGTCCAAGGGACTGCAAGAGATAGGGTTAGAGTCCTGTTCTCTAACTGTGTACACTCTGCAAGCAGATGCACATGCAAGATATATGTCAAAAGAGGTCAAATTAACTTTGTATTGAGACAAGCTCTCCGTTCTTCTATCTATGGCCATTTCCACACTACACTGCTATAGTGCTACTATTCCACTTTCAACATCCTGTGGAATCCTGGGGTTCACAGTTTAGGGAGGAACCTTTAGAATTCCAAGCCAGAGAGCTCTTTGGCCTCAGTAAACTACAAACTCCAGAATTCCACAGGATGTTGAAAGTGGAATAATAGTCCTATAACAGTGTAGTGCAGAAATGGCCTCAGTCACAAGCCCAGAAAGAATTTGAATGTCTATTTATCCTGCAAATGGACTTGGGAACCTTTTTCTTGTCACCTTCAGGCAGTCTAAACTTACTTTATGAGGTTGCTGTGAAGATAAACATAGATAGATAAATATAGGGTACCATGAACTCTGACAACAATAACAAAATAATAACATGATAACAATAATAACAAAACTATAAGTAACACAAGCCAGAATGCCAACATCTGTCATTTATTATTTTATACATCTAACATTGTATCCAATTGTTCTAATTATATCAGTTTCCAGATAAAGTATCCTGAACAAAACTGCTACAGAAAAAGATGTAGCGAGAGTCAACTCTAGCTAGAGTTTTTTTTTTGTGCTGTATTACAGTAACAATACAAAAATTACCTTTTTCTTAGGATTATTCCAACAATTATGGAATGGAAAAGAGTGATACGAAATCTCTCTATCTTGCAACGAAAAGGGAAAAAAATTGGCGTACTCTCATGGCTCATAAGTAGATGCGCTCTGTGTGTGTGTGTGTGTGTGTGTGTGTAACTGCCTCTTGCATAACTTCAGCAGGAGAAAAAACTCTCATTCCTTAGTGATTTCAAGCAAATCAGCACATCCACATTGTCTGAAACTGTTTTCTGCAGCTTGAACTGATTTCAAACTGCTGTTTAACATATACAATGGTAGAATATACTTTCAGTCTGATTGAATTTCTTTTTTTATTGTTTCCAAATGATAAACTGATTATATTGTCCTCATGAGGCAGAGCAGGATATAAATATTTAAATAAATATGCGTGTGTCCATCTGAGGTGGACAGATCTCTCTCTTGCTTGCTTTCTGTCTCTCACATATACACAAATTCAATTGGCCTTTCTCCCAGATAAATGGGTGTAGTATAAAAATCATACATGTGTGAAGCAGCTAGTATGCGATTTGTTAGCTTCTGCCTGAGAGAAAGAGAAATACTAGGGCAACAGCAGCAGGAGATTTCACACATGTATGGTTTGGGGCCTTGATTTTGCTCCTTGAGGATGCTGACTTCACTTCTTGGCTTCAAAGGCGGCCTGCAGCATGTTGACTCCTTTCCCAGCCATGTCACCAGAAAGTCTCAAGAGCCCTACCTTACGTATAAACTCTCCTTTCTTTCCCTGTTGTCCATGAAAGCTGAAAGGGTGGTCCTTGTATGTCCAAGGTTCAGAAAATGTGAAGAATACTGACTGTATATGTGATATTTTTGCAAGTACTTTAGATAGTAAAGTTGATTACAAACAGTGCATACCCTTAAATGCTGACTCAGAATAGTATAACATGGTTGTCCATCATTATACAAATACAGCATTAAAGGAGCAAATCTTTTAAAACTATTAAATTGATATATTACTGTCATTCATCAAAGCAGTGTTTATACAATGACGTGAGAATATTAAGTAACAGTAATGCCAGCATAAACCCATCTGTTTCCAGAGAACATTTTCTATCATTGTAATAAATCAACATGCTATAGGAAACTGCACTGCAGACTTCCTCTAATACTAAGTGGTAGTCTTCAAAACAGCCCTTTATTGGGAGAAAAAGTCTTTTTGTGTTCTATCCAGAAAGAAAATGACTCACAGGGACTATTCATATTTTTCAACAAGCACGATGTCCAATTCACTGCTGTTTCAAAATTGCAAGTTCTCAGGCTACTGTACATATTGGTTTTAAGACTGAAAAAAAGCTAAGTTTAATTTTCCCCTGCTCTCAAAGTTATATTAACTTTTTATCATTGAGCTGAACTGCTGTCAGGCTAAATTATATATAACTGAAATCTATAAAGTCACCGTACTCTGAAGTAACTCTGAATTTTTCTTTTACAGTCATTTTACCAAGGCATTCTTAACCAGCTTGTGTGCTAGGATACATTAGGGTATTGATTTGGCTGCCTCAGAGCTAGAATCTTTGATATAAAGGATGTCTGTCCACATTTTAATACTTGTGACAAAGATAAAACCAGCTTCTCCCTTTTGGAAAAAAGATAACACACTTAAACAAATAGATTTGATGGATATCTGTATGCTATATGGATAGCAGCATGATCAGACATCCTTCTGTAGTGAAAAGTCGGGAGAGCGAGTGAGATGGGAATATCAACACTGCAGGTACAAAGGGTCAGTGTTCAATCAGTGATTGACAAAATAGCAAGGGACCAATCTAAAAAAAGTGTTTCTTGCCTAAGTTCTTTGTTCAGAACTCGTACCTTTGCCATAGGCATGGGCCAGGAAGAGTGCACACCTCAGCATTCACTCTTTGTGTATATGCACATACACACACCCATGCACTGTTCAGAACATGACAGCTATGATGTTTTCAAGCTCATGCTGTGCATACTTACTCTGAATCTAAGATGTATATAATTAGGATTAGGGAAGTAAGGAATGCTCATAAATACTCTAAGAGAAAAACCTTGATTAACTTTCTGGAGTGAAAAATCCAGAACAAACACGTCCGCTTCTAATCCTATGCACAATTCTTTTTAGAGAGACATGCTAAAAGAAAAAAGAAAAAAGTGGTAGTTTTTCAAAGAAGCAGCCGTGTTAGGCCCTTTCCACATGATGACACTCTTCCATGGTGTGGCGCTGCAAATCTGGGTTGGAAGGGAGCGCACCAGCAACACTCTCCGCTCCCTGTGGAAGGGAGAAGAATAGCCCCAGCCCTTCCTTTCACAGGACAGCTGGGCACTTACCATTCCTGCACTGGGGCAGGAAGCGTCGCAAACGTGAAGCTGTGGCTTCCGCACAATAGTAAGTACAGGAGTGCTGTGAGATTGGAATAGCCAAGTGGATTTTTTCCAATTTGCAAATGCAATGCTTCACAACAGGATGGCAGCAGGACAGCGATGACGTTGTGTGGAAGCATGACCTGCTGACTGCTGCCATCCTGTGGCAGAAGCAGGACAGTGATGTTGTGTGAAAAGGGCCTTAATCTCTAGCAACATCAAAAGAAGGAAGGGAGAGGAAAAACAGAAAAGCAGAAGGAAGGGGAAAGTTGCTGTTCTTGAACAGGACAATTGCCAGGGAAGGATAGAAAGAAAAACATCTCAATTGAATTGTATACACAAATTCCAGAGGTATGGACAGGGATAATGGCTGCATTGCACACTACATGTATTAATACAAGAGTCCTCACTACTGCACCTATAACAATAGGAATCTTCTCTGAGAGAGTTTTGAACCCTGGGAAACTAACTTTTTGTTAAGTAGATTTGTTGCTTTCACACAACAACAGTAACTGACCACTGTAGAGATCTGAAAGACTTGTATCACCTTATGCAGTCCTTTTAAAATTTAGGGCAAGGGACATGATTTGCATCTTTCTGGATCCTATTATTATATTATTATTATCTTTACATTCTATCCCACTTCTAGAACTGTATACAGATGCTTTATATCTGAGGTCTTAATACCACTTACTACTGCGTCTGAAGAAGTGGGTTTATGTTCAGGAAAGTGCATGCAAAATTAAAAAGTAATTAGTCTTAAAGATGATACCACATTTCTCCCCCCACTTTTCCTTCCTCCTTTTTATGCCAAAAAAAAAGAGAGGGGGGAGAAAGAAAAGAAAAAGGGTTTTTCTGGTGATAAAAGCTTCTTGGGGAGGCCCTAGACTATGGTACTTCCAGCCAAAGGAGGCTCACTTGGTTCTCTCTCTGTTGTCTTTTTGGCAGCAGCAAAGACGTTTAAAAACAAACAAACAAACAGGACTTTGAGTTTTAACTGGTTGGGGCAAAATGATTTTTTAAAATGAGGTGTGCTGTACCTCGTATTTTTTGTTTTGAATAGTTTTAACATGATGTTTTAACTGAATTTTTTGGTTAACTTTTTAAAAATGTTTGCCTTATACACTATTTTAGCTATATTGTATTTTACATTGTAAACTGCTTTGGGGCTCATACGGAAAGGAAGGAAGGAAAGAAGGAAGGAAGGAAAGAAAGAAGGAAGGAAGGAAGGAAGGAAGGAAGGAAGGAAGGAAGGAAGGAAGGAAATAAATAAATGGCAATGATTTGTTCATATGAAGTCATCCAAGGAAAACCTCCCCCAATGTAACTCCTTTACATGAGCCAGTGGCAGCCACCGTTCTTTAAGTCTATACACAATGGTGTTTATTTGCATGTTTAGATCTAGGCACAGCTGCTAAAAATAGCTAGTGAAAACAAAATATTGCTGAAAGGGTCAGAGGGAATTAAGAGATGATGTGGGAAAGGGAAGAAACCAGAGCTTAAATTTCCAATCAAAATCAAACCTGGACAGGAGCACATTTATCCAGTACAAGTGTGAACACAGCACACCTGTGAACACACACGCCACATAGGCAACTATATAGTTATTACATTGTGATTCTACTTTATTAGCCATGGTTCTATCCTATAGAATGTTGGGATCGGACCTTTCGGGAAAAGTATTTAAAATTCTCATCCAAAGAGACTGGCTAGTGGTTTATCAAACTACAAGATCCAGGATCCATAAAGTTGCTGCCACAGAGTTAAATTGGAATGATAGCACAATAGTTGTGTAGTGTGAAAGAGTCAACAGAAGGAAAGAGAAGGAGGAGAAATAAATGTTGCTCATCCATCTGATCAGTTCTTCTCTGCTGAAACTGAACCATTTTGCTCTCAGTTATAAAGGAAAAGGTAGAGATACATATGGAAACATTACATCTGCAGAAAAAGGGAAACCCTCAGGGTGCTCTCCAGCCTGCAACATACTCAAATGGACAAAAAATGGAGCAAAATGAGAAGGAGGCAGAGAGTAAAGAGAAAGCAATAATCAGGCAAGTAATGTGAAGAGTAGGGCCTGCTTCTATGCTAGCTTATTGTGGAAACTGGCATGATGGGAAGGATTCTCGGTAAATCAGCACAGAATCCATGTTAACCTAGGTAAATGAATAATATGACATCACTAACCCAGACCCAGGAGTCTGAATGGGAACCCTCTACAACAGAAAATCATGACAAGCAGCAGTATTGGTTGCCATTAATCTGACTATGATTTGTATTTGCATGTAGCATTCCTTCCAGCCACAACCTTTATCAGCTTCTGGGCCTATTGCAGAAGGTTGTGGCAGGCTCACACACAACACATACAGAGTTTCTTCTAGGCCTGTGCTATTGCTGCCTAGGATCATACAACAAGAAGGTCAAGAGTTGTGATACTTGCAGTTTCCTCTCTACATTGTGCCTAATTGCCTGAAGCTCTCTCCCACTTTCCTCTCTTCTCCTCATTCAAGACTTTTTTTTTTTTTTGGTGTGTTCAATGGAAGGATAATACACAGAGCCCTTCACCTTGAGCAAATGAGCCTTGGCATCAAGGTGGCACAGAGCAAGATGGGCAACTAAGCCCACGCCAATCAATAAAATCATTTTTAAAAAAATCTTCCAGTACCACACATCCAGAGATTTGTCTCCCCTTTGGAAATTCCAAAAGACTTCAGCCTTTGTCCTGAGATCAGACCACTCTAATCCCTGTCCTTTCAGAAATAGCCCAGGTTATGGTGACACAGGGGCAAAAAGAAAGATACTTAACAAAGGATCACAGGAATAATAAAAAAAAATGGAACAACGAGTGACTTCTGTGTGTCTGAAATGTCACCTTATACAGGCTCCTGCTCTGCTGATGATTCCTCACATTATTCTTCTAGGCATTATGCCACATGACCTGGATCGCAGCACATCACAGCATACCAAAACCAGTGAGAAGAATAGAAAAGACAGCACAGTGGATGTCCACAGAAAACTTAATACGGTAACAAAACAGATGGCGTTTGACTAGATGGCCAAGCTACTTGACAGGTAAATGCTTCCATGGCCATGTGCCATTCTGGCCTAGGAAAGGAAGGCTGGTGATCCAAAGGAAAATGTGCTATCAATACAGACTTTGATCCTATGCAGCATATAATATACCCTCTAAAATCCTGCAGCACATGGGTGGCTTTTGATTAATCTATCCCTTTCCCTCATCAGATTTTACCCAGATTGCTACCTAGGCATGGAAGTATACTCTCATTTACTCTTGCTAAGACATGAAAGTGAATATGAAATATGTGCCACAGACCAAGATTGAGATAAATCACTTTCAACAGGCTAGGGCAATTATTCATAATGGCCTAACGTCCAAATTTTTCTTTCCCTACATAAAGAGTGAATGTCCTCAGAGCCTTTGACTACTTGTAGCCAAGTCACAGTTGATTCTTCCTGGTGTGGTTTACCACTGAAGGTTTTCTGGCTAGCCTCCAGACCCATTCCAACTTAGCTGCAGGGAACAGATGTTTCACCTCATTTCTCCATCTCTCACCTGGAAGATAAGTGTAATGCTGGTGCCCATAATCAAGCTGTTGCCTGCCAGCAGAATAATGATGGCATATGGGAGGTATGTCACTGCTCATAAAATAAACTCACTGAATTGCTTTACGTTGTTTCCCTGGAACATCTAAAAAGGTATGAAAATACCTGTAATAAATTCTTAGTCATCTAGGAAACTCACAAATGTCACTGTAACCTGACAAGTAATACCTTTCAGAAGCACAAGGTAGAGAGAAAACACAAATTTAAAGGTGTTGGATTTAAAAGACATAACTCTGGAGCTGACACCCTATATTAGTGTTCTAGGTTCCCCAGTGTTCTAACTGTTACCTGCAACATGGGAAGATTTCAGGTTCTGTCTTCTGCAAGTACAGAACTATTTAGAGAACCCTGTGCTGTATCATTTCCTCCTGCTTGACACTAGAGCCTCGTATGTTCGATACATTAGAAAATCGGGTTCCTTGAATCAGATATCATTGGAAATTTTAAGGACTACAGAGAGCCAGTGTGGTGTTGTGGTCTGAGCAGAGTGTGAATCCCCATTTGGCCATGGAAATCCACTGGGTGACCTTGACCAAATCACATTATTTCAGCTTCAGAGAAAGACAAAGGCAAACCCCCTCTGAACCAATCTTGCCAAGAAAACCTGTTATAGGTTTGCCTTAGGTTCCTCATAAGTTGGAAACAAATTCAAGGTATTCAACAAAAACAAAGGCTAATACCTATAGTTTGTATTGAAAGCATATAACTGTGTACTTATGAACATTACTTTTGAACTGTATTTATTCATTCATTCATTCATTCACTCATTCATTCTATACTCCATCTTTTTCCTTACACAGTACCCAAGACGATATCGATTAAGGAGGACATTGTCTTAGGTTAAACTAGGTTAGACTATTTCTCTGTCTAGTCTAATGCAGTCTGCTCTTCAGTTTTCCAGGGACTCAGGCAGACCTTTCCTACATGATGTTGTGGATCAAACAGGGATCTCCTAGGATCCCATTACTGAAAAACAATTCAGCCTTTTTTCTTTTCTTTTTTTTTTCTTTTAAAGATGATGACATAAGCTTCCATTTTGTCACATTTTATTGATTTATTTCATTTTTTAATGTTGTGCTTCCTCCAAATTATTCAGAACAGTGAATATGGATCTCAGACCACCTATTTTATCTGTACACCTACCTTGTAAAGCAAGTTTGTTATCTAGTACACCAAAATACCACAAAAGTAATGACTGGTATGCAGCCTTGTCCCAGGATGCAATTTACCTTCCATCTTATAAGAAACAACCAACCGTAAGCCCAAGATGGAAATGTCACAATGACAAAGAAGTCATGAAACACCACTGAAAAATGTTTTCAGGCAAAAACTGTAGCCTGTTGATGAAGGTAATAGGTGGGCTTCCTTCTCCAAGCTAGTGGCTCAACAGGTGTTAAGATAGCTGAGCAAATAAGAAAAGTTAGAGCTGAAATACTAAAATTGTACGTAAAACATTACCAAAAGCAATCCCATAAATGCAACAATACAATTTTAGCTTAAAAATAACTGGCTCATGTTCTAACATGTAGAGAACCTATTCTCTCAAACATCCTAAAGATAATATACTCATACTTCAAGGTTGATAACTGTGCTCAAGACTTTATCTCTTGCTGTATTTCCCCCTGTTTGCCCCTCATTTTGCTAAAACTTGCTTGTGCATACCCAAGTCTGGAAATTTTTACCTCAAAATTTATCCTGTGATGACAGGCACAAGGTCACCTATTGAGTTTTGTACCTGAGTGGGTTTTTAAAGTTGAAAACATCCAATAAAACCTAATATGAAAGAGATACTGAGTCTCAGGTAGGGATGGGATGAATCCAGCATTTTCTGAATCTGAATCCGGATCTGAATCCCTGGAAGGTTCTGTGAATCTCACGAATCTCAAATCTTTCGAATCCTTTTTCAAAAAGGGTTTAAAAAGCAAGGGAAAGAATGATAATCTTGGACAAGACACACTCTCTCAGCCTTAGCAAAAGCCTAGGCAAAGGCAAACCTCTCTCTGAAGAAATCTGGCCAGGACAATTGTCATAGTTTTGCCTCAGGATTTCTCCAAATTGAAAATGACACGAAGGCCACTTCTACACAGGCAGGAAAATGTGGATTAATCCCACATTTTCCTGCCTGTGTAAACAGGATCACTACAGTAGAGAGATAACCCAGGTCAAAACTGGCTTTTCTTTGCATAGCTCCTTCTGGCATCCTGGGGTTTGTAGTTTGATGATGCACCAGCACACTTTGGCAGAGAAAGCTGTGACACCTTGTAAAACTCCAAACTCCAGAATTGTATATGAAAGAAGTTTGCAAGGGAGCTATGCAAAGGAATCTTTCATCTGTCCTTGAAATCTCAAGCCTGTACCTTCCAATCAAGTGCTGAACTTCAATATTAAATGTTCAATTTAAATATCTTAGAATACAACCCAAGATGTAATTCCTGAAATTATTAGCAAAGCCCATTATTACTCCAAGGGAAAACCTCACTCACTTACTATCTTCCTTTGTATGTCTGGTCGCCCAAGTTTTCAGGAGTTCCAGTCTCCCAGCTTTTCAGGCGTTCCAGTCTCCAACAATCTATTTGGTTGGCGGATTCGAAAGATTTGGTTTGCCTATTTTGGCACAGGGATTCGGATTCGGGAATCTCAAATCCTTACCCAGGCTTCGAGGATTTGGTTGGCCCAACCCTAGTCTCAGGATGTAAATAAATAAAGTTTTATTCTCAAATCTTTTGGCCAAGGAATATTTGTATTTTCTATTTTTAAGCAACCCTAAAGAAACGCATTATAAATATTTCTTGGCCAAAACATTTTAGGTTATTTCTGGAATAAAACTTTCTTTTTACATCCTGAAACGCAGTCTCTCAATACCAATAAATAAATACATATCTCCCCCACAAACCCTAACTTCTAACTTTGTGATGATTATATATATACCATCCAAACACTTCTTCAGGCTAGCCAAACCTTATAATTATAAAATGCTACAGTTAACATGTTATTCCCACTAGTCTGCTAAAAGATAATAAAAGGTTCCTAGTCTTTCAAAAATGACCCCAAGGGTTTTTCACTAATCGATGTTCATAGTTTTTTTCTTTTCAGCAAGATTAGTCAACAACCAATTTTCTTTTAAAGAAATTATATACTTTCCCATTTCTGAGCGTATGTTAATCTTGCTGCCGTGGTCATTTATTGTAATCGAATATTGAAATCTGCTATATCTCTTCTCCATTTGGTCATTCAGGAGTTCCAATAGATACGGTTCAGGTTTCAGTTGCATATTGACCTTTGATGTCTTCTGTTTTGTCTCCAAAATTCTTTAGCCTTCTCACAAGTCCATCCCAAATGATGTTCTGACTTGTTGCTTACATTTCCAACATATGTTAGAAGCCCCTTTATACATTTTGGCCAATTTTTCTGGAGTCAAATATGGATGGTTATCATTTTATAAAGATCCTCTTTAAGTTCATAACATGGAGTAAATTTTTCTCCCTTTAACCACATTTTTCCACACTGTTCCATCAGTATATTATATCCCAACTTCTTTAACATGTTCTTCTTTTTAAACTAAGGTTTATACATCATACCAATGAAATGTTTATCACCTATACACAGCTGTACCTCAAATTCAGATTTACTATTTTTAAAATCATACATTTTCTCTTCCATTTTAAATCTCTCAAACATTTGTCCATAAGAATACCATTTAAAATTATAGCGACGTATTTGATTTAATTCTGTATTGATCTTCATCAAATTCCAAGAGTTCCTGATAAATTACTCACTCTTCCTTTGCTGCTATGTCCTTCCTATAGAAGGCTTCTTGTGTTGAAATCCACAAAGGGATCTTGGAGCACAGCCTTGGTTTGTATCTATTCCATATTTTTAGCAACATGTTTATTAAAAATGTTTAACAAAATGTTTATTAAAAATAGAATTCACTTAGCTCGCCATTAACCAGAATTTGTTCTTTCTCTATGTCATAAATTGCCTGAATCAAAGTGATAAAATAATCACCAAGGCTCATTTTCTCTACACTCTGAATGAAAAGACCCAGGTCAAATTATCAAATGATTTTTAAGCTTCAAAAAATAATGCTGTCAGTTTCTCATTATTTCTTTCATAATACTCAAGCATATACAAAATATATTTAGTTATTATCTTGTAATTGATTCTTTGGTACAAAAATCACATTCATCTCAGTGAATAAAAACCTGAAGGATCTTCTTCAGTCTTTCTGTCAAAATTGTTCTAAGAATCCTGTAGTCATTCAATAATGATGTAGCTTGATAATTCTTTGCCATTGTCAGAACTTGACCCGCTTTCAGAATTTAAGACTGTTGTGGCTTCTTTCCTTGTTTTCAAATCTTCTCATTTTAAAGAACTGAATTCAAAGTTTTCTGTAAAGGTAGTGAAAGGTTTTCTTTGAAGCATTTAGAATGAACAGTAAGTAGGCCATCCAGCCGTGGAGTTTTGCCAGTCTTGATCTTCTAGATTGCTTCAAATATCTCTCTTACCAAAACATTTGTTTCTATGGATCTGAAATCCCTGGTAAATTTTGTTTTTCCAGGTATTCCTCTAACTTTACTATCCAGATTTGTTGCCTTTTATTAAGTGTGCAACAGTATCTATGAAATGCTTTTCAAATATTTACAATATCAGTAGTTGTCTCTTCTCCCCTGTTTTATCTTTAAAATAATTTTCTCTCTCTTTCTTTCCTCAATTTAAATGCCAGCCATCTCCCTGGAATATTTGCAAATCCAAAGTTAACATATCCTTTTTCTCAATCTCACTTGTAGTTAACCAATGACCATTGTCTCTGTAGAATGTTAATTTGGTTGTTAACTTCTTTTTTTGAGGGAACCTCTAAAATTTCTCTTCCATTGTTTTTACTTCCTCTAATATTAACTGCATTTTTTAATAAAACAGAATATTGCGTAATTTTAAAAAATGTATTCTTCTCATAAACACCTTGTGTCTCATATCCTTCTCCAAGTTATTCTCAAAATATCCTGTCAAGTTCTTTTACCTCCCTCTACTCCTATTTCATCTTGAAGGAGACTTTCCTTTCCAATTCCAATTCATAAACTATCTTTTCCCCTTTAATACTAGAATCACTGAGTTATGAACAGAAAAAGTCTTTCGTAATATTTCTATTTTGGTGAGTCTGCTAGCAAGTCTTAGAAATAAAAGAAAGTTGATTCTTGACAATGTCTTTCGGGGGGGGAGTATAATCTTTAGCATGCCCATATTTGTATCTCCATGCATTCGCTAACTCTAAATTATCATAATCCAATATTTTAACCATTCTATTCCACTGGATCACTAAAACATATTGTTAGGCCATTTTGGCACTAGAGGCCATTAAGCATAAAATATCATTACAATTGCAGCATCGCTATTTGCACATTGTCATTGTGTTAGGAATGCTGTTTTCTGCACAATGCTGTTATCGCCACAAGTGTTCCTTCTGCACCATGGCATCTTTGGTCACTCTCTGTTCCCATCTTCATCCCACCCCACCACCCTGATTGGTCAGGGTTTTTTTCCCCCCTTTGGAAGCTATACTAAATAAGGCAGTACACTATTGCATTTTCATGCTATAATGCCCAAAATTGTATTTAATTTTTTTTAAAAAAAAGTAACTCAAAGGAGAACTTTCAAATAAACACAGAGAGGTGATAGATTTCAAAGTTACTATGCTATGGGAGTTACTGAGGGAGAGAGAAGCTGGGCATGCCCTCTGCCCACCCCCTGCTGGATTCTTGATGATTGGAAGCACTATCAAGAACTATAACAGTACCACACTGAGCCGGCTGACAGGACTGAAGCACTAATGGAGGTTCTTAATAGATTTTTTTTTTTTGAAACAGAATACAGCAGTTTTGCAATGCTTGGGGATGGGATAGCAGTTGGATATTTTTATTTTTTATTTTATTTTATTTATATATATATATATATATATATATATATATATATACCCGCCTCTCCATATGGGTCGAGGCAGCGAACAACTTACAAATAGCATGTATTTCTATACATGCCCCCAACAAGCTGGGTACTCATTTTACCGACCTGTGGAAGGATGGAAGGCTGAGTCAACCTTGGAGCCTGGCAGGATCGAACTCACAACCTTGTGGCTTGCAGTACTGGCATTGCAAGGCTCCTGAACCAGAAACAACTCACTGTTATGGTGGTATAGTGATGCCATGCGGAAACGACCTTACTCTAAACTAGGGTAGACCTACTGAATCAATGGTAAACGTTTACATCAACACTTATGTAACTTTCATTGATTTCATGGGTCTACTCTATTTAGAGCTAGCAATAGGATTCAGACATCTCTGTCTGTAGGTCAGACATGGAAGTTCTTCAGACATCAGAGTGCATATTTATATTATGTATATCAGCTGCATGATATACATGATATAAATCATGTGAATCAAGAACTGCAAGAAAAGAGATTCCCCCTGATTGTTAGGAAGAACTTCTTGATTGTAAGAACTGTTCAATAGCGGAATGGATTGTCTTTGAGGGTGGTGGGATTTCTTCTTTGGAGGTTTCATGGCCATCTCTTGGCTTTAACTGTGCTTCCTCCATGGCAGTGGGTTGGACTAGATGATCTTAGCAGTCCCTTTCATCTCTATGATTCTATTTCTATTTAGAGCTGCATTTTACTTTGTATATAGTCTTAATCCACTTCATGCATGGTCGCTATCAGGCTTCCTCATCCTCTACCCAGATTTCTGTAAATGAAATCAATATGAAACTACTTGGATGACCAGTTTATAGCTCAGCTGCTGCTTCTGAGCTTTCTTGATGCAACTAAGTTTTTATGAGCAATCTTTGAACTTATAAACATCTACAACATAAAGAAGGAGTAAATTAGATCTATGGCATATACCAAGAAGCCAGTGTCATGGCAATGTCCACAGTCATCCACCTTTTTGGGATGCATGATTGTAGGAATCAAAGGCCCTTTCTGCACCTTACCTTCTTGTGTGTGCTTCTGGTGGCAATCCTAGCACTGACACTGCCAGAAAGAGAGTGCAATGGGAGCACTCTTCTCTGCACTGGACCGGCTCCCTGCTGAAGGAAGTGTGATGGACATGCTTCTTCCTTCTGCAGTGCAGGCGGATATCTTCCCAGGCTTAGCTGGGGCAGCAAGTGCAGCCATCATGCTTCCTGCCCTTCTCCAGGACAAGTAAGTCTGCAATGGTAGTGCGATAGTGGGTTATTGACAGGGAATCAATCAATGATTTAATGTGTGATCATGCCACCTGGGGATGGGAGAGAGTGGGACCACAACAACATCATGTAGAAGCATTGTCACAGTCCCAATCCTCTCCCATCCTAATGCCGGGATGGGAGGCTACTGCAGAAAAGGCCTTAAAGTTGGAAGGGGCCTCATGGACTGTTGAGCCCAATCCCTTCCCTACTCAGGACAGGATCTCCAGCTAAGTCACTGCCACTGAGATTACTACTATATGTGTGAACATGTTCTTCTGCTTCACACAGAACTTTCACTGTCTTGCCTATATGCTGTATCAATATATGGCAAATGGGAGCAGCACTGCACATAGCAGCAGCCTTTAGAATGACAACATTTTTTGGACTTGCAAGGCTACCACAGGAAGCATTCTCTCTCATTCTCCATTCAGTTGTCTAGCAATGCTTTTTGTCCAGTAATTGAATTGAATCAACTCCTAGACAGCCCCATCATTTGAGTGCTCTGAAGATGTATTACACTAATATATCGTCAGAATGACAGTGCTATGATGATACATTAGTGTAATACATCTTCAGAGCTTTAGCGCTGTCCAGAAATAATAGGGATTGTATTGGATAGAATTCAGTTATGGTACACACACATGCACGCACACACTCTCCGTTAGCAGACTGCAATCTACAAAGGTGGAGTGGGGGGGTTCTTGCAGGATAGAAGAGTAACAAAGCTAATCCCTAAACACAAGCTGGCCATATCACCAAAAAGGTTCAAAAGTACATTAAAGGAATTGTATATCATCCTGTATATCATCTTCCTTGGTGTATTATTCTTATTCTTACCCTCATTATCTCTAGCTTCTGTAGTACACAAATTGGACATATTTTTGCCATTTTCAGAACAATAACTGCCAGCATTTACTTTTGCTTTTTAACATTCTTGTATTAATGACAGAAATGTTACGACACCACAGTTCCTTAGTTGTTAACCTCTAACCTCGAAGCTCTTACACATTGCTAAAAATTCTCCTGAAATTAAAGCAGTTTTTACAGATTGATTCATTTGTGGGATCTGTGAAAAACATACTTGTCATTTAGCTTTTAGGAAGGTTAGGAAGACAGGAATCAGAGACAGAGGCTGTCAACTGGGATGAGGGCTCCTTACACCAGAGCTCTTTAATTCAGCTCAGAGTCCAATCAAGTCTACTACTGTATGTGTGAACATGTCTTTCTGCTTCACCCAGAACTCAGATCTGGGTTTAGATTTGAGTCCAATTCATTCAGGATCATTTTAGATCCAAGCCATTCTGAATTGGATTTCAGATCCTCCACCAACTGACAATGACATGCTCGCCAATGTTTCACAGATGATAATTAGGACATGTGAGGCTATGCAACATCAAAGTGTGGTTGAGATGGCACAAGTTGGAGGAAGTAATGGCAAAAGTAATGAAGAAGAACACACTGTCTAGGAGAGATAGCAGTGGGTTGCTTTTGACTGAATCTGCAGGAAAGAGCAAGATTCTGCCCCCTTCTTTCTCAACTGTTGAATTAACAGAGTACTAACTACTTTGGCATTTTGAACTGAGTTTGCATCAACGTAAGTAATCTGAGGACAAAAGTGGAAAGTGGGAGGAGGAGAAGGAAACTGAGACATTTTAAAAGCAGCTGAAAAAGAGGGGCATCAGGACTATCCCTGCCAAATTAGAATAGTTGGAAGGTTTGCTAGGGAAAATCAACAATCTTTTTTTTTCATTCATCCACATGAAGTTTGGTGATATAGTAAGTGTAAAGTGTTAATTTCAGGCATCAGGGATTTTGTGTTTAGCACCTGTAAAGTCTGCTTTTAAAAATAACCCAATATTTGAAAACTGCTGACTGCTCCATTTGGGCAATTCCTGCTCAATTTCTTTTCTGGCATTGTTCCTCTGGAACAGTGGTGGGCACAATGCAGCCCTTGTGTCACTCCAAGACTGTTTTAAAAGAAGGCTACTGGCTTCCACAAGCTACTGGCTTGTTAAAGAACTATGTGTACAGTGAGGAAATAGAAAAGCTGTTCTACAGGAAGCTCTGCCACTGCAGTTTTAGCACACACATATCCTCAAACTCATGCTTGCCTGTGCTTTTGTGAAGGGAACAGGAAGTGATGAAAGACTTCCATTTATTAATGCATCATTGCAATAGCCTCTTCAGAGTTGTTATGAAAACAGAAACCATAGGAACTACAGGTACACTAACACAACTACATTCTTAATATACACATCTGTGAGGAAAGAAAGAGGGTCACATGGTGGGGAGGGATTCTAGAATTCTGATTAAAAAGGATTCCCCTTAATTATAATACCCTATAACTAGGCCTTGGGATCTATCTTCATGCCTTCAAAGGAGGGATGGGCAAAGTGCGATACTCTGGATAATGAGGGACAGCAGTTCCTGGACTTTTCTGCCATTGGCTACGTTGCCTAGGGCTGCAGACCCAACAACATCTAGAGGCTGCCTTTAACCACTGGTGCTTGAAAGATAAGTCTGTCGATATCTAGGCTAGCTTACTACTTTCCCACTGCTCAGTGCATTATCTCCAGCTACACCATTTCCAGCAGGTAGCTGTCCAGCCTCTTTTTAAAGTTGTCTAGAGAAGGAGACCTTACCAGCTCTCTAGGCAATTGGTTCCATGGCAATTGGTTCTACTACCAAGAAGTTCCTCCTAATGTTCAATTGAAATCTACTCTCCTATAACTTAAAATCAGTTGACCTGGTCCAACCCTCTGGGACAGCAGGGAACAAATCTGCCTCTTTCATATTCTTTTATAGTCAACATCTGTTCCTGCATACACAGGTAATGTTTCTATCATTGTCCCTTCCTTTCCCCCCTCTTTTTTCCCTCTGATGTCTCTTATTAACATACAGCCATTTTCTTTCCCCTGTGAAATGAGTTATTTAGAGTAACTCATTCTATTACCAATAGGGACTTTCTTGGTTTTTCTAGACTATGTCCTCCCATTCTACTCCTCCCCAAAACATATGTAAAATCTCCTAACAGAAAACAACAAAGAAATCCAAATCTTTAGCATAGCTGTGGCTGCAAGTGAAACATTTCCTTCTCTTTTATGATTGTTGCATAAATGCACACTACCTTAAAATCTTAGATATAAACAGTTTACAAATATAAATATGAACCTGTTCAATTTTTTTAATATGGAAGTATCTGGAAAATTACTAGAGCCTTTAACTTCCTTAAATTCATTCACTGTTCCTTACTTCATTTTTTTTTAACATGGAAATATCTGGAATTATTAATAGATACTAATTTGGCAGCCCTTAAACTCAAACACTTCTCCTTATATCTTTCCCTCCAGGTATCTCTACTAGCTACTATTAGATGCCCAGTGAGAGTACAAACGTTTTCCCTCCTGGCAATGGACTGGATTACAAAATGTCTCCATTACTGCCAGGGAGATACTCTGATTCTACCAGCAATGAGATGCTTTTTATGCATCCTGGGAAAGAGGATTCTTAATTCCTTTAATAGGCATTGATCCCACCCTTGAACTTCCTATTGAATTAATGAGTGGTCTAATTTAGCATCAAATAAAAATCTTACTGTTCATTTCCTTCACATAAATGAGAGCAAGCACCAAGCAAGCACAAAGATATGTATACCTATATCTGTATCATCTATATCTATCTCATAAGAAATTCAGTATTGCCATCTTCAGTGTAAACTGGCCATGATATTTTCACTTTCATTATAGACAGTGGAGATGCTCACTGTTTTCACACAGAAAGGTCTCAGGTGAACCACCAAATAGCATGTTGTTTGGAAATCAGCCATTTCTGGTTGTTGTAAACATCCATCATTATACTGTAAGTATCTTTACTCTAGTTTGGTCACACACATTCAGTCCCTGTTTATGATTCTTTAGCATCAGCCAGCCATTAAGGGTCAAAAATGACATCTTCTAACAACAATGTCTTTCCAATTTGCAGGGGCTACCAAGACTATCTATATAACAGGATGAATGGGCATAAATCATACACTGAAAATGAAATAATAGGAATAATGCAGAGGGGGTGAACATTTGAACATTTGTGGACATTTCTGGGAGCAAATAGTGGAAGGAAAATGGCAGTAATATTTCATGGATGGAGAGCATATAGATTTCTCTGTGTTTTTCTAACATCATTGATGCTTAATGTCTGTATGGATCATCAAACACAGTGTTAGGAGAAAAATAACTAATGCCTTGAATACTAAAACTTGTAAGTAACTAGTTATATAGAAGTAACTATTCAAAGATATTGCTGTGTGAGTATATTTCTGCACAGAAAGATATAAAGGAATCCTGTAGCACCTTTGCAACTGAGAAAAAGAGATTTCTAGCATTAGTTTTTGTGCATCTGATGAAGTAGACTCAAAAGATTATGCTAGATTTTTTTTTCTAAATTAGTCTCAAAGGCACTACAGGATTTGTTTATGTATTTTACAAAGAAATAACTAGTTACTTCTAATTCATTTCATTTCAGTGTGCAAAACTGACATGTTAAAGTATTAACTCACTAATCTTCTCTAACTTTCTCGATCTTCCCATTAAAGCTGAAGGTAAAATAAGCTTTAGTGAACTGGGTTGTTAGAATTAGGGCCCCTCTCCCTCTATCACATTCAGAAGGAGAGGAAGGCTTGCTGTCTCAAAAGACGAAATAGTAGAATTGGAGAAAATGATCTCATAGCATTCTTGTTAGGCAGGCTGATCTGTGTTGTTTCTAGTCCATGTAAGGGAATGACCCAAGTTGGAGGCAGTCAACTTGAAAAGGAACAAAAGAGACTTTTTGAATTTTGAGGCAGACAATTAACAATGTTCTGCTAAGGTCAACAGTGACAATCTCCACACCACGTTCCATGAATCCCATGATCTGCCCCACACTAATGTTTTGATCAACAAATTAATTAATGGTACAGCAACCAATTAAATGATTTCAAGTGTTAGTGTTTATCATAGATAATTACTTTTCCAATTTGTAATGTTTAATATTCTCAAGCTAATTGAAAGATCAAACCTGACCTCTGAAGCTCTTTTCCTTTCCCTAATACTGAAGATACTCCCTTACAAGGGATACCTTCACTCCTTTTGTGGAATAACTGTAACCCTTAGTTTTCTTTTATTGAGGTGTGGCCTCAAGGAACACCTCGTGATTCAAGTGATGGTTCATGCTGGGCCTCATTCTGTTTCTATGTGCTCTGTTACCACTGAGGCAATAACAAGCAGGATGGAAGGACGGGTGCTATGTATCACAGGCCAGCAACCAGCAGCATTCAGATATTTTAAAGTAACTAAACATTACATTAAAACAACAACAACCCTGCTCTCCTCTTTCTTAGAGTTTAAACTGGGTTTCAATTAGAAACAGTCTTTTTTTAAAATGAAACTATGATAGTAATTATTTACTTTTGGGAGGTCCTAAAACTGTAACTAATTTAAAAGTAACCTTTTCATACTCTGGCTTGTACAAGAAAATGGGAGGGGGGGTAACTACACTGTACATTAAAGGTATACAGTCTCCCAATCTAATTTCAGGTTATTTTGCATTAAGTGACGAAGATTAAAACTCTCCTCCAGAAATCCACTTCCCTTTGCAGCTGTTAAAAAAGAAAGGTCCCTCCACTGGTGCTAAAAGAAACATTTTAATTTGTTTCACTCCCTGAATATGATGGATTTAACCCTTCCCCCATAGTGGGGTCCCATTCTGGATCATCACCCCATGTGCTCACATTTCAGGTTAATAAAAATATTAAGGAATTACATATGGTATAGCTGGAGAACATCTTTGTAAAATCCCTTCAAGTTAACTTTAAATAGTTTTGTAAGCTGGGTTTTTTCCCCTCTCGTTTAACATGAATATATTTTGCATTGGTTTACTGTATTAATTTTAACAGACTCAGTTTTAGGTACAAGTTAATATGAAACATCTGTACAGATGTTACTTTTGGATTTGTATAGTAAGTACCTCATTTAAAATTATTAACTAATGCATATTGTCCCCTTTCCTTTTGTGATTTCTTAGCTGAAATGCACTTGGACTAATTTCCGAAATGAAAACTTATGTGACATGCATTCTGAGACTCAGTCATTCCTTAACATTAGGTATGTACAATTGAGGCAATAAGAAATGTGAAGAGCTTAGACCAAAGGACACAAATTAAGCGTCAAGATTTTCAAAGCAGAAAAATCTTAATTGGGGTTGCAAGGTTTTAGCTGGCCCAGAATGGTGTCTGAACACTATTTCATTCATTTTTCTCTCAAGCTCACTGGACGTGCTCTTTGGATGTCTTCCCTATTCCATTTATTTTCCTCTTGGTCATTTGATTTGCCTTCCAGTGTAGCTTCACCTAGACAAAATAACCTGACCAATTGTACTGCCATTTTAATGCACAGGATGAGTTTGACTTACTGGCAATGAAGTGCTCACACTGCAGCCCATATTAAACATGCAAATGATTCTGTGGCTCAAAAAATGGCATATAAAATTGAGCATATCTGGCAAAGCTGTGTACATAGGGTGTATGCTAGGGAGAATTATATATAAACTATATGCACATTGTTGTTATTGTGTGCAAGTCAATGGGCTTATGATTTAATACATCAAAAACTGACACAGCATGTACATAGAATAATTCATACTTCTCTACTAGTGAAAGGGGAGAGAGAAGCATTAGGAAAGGCTTCAGAATTACCAGAATGGTTCACGGACGGAGTGAACTGTCCAGTAACATTCACAATTTATCTCTACCACAATTTATCTCTACCTTGAAATGACCTCTGCATGCTAGCACACCATTCTTGCCACCATTATGCATCAAATCATGGTACATCATCATGATATGCAAACATGGAGATTTGGAGCATCTCCAGAAGGCAACTCATGGGTGGAGACCATAATAGTAAAACACTGACCCTTCATATCACAACACCAACCAGGCTCAGCCACCACACATGCAGGCTATTTCAATAGATAGCTATATAACAGAGGTAATGCATAAGCAAGTCTTAAAAGAAATGGCAGAGCTTTGTTTCCTGGCAGTTTTGTGGAGGTTGGAGAGTACTGCACCTTTTCTCTTCTGACTAACATTTCTAGTTCTTGCTTGTTAAAATGGAAACTATAATAAGCATGCTGAGCATACAAGTGTTGGAAGGTGGTATTATGTCTCAGACAACCCCAAATTCTTTAAGATTCCAGTTTCATTCTTCAGCTATTGATGTTGCACTTTGCTCTTAAATGTCAGAACAAAATAACTAATACCTGCAATTTATTCAGATGACATTTCAACAATATAAGATTTTCAGATTACAAGCTTCTGCTCCATGTTCCTTCTAGTGTTACACTAAATGTGTAGATTTGGCGGATTTACATAATAGCTTTAGATAATGAATATTTATAATAATGAATGAATTTACATAATGACTGCAAGTTAAACATGCCCCATTAAAACTGCATGCTCTAATTTATGTACTAAGTTAAAAAAAACTTTACAGTTTATTTTCATTCATATTAGACTATCAATTTTTCTCTATAAAAAGAAATGTACCAATTTCTGTCAAACAGAAGCTGCCTATCAAGTTGTCTATCCACAAATGAAGTTGCATTGTGTAATTTGTGCCCCGAATTATTGTATTTTATCTCTCGTTTAATAACTTTTAAAACAATTTCAAACCCTACCCTACAGAATGCTTAATGGTAATTTGAATAGTAGCTGGATATCCAAAAATGCTTTAAATAAGTATGGCTTAGAAAAGTTGGAAGTTACTGCTTTATGAACAAAATTCTTATTATCTTAGGTCAAATAGTTTAGCTGACAAGTCCTGTGCTGTTGCTCCTTTGTTTATCCTGCTGTGCATTGATCTTGATCTCTGCACACTGATACATTGATCTGTATAGCTATTGGCATAACTGACTGTTCTTTCCAATCTCCATTATTTTTCACCCCACATCTTCAAAGCACTGAATAATTAGCAGTTACTGATATTTGATGTTAAGGGACCAATGCATATCATTGCTGAAGAAATGTCAGGGTGTAGCATTTCAAAACAATTTGACAGAAAGCAGTGGTCACTTGGTTGCCAGTGAAATTCTGGAATTAGCACTAAGGAATACCTATAGTCTGTTTGCCAGCGGCTCCTAACCATCTACATATACAAGGGAAAAGAGAGAGAGGAAATTAGTTTACTGCATGAGAGTCAAGTGAGCATTCTTGCTCTGCCTTGTGTCGCTTCCACCCTGAGGGAAAAAAAATTGCCTCAAAATAAGAAAAAAATTCTAACCAGAAACCTCTGGGAAACACAATTTCCATTTTAAATAGGAACTTTACTGCTGGGTCTGTTTTAGGCCTTTAAAAGATTTTTTTTTTTTAAAGAAACATCACATGGCTGGACAGTCAGAAGAAAATGCCATTGCGGGGCCAGTCTCTTTTCTGGGAAGCCAGGGGCTTGGAGGAAACGTTGAGGGTGAGAGCCACTTTACAGAACCTGGGAGAACACTTGCAGCCCACAGGCTACCTTTTTTGTACCCAGAGTCTGTTGCCTATTTACATCGGAAAGCCACTGAAGCTCTGATGTGGTTCATACACAATATCAAATCATGTTTTGGCCCTATGTGGACGAGTTTCAGGCTCACACACTTTACCCAGATTTGTTGATGCACTTCTGATTTCTAACCAGCCATGGTTTGATGATTATATCCAAACTGGTTTGTTTGAAATCAGAAGTAAGGCTGCAGTATGAAGTTCCCAGATGGAGGCAGGAAAACATAAGCCCACGGTCATGGATACAACATCAATCCAAGGGAGGCAGACATATGTGAACTGGTTCATGGTCTGCTTAAAGATCAGTGACATTTGAACATTTTTAAAGGTTAAAACCTAGTCAAAATTTCCCCAGGCTCAGCATACTACCTCCACTACTTCTCAATTTCTCAAGGTTACTTTGTCCACCTAGGCTGGGAAAGCAATTTTGGAAGACAAGGTGGGCAGCTATCCAGAGAGACAGCAATTCTCAGAGAAAGAGACAGCTGTTTCAATCTGTTTCAGTATAAAAAGAAGCAAGGAGTCTTGTGGAACCTCTAAGAATAACAAATTTATTTCAGCATAAAATGTTCATGAACTCCAGTCTATTTCTACAGATGCAGAAAGATAACAGTATCTTTTACATATTATTTTAGCCATATGAAAGCCAGTGAAGTGCTGATCAATGAAGCTAGAATTATGTTAACATGACCTAATCACTTAGGCAGGGGAACTGCACAGTACTTTGACACTTCCCAGGGAGATACATGCAGATTCCATGTGAAGATCTCACATAATATGCCACCTTTAATGCTGGGATTATGTCTACCTGAATCTGGTGAGATTTATTTCTGAGTAAACATGCACAGGGTTGTGCTGAAAACACTGCAATACTCTTAGGTATGTGAAGCATCAGGGAAGGAAAGATTATGAGTGTGTCTATACCACAAATTCAAAACAGTTTGATAACACTATAATCATTATGGCTCCATCCTACGGAAGTGTAGGATTTGTAGGTGAGACATTTAGAACTAAAGAAGAACTTTAGTGAACTCTCCTAAGTAACTAGATTACGGCAGGGATGGTAAATCTTGATTTCACCAAGTCCTGACAGATATCGAGAACAATGAAGTAGTTTTCTTTCTGTAGATTTATTTGGAAATTCTTTCCCTGCAATGATAGGAAACTGTGCATCTTTCCTAGGAAAGCTGTGCAGCTTCTGCAAGCTATGCAGCTCCTCTTAAGTGCTGTGCAGCCTGCCTTGAAAACTGCAATATAAAATTCAATATAAAAGGGCTGCTTTCAGGCAGCCATATGTATGTTTTTATGCAAGGTTGCTTTTTTTATTACACCAATGTTTTATGATAAAATATGGCACAACAAAAATGCTGTGCAAAATCAGCATTCTGTCCAATGTTGTCCAAAAACCCACATGGCCATTTGTTGCACAACACTACTGTATTTGCACAACTTTTTGTTGTGTATTATTTCTTTTTTCTATATAGAAAACAGCAATGTTGCAAAAAAAATTGTGTAAAATCAGCAATATTGCACAACAAAACCATGTGGTTATTTCTGTGCAACTTTGCTGATTGCTAAATAAAAACCAGAAGTTCTACACAACAAAAATGTTGTACAACAAAACCACATGGCTATTTGTTGTGCAATATTGCTGTTTTTCCCCCGTATAAAACAGCAACGTTGCACAATAAAAATGTTGCACAAAATGAACAATACTGGGCAACAAAACCACATGTGGGTGCAATTTAAGTATGCCTGAGTTTCTTTTCCTGCTGCATAACACTTGGATTACATAACTTTCAAACTGGTAAGGGCTGCAGCCATGATGTGGAATGCTTCACCGTGCTGTTTGTATAGGAGTAAAACGTGCAATTTAGTTTTTTTCATTTTCTGCACTTTCTCCAATCATACAGTGAAAAACAATGTAACCAGGTGAGGGTGGTTTTTTCCCCCTCTCAGGAAGTTGTGCAGTTTTCTCTGTGTAGTAAAAAAGACTGTGAACATAAATGTTGACTGCAAAGCTGGGCAGTAACTCTTGCACAGTTCTCAGAAACTGGAGTTTATATTTTGCTGGCAACCAAAAAAAGGAGGGGAAAGTGCTATTTTTCTTCCTGACTGAGTTTGGTGTGCCATTTTTCTTCCCACCTAAGTTTCTTCAGGGACTGGGAACTTCAAATGCAACCCGAGTTGGAAAATTGAGGAATTTCCATTTCATCCCTACCTCAGCATCAAACTACAAATCTTAGGATTACATAGGATGGCACAAAGACTATTAAAGTGGTAGGACATAGATTTTATTGTGTAGTGTAGGAACACTCTTGTGTTTATACTAAGGTGTGGTAGAAAAATAACAATAGCAATAATAGCACTATACTGCCTATCAGCTAAGCACTCTCTAAGCGGCTTACAATGTGTTTAGCTAATTGCCCCCAACAAGCTGGGTGCTCATTTTACTGACCTGCAGAAGGATGAAAGGCTGAGTCAACCTGGAGCCCCTCAGGGTCAAACTCACAACCTTGTGGCTGCAGTACTTGCATTTAACCACTGTGCCACCGGGGCTCCTAATGGCACTAATTAATAGAGACCCACACCAATGATACATCATTCCAGCTATACTCTCGCTGACCTGACCTGCTCTCCATAGGCCAGGAAACACAGATTTGAAGGACTTCATCCTGACGATCTTTCAAACAAACTTGCAGAAATCTATGCACAGTACCATATGAATGCAAAACATGAACCCTCTTGCAAAGCAATGTTCTTTGTAACTATATGAATCCTGCTGTGAATTACAGGTGAAAACTGAAGAAAACCATGAATTGCCACTTCATCAAGCTACAAAATCAAATGTGCTGCATTAAAAACAAACAAACAAAAATAACAACCTGCACATTTCTCAATAATATGAAGTTATTTTATTACCTACCACAAGAACTGAACCAGATTGGAGGGTTCTGTTCTTTCACAGCTTCTTTGCAAATGTGGTTTTCCCCCCCATGTGCTCTCTTTTATGATGCATATAAATCATCTCCATGTAAATTACTTGGCATGAGTCTAATTTCCTCTATGCCACCATATGAACCAGGAATATAACCAAATCAGACTATCAAGTAGTCATCTTAAAACTATCCGCTAGTGAATATATATAATTATATATAATGTTACAGGCATTCTGAAAATAGTCTTCCACTACCCCTAGTACTACTGTTACTATTACTGCTTCTATTATGGTGGTTATTATATTCCATCTTTACAGCAAATGATACTCAAGTCAAATAACAACATTACAAATGCTATGAAATATAACATGAAATAGTTTGGACCTACCATTTCTTAAACAGATAACTTTAATAATACAATTTCCTACTTTTGTAATAGAAGAAGTTTCTCAGGTTCAGTACTTTTTCACATCTTTGCTTAAACTTGAAATCATTTATTCCTAACTGAACACTATTCACTATTCAGGTAACAGAACAATAGAGATGAAGAGTTCTATGGATTCACATGGCTGCAACTATGTGAAAGAGACAATCTGTTCTTGCTGTTATATACCTTCAAGTCAGCTCTGACTTACAGTGACCTTATTATAGAGTTAGTCTGGCAAACTTTATGCCAAAGGAAGTGCTTTTTCATCAAACACTGTGAGTCAAAGAGTAGACAAGATGGGACTGAGGGAAAAGTGAACATCTACTACATTATTTACAGTGGTAATGTAATGATAATGTAGTGTAAAGATAACATATTAGAGTTCCACATGCATTGTAGTAAAAAATGTAGAGGAACAGGTACATGCTATGCGTTTAATGTAAAATGTATTTTGGCCCATAAGTGACAGCAAAAATCCAATCAGGGGCTGAGCTTACTGCTTTGGAACAGGGAACTGACCATAGAAACCAACTGAGCCCCTTTTAGTTTTACATTTCTATGAATGGCATATTCTTTTGGAGTTTACACTACTTGAGGCTGGATTTGAACATTTAAACACGATTTCTGCATGACAACCCTCTATCGCATTGTCCCATCACAATCCTAGCAGTACCTCTGCCAGAATGGGAGGATGTCCCCAACGCTTCCCTCTGCACTCAGCCATCTGCCTGTGGAAGGGAGCACGGGGGATACACTCCTTCTTTCCGCACTGCTGCCAGCCTTCTTCTCATGCTGCAATGGGGAAGGAAGCATGTGATTGCGCTCACCCCTTCCGCATGGCTGGGGGTGATAGGAATGTCATGCAATCACAGGCACTTAATGGATTTTTTTTCTGTTAAATGACTATCCCACGATCATGACATATGGGAACATGCTGGTTGCGAGACCACAACGATGTCATGTGAAAGCATGACCCACAGACCACTACCATCGCATCCCCAGTGCTGGACAGCTACACCATGAAAAAATGACCTTCAAGATTCATAAAACATGCATTGAATGTGGAAGTTTAATAGATACTCTAGAGAAAACATGAAGCTAATGTCCTGCTACCAACCTGGTGTCTTCTCTGAGGTTCTATATAAAAGGACTTTCAAACATGTTCCAAGCAACAGTAAATTACAGATAACTGTTTGCTTTTTCTTATTGTTTGAATCAATGCTTCACTTTTATTGGCTCAGTTCCATTCTGCCCCAGTAAGTGTTTTAACTTGCATTGGTTTCTACTGATTATATCCAGCTGTTTATTCCAAAAGTATGGTTAGTATTTAACTGCAGTCTTAATTGACTTGTATCTGCAAAGAGGCTTGAGTACTGCTGATTATATCTGAGATTCAATGATGGAGGAAAGCCCCATGCTCCCCCTTGTGCTGAAGTTGTGTTGGGAGATGGCAGTAGGGCTCTACTAATGCCATTTTAACAATGAAACTCAGGGCCTTATATTGCCATGAGGTGAGCTCAAGTCCTAGGCTCCCACTTTGAAGACTCCCCAAGGTTTCCAACACAATTTTGTTTGACATTTAGTTAAAGACCACCTTTATGATGTAACTGATTTTTCTACTCCCTTGGTGGTCACTTTAAAAGGTTTAATTGTTGCTCTTTTAAAGGTCACTATTAGTAATTCTTTCAAGCCCTTCTCTGTAAAGCAAAGTGCTGATTAGCATTGCTTTCAGACATCCTAGGATTTTGCTCCATCACTTACTTCTACATGGCTTTCCTTGTTTTTGTGAAAGAAAGCATATGCACAGAGATGGGTTGGTGGGAGAGCAATTCATTTCCCTTGTTTGGGACACAAATATCTGGAAACTGACCTAGTCTTTCCCCCTGTTGTTTACTGGTTTCAGCTTTCTACAGACAAAGCACTAATTTTGATTAAAAAATTTTCAGAACTGAAATCCAACATTTGAAAGAAAAAACACACACATACCTCCCAAAAAAAACATCATCTCAAAATGAAAATTAATAGATGACATAGCAGACTGGTGGCTTTTGCCACTATCTCACATAATTGGATAATTCAATTAGCAATTTTAAGGATGTTTTGACAAAAAAAAGTTCAGATTTCTACCAAGCAATATCACCCTGGAACATGGAAACTTTTTAACATAGTTTGTAAAACTGTGTATGATGTGGGGGAAATTCAGATTAGATGTTGAACATACCTGATGGAGAGATATGCTTCCACGAAATGGAAGGGTCTGGTTTTCCCGTAGCCAAGCAAGCCAGTGTGACATTGCTTCCTTCATTCACCACAATGTCATTTGAGATATGACTTATCTTTGGAGAAACTGGAACGAAAGAATTGGAAACAGTTATAGAGTTCCTTAATCTGAAACCACTTCACCTCATTAGGTTAGAGATGCTGTCACAGATATCACACCACTTTATGTTAATCCTATATCATAGCTACCCTTCCTCCCTACATTTGCTATCCTTGCTCCACAATTGTCTGAAATAAAGGTTACACTGCCAGTTTTAACAGGCAAATATCCCCACAAAGCAGCACTTCCCAGATATTCTTTTGGCACATCTACATTGGATGTGTTTACTCGATGGTTACTTTTCAGCCTGCAATGCTGAGTATACTTACCTGGGAGTAAGTCCTATTGAACTCAGTGGGGCTTATTTCAGAGCAGTTGGGTAACAACTTGTGCTGCAGATATTGTGTGTGTGTGTGTGTATATCTTTCATGGCATGCCAATCTTATGGGTTACTTATGGTTACTTATAGAAAACAGTAACATCAGTAAGAAGCATTGAGTGACTACCCATTTAATATCATCCCTGAGGCTGAACAAACACATGTAGAGGGATAACTTCTATCACCAGAAGCCTTTTTGGTCCATGAATGCTTCTCATGAGATTTTCCTAAAAAGCATGGAACCTCCTTGGATGTAAAAGGCTTGTCAGATAAGTCAGCCATGTCAGATAAGTCTTGTTGCATTACCAAATAAAAACAACTAAATCTTTTGGAGAACACTTGGAAGCTTCTTTCGGAATGCATTCCGGGATGGCTTTTTTTCTTTCACTAGCTTCCATTTTCTTTATGATTTCCATTTTGGTGGTTAAACTTCCAGTTTGGGGTTTTTTTTTTTAATGCTGGAGATAGCTAGTGATGTAGGCTAGTCTGCTGTCTCCCCTTTCTTCTCTGTTTGCCTGTTCACACATGCTCAGTAAACTATACTGGAGGCATCTGCTGCTGTTACTGTACATACAACCACACTAGGCTAGGCTAAGGCAGTATCCTTTTTTTTCCCAGCTCAAGCTTTATTTATTACATTGTTTACTGCAGTTTACATGCTGCTGCAATCCAGCCCCAAAAGTCTGTATTTCTCCATTCTGCTTTTATCTTCTTCCTCATACTAATGCTGTTGAAAACTTCCAGTGTGTCAGAGGATAAGGAGGAAAGATGAGATGGTTAGGAGGAAAAAGACTTTGTAAAAAGGAACTTTGTTGTCAGAGGTTTTGTTAATTGAGTTGTGCCTGTACTCCCATAGCTCTTTGACAGGAATAATGCGTGCACAAGGCTATTTATCAAGATACTTTCATAACAGTCCCACAACATACTGATTAGATTTATTATTTTTATTCTACATGTTTTTTTGTCCCAAAGAACAGTGGATATCAGAAGCTTGGGCTACTCTAACACTCTACTCACTCACCCTTCAGTGAAGATCTGTTTCTAAAAACACTATGCCTAGTTCTTTACACATGTTAGTTATTCTCCGTTGTTCTACAGACATAACAGCTGTTTGCTGCAGGTGTGAGTTTAGGTTCTAAAAGTGTATCTCATGATAGGAGTAGTATGTTTGTAATTTCACGTATCTTTCAACCATAAGGATCCACAAGGTAGCATGCAACACTTAAGTTAAAAAAAAGAAGAAACCAAATGAGAGATTCCTAGAACTAATTCAGGTCATTTACAACCAAATCAATCAATCAATCAATCAATGATACAGTAAGGTGTATAGGCCACAAGATTGTCTCCAGAGACCTGTAAAACGGCCTTAAATTGCTTCTTGAATACTGAGAAAAGCTCACAAGCTGTATTTCATGAGGGGAGCATTTCAGAAAGCAGATGACACTACCAACAAGACCCCGTTCATCGTGTTGTTGCTGTTGTTCTTGATAGCGTCCATGGTTAAACTGGCCCTTTATTTTATCGGGATTATGCTGTTTCAAGTGATTTGTAGACAGAGCTCTGAAACTCTCTTTCTTTGTAATAAAATCTCTCAAACCAATTATTCTAGGTTTTGTGCACTGCCTGTAAGAGCTCTTCCTATGGGAACCAATTTATAAAAGCTTCTGTTTGCTAGGAACCCAAATGTCAGTTCCATCTGATAAATCAGTAGTGAAACTCCCTGGGCCTGAACAGCTTTGTCATCATCCTTTCTTCAGCAGGCTGCTTCTCTCACCCTTTTTTCACCTCTCCTGAAAACTCATTCCTTTAGCTAAACCATTCCTAACACATTTAGCTGCTGTGTGACTTTTCCACAATGTTTCTGCATTACTCTGTCCCTGAATTTTCATCCCATTTCTCTCCTATACACATCAGACCTTCTGCATAATACCTAGAGCTACGCAAGTGTCCCTTTATTCACTATGAAGCTTTATTCGCATCACGCCCCTATTTGGTTCAGACAGTTTCTGACTTAGTTTGAGTCAGACCCTGATTTCAAATCATGATTCAGAAACCCAGATCACTGATCTTTCTGTTAGCATTTATCGACAAACCAAAATGTCCTTTTTTGAGAGAGAGGGGGTTGCAAATCTGTAAGGAATTTTGAAACATGATAACCTTAAAAAGGAAATTAACATTTGCAGACAGATTCTGCACAGGTTTTACAGATAAAATCTTTTCAGGGGGTATTGTACTAAAGTGTTGTCCTTCACGGATATGGTTTTTAAAAACATGTATATTTGGTTGAGTACTCACTCTTGACAATCTATGCCGCTTTTGCTCTGGCGCTGCCCCATCCCCAAGATTTAAAGGTATGAATAACTGTACAAAGAAGAGCCTTTTAAAAAACAAGAGTTCAGAACCTCAAACCTCCAACATTTCACAGATACAAACTGGGATGCATCTGGCCAAGAAACGGCAGAGGGAGATTAAGATGGCAAATGTTATTAATGAAGAAGAACTGATAAACTAATAGGGGCTGCAAGAGTTGTTGGTTGCTGGATGGGCAAGATACCTCCATCTCCTCTCTCTTGTCCTATTCTGAGTAAACTGAGTCCAACCTACTTTTGTATTTTCAACTCTGTTCATTCCAACTGAAGTGAACCAGGACAAAAGGGAAAAGTGGGAGGAGCAGAGAGAAACCAGGACATTTTAAAGAATGAAAAAGTGGGATGAGAGAGGATTCTAATTAAGACTATCCCTGCCAAAATGAGCCATCTGGAGACTATGGAACCTTCAACTCTAAACCTAATTCAGTAGTTCCTGAATCAAAACATTTTCATGAAATACAGCACAGTGAACATTGGGCAGATACGCAACACTGATAGGGAAATGTTAGCATGCAGGCTAAAAGACAGAGCAGAATGGAGCATCAGGCTGCTAAATTTCTCTTTCCAGGTGGTTATAATCTGACACTATGCTGGAGCCCCAAAGAGCAGAGCAGAGGTTCAGAGTTGAAGTACTGCTGCTCTGAATAGTACAGCAAAGTTCAGGTTTCATAATCAGAACCCTGAGACTTTTCAAGTCCTGCTGAGACTTTTCAAGGCTTGCTCCCACAACATTCAAAACTAAAAGCCCTTACAAATCTTATGGTGGGTGTTAACAAATCATTCTACCTCTGTCCCTGGGAACATCATGTGTATTTGTTTTACTGCTACAGACATGCTGCCTGTGAATTAATTGAAAGAACTCTTTACCATTGTGCAGTATAATGGTAATAAATAACTGTTAAAATTTTAAATGCTTTATAAGTTTAATGAGGTGATCTTATGGAAGTTTAATTTGATTTGCTTGCTTGACCAATATGAATGAAATGAGCAAAAAATGATAGCATTGCTTTTCCTTCCCAGTATGAATTAAATGTGCAATCTGATAAAAAATGTATGGGATTGTGAATAAAATGAGTGTGCTTGTTGGCAGATCAAATGAATGAAAAATTTCTTACACAAAGTCATCTAAAAGAGCTAGACACATTTTTTGGAAAAATAAATCAAAATGAGAAAGCAAATCAGACATCTAACAACAATTGAGATGGCAGAAGACAACAATTTTCACTGCCTTAAATTCAGACAAAAGAGAGAGAGAGAGACAGGGACAGAGAGACAGAGAAAGCCAGACAATAAACAGGTAAGTACTAAAATTAATAAAAACCAGAAAGGCGAAAAGTGGATTAAGCTAGGTTACTCAGTAAGACAAAGAGGACAAAGTTAACATCAAATTTTCACTATAGCCCCTCCAATGATCTATTACGTACAGCTAAACCTTGCAGGGGAAAAAAAAACTCATGATACTTGACTGTATAATTTTAATGCCCTCCAAACAATCCTCACCATTGTGATTGGAAACTAGTCCTGGGATTCTTGATCCAGATTGCACAATAGAGTTGCCAGAGAGAAAGGGCCAGCTCCCCTCCTCCTTTGAATATCACACTACCTTAATATTTGCTTTTTATGGTCTTGTTGGAGACAGAGGCTGAGATTTCTGCTCAGCACTCCATCAGTGTACTTTCTGCCAATTTTCCTTTTCTGCACTAGTACAACCTGATCTTGTGGCACTGGGTAAATCTCTGTGGTGAATAAGTGACTAGAGAGGCTAGAGGCTCCTGGACAACTTCCAACTGCAGTAATTTAAGACGGGTGACGTGACCATCCTGGGCCTGTGGCATATCCTTCCCATACGTCTAGCCACTCACTGACCGTGAGGACACACCTGGCATCCCGAACTGAGGTGGTGGAAGAGGGAGACAGGAGTTGCACAAGAAGATCCTGCATCTCTCCTTCTACCACAAGGATAACTACACCAGCTATACACTGGCATACACTGGCATAGTGAGAAGTTTTGTCAGCATATGCTAACTATAGGATTCTGACCACATTCTTTCTGTTTCATTTTTGATGTCTAAAACTCTGGATTGGTCTAGTTACTTCAGATTCCTGTGCCATTCAGAGCCAAAATGGGACAACTGGATCTGATCTGAACATAGTACAAATTGTTCTGTTTAGGTCCAGACTAAGAACAGTAGCATAGCCCCAACAATAACCCATGTAATTCCATTTTCTACAATGAATATCATATTTTGGCCCATACTAGGGCAGTTTTAATGGTACCTCTACTTGGTGCTAAAATCATATTATAACTATGCTAATGATAACCTTCGTTTCTAACCTTTAGTGTGTATTTTCCCTGAAACTTACACCTTACTGTGTAACCATCTATTTACAAAATATGCAAGCCCCACTTGTTCCTCATCTTTCCCTTCCATTTATCAATCCCCTACCAGAGCTTCAAGGACAGGTCTAATGAAAACCTGAAGGGTGGCTGGTGGGATTGCTTGGTATGGTCTTCTAATGCTTTAGCTTTGCATGTACATTTGAGGGAGGGGAGGACTGCCTGTAATGATATGTATTGAGTCAGACTGGTCAAACATCTCTATAAAAATTACATAGCGGGGAAAATCAATAAAAATAATTCCAACCAGCTTTCTTTCACAAGAGCTGTTGCAAGACTGCACAAACGTACACAATCAATTCAAGGCAGACGTCCAGGACAGGAGGGAGCACATGGAATGGTTATTGAACTGGGCCTAAGGACATCACAAATGGCCAGCATGGCAGCCTTGAAAAAGTGCACTTCAGCATGTTTCCCTTCTTCTTCTTCTTTTTTTAAATCTACATTAGGGAGAAAAAAGCCCACAAATCTGTTCCTTGAGAGAGAGGTGGGGAATGGCTCCAGATTGTTTCCCAGATATGGGAAAATGCGACAAACATTTCCTGTTTATTTCTACAAAACAAATTGTTTACACGTGGGCACAATTTCAGTGATTGATTTTTTTTTTCCTGAGGAGACTTCCATTTCAAGTGCAGCATAACAACAAATGACGTGGTAAGTGCTTGGAGGGACCAAGCTGTGCCACACCACATTCACTCCCTTAGGCAACCAGCGTTAAGATTGTTGCCAAGTTTAGGAAGTGGCATAAGTGCCTTCATCATACAAAAACATAGACTATATCTTATTTTCACTGCCACCCATTTTCTGTGCTGTCTTCACAATGGAAAACAGAATCTCCATGTTTAGGTGGCCTCTGGACACCAATTCCTACAAGTGAAACAAACAAACACAAAAAACAGATGGTGGCTTGGTGCCAGACCTGTGGGTTTGCCTGCTGGAATTATGTGACTTGCCACTGTCAGACACAGAATGCAGACTTAACCTTGGTCTGATTCAGAGTGCTCTTTTTTACATTGGTAATATCTGGTGCATATAAGAGCTTCAGCAAATCAAGTGCTCAGTCAAGCACAGGCAGCACTCTACAAGAAAGGTATCTTAACAAGGATGGCTAGGATTCTCTCTCTCTCTCTCTTCTCTCTGTCTCTCTGTCTGTCTCTCTCTCTCGTTGATGCCCTGGCTTACGTATTCTTAGCTGTTGCAGAAATTCAACAGGTGAAGGACTGTACAACTGTACAAAGATAATCAGAAATATGCAAAATCTCAAGGTTTTTGATTGCTTGCTGTATAAAAGTTGTCTCCTGCCAGGAAGTTAAAAAAGTGGCCTCTCTCATTACGACAAACTGCAAACTGGTAGACCAGCCTAGGCCTTTTAAGATATGTAAATGTTGCTACATGGTGCAAAATGATAATGCATTTTTGAAAGCACATACATAAGCAGGATATAAACTGGCCATACATTGTTCTAAACAGAAAAGGGAAGAGGTAGGACAGCTTTTATTTGGAGCCAGAAATACAAGCAGCTCAGAAGAAAGCACAACCTCTCTCTTTTTCTCAGTCTCTAAGTACAGATGCAGGTATAGATACAGATTTCAGTTAAGACTCTACTAGCTCCATCTTACCAGATTGATTTGTCTCAATATTTCAGAAATGCAACATTTAAAGATACCTTGTACCAAGCTCTCAATATCAGTAACGATATTTCTTCTATATTATTTTATTAATAGATCCTGCTTACCAACCACTAATGTTCAGCTTTTTAAAATATTTTGAACATGCAGCATAAAAAAAAATTGCTCATGTACTTTGTGTCAAACTACACTCAAGCATATGATTTTGTGCCAGACTACCCTATTGATCTTACAAACACTTTATTAAATGCAAAATTTCCTTCACTCAAACAAAATTACTGCCCTAGTCATGTAGAAGAAACCCCTCTTGCTCTCTGCAAATGGATATAGCTTGCCTTAAACCCATTTTCAGATGAGCTGCCTTGTGGTCTTGTGATGCAGTCTTAGCTATATCAGAATGACAATTTAATCAGGGTTTTCCTATACCTAAGCCTGAGCTAAAGCCCAGAACTTTCTTTACACTGAACAAAAGAAATAAAAAACTGGGGAGAATCCAATGAGATCCCTAGAAACAAAAGATATCAAAAGATACTCAAGGTAGTCAAAAGATGGGTTAGGTGTCAGAAGAAAAGCCCGATCCATTTTGGTCAATGTGTGCTCTTAGGATCTTTTTCAGGAGGCAATATAAAATAGTAACAGGACAAGAGATAAATATACAATATCACATTGTTATTACATTTATACATTGGTGACAGGCTCTACATGCCTACGTAGAATCAAACTTCAGAAATTTCTGAACCAGGAACATCTAAACCATTTACTGGGCAAAAGAAAGCACGTGAGCAAAATCTGAAGTTTTTTCAACATTTTGTGAGTAGATAGTTGAATATAGATAATATTCAAGGATGCATGAATCTGGGCTAAAAGGAAAAGTATCATCTGAAAACCCTGAAAGATTTTACAAGAGTGAGAAGAGATAAAGATCCTTGTCCAAGCCTCAAGCCTAATTTTCATCTTCACTCTACCATTCTTTTTCATCATTAGATGAATGACTCAACGTAAAAGGCAATAATGCTTGGTAAATCAAAAGGCAGTAGAAAACGAGAGAGACTGCACACAGATAGACTGATTCAATTAAGGAAGCCGTCAGTTTGCAAGACCAGAGCAGGGCAGTTGAAGACTGGGGTTCTTCGAGGTTTCTCATTCATAAGTCAAAGTCAACTTGATTGCAAATAATGGCAAATTCTTCTTCAGAAGAACCTTCTCATCTCATCTTCTCTACTAACCAACATTGGAGGTCTGCTGCAGAATGATGTTCGAATAAGTGGCTTATCAAGGGAGCACCTGTTTTTGTTGTTCTTTATTTTACAAGAGGTGCCCCCATATACAAATCTTTAGAAGTCTATTTGTTTATTTTATCTTTTTCTTTTCCATATTCTTTTGGGTGCTCTCTCTACTGCACGTATACTTGCAAGATGATTAAATTCACAGACCACAACAATCACCAAAGACATATTTTGAACCACTTTTATCATCACAACAGTACTGCTGTTATTATGCCATGCACGACAGAGGTCAAAAAGCTGATGTTCTAAGCATAAGTCTGTTCCTGAAGAGTGCTCAGATACTCATTTCCATGCGCTGTTCAAAGAGATTTTTTTTAAAAAAATGAGACCAGCACTGTAGCATTTTGGAAGATAATTAAGGTATAAAATCAATGGCTAGTTCCAACCAGATTATCAATTGCTATAATAAATAAACAATAAGTAAATAGCATTGATTCAATGGGTATTGGAATTGGAATTAACCATTCAATTTAGGCTTCTGTTCTAACCTCCACATTAGTCCAAAAATTACACATCAAGTTCAGAATTGAATGAGGTTGAGTTTCTCAGTCATTCCTAGAAAACAGTGCTTCAGGGCTTTCTCTGATGGCTTTACTTTTGATTCAAGGTGTACAAAATTGTGCTACTCAGCATGAAATGAAGCTTTACAATAGCTTAACTTCCAGAACAACAAGACTACAATTTAAAGGCATATGTATTAATAGAGATAGACATACTGCTTCAGAGCTGCAGAGTAAATGAACTGGGATTGGAAGCTAGAAGAACACGGGGATATAGTCAGCTAAAGGTTTACACATGACAGGACAGTTCAGGACATACAGTTGACTGATGTGGAAACATGTAAGATAAGTACCTTAATTCACGATTTCATACTCACAGAATGCAAATAAAGACAATCAATTATAGAGCTTTCAAGTTCAAAGGGGACTGATCAAGAAAGTGAGCAAAACCAAGCATCATTTTTTTCTAGCACTCCATGTAAACTTGCAGTATTGTTCCTTTCCCATACACATACTACTAGCTCACCCTATACATACAGTTGGCCATCCACATTCACTGGTTCCCCTTTCATGGATTTGATGATTTGTAAGTCTAGGTCCTCTGGTGTGACTCTGTGGTCAATTTCTGCCAGAAGTTGACCACAGAATTGTGCTGGAAGACCTAGAGATTCCTAGAGAAATGTTCTCTTAAGTTAAAAAAAAATCACTCATGATTTTTATTTATATTCACAGTTTTTCCACTTTTGTGGGAGTCATGCTCTCCTAACATCAACAAAAGTAGAGGGCCAACTGTACATTTTTATAATTGTCATATACATTCTGGGTCTATAAATTCTAAAGACACTATTGACTCTCACTGACCCTTCATTGGTCACTTTTCTTCTCCTTATGTTGCAACCTAGGTTGTACTCCTTAGATTTCAAAGCCCCTGTAAAGTTAACCAGTTATTCACATTTGAGCTCATCAGTTTTAAATGAAGCAGAAGCTACTCCTGGTAAGCTCCCAAACACAAGGATCTAAATCCTGTCATTAGTCCTAAGCACAATAGGTTTGTTGAATCAATGACATTTACCTGTCCATTGATTCAGTGGGGCTTCTCTAGTCAAGACAGCAACTGAATTTAGGCTAGGCTGTTTATTAAAGAAGCAAACAAAACTAAATAATAAACTGAACCTGTATGTTTTACCTTTTGGGGGGGGGGGCGGTAAATGCTTTTTAAAAACTGTACAGTCCTCCCTCTCCATTTGTGGATTTCACCTTTGTGAATTTTATTATCCATGAGGTGCCCATGTCCCCCACCATTCTCCTCTCCCATCCTCTTACTTTTTGCCTCTGTGTGAGTTGTCAGTACTGTGGCCAGAGGTAAAGGGACGTGAGTGAGGAGCTCCAGAGGGCAGAAGGAAAGCTCATGTTGCTTTCCTCCACCTCAATCCCCTTACATTTTTGTCAGTGCGAGTTCTCAGAGGGACCAGAGGCAAGGGGATAGGAGAGAGAGCTCCAAAGAGCAGAAGGAGAGCACATGCTGCTTTCCTCCCCTCTCCAATCCCCTTATCTTTTACCTTGGTGTGAATTCCTTCTGCCTTCCAGAGCTCCTCCCTGCCATCCTCTTGCCTCTGGACCTGGAACAGAGAAGGAAGGCTTGCACACCAGGACAAAAAGTAAGGAAATGGGAGGGCAGAGCCCCGGAAGGGAATGGGAGGGGGATTGTTGGGAGGAAGTTAGTCACAGTTTTCCCACTTTCACCACATTTCCGTACCCTGAACTCTTGCAAGTGCGGAAGGGCCACTGTATTTGGCTTAATTTTTGTCATCCAGCTTGAGTCTCAGTACTGTGGAAAAGGCAGGATATAATTCAATAAAACATCATCATCATCATCATCATCACCACCACCACCACCACCACCACCACCATTACCACCATTGAATCATAAGGTTCAAGGGACCACAGTGGCCATCTGTTCCAGCCCTTTGCCATGGAGAAATTCATACTTAAAGTGGTCCCAAGAACTGGAGACCCAAACTTTGTTTAGAGACCTCCAAAGGAAGAACCTCCATCAGTCTCTAAGGCAGTCTGTTCCACTGTTGAACAGTTCTGTTTAGCTATAACCTCCTAATAATCTGAATACATTACTTCGTGTTGTACTCACTGGAGCAGCAGAAAAGAAAGCTTGCCCTGTCTTCTATAGATATTTAAAGATGATTGCCATATTGCCTCTCAATCTCCTCTTCTCTAAGCTAAACAGACTTACCCCCCTAAGCGGTTCTTCACAGAGCTCATTTCCAGGACTTCTCAGTCTCTTCTTATCCAAGCTGAATGTACCCAGCTCCCTAACATTTTCCATTTCTCTGTTCCTCTTAGGGCTCACACTCCAGCTTGATGTCTATCTTCAGCTGCCATATGCAGATCTGAACACAATATTCCAGTTGAGGTCTGGCCACAGCTGAATAGAGTAGTACTACTATTTTCCTTGATCTGGAGATTATACTTTTCTTGATGCAACCTAGAAGTGCACTAGCTTTTTAAAAAAAAATCATGTAATAATTGATATTTTACAGGTAGCAAGCATCATTTTTACACACATACACAGCAGCAGCAGCTCCTCTCTCTCTCTTACACACATTCACCACCTATTTTCTCCATCTTCTGCAAAATCCCCCAGAACAGAGATGTCCATTCTACTGTTGAGACAAACTCCACCCTGAACAAGCATCTCCCAGCCATACAACACCACATCTATCTGCACTGCCTCTTCTACTTTCTGCCGAAGAATTCTTACATGTCATACATTATACAATATACCTGTGGGGATTGCTTAGGTTTAAAATGGGAACTCTGAAACCTCATAACTTTACAAAGTACACAATGGATTTTCACTAAACCAATAAAGAGCAGACCTCTGCAATATCCTTGGTTTCTTTTTCTTTTTTCTTTCTTTGACACAACACAACTCGCAAAGAGAGAAACTGAATGTTTACTTTGTGCAAGCAGGGGAAAAAAAAGGCAAATAGAGGCCTCCTGTTGTTCAGACCAAATATCTATACCAATAAAAAAGGATGTTTGTCTATCTGGCAGAGCCACAGCGGCAAGACCTCCAGCTGTAATGTATATATGTATCTCATATATCCCACAACTAATATTTCTATCTTTTTAAAATTGGATTTTATTATTTTACTGAGATGTAATTGTTTATAGTTTAATTCTATTCTAATATTTATAGTTTGCATGTTTTTACTTGTATTGTTTTCTTTTGTATTGTTCGCTTAGAGATCAGAGTTCTTTCACTGGCAGACCAAACACGATCTTTCTCCTCTCAAAGTGTCCTGGATTAAAACACAGATACTGGAGATGGAGGAATGCCAGAAAGAAAGGCACAATGGCCCTTGCACTAAGCATCCTGAAGGCTATAGTAAACAGGGGGGGAAAGGACCCATCTCCCTCATTTTGAGACACATCATGCAAGCCAGAATCACTCTGCCACAGTCCAAAATGATATTTTTCTTTCCACATGAGAACCTCCAAAATGAGTTTGGCAATCCTTATTCCATCCCCACCAACACCTTTTCCAAATATTGTTCCAGACTGAGAAGAGGAAGACAACACTGTTTGATTTGTTTCAGACACCCAATTATTTAACATTTCAAAGTGAGAGTTATTAGAATTGTGCCTCAGAATGATTAAATATGTCTCCATTCTCCTTTTTTTCAATTTTAAATGAGTAGCAAGAATCTTTATAACTAGTTTGCAGTAGCTGAAAGGAGTTGAAAAAAACCTCCAGCTTTTCAATTTCCCAGAACAGCCAAGTATAATATTACATTGCCTTGCAGTTTGAAATGAGTTTGTACATTTCCCCCAAAATAGAAACATATTTCAAAATATGTCACCATCTAACCCTCAAAGGCAATGATCCACTCTTAACATAGTTCATTTAATGACCTCAAAAAGCAGGCACACTCAACAGAGCATCCTCAAGATTAGAAACATGCAGAAGTATTATTTCCACATAAAAGGATAATTTATTAATCAGATTCCCAATGTAGATTCCTGCAAAGAACCCATTACTCTAGTTCATTCTGCAAAATTGTATTTTATGGCAAAGAAGAAAGTGAACATTTGTGACCTATATAGCCCAAAATGAAAAAAAAAGGTATCGATATTGGGTTTTCAAACTTTGATCTTTAAATACAAAATCTTTAAGTTAAATATCATCACACAGAAAAAATAAATAAATAGAAAAACATAGGTTTTTGAAGGACAATGCTTCATGGTTAATGTTTGTATTTTAATAAAATAATCTTTTAATGCCTTGAGATGTAATACATTACTATCTGCAATGTATTACTAACAAATGATTTTTTTCTAGTTAATAAAAATCAGCTCCTTGGCCTACCATATTGAATTGCTTGGGTTTTTAAAATCTGTATGTCATTTTTTGCAGGTTATCTCAATAGTTCTGTGGACACATTATGGTGGGCACCATAAATGCATATACTCCCTTCAAAACATTTTGGCTGTGTCTGAAAAAACGGTGTGCATAATTTTTAAAGAGACAGAGACCAAAGGAGGATAGCAATTAAGTGCAGAGTTTTGAAAGATTTAATTTTTTAAATTCAGTTTAATTTTTTTACTAAATTCACAGAAAGCTTTGGCAGCATGGTCAGTGGCCATGTTGGCTGGGATATTATGAAAATTTTCATCCTAACAAGGTAACCTGATGGGGGATGAAAATGCAATAAGTGTATTAATATATGGTAGTTTTATCAATTGTTTAGTCATGGTTGATGGTAGGTTTTCATGTTATCTCCCCATAAAAAATAATGATGGACACTGTTTTTCTTATCTTTCTAGCAACTTTTTCATTATGAATGTAGTTACAAATATGCAGTAGTGTCTTGAGTGTTGGATACAATCCTGGAGACCGGGGTTTGATTCCCCACTCAGCTGTGGAAACTGTGGCCGTGTGCGTGTTGCGTGTGGCCGTGGGTATGTCACACATGCTGAGCCTCAGAAAACCATGTGATAGGGTAGCTTAGGGTCATGAAACATTGGAAATGAATTGAAGGCACACAACAACAACAATTATTTGTGGATCTTGCAATTTTACATCTCAATCCTGCCATGTTCTGGAAGCTTGAAGCATCTAATTTTGCCATCTACATGTGGACAAAGGAGAGTGCCAATGGTGAAAATCTGTTTCCCATCACACCCCTAAACACCAAACAAGACTAGCTTTTGGAGGAATACTTCTAAAATTAGAGTATATTTCCTAAGACAAAACACTGAGCAACATACCAATACGAGATAGGGCACCCTTTAGAGGTAATACCTTATTTCTGCCTTTACACTTTCAGAGACAGCTTAAAAGCATAAGCACTGCTCTGTCTTCTGGGATTTGATGTGGCTAGAACTGGTTGGGAGACACTTGACTGCTTTGTAAGGAAGTCCATGTAATTAGGTTCCTGTTGACTCTTTTCTTTATTATTATGGCTAAGGCACAGTGTGGCTAATGACATGTTACCATGGAAGAGAGTCAGCATTTCCAAGTTCAGCCTTTCCAGGTTTTCTCCTACATAGAAGAAATCTCAGCACCCATTGCAGAGAAAAAGAGAGCAAAAAGTGCCAGACCTGACTGAGGTAAAGGGAAGACAAATCTGCCATCTAGCCATTTAATGATGCCTGAGATTTCATTTCCAAAGTGGCTTCACTGTGGGTAGCCACTCTTTGATAGACCAACTCTAGGAGTAGTATTGACCCAGAAATATAAGAGGCCTCAGGTGACCTCGTTGCAGGAAGGTCCTTACTTGGAGTTCTATGAACATCTTGCTCTGGATGAGTCTCTTGACTTGCTGACTAAAAAGAGCTGATTTACAGTGTGTTTATTAGCAAATGCCACCATTTTGAAAACTGATTTTACTATAACTTGACCTTTGACACTGTATTGTTGGGACTGATGACAAGAATATTACCACTTTCTGGCCAATGAAAAATAACAGTGGATGCTGTATTGTTGTTTAGATTCAGGTATTTATAAGGTACCAGCTTATCTTGAGGAGGACTTAGGATTAAATCAGTTTAACTCTGTAGTGAAGAAAAACACTCAAGGTATCTTGGGAACTATTGTTCAGGGGAGTGAATAACAGCTTTGGAAGAGAATACCAAGATATCTCACCAGGAGCCCTGGTGGTGCAGTGGTTAAATGCCAGTACTGCAAGCCACAAGGTTGTGAGTTCGATCCTGCCGGGCTCCAAGGTTTATTCAGCCTTCCATCCTTTTTCAGGTTGGTAAAATGAGTACCCAGCTTGTTGGGGGCATGTATAGAAATGTTTCGAAATGCATGCTATTTGTAAGTTGTTCACTGCTTCGATCCATATGGATTGGTGGGATACAAATAAATAATTAAAAAAAATATCTCACCAAAGCAGAGAACCTAAAATTATTGAGGATGGAGCAACAAAATTAATGTGATGGGCAACTGATAGGAGGAAAAGCAAGCAGTCAGCACACTAAATACCCTGGTGTGAATGGCTGCTGTTAAACAGTTAAAAAGAGTGGGTTGTATGAGGAACTACTGGATATTTTCTTTTGTGATGGCATAAAAAGGACTTACAGTTTTCTTGCCTACTTACTCCCAGGCCTATATTATGGTTTTATATTAGTTTATAAATTGTTTAGGAGTTTATAAACTAATATAAAACCATAATATAGGCTTGGGAGTAAGTAGGCAACCAGTGCAATTCTTTCAAGTTTTATGTGCTGTCAGTAGGCTGCCCCAGTTAAAAAGCCTAGCTGTTATTTCTGGACCAGATTTAAAGGCATCCCCATGTTGAATGCATTGCAGCAATCTATCCGTGAAAATACCAATGGCCAAACTATTCCAGCCAAGCTGTCCCTATTCAAGAATGGTTGCAGCTGGCATCCCAGTTGATACAAGACACTCTGAGCTGCTGAAGTTCATTTGAGTCTCCAGTGACAAAGATACAGTATAGACTGAATCCAGGAGTAGTCTCATTCTGAAAATTTGATCCTTCAGACAGAGTGGAATCCCCAGTCAGAACAGGTATTCTGTCTTTTCTCCAGATATGGGTACTACCCACCCATAAAGTCTCTGTTGTGTCACAAATCTTCCTCATTTTATTAGCCCTTACCCACTACATCATTGCATCCATGCACTGGTCCATAACTTGCACAGTAACACCTGATTCAGATATGAGAGAACAAGCAAATTTTCTGATGACTGTTTCCAGTAGTTTCATAGAAGTATGAAACAGCACTGGAGGTTTCCTAAGGCACCCCATAGCAAAGTTACCAGGGATGGGGTGAGAAACAATCTCCCAGTACTACTCTCTGCAGTTCTTCCCTGCAGGTAGCAGTGGAACCGCTGAAGTACAGTGCTTCTAACTCCCATCCCACTGAACTGATTCAAAGGATGCAATGGCTGATGGTATCAAAAACTGATTAAAAAGATCTGTTAAGACTCCCACATTGAACAGAATGTGAATTATTGATGATCCTAAAGTCCAGTCAGGAACATCACAGGCTGTGATGTCACCCTGACTTCTAGGGGTAATCCTTGGAGGACACTCTGATTTGCTCTAAAATGCCAAAATTGGGGGAAATTTGCAGAGTACTGGCTTCTAGTAGCGGAAGGCAGGGCAACCGCGAGACCTTATAATATAAACCAATGTCTATGGGGTCAGATCGGGAAATAACCAGGCTATAAGTTCACTCAAGATGTTTTATTAGAATATACATGTGACACACTCTCTTAGCCTCAAACTCTCATACAAACACACAAGGATTACTGAAATGGAAAGAGGTGAAAATTGATAGAGGAAAAGCGGAGGGAATTGGAGGAGAGGGTAATACTGTACCAGTCCCGATGTCCCTGGCTGGAAAAAAGATGAGCGGAAAGCAGGGTTCAGTGTATGGGAGGGGCTGAGGGGAGCCTCGACAGACAGAACGACAGCCTGCCAGTCAAGTCCGGGAGATCTCCAAAAATGGAGTCTAAAACGGGGTCTAGTTATAGGGCAGAACATGTCCTGGGAGCAGATCCTCTTCCCAGAAGGAACAATAGCTGAACAATACAGGTGTGATAGCCGCCTGATGGCTGCATGATATCTGCGTGATATCTGCCTGATGGTTGCATGATGGTAGCACCAGGTAACTGGACCTTGCTTTGGTATGCCTTTCTTTGTTACAGGCATTCAGGGGAGAATCAAGCAATCTCCTTAATGTATTGTTGTGCTGATGACCTGTGCCTTTCCGAGGTTTCTTATGGAGGCGTGATGGGGGGAAGTTTTGAGTCTTTGGTTTCTTGTCCGTTAGCTAGCCTGACTGTCGATGGGCCAACCCGGTTACCTCTGGCTTGTGTATATTTTTAATATAAAATTATTCTTCCAGGGATGGGGGTAGCTCAAGGTTGGTAACAGTGAAACTAATGACAAATGATGATGACGGTGGTGGTGACAACAACAGCATCATGTTTGCAGTATCTCATCTCTTCCTACCCTAAAGGTCATTTATCAGAGTGACCAAGGCTGATTAGGTCTTAAAGGTAGGCCTGAACCCAGATCAAAATGAATATAGATAATTGATTTGATCCAAAAGTACAACTCTCTTAAGGACTTTCCTCCAAAAAAGAAGTGCTTTGCAACTGACAGGTTGTTATCTAGGACCAAATGGCCAAAAGTAGGTTTCTTTAACAGCAGCTGCATCTCTCTCTCCCTAACAGCAATACCCGACATAAGGAAGCATTCACCATACCCAGGGCCCACTCAGCATGCACCTCTGGCTAGCTGTAATTTGCCACAAGAGGCAAAGATCATCATGAAGTAAAGGCAGTCTAACTGTACCTCTGACTAGAGTGCAAACCTGTTATTTGCAGAGGCTGTCAAAGCCTGCAGTTCATTCCAGTTCTTCCACAGCACTAGTGATATACCATCAAGGGAGTGGAGTGGGTAATTGGATTATGCTACAGTATTTACTTGGATTAAATATGATTAAGATACAAGAAGAGTCTATCAATCTATCTGTGTTTTGATTTAATGGTGGAGGATTGATCAGTAATCTGCAGTATAGCTCCAACCATAACTTTTTGTTTTAAGTGAAAAATATAAGAACTGAATTTGGTCAACCAGTACAAAACTCACTGAACCCATTGTGTACCTTTTTACTTCTCTTATCCTTGATTTGGAGAAGCAAAGAAATGGGAATACTGTTTAGACTGTTCAGCAAAATACTTTTGAGGCTGTATCAACCTATGTTACTGCTTCTTAAGGGATAATTCTTTTTACGGTTGTAATTCTATATGCATTTACCAGTCAGTAAGTCCCATTAAACCCAATCGGGACTACTTCTGAACAGATACATATAGAATTGCATTTAAAGCATAGATCAATTACTTGTCTAAAACCTTTTCTGCTTTGGATGACTGCGATACTTGCATTCCACTAAGTAGGAAATTTATCACTACCTAAAGTGTGAAAGACAGTTGCCCCCCTACACCCATTCCACCTACAAAAGGCAGAAAGACTGACAGGTGAATCATGAGTGAAGGACAGAATCTTCTGCTGTTCCTGAGGAGCAGGCTAGTTTAGGGTTCCAGGGCAGGCTTCCTAAAACACTCAGTTCTATCCTCACACAGGGGAGAATGGCCAGCAAGTTGCTGCTGCCATTGCCCCCTTCAAGCCATCCAGCATCTGGTACCTACAGTGAACTCACTCTGATTCACTGGTAGGGCCAACCCTGAAAAATTACAGAAGTACACTTCTAAAGTATTGTGAGATCCTTAAATGATGCAATATGAAGGCCCTATGCAGTCTCAAGGCATAACTCTGTGTATCTATTTTAATTCTAACTGAGCATATGCAAGTTCATGGTAGATTCTCTCACGTGAAGACTTAAAAATGGGGTCTGTTATTTTATTATGAATTCACGGTGGTGCAACAGTGTGCTCCATAGCCTCATTTTCCTTCATGGTGGACTTTTAGAATTTTGTTTTGTTTTATAATTGAAACTATTGAAATCAATGCATATAACTCTGAGACAAGATTTGATAAATTGTACAGAGGGTATAGATCTTGGTGTGAGCATTATGTTATAATTCAGGAAACAAAAGAATGAATCACTGTGCATAACTAGTCTCTCACCACCTTAACTCCCTGGGTGTCCTGTATCCCTGGAAGGTAAGTGTTTGCATGTATTTTACTACTGTAAAATAGTTATCTATCAGCAAAGGTAAGAATGTGCCAAAATGCCAAACTTGATGCAGCTCACCACAGATCTTCTTAACTAGTGTGCTCATGTATCATGTGGCCATGCTGACTGGAGCACAATGAATGTTATAGTCCTCAAAAGTAACTTTTCTTAGTTCTGATCTAAAGAGTTACTTGAAATAAGAGCAGCAACAGTCAAGATATCCTAAGGCAAGTAATGGCAGCAAGGAAAAAAAAAACTACAGTAGACGGAGGTCAACCATTATATCATTGGGATGGAGAAGAGGAAAGGTCAGACTCTCATAAAACTCAGATTTCATTTTACCAAGTGCAAAATGCATGTGTACGTTTCACAAAACACCAAGCAAGACTGAGAAAGTAGTTTACTTGCCTCAAGCAAGGGCATACTTTCAACTCTGCACAGTTTCGAGCAAATAGGACCAGGCATATTTTTAATCCAGCTGGGACTAGAAACTCTACTCTTTTTCAAAACCTATTCCCTAACCAGATAGGGCAGATAGGAATATGGCCTTGGAAGGAAAGTGCCAATGCACAACTATAATGGGGCACGGGATATCAGAAAGCTGTTCTCAGTTTTGTATGGAGCGTACCACTAACAGCACAGCTGTGATCTGCACAGCATGCTCATTATTCCCCACACATAGTGTGAACGGATTTTCCTGCTTCTTCATACAATATTTACTCCTTGTTGTGCTAGTTTCAAAAGGTCACATTTCCTCCTCTCAGACCAGGAGCAAATAACTTGTTACAATCCCCATGAAACATTTCCTTTTCATTCTAGAGTATGTACGCATCAACCAGCATTTTCCTTTGGAAGACCTTTTTCAAAAAAAATCAGGTATAGTCTAACATAAATGACATCCTGGAATCCACTGGGCTCAAACTGCTTTGCATCACACCACCACAATTCTACACCAGCAAATGTCCTGTTTTTATCTCCTTGAGTCTGATCCACCACGTTTAGAACCTGAAAGAGTTATTGTTTTAGACTACAATTCCCAGATTCCTTCAGGCATGGTCCCTATAATTGGGTATAGGTACAGTTCTCTGCTAACTTTTGTTAGAGTTGTTCTTCTTCATTTTCTGGATCTTTTCCCATTTCCTGTCTTCACAGCTTAGGTGGCCACCTGCTTTGTCATGACTGCTGGTCCATGAACATTTCCGCATGACACTCTTATAGCGTGATGATTCCACTTTCAACCTCCTATGGAATCCTTGGGTTTGCAGTTCTGCAAACCCCAGGATTCCATAGGAGGTTGAAAATAGAATCATCGTGCTATAAGAGTGTTGTGCGGAAATGGCCCATATGTCCATACCATTATCTGTTTTCCTGCCACAGTTGTGCTCATAGCTCGTGGTTCTGTGACCTTGCTAGAGGGTTGCTTTTCTCCAGTCCTTATCAGAAAACTGCAATGCAACTAAGGTCATTTCTGCACTATGCTGTTATAGTGCTATTATTCCACTTTCAATATCCTATGGAATTCTGGGGTTTGTAGTTTAGAGAGGGGCCTTTAAAATTCTCTGCCAGAGAGCTCTTTGGCCTCAGTAAACTACAAACCCAAGAATTCCACAGGATGTTGAAAGTGGAATAATAGCACTATAACACTGTAATGCAGAAATGGCCTAACACAGTCACACATATATAAAGGTGGTGAAGCTATTGATGATGAAGCTGTTGAAATACTATGTTTCTAACCTCCACTAAGTTTAGAGGAGGTTCATGTTGAATCAGTTCCATCATTTCTGGATGTGGCATTAACATAGAAATGATATCAACTACATTTACATCACCACCACCATCACCACCACCATCTTATTCCTTGTCAGTGGGAACCTGGTTTTTAAAAGAATAATCAAGTTTATCGTAGGTATAGATGGGGCAGTGTCAGGAAGAAAGCTGTTTTTCCTTTCATCATCATCCTAAACATGGGAGTGGAATAAACCTCTCCCAGACTACTTTGCCATTGAAAAACTATTGCTGTGCGTATATGTTTTGAACGATAAAAAACTATGTATAGGTTTTCAATTAATGTTTCTGTCAATCAACAGTGGATGCTGGGGGAGGAAAATGAATTGCCAGTTTCCAACATTCTCTGCACTACGGTAGCATAGGCAGTAGTTTATCATAAAATCTCAAGACAGCACAGAATTAAAACAATGTAAACAGTTCCGGATACAAACAACAGAATCAGTTAAATAGGATAAAAGCCTATTAGATAAACCACAGATTGACTAAAGTATGCTTGTATTTTCTGTAATTGTGTATATTTTCAGCACTTAACATCAAATCACATATTTCTTAAATGATCTATAGTTTTCTGAGTTATTGATGTTTTTAATATGATAATGTATTCAATTCTGATTTTAGACATAAACAGTTTTTTGGCTGCAATATTTTTAACTTTGTTGTAAGCTTCCTTGGGTCACATGCTGGGAGAAAGACAAGATATACATTAAAGAAAGGAGGTAGTTAAAACAGCAGAAAAGGCTAAAGCAGTTAAAATCATGTACATGTATACTTTAAGAAGTAATATGACGAGGCTTCAAAGGCTTTACTAAAAAGCCATGTTTTGACTTGGTGCCTAAAAGGGACCAGTGTTGGTACCAACTGGGCCTCCCCAAAGAGGGCATTCTATAAATGGGGCATCATAACAGGGTGGACTCTATCCCATGTCCCTGTATCATTCTCGCTAGTGGGAAAAGGATCAAGGCTCACCACTAGACCACTAAGTATGCACACATCCACAGTCTAGACAGCAGTTACGGTAACTATAACACTATTGCACTTGATTTAGTTATTGCTGTTGAAATGGAATTGGATTTTGCTTCTACTGCCTTACTATGATGTTTTATTTAAACAGATAATTCTGACCTGTATGCTGAAAATGTAGACATTCTATCAAGGCAACCCTATGACTAGAATTGAGTAATAACACAGCTCCCCTAATGAGCTTCATCAGCCTGCTTGGGGTTAGTCCATGCAAGCAAGAGGATGTGGATCTTTGCCAGAAAGAATATGAAAACCAATTTAGAAAAAGTGTACAGAATGGGGAGATAACTGAGAGTGGAAAACTCAGTATGGAAGATTTTGATAAGATCCTCAGGGGTAGGATATGGTTTAATTAGAAGGGTTTGCAGAAAATTCACACTTCTAAATGGCTATAGTGCAAGGAATACAATATTATAGGAAAGTATCAAAGAACCAGTGGCATAAGCTAACCTTAATATTCTCAGTCTTGGATGCAGCCTGAAAAAACAGGTGGAAAATTTACTTTGGGGGAAAGTAATTCCAGGAAAAGTCTACAACAGTAGTTCAAAGCCAGAATCCTGTTGTCAGTAATTATGGCGGCATTGGGCTTGGCAGCAGGAGGGAAAAGGTCATGAATGCAGAAGTCAGGAAAGAAGGGAGGCAGTATGGAAATAGAATATTTGGAGAATGTAGTGGCTGGGAAAAGGTGGGAAGTGGACAAAGATTATTATCAAGCTATGTTTCAATAGGCAGTGCACAATGAACACATTATCCTCCTGGGCCACCTGGGTGTCCTCCAGAGGATGAATATGGAGAGGGAGAATATACTTTCTCATATTTGCCAATATTGCACAGATGAGGCCTAGGATATGTGTGGCGAAGAAACATCAGAGCATGATCAAGATAGTAAAAGTTATTAATGAGGAAGAACACACAAGCTAGGAAATGCTGCAGCAGCTTGCTTTTGCCTGAGCCTACTGGGAGGGACATATTTTACTCCTTCTCTCCTCTTCCCTCACCATTGAGTCAATAGAGTACAAACTATATAATTTTGCACTTTGAATTCAGTTTGCAGCAGTGGAAGTAAGCTGAAGACAAAAGGGGAAAGTGGGAAGGGGAAAGAAAAACTGGGATATTGTAAAAAGCAACTGAAAAAGGTGGGAAAACCAAAGACTCATCAGGACCGTCTCTGCCAAATTGAGACAGTTAGAGGTTGCACTTCTTTTCCCTTCTGAAACTATACTTTTTGAGAACATATCTGAAAACTGCACAATATTTGAATATGTTCTTACCAAGGGGGAAAAATTATGAAATTACTCGTTTTCCACTGTAGGAAAGCATAATAATCAGAAGCACATCCCAAGGTGTTTGTTTGTGTGAAAAACAACTCCAGCCTCTTGTAGTTCCTCACCTTTGCATATGGATTTGTTGTGTGTGAATGGGAGCTATGAGTAGTTTTTCTGCTGATTTAAAGAATTTACAGGTTATTTTTTTCTCCAAAGTGATCAGGTAAGGTAATAACAGAGATAAAACTCACAGCTTACAACAGCCCTTGCAGTATGACCTTAAAACACTAAGGACTGGAATTCTTTTGGTGCACTGATGTAATTACACTAGTCTAAATGATGGTGGCAGAAGGAGAAGGCCAATGAAGCTATAGGTATGAAGAAAGACAGGTACTGGAGAAATACATTGCCTGGACCCAGCAGATTTTGACTCCCTTCCCTCATAACTGCTATATGACTGCAGAAGAAGTGCACGTACTTGCACAATGAACCAACAGGACTGCAGCTAAAACAGCTTCTGTAGCGTTGGGAGTTTGCTAGCGACTCTGCCATTTTGTACTGAATCAATTGCATGAATTTCTAGCTAGAAATCACATTTAGCAGATTATATACTTATAGCCTTCTTTTACAGAAATATGGGAAATCGGGCATTGTCTGGATCTATTTGTCATATGGAACAAAACAAATGCATGCAATAATACGAAACATAGAAAAAAGTAGGTATACAAAAGAAAAAAGTAGCAAGTAATTAGATGATAAGATGACTCAAACATACTGGTAAACTGATATGCATATATTCATGCAAACAATTTTACTTTTCTAGTAAAAGGGCTTAAAAACATATGAAAACGCATACAACTGAGCAAAACTATTGTAATGCTGCAAGAAAGGACAGCTAGACCCCTCATTATTAGATTTTTTTTTCTCACACACATTTGGTTTTGCTATGGTGTTATGTCAACCTTGCAAATAAGTTTACAAATGTGATTAGCCTATATTTTTTTAAAAAATCCTCTCAAGTGGAATACCATGCAGAAGCTACATAACACCAGTCTTAGGCCGTTGCCCCATGATTATCTCCTTGTGCATTGTCCTGCGACAGCCCTGGTAGGGAAGGGAGCAGGACAGGAATGCTCCCCTCCACACTTCATCAACTCCCTGCGGAAGGGAGTGCAATGGCCCTGCCTCTTCCTTCTGCAGTACAGTTGGGCTCTTCCCCATGCTGTGCTATTGAAGGAAGTGTCACTATCATGCTTCTCTGCCCTTCCACGTGACGGTAAGTACGGGAGAGTTACATGATCATAGATGCAAAATGGATTTTTTTTTCTCTTTCGTGAATACCGCATGAGTGTGATGCTTGGTGATGGGATGGCAATGGGCTGGCAACAACATCACACACAAACACAACCAGTAGACCACTGCTATCCTGTCCCCAAAGCGGCACAGCCCCGTTGTGCAGAAACGGCCTTAGAGGAGCTGTACTGGCTATCTTTGCACTTCTGTTCTGTGGTCAAGTAGTTGGTAAAGATATTCAAAGTTCTAAATGGCTTGGGATCTTGGTATTTGAAGGATAGCTTATCCTAAGACAGAGAGAGAGAGAGAAAGATGCCTTCCTGAGAAATGAGGCTTGCAGGAGGGGCACTTCCCTGAACAACATGCTGTGGGAGGATGAAGGAAGGAGCCTTTATTCCTACCCTTCCCTTAGAGACCCACTTGGTACTAACACTGGTGTGATTCTGGTACCAAGTAAAGACTTGGCTTTTTATAAAAACCTTTGAGGCCTGATTTTACCAAAATATATTTCTGCATTGGCCTTTTCCACACGAGGTGAGGGAATCGCTCCGTACCATTACCTACCGCTTCTTTTGGGGTCTGAAGAAACGTGGACTGTCCCTGAAGCCCTTCTGCAGGGCTCCTCCTTGGTCCAGGGCGAATCCGAGCAGTGCGAGTTCTGTAGATCCGCACTCCTCCGGCTTCCAAAATGGCGGCCTCTGGCTTCCAAAATGGCAACTTCCGGCTTCCAAAATGGCGGCTTCTGGCTTCCAAAATGGTGGCTTCCGGTTGGTTGTGGGTCCTGACCAACCACTGAAGCTCACCACACCTAAAGCCTGCCCTCTGCAGATCGCAGGCTCGCATTGGTGCAAGCCTGCAAATCTGCACAAGAGAGCAGGAACGCAATGGCGCGTTCCAGGAAAATAAAGACCTGTTTTTTGCGGTTTTTAGAAAACATGCTAGAGGACCACTTGAGGTCGTTTTGGAGTGGACTGAGGTATGGATATCCCTTAAGTAGTCTGCTCCTACTCCGCTCCAAGGTGCAGATGACCTCCGTGAGAGGACGCACTGCCCCATTCTAATTGCCTGGTGCGGAAAGGGCTATTGTATCTTTAAAGTCTTTTAAACTATTTTCACTGATTTTAACCACCTGGTTTAAACATAGAATAACAGAATCATAGAACTGTAGAGTTGGAAGAGACCACAGGGGCCATCCAGTCCAACCCCCTGCCATGCAGGAACACCCTCAAATCAATCCCGACAGATGGCCATCCAGCCTCTGCTTAAAAACCTCCAAAGACGGAGACTCCACCACACTCCGAGGCAGCATATTCCACAGCCCTTACTGTCAGGAAGTTCTTCCTGGGGTTCAGGTGGAATCTCCTTTCCAGCAGCTTGAATCCACTGCTCCTTATCCTGGTCTCTGGAGCAGCAGAAAACAAGCTCTCTCCCTCCTCTGCATGGCATCCCTTCAAATATTTAAACATGGCTATCATGCCCCCTCTTAACCTTCTCTTCTGCAGACTAAACATACCCAGCTCTCTAAGTCCATCCTCATAGGGCATGGCTTCCAGGCCTCTCACCATTTTGGTTGCCCTCCTCCAGACTTGCTCCAGCTTGACCATGTCCTTCTTGAATTGGGGTGCCCAGAACTGGACACAGTATTCAAGATGAGGTCCTACCAAAACAGAGTAGAGTGGTACCAGTACCTCCCTCAATCTAACCTGACAGATTGCTTAATATTAGTCTGTTTAAATTATTTTTTTACTCTATTATATTGCCTTTGTTCCTATATCAGGATTGTGTAGCATACATCTCCACATGTAGGATTACACATTTATCTGGCTATGCGGGCCATGTATTGAACGACAATGTTGCATAATGGAATGGACATTAAAACATGCAACCAAATGCACAGCTGCACAGGCATCTCATGAGTAGTCACATGTGTCTCTAACGTACAGCAGCACTATATTTTCAATTCTCTTTCCACCACCTTGAACTGAATGCAGACATTTAGTATCAGGAAAAAAAAATCTACTTCTATAGGGATTTTACTAGCTGTCATCTGAAATGTTTAAACAGTTTCATTGATTATATCACGTGGTACACTGAGAGCCTGTGATACAGTGTGGGATATAAATATATCAAAAGCAAAATAAATAAAATAAAAAGCTAGTAGCCTATGAGTCTGCACTTGGTGCACAGAAGGCCCCTGCATGAAAATGCATACTACAAACCAGAGAGGAGGATCTTCTCTCAATTGGACAGGTGGACAGATGATCTTTCACTATCTCACTGATTTGAGAAATACACACACATTTAGAGAACCTGCTATTAGTCCAGGTAGGGTGCATTCTTCTATGCTTTTAATGCCCCTCTCCAATTTTATTGTAGTCAGTGTTCTTGCTCCACCGACAATTCTTATCTTCTATCCATTGCTACTATTATTTTTTTCCAAATCATCTATCACCTCAGCTACCTTGTTTTCAGAGGAATGACTCATACATATGGCTGATATACAAACCACAACTTTGGTGCATGTGTGATGTTTGTCAAAGAAAGACAGAGGAAGGATAAATAAGGTAACACCTTTTCCCAGGACCATCTAGCAACCCTAGTTAGTAAAATCAAAACTGCAGAGATCTTGGCTGGAATTCTGTTGGTGACTTACTCATGTAAGTTCTCCTATGGAAGCAGTTGGGCATTTTTGCCTAATGTGCAACATCTGCATCGAGTTCAGTATCACAAGAGTAGAATTGTGCATGTGATGCAACTGCAGATGCACTTTCTAGGTAAATGTCCTTAAGGAAACATGCAGTAATATTCCTTCAGTTGTGCATTTAAAAGGTCCCACCTGTCACTCAACAGAAAGTTCATATAATACAATTCATGGTGCACACCCTGCTATAGGATCTCAGCACTGAGTTCTGACCTTCCTCATCATGATTGTTTTAGCCCTCAGCTGAAAGTCAGACCAAAGCCATTTCCACAGTACATTGTTATAGTGCTATTACTCTATTTTCAACATAATGTGGAATTCTGGGGTTTGTAGTTTCCTTGTTACAGAAGTGAGATAGAGACCCACTGATTAAGGAAAATCGTTTATTGTAGCCGCAACAATGTCTCAGTGGGATCGTTCCCAAAAGTCTGAGCCCCGCCTCTTCATGTTCACAGTAATTTATACATTTTCCAGTACAGTCATCATATGCTCAAGAAAAGGAAACAAATCAAGAAAGAAAACAGATCTGGTGTACATAGGTTCCCACCAGTGTCTACATATGTTGCAAATCTTTGATAACATTCCATTATACAAGGTTCCATTGTATTCCCACAGTTCTTTACAAACCCAGAGAGAAATAACTGTTTTCCGCCATACCTTGAGGTCATCTAGGCTGACCCACCACATCCTGACAATTCTAAATGCTCCTCCCTAAACTGCAAGCCCCAGGATTCAATAGGATGTTGAAAGTGGAATAATAGCACTATAACAGTGTACTGCAGAAATGGCCCAAATCTACTGGAAACCACTGTCAGGTCAACCCATTAGATGAAAGTTGAGACAAATTGAAAGGAAAGCTGCCTCTGTACATTTTGGTCTGTGATGCTGCAGTCATTTCATGTTGACTATGCATGTTAATTTATAAAGGTGATAGTCATAGCTATCATGTGATGACAGTATCAGTATCATCATTATAATAATTTAGACAATACAGTTTTAGATTACAATTACCAACCTCCCTGAACTAATATGGCTACTGGCCCTGGTGGCAGGAGGGGAGAAGTTGGAGAGTTGCATTCAAAAAATAATTTTTCTGACCTATGATGATAGCTCATACATGGGATATTGGGAGTTGAGGTCATCATGATCATCACCACTGCCACTGTCCAAAACCACAGCTCAAGATTTTATTTCTCCCTCAAATGACTACACACTGAGTAAGCTAGTAATATGTGTCTTCATGTGAAGTCTGAACTGATAATATTCAGAAGGAAGTATAGTACCTCTGTGATTTGAGAGAACTAATCCTAAAATATAATGGGAAAAATCCATGGAAAGATAAACACTCATCCAAATTACAGTGGTTCCATAGTCTGCACTTCTTGAAATAGTTTTCTAATGTAAATACAAATATATCCCATTAATTACAGAAGAATACATAGCTGCTGTAATTGAAAACAGCAGAGAAAAGGGTAGCACTTCACTTACTAGGAAATAATGCAGTAGAGTCCTGAAGTAAAACAATGTTCAACAACATTCTTTTTCCTACTCATTTTGTTTTAATTACTTGTAGCAATGCTTTCTCTCTACTGATATTAACTGTCATGTTAAAAAAAAAATCTGCAAGGATATTGAATATGACTCACCAAAAGAAAAACAAATCTAAACATTTTTCAACCTTCACAGAAGGAAGCTATCCATTCAGGTATAGGATTGTTCTACCCAGATCACTAAATCTGTCAGTTATAATTAGATCCTGTATTTCTGGCTCCTAATCCCATGAGGTGCAAACTAAAGAACCTTAAACATATTAAAAGGTAAAGTTTTAGGTACACACATTTGGACATAAGGCCTTGAGACTTGCTTTTAAGTAAACATGCAGGATCTAGGCCTACAGGGCAATGTTGCATAAAACACTTTGGGAAAATCCAGTTCTACTCAGCCAAATTTCTGATACTGGGCTGTGTGTATATCCTGAAAAGCAATGACTACTTAATGTGGTTAAGGCTGAAACTCTATATACATCTACCTGGACATAGGCTGCCTTCAGCTGAATGCAACTTACTTCTGAGTAGGTATGGGACAGGATTGTACAAATCTTACTGATTTCATGAAGAGCTTCACTTGATTACACTTTTCTCAGCTGTGTCCATAAACTAATCCATGGGTGATTCGAAACTGTTACATCATTCACAGTATGTACAGAGAGGTACTCTTTGTGATAATGATGGATTACAACCATTTCTCTTTCTCTCTTTTGGAGCATATTATAGTTTCCAGTAACAACAAATAAAAAGCCCCTTAGGTTTCAAAGCTCCTCCTGAACTATATGAACTATTAAGTGCTACAAATCTCAGTTAGGAAACTCTTCAAAGGCAGCATGGATTCTCTTCTCCACTTGCAATATATCTTCCAACTTTTTACAGATGAAAATTACGACACATGCGGCCAAGCAACATCAGAGTGTGGTCAAGATAGCAAACATTGTTAATAGGAAGAACTCACCAGGTAGGAGAAGCTGCAAGAGTCTGCTTTTACCCAAGTTTACTGAGAAGATCAAAATGTGACCCCCTTCTCCCACCATCTCCTTGCTGGGATAACTGGGTACAAACTCCTTTTGCATTTGGAACTCAACTTACATCAACTGAAGTAAGGAGAACAGAGACATGGAACATCTTAAAAGCAACTGAAAAAGTGAGATGACACAGGAGAAATCAGGGCTGCTTCTGCCAAATTGGGACAGTTGGGAATTATGTGGTAGTTGGATGCTGTTACTATCACCAATTTCATTTATATGGCTTCCTTTTCCCCAAAACTGGGACTCAAGACAATTCACACATTAGAACATATACAGTATTGCAAAAACATATGAAAAGTTAACATTAACATATAATTATCCTATCAATTTAAACACTTAAAATAATTTTTAAAAGTGTGCAATTAAAATTTTAAAATAGCTTAAAACACTACTGTTAAAAATCTTCTGCTGATGGAGGGCCAAGAGGTTAGTCATTTAAGATAATCAAAACTGATAAAATGCTCAGATCTTTAGATTTTACTGGAAAAATTTGATCCTTTTTCCTCCTTGTTGCTTTTTTTTTTTTTTAAAGTAATAAGAAGTACAGGTGCTGGAGGCAAATGGTCAAAGCCTTTCCTACTTATACTAAGCCCTCTGTGGTCACTTCTCTTGTACTTACTGTGGAGTAAAGAAAATGAAAAAGAGATGTAGGCCATTTCCACACTACACTGTTATAGTGCTATTATTCCACTTTCAACATCCTATGGGATCCTGGGGTTTGTCGTTTAGGAAGGGGCATTAGAATTCTCAGCCAGAGAGCTACAAACTACAAGCCCTAGAATTCCACAGGATGTTGAAAGTGGAATGATAGCACTATAACTGTCATGTGGAAATGGCTGTCGTTGCTACACATTTCTTTAATATAGATTGGTCTTCAGTGTTTAGCCATGAAGCTTTAAGGTGGCTATGAGAATAAAATGGGATGGAGATTATGCATTCAGTTATGAGCAAACTGGAGGAGTGGCTGAATCATGCAGAGAAATTTCTCACTAACTCTCAGAGCTCTTTCAAACTACACAACTATAGTCCTACGATTCCACTTTAACATTTATGGCAACATCATGTGCAATCCTGGGATCTGCAGTTTAGGGAGCCTCACCAAACTACAACTTCCAGGATTCCATAGGATGCAGCATATAAAGTGCAATCATAGTCCTATATTTGTGTAGTATGAAAGGCCCCCTAATCTGGATGTCAAGTTCCACAGTCTCTGATCACTGGTCATGGGAATGACTGGAGGGACCCACAGTACCTATCCCATCCACACATTGCCCATAGCCACAAAACAATGCATATAGGTTTTCTACTGCCCTGCTGCCAGGTACTTGTTCCCCCTTGCACCCATGCCCTTAACTTCACCAAAGAATGTCAAGTCCCTTTATTTGCACAGAAGTGGTTGACTGGGCTGTTGATGAAAAATGTGTTACAAATTACAAGGAATTAGTTTTTAGCATTAATAGATAATTGCCCAACCATTTGTGAGCTACTTTGCTTTTTAAAGCAGAACCAAGGGCATGCCTGATGAACAAAGTTCATCTTGCTTTCCTTTTTAGCTCATTTGCTGTGAGCTCCATTTTAATATTTGCTGGGGCTTGCAGGGACTATAGAAATCATTAGATAAATTAATGCATTTCCTAGAGAGCTTCCAATCAATGTACAGTGGCAAGGGGGACATTAAAATATTGTTATTTCTCCCCTTGGCTCTTTCGTAAGTGGAAGTGTAATTTCCCTTTTGCTTCCAAAACTGATAAAGAATGATTCAATAATGAAAGCCCATGGAGGGCAAGCAAAACCTGCCCTTTTGTAAATGATTTTGAATGTGAGCCGGAGCAATAGAAATAACAATAACTGCAACTTGATCTTGATCTCATACTTGGGCAACCAAGGGTTTAGTGCTTGCAAGCCATTCAGTAATCACAGTAGAGTTCCTATAAAAAGTAACAAAACCTCCAGATTATGACTAGGTTATTCAAAGTAGAAATGTGTATTGTTTAACAACACACAGCATTTATATCACTTCACGTATCATTGCACCACTCCATACACCATATCCGCCAACTGTCCTGATTTGGCAGAGACAATTTCAATTCAACTTCAGTTGCTCTACCTTTTCAGCTACATTTGAAGTGTCCCAGTTTTTCTCTTTCTCCTCCACCAGCTTCCCTGGTTGTTTGCTTACTTCACCTGTTGCAAACTGACTTTGAAGTGCAGAAGAGCTGCCTTGGTTCTTGGGCAAGAAGAAAGGTAGGACACAAAGAAAAGAAAAAAAGAAAAGAAAAGAAGTTTGTGATCAATTAACTCAGTAGAGGGGAGGGGAGAGGAGAGGAGGGAAAATATGCGCTTCTCAGTAGACTCAGACAAAAGCAAACTGTTGCATCCCCTCCTACCTATTTCATTAACAATTTTTGTCATCTTAACTACATTCTTATGAAATATGGGTACAGTGGTTTGAATATTGGACTTTGACTCTGGAGACCAGGGCCATTTCTGCACTAACCTGTTATAGCGTGATGATTCCAGTTTCAACATCCTCTGGAATCCTGGGGTTTGCAGTTTCGAGAGGGGCCGGCCTGCCCCTCCCAAAACTGCAAACCCCAGGATTCCAGAGGATGTTGAAACTGGAATCATCGTGCTATAACAGGCTAGTGTGGAAATGGCCCAGGGTTTGATTCTCTGCTCAGCCATGGAAACCCACTGGGTAACCTTGGGCATGTCATACTCTCTCTGCTTTAGAGGAAGGCAAAAGCAAACCCCTTTGGACCATTCTTGCCCAGAAAACCTGATGACAGGGTCACCATAAATTGGAAATGACTTGAAAGTACACAACAACAACAACAGCAACAACAACAACTACGATGCTACATAGGGGCTATGCAACTGGATTGTATAATCCCTGTATAGCGATCTGCATTTCTGCAGGGCACATATCAAACTTGGGTGTATGCATGGAAACCACTGCACAGATGTAACTTCAAACACAAGTTCACTGGAGGAAAGATAAGGCTGTCTCAAGATCCTTTGCTGCCAGAGAAAGAGCAGCAACTTTCCCTCTCCACCACCTCACATTAAGGTACAGAATAAAGCTAGTCAAGTTATTTGGGCTCCTGAGAATGAAAGAAATAACAAACCCTTGAGTCCTCTAACTGACAGAAAAACAAAACAATAATAAATTGAATCACAATTTGCTTCCCTTTTTGGCAGCCAGAACCTGTCACCTAGCTCTGTCTAATGTTAAGGCAGGCTGTGAGGCAGGAGATTCATATGCAGTGCCATCTTGTCTCCCTTGTACCCTATGTATACCAGACGTATGGTTGGGATAATGGTCTCATCACAGGCAAAACTTATGGTGGAATTTTCTTAGTTTGAAATCCCTATACTCACTTTCCCCAGTAAAGACCCTAGGCCACCCTCTCCACATAAGCAGTGTCATTCCACTCAGCCTCTTTTTGCAGTTAATTTCTATTGCAGACGGTTGTCTTCCATGCTGGAATTCCTTCCATTCCCACCACCATGCTGCATACACTAATATGCTTTGCCTTATGTGATTGCCCTGCCCTGTAGTTCACACTGCAGGAATACAAACCAAGTCAACGATATGTTGCCACATTGCATGAGCGGGTGATTATTTATGGTTCACAAATCAGTTTATAAAGCACTCGGGGCCCCATTGTGATGAAAGATGCTGGCCAAATGTAATCTGTTATCATTAGAAGGCAGGAAATCGTGCTTTGTGAATTACATTAGCAGCTAGAGTTGAAGAACAATATTGGAGTCATGACTTAATATTTCTATCTGTCTTCTTTTATTCATGATTCTGCTACAATCCTGACTTTTTAAAAAGGCATCTATTAGAACCTGTTAAAAGGCAAAGCAGAGTTCCCATGACACCTTCACACACAGACACACACACACAGAGCCACTGCCACCGCCATCACCACTACCCTACAGCATTCACGGTAAAAGCTCCAGTATTGCAGTTTTCATCGGAAAAGTACATTTTTATTCCCCATGATAACGGAAGCTCACATTTGAAAGAATATCCTCACAAAATGCTAAGTGAGTACAAGCCTAAACTCGTTTGTCCTGGTCCAGTGATTCCTTTCAGACCAAGAAGCTGCTTTGTTGTGTGCCTTCAAGTTGTTTCCAACTTATGGCAACTGGGTTTTCTGGGGTTAAGAGTGTGACACAGCCAAGGTCACTCAGCAGGTACAGTGGCTGAGTAGGGAATCAAATCAAGCCCTCATCTCCAGGGTCACAGTCTAACGCTCAAACCACTACATCATGCTGGCTCTTAGACTTAGGCCATTTCTGCCCAACACTGTTATAATGTTATTATTCCACTTTCAACATCCTATGGTATCTTGGGGTTTTCAGTTTAGGGAGGGGCCTTTAGAATTCTCAGCCAGAGAGCTCTTGGGCCTCAGTAAACTACAAACCTCAGAATTCCACAGGATGTTGAAAGTGCAATAATAGCACTATTAACAGTGTAGGGCAGAAATGGCCATAGGTGTATATTGCATATATTAGGGTGAGAAACATACACTGCTCTCCAGATATTATTGAGCTGCGCCTCCCAGCATTCCTCAGCACTGGTTACGTTGGCAAGGCTTGATGAGATGTTCAACAACATCTGGAGAGCCACATGATTTCCATGTGGAGACCTCTTTGTTAATAGCATATAAAGGCAGGTATTCAAATTTTTATTTTAATTTATGAAATCTCCAGGAGGTTTACTTTTTAAAAAGTGTCAAGCCAGGAGACAAAGACCTGAAAAGATGTTTAAAACAACAAATAATAAGTGAGAATACCTGGACTATCAATCATTACAAAATAAGAGCACTGGGTTCTCCAGCCAAGCAATTTGAAACAGAACATCATTTCTGCTTCTCTAACCTCCCAAGAAAGTGACTGTCACCAACAATAACATGGGCATTCCGAGTACATGAACTATACCCAATTGCTAGATGGAAGTTATAAAACCATAGTCACATCAAGGTTCTTCCTGCCTGAGTTAGAATGTTGAATAAATTAGGTACAGGTCAAGGCTTCTAAATGGCCATGTCTGTGGTAGGGTGATGGTGGCAAGATGGAAAGAGGCACTTAACCCACAGCTGTCTTCAGTTCAAGAGTACAAATAAAAAGAGGATACAAATACAGTAGCAGAGTCAGATAAAACATATCCACATGAATGTGGATGGACCAGTTAGCCCTGCAATGACACCAAGGAAAGGCATGTGGGAACTAAAACTTAGAAATAGTTTGAAGGCCAGGCAAGTCACCAAATCTACCTCACTAGGTGGAATTACACAGCATGGATTGCAAGCCAGAGTCTGTGGGGTCCTCTGTTGCTCTCTCTCAACTGCAATACTATTCCTTCCCAAAGACCTAAAATTTCAGTATGAACTACATGATCAAGAAGTTGGATACAGGCCTCCATCAGTTTAATGGCAAGTGGAAAGGGAACTTGGCTTTCTGAGCAAGGACGTCCAGCAGCACTCAGATCCTATCCCCTATATTCTGAACACTGAAGAGAAAGTAAGCAAATTTAGGAATGTCTTATGCTGTTGAAAGATATTCCTCATGTATCCTGCTTTCTTCAAATCCTAAGGCAATGACAAAACACATTTTGCCAAGTCCTCAACTCTTGAGATGGATGGAGCACTCTGTTTCCATTCAATGTCAGTTTACTTGGAGCTTAATCAAAGTCCAGTCAATCCACTTGCATGGAGACTGAAGGCTTTTCTGACTTTAAATTCACATGCTTGCATGCATTTTCCCCAAATGCAAGCATTGTTTGACATATTTTTCATACAACATGTGAAACTACATCACAAAACTTGGGGAAGGTATTTCTCAGTTAGTTGAAGTACACAGTCCAAATGATAACTATGTTCTGATCTGCCAGTTATTTCAAGAAGTGACAGTTAGTCCGAGTCACTTAGAAATGAAGACCTAATGCTACCAAGATGACTCAACAAGGGGCTGCCATTTTTGGTTAAACATATAACATTTATTTCTTTTCTCTGTGTTCCATCCCTGCTCTTACATAAGAAGGAAGGGAGGGAGGGAGGGAGGGTTCTCTGTCTTTCTGCTACACAAGTATACATGTCGATTTTTGAACTACAACTTCCAGAATCCCCATTTGGTCACTGGAAGTTGTAGTCCAGAAAAGTAATGCTGCCAAGGTTTTATGAACTGACAAGCAACACTAGGTTACCAACATTGCAAACTCTTCCAAAACAAATGAGGATAAATTATTACTTTGTTCAAGGAGATATAATTCATTACAGCTTATGTTTCCTTTTAACTGGCACAATGTCTAGGGTTTTGTCCATCATTATAACCAGTTGTTCTTTGCTCTGGAACAAATCTTCTATAAGCAGAATAAAGCTGACAACTGAAGTACACAGTATTTTATGTCTTCCCCATGGGGTTTTCCATAGCATATTGTGCAATCAGCATTTTAGTTTTGCTTTGATTTTATTTCCTGTGTCTAAAACAATTTACCACAGTTTCTTCATTTAATATTTTCTTGTGAAAGAGGGATGTAGTCATCCAAAGGTGTTTATATCAGTGGTGGATTCCCTCTGCATGAGGCAGAAGAAGTGGTACATGGGATATCTATAGAAGTGTACTGTCTTCCTCAGATAAGGTTCTGTGACAGTGCAGAGGTATTGTTCATCAAGATCACTGACCATTACCCTTTCCTTTTTGATTCAAGTGGGTAAAAAAGATACAACCAGATATAGTCTTCAGTTCATTGTATGTGACTTTGAGGTTCTGAGTAGGAAGTCAATGTCCTAGGGATGCAGGTGAGTATGTCATCACTTCTTCCTGTTGGAAGTCATCAACCAGGAAGAAAGAAAATAATATTTGAGGTAAACAATGGAGTGCACTGATGATGTCATCAGGAAAGTTTTGGCTAATTGGACCGTGGTATGTGATTATATGAAGAAGGATCTCTGGCAAAAGATGTGTTGAAGTTCACAGCGGTTGGTAATAATATGCTTCTGGGAATGTTACAAACCTGTTTGTGAGGACTTTAAAATAAATCTTACAGGTGAAGAAGACTGAGGATAGGTATAGAGTGAACATACCTATCCCCAAAGGGATGGCTCTGAAATATCTATCTGGTCATCGAGTGCTATTACACAAATCTAAGGAGGTATAGGGTTGATTCCTATACGGGCATATGGTTAGAGTGGGTGACACTTGGCATCCCACCCAAGCCAACAAGTCTATGTGTGGGTAGTGATTACTTAGGTTCCCTTCATCATTAAGCTTAGTGAAAACAGAGTTCCTTAGTCATAGATTGGCATGTACACATTCCTTAGGAGACTAGGCAGGGAGAGTGATCTCCTTTGACACACAAGAAGGAGTGGGACTTCCTATCCCATCTTGTGTGTTCCTTTGAGCAGCTCTATTATCTAGAAAAGCAGTTCTTAACCTGGGTCCATGGACCCCCATGGGCCCACAATGTCCTCATAGGGGGTCTGCCAAGGCTTGAAGAAATGTTATGAGCTTTTACAATAAAATAGAAAGAGAGAGGAAGGAAGGAAGGAAGGGAGGGAGGAAGGGAGGGAGGAAGGAAGGAAAGAAGGGAGGAAGATAGATAGATAGATAGATAGATAGATAGATAGATAGATAGATAGATAGATAGATAGATAGATATGGAATTATTCTAATAAAAAATACTGTGATAGGAATGTGTGCATGTACTTATTTCTTCCTTCTCTCAAAATGTGAAGACCCTTGATGAGCAACTTTGAACAAATAATTGATGCACTTTAGGGTTTTACTTATTGAGTTAAGTCCTGATGGTCCACGGCAACAAAAATTATTTAAAGGGAGTCAGTGGCAAAGAAAAGGGGACATTTTTTTTTCTAATGATCTAGTCATAAGTCATTAGAACAAACTAAAGGAGAGCATTCAAAGACTAATATTCAAAGATTCGCCTCACAAAGAAAGATTTCAAACTGTATCTTTTTTAATGTAAATGTCAACATGGCCTTAATTGTCATACACTTTACAACAGAGTCTAATATAAAGTACATTACAGTGTACAGGATAATCCCAAGCATGCATATTCAGAGGTAAGCTCCATTAAGTTCTATCAGACTTACTTCCAAGCAAGTGTGTACAGAATGCAATCTCAGGCCCAAATGTCAGTGCTAGTCCCAACTAGAGTAGTCCAACTAAATCAATGGCAAGTTATCTAAGTTCTATTTATTCAGTTACTCAACAGCAGCAGCAGCAACAACAACAACAACAAAAATAATTTATTTCTTACCTGCCTCTCCCCAAGGCTCAAGGCAGGGTACATCACAGATTAAAATACAACTAAAAACATATAGCTAAAAATTGACTGGGTAGGCCTGCCAGAAGAGACAGGTCTTTACTACTTTTTAAAATTCAGATAGTGTGTTTTCCTGTCAAATATCTTCAGAAAGGTCATTGTACAGTCTAATGGTGGCTCATGAAAGCTCCTCTGGGTGGCTGTTGCCAGTTTAGTCCTAGTTGATTGAAGTAAATGGTCCCCAGAGGACCTGAGTATACAAGGCAGATTGGATGGGAGGAGGCGATCCTGCAGGTAACTTGGACCCAAACCACGTAGGACTTCAAAGGTAATAACCAACACTTTATACTTTGCCCTGACACTAATTGGCAGCCAACGGAGTGATTTTAATATCAGCGTGATATACTCATTTCTCAACCTACTAGTAACCAATCTGGTTGTTATATTTTGGACCAGCTGGAGTTTCTGAACTTGGTACAAAGATAGCCTAATGTACAGTACATTGCAGAAGTCCGGCCTCCAGCACATGCACTACCATCTTTAGGTCTTCCAATTCTAAAGAGAGTTGCTGTATCAGCCAAAGCCGATAATAAACTCTAGTTGCGGCTAACAATTGGATTTAGGTCTTAGTCACTGTGATGGCAGCCAGCGTCATGTATGGGTTTGAATGCTGGACTATGACCTTTGAGATCAAGGTCTCAGCCATGGAAACTCAGCCATGAAAACCCACTGGGTGACCTTGGCTGCATCATGTACTCTAAGCCCCAGAAAATCCTCTGATAGGTTCACTTTAAGATCATCATATTTGGAAATGACTTGAAGGCATGCAGCAACAACAATACTATGATGATATACTATCATGAGGGCACTGAGGGATCAAATGTACAAACTAATGTGTGACGTGATCATGTCTGCACAATGGTTTCTCATCAAAACACTGACAAGAAGATTTAATATATCTGCATATTCAGTTTACATGAGTTTCACTTGTTAATTTGTAACAGGGACATAGGAAGTTGCTTTATTTTAACTCAGAGTGTTGAGCTTCCTATCCCAATATTACCAACACATACTGGCAGAAGATCTCAAAAGTTTCAGAGAAGATTCTAGTATATTGCCTCCAGCCTCATTTGGAGACACTAAGGGCTGAATTAGTGGCCTTCTGTATGCAAGCCGTGTGCTCTATTATTCTTCCACAAATATCTAACAATATATAATTTATTTGCATATACAGAAAGTGCAAACATTTTAGAGTATCTTCCACTCAATATATGCTTATTCTTGTCAAACATCAGTTTAGTGGTTAATGAGTATATTCTACAAGCCTATTATTATATAAAAGCATATCATTTCTCTCTCTTTCTAATGATAGACTGTTCCTTTAAGCATGTGTGAAGTAAGTAATAATAAATTCTAGTACATTCAGTTTTACAATTCTGCCAGACTTCTGCAATCATGCATTTAGATCATCACAAAGAACACCACTGCTTTAGGGGAAAAATAAGAATAAGCTTTTTCATTAAATCAACAAATGTGGGAAGGGGAGTCCTGAAAATAACATTCATCTTAGTGTTCTTTATCTCAATCCCAAAATGCATCCTTCTTAAGAAAATTGATATCTTCACAAGGAATTATGATGAGGACAGATCTAGTCTGTGACTCAAGTAGGCCACTTAAATCATCTGATGTCAAACAATGAAGAGAGCTTCCTCAGAATTGTTTTATAATTTCCAGCCCATTTAAAGGGCTGCATTCCTGACAAGAGTTCTCCCCTTAATACAGAGTGGTTGGCATGAAAGATATGCTGTTTGCCTACAGAAGATTCTCAGGTATTCAGTACATGAACTCCTACAAATCAAGAAGCTGTCAGTGATTAGACAAACAACATTACATTAGAAAGAAACACTGGAAGAATGGGCATTAACTGCGGCAAACAATTTATACCAGAAGATCCTGATCATCTAATCATTCTGTTCTTCTGATGGAGAATATTAATCCTATTTGCATACATATGGCCACAGGGATTTTACAAGAATATCAAGATCTGTGGAAGTAAAATAGCTGAGGTAGAGTATAGAACTATCTCTGAAAGAATACACTTGTAAAGGTATTTCTCTGTGAAAGTAAAATAGGTGAGGTGAAGTACATAACTGTCTTTGAGAGAATACGCTTGTAAAGGGATCTCCCCGCCGCCTCGGTCGTATTAGAGAATATATTAAAATATGTTTAAAAAAGAAGTGTCTTCCTTAGTAGCAAAAGCTGATTGTCATATGCATGATTCTCTTCACCTGTACCTTACATTTAGCGTGCTTTGTTTTGTGTTTGGTCAGTGGGCTTAATTTGCATCCTGTTGTGAGAGGGGAAATGGAGCAGTTGTCTGGATATGTATTCTCTTTAATCTCTAGTTTGACCTGATAACATGCACAACTCATAAAGTCAATGGGAGGTCCAGGACTGATTATCTTGCATTTTTTAAAAAAGCCATAAAGACTAGAGACAGCATTAAAGCTGTGAGACTATGAAAGGGCTAGTTTACAACCCCCCCAACACACATTTTGTTTTCCCAAATGAAATTGCCCTCTATTTGTCCCATGGGGAAAACCAAATGGTAAAGTGTTTTTCCTACCCTGAGCTAAAAGTACATTTGGGAATTATTTCAGCTGAGAAAGCAGCATTACAGGAAGCCTCTGCCTTTCAACGCCCCATTATCTGATGACTCAGTCTTTCAACACTTCCAAATTAAAGACAAGTTCCATCAGTTCTGTGAGGGCTTCAATTTTTTATCGGTTCTTCTTGCCTATAGGAGCTCACTTGGGATCGTTCACAGACCCTCATGTTGAAAAGTGAGCAGAGAGGGGGGAAAGGAGCTAAACCAACTAACAGACTTTGCAAGCAGTGTGTGCGGTTGGTCCCAAGTGAGCTTCCGTAAGTCCTTAATGCTCCCTATGATAAAGTACATGGGTTCCACTTTTCAGCCAATTCTGTTTTCTGACAATGCTCTGGGCCCTAACTTGTCAGATAAGTGAGGGAATCCTGTAAAAGGATTCCATGCCCTTTCCATAGGACTCAGAGGCCATTTCCGCATGAGTCTGTTATAGCGTGATGATTCCATGTCCATCCCCTCCTGAAACTGCAAACCCCAGGATTCCATAGGAGGTTGAAAGTGGAATCATCGCGCTATAACAGACTCATGCGGAAATGGCCTTGGTCTCATCTGACCTCCCTGATCCCCAATCTGGTTCTGATTTTCTTTTTGAAGTCATTTAGTTAAAGATCTCTTGCTGTGTCATTAATTTGGCCCTCAGATATTAAGAATATAGGAATATGTTAAAAATATAGGTCAGTTAAAATTTGTTAAAAAATATAGGTCAGTTGATTTGTTCATCTAGCCAAGTACTGAAGTGAACAGCTCTCCAGAAGACATAAGCCTTTCCCATCACCTTTTCCTGATCCTTAACTGGAGAATGAATCTGAACATTTACCACTGATGTATTGTCTCTCTCCTAAAATTCATTGATTTTACTATTTAGATGTTAGGGGAAAGTTTAGATCAAGAATAGATGACTGTGTACTGCAGATTGCAATGCCCATAATCTTTCACTGCTGGCTATACTGCTTAGGAGATATAGGAACTTATTTGTTTCTATCCATCTTCTCTGAGATTTGGGACTCAAGGCAGCTCACAATAAAATTAAAATAAATACAGATATTTTAAAAAACAAATAAGAGTAAAAACATACAAAAGGTTATCCTATTAAAACAACAATTTAACATGATTCTATATTAAGATAGTGCTGAATTGAAAAGAGTGTAAAAGCATAACAATTTACAAAAACCAAGAAAAAAAGAGAGTAAACAGCCAGAAAATTTATGGAGCTTTCCAGATCTTTCCACGGTTACTTGTTGGGCTATGTAGCTTAAGTAGGAAAGAAAGGGGAGGTCTGTAACTTTTCATCTCTATTTTATAATTTCTATTTCTGAAGTCAAAATCCTCATCTATCCATGGAAGCTTCTCTAAATTATTCTGAGAGTTGTTTTTCCAGTGTCTAAAATTGGTCCTCCATAGACAGAGGAAGATTTCCTGCTGCAAGTAGCCATCTCTCATTCATAGAAGGTGACAAAAATGATGACAGAAAGGGTGGGAATTTCAAGGAATGTGCTAATTAGCTTTTCTCCTTGGTAATGAAGTTTTCTTGTAGAGAGCCACATGTTTTTATTGCTCTTGCTTGAAACAGTCTTTTCATCTACTTGTGTTACTCTCATTTTACAACAAGGTTTCATTCTTAATTCCAATCTTCCATCAAGGTTCGTTCAGATGTTCACTATTAATAATAATCCTTATGCCAACAATTCCCACAACTAGCCTTTTTCTACCTTGTGAGATTGCCTCTCTCAAATTCATTCTTGGAGAATAGCTCCCATCCAGCCATCTTGTTATCTTATATTCATTATGCCCCTTATCTCCCTGTTCAATAAAATCACTGATCCAGTTGAAATTGTGGACTACAGAAGAGCAGCCACCTCAAACTGCCAGATAAGCTTTTATGAAAAATGGCAGATCAAAGAGTCTTACCCCTGGGATCTTCTTTCCTTGCCTACATGGCCATCATACTGCCAATATGATAGAGAGCCAGACTCAAATACTGTGCTCTTCAACCAAGAAAGCACTTATTCCTGGAAATGGATCTAAAATTGAAGAAACTGTGCAATACACTGTCTGCCTAGGAAATTAAAGATTTGGTGCAGTGGTGACTGCTGATTTTGAACTGAGATGAGATTCAAGCTGAATAGCTAATTTCCTTTCTGGCCTGGTTTAAAAGGTCACACCTGGGTTTCTTGGTGAAAAGTGGAGTAATTACATCACTGTGACACTTGGCTCCCTGACTTATGGTACATATTTTCCAAGCTGCAGTCACAGTTGTTGAAGATTAGCCATGCAATTTTATATCCAGTCTCAATTGTCCCTCCACAAATAACCTCCAGTGCAGGGGAAGGATAAAAACACCCAGAAGTCTTCCTCTGTGCTACGGGCGGAATGTAATAAGCTGACCACAATATGCCACTCAAGTCCCACTGAAGAGAAAGTATGTGCATGAATATAGCTTTATTGAAAGTATCAATGTAACCTTGGTTTTTGCAGTTTCCTTGAATCATGTCATATGTCTCAACTAAAACTCTAAACATAATGTTACAGAGGCAGGGGTACTACATAAAAATGAGCTATTTGTGGGAATACAAAGGACTTCTAAAGTCAATAAGAGTTACACTTCCTCACTTGCTCAGTATAATTGATTGGGGAGAAGCTTTGCTCAGCAGACTGAGTTTGGCTCATATATATGAAAGAATCAAATCTATTCTCAGTTCCAGTTGACTAGTTTGACTGGTAAGTCTTTCTTTTATTTATTATGTAGCCCATGGTACATAATAAATAAAAGAAAGGTACATCATTATCTACACTGAAGGTTGTTGTAGGATTAGGCAGAGAGAAAGAACAGCCTAAATAACAGCACTGTCTTGAGAGCTTGTTCATTGCTGCCTGTTAAGGGTGATCTTTCTCCCTCCCCTCCTCAACCTTCTGCACTGTCTCATAGCTTGGTCTGGAAGGTTTTCCAGGAATTTGAGGATGCATGGGAGTGCCATGTGGCATTTTCTCCCTCCTGGTTCCACTGACAGAATGATTTCCATCAGATAAGTAGCCCCACAACATCCTCACTCAGCAACAGAAAAATGACAAGTCTTGTCAGTATTCAGTCAAATGTAGCACTCAGTTTAACATAACAAATAAAATAAAAGCTGAAGTGAAGAATCCTATTCAGAATTATGGGGATGAGCAAATCCCTTTCTGCTTCCTGGTCTTTACTCCCAATGTCAATGCTTTGCCTGTGGGATTTTGCTACCAGTGATTCTGGCCTGCATCAGTTCTCTCTCTTGCACGAAGAATTATACTCCCACAGAAGAACGGTTAGCTCAGGCTCACACAGATGAACCACTTCTTCACATGACTTCATGAGGGCACTGACAGCATCATGTGCCCATTTTTGTCTCCATTACTCAACATATGCCTATGCAACATGCATTGATTAGTCACTAACACCATATAGTCTTTCCCACATTCCCCCTTTTTTCCTCATGCACATTACTAGATCTTTAACAGCACTTTGAAAGAAGACTACTGTTTCAAAGGTTTCCACTTATGGCTTATTAACCATGATTTGCCTTGTGTACACAGGATGCTTCAACCTTAGTCTAGGTTTGACAACATAAACGATAGCTATGCTGGTAAGAAAAATGGCCATATCCTGATTTATCATTTGATCCCAATTTCATTTTATTGCAGAAGCAAAAGACTCTTCTAAGCACTAGTCCTGTTCTGAGCTTTTTGATTAATTTGTATCACCAGACTCCTCCCTTGCCATTCGTATCACATAAAGTGTTTATATAATCTTGTTTAACAAGCTTGTATATTTTAGCTGTGTATTTCCTACATTTATTATCATGTAAATGTCTCCTGATGATGGATTTCTTGCAGACAGATTTCAACACTAGCTTTATGGAAGAGAAAAATGAATTATATATTGGGGTGAAGAACACCTGTATATTGGAATATAATTTTTTTATCAAATTGTGTGCTTACCACGAACAACAAAGCAATAATGTTTAGGCCATACCTGTAGTGCCACCTACAAGACAATTTCTCCAGTAAGAGCTTTGACCTTTCATGGCTTGTTAGTAATGGAAAGATTATTATAAAGCCTATCACATAGAAAATGTACCCTGAATTCATGATGACAAAGTTAGTTTGTTTCTTGCTGTTTCCAAACATCTCTGTTGTTTCAAAACCAACACTAATTTTTGTCAATAACTTGCAGAAGCTTTCACACACTAGTTAGTGCTAAATATTGGGCAAAACTATAATGGTTCAGCTACCTAGAATAATTAGTTCAAGGGGGTATTCAGAACAGTTTCTGGAACATTCAGGCACACTATCTCTTTTTCCCACTTACCTTATAACAGTTTTTGTACATATAATATATTGTTGCTGATGGCTGCCTTCGAGTTGTTTCTGGCTTGTGGTAACTTTAGCACAGATTTTTTTTCTTGGCAAAATTTATTCAGAGGGGATTTGCTTTTGCCTTCCTCTGAAGCTGAGAAAATATGACTCACCCAAGGTCACACAGTGGGTGAGTGGTCCAGTGGCCAAGGAGGGATTCGAATCCCATTTTTCAGAGTTATAGTCCAATGGTGAAATCCCTACACTACACTGGGTCTCATACAGTACATTACATAATTGCTATGGAATTCCGGACCACTGTTCTAACAGATGACAACCTGAATTTCACCAATTCAAGAGTGATTATATCCAAACAGCTGTACTATATCACTTGAGTCTAGGTGACCAAGCCAGATATTTCAGGACACAGCAAGTTCCAGTTATTCAAGTTCCCAGCCATTTCCTTTGTTATCAGTTAGTAACGTATATTTTCAGAGAAACTTCTGATAAGAAGAAGACAATGCAGGTTACTTCCTCACCAAAAGGACTAGCTACAGGTTACTGGGCAATGTGCCATCTGGTGGGTTTCCTCTTATATCAATACACCATCCCTTCGGATTACCTAGGAGGGGTGAAAACTATTGCTGTACAGAGACTATTTCATTTGATCTGCTTGTCAGCAGCAGAACAGGAAGCCTTCACTGTGACTGTTCTTGTGTTCTCCCCACAAACAGTATGTTATCTGGTAGCTGTAGTCCAAGTAACTAACTTCTCCAAGCTCTGGTTGTCTTACCAAATTCAACGTTTCTTTTGACAGCTCCAACTATTTAAATATACCATATCCAATAGGGTTGTTAACTTTGACCTTTGATAGTCAGTGTTATTCACTGGATGGTAAAACAAGTTTCCCCTCTTTGGTTACCCTGCCTATAAAATAAAAGTCATAATAGCATGCCTTGCAAAATGCAAGAATGAATGAGAATAATACTGCAATGAACAACTCAGTAAGTGGGAGTGCTTAGGACAATTTTTTCAGCACAAGGCTTCGGGTATCTTTTTTGTTTTTTTGGTGAATTTATTTTAAAGACCCTTTTTCTGGCAAATAATGAAAAGAAAATCCAGCATGCCAAACACATTATGGTTGTGGGAGCACTGGGAACTTGCCAGAAACATTCATAAAAGCTGATTCCATGTTGCTTTGCCTCCATGGGACAGCTGACTAAAAGTTACTTTGTGTGCAGAAATGGCCATATGAATTGCCCTAAGGCTGTAATCTAGCAACCAACTATGCATGTTAATCTCATTGACATAAACGGCACTTTCATGTTCATAAATTGGATGCCCTTCAGCATAAGGAGATGCACATAAACTAGTGACAGCTGTTGCAACTGAGGCATGGAAAGGCCAAACCAGAAAAGAGCTACGGTGTGGTGGTGCGTTTTCTCATCCTCTCCCATCTATCCACACCTCTTCAAGTTGTCGACATGTTCTTGTTAACAGAGGCTAAATATAATCAACTTGCAAAGCATTCTAACCATCATATATGCAAAGGAGTCTAGCTGAATTTGAATTTAAAGAAACTGTGGTTTATATCTATACCTATATCTGTAGCTAAACAGATAAATGCTTTTTTCCCCAATGTATATCACTAAACGTTTATTTACATTGACTATTCATCTGCTATGTTAATGCCTGTTTTACATACTTTGGAAATATCTTTTGCAGGCTTCTCTAAATATACAGAGTTTTATGTCAAACAGAAACTTATGTAGGTATGAACAGTTTCTTCCACGTCTTTTCTCTTATTGTGCCACGGGTCTGCTCTCCTCTGCATTTCACTCCTATTGAATTTTAGCCTTTCTGCTTTAGAACTAGACCACAGTTCATTACAACTTTCCATTTCCCTATGGAAAGTAAGTACACATATTGTTGAAACAATGCAAAAAGACATCTCAATAAAGTCAAAGCATATGTGACTGCAACAAGATTCTTTTTATGCAATGTTTTAATAGTGCACACACAGAGTCTTGCCCACTCACAGAATACCAGCCAAAAAGAATCTTGATACAGCTACATTTTGACTATCATAATGAGCAGAAATTGTGACAAGTCATACATGCTCAATACTTTGTAAAATGTTACTGTGTGTCTTCATATCTTTCCTGATTTGTGGCCATCCTTAGATGACTTTATCATGTTTTTTTTCTTGGCAAGATTTGTCCATAGGCAGCTTGGCCCTGTCTTCCTCTGAAGCTGAGTGTGACTTGCCCAAGGTCATCCAGTGGTTTTCCATGCTGAGCAGGGATTTGTACCCTGGTCTCTCAGAGTTCTAATCCAACATTCATAGTACTATACCACATTCACTCTCACTTTGCACAATATTAGTAAATAAAAAGTGGATATAGGCAAGATGCATTAGTTCCATCTGAGAGAGTCGGGACAATTCATAATTTGACAAACGAGAAGAAATTTAGTTCATGAGAATGCTGGAAGAATCCCTAACTAACTCATTTCTCTTCACTGGCTCTCAATTAAGTGAGAAGTGGAATCGCATCATTTTTAATGTGGATCTTTGTACTACTTTGTCAGTTACTATTCTGTATAGATTGTGAAAACTATCTCTTTATTTATTCATTCTGCTTCCTGTTTTTAACCATTTCATAGACTGTAAGAGGACTTGTCTTCTTATGCCATGACTAAGGTCCTTATCACTGTTATACTGCTATATTGCCCTTTAATTTCCATGGCAGCATCCTGTGGAATTCTAGGGTTTATAGTCTACTGAGGCCCAAGAGCTCTGTTGCTGAGAATTCTAAATTCCCCTAAACTGCAAACTCCACAATTCCATAGGACATTACCATTCAAGTTCAATATAGCATAGTGTAGTATGATAAGCTCTAACTCATTTTTTTGATATCTTCATCTAACAGCAAAAAAGAATTCTGTGTTGCCTCAGTTGTATTGTCTCAGAGGCAACCTGGCCAAAAAAAAAAAAAATTAAAAAAAAATCAGTTGACAGAATGAGTTGGAATATGAAAGTAGTGAAAAGTGGTAAAATAAATACATTTATTCTGTAAAAATGAATTTTGTGCATAGGTTCAACTTTGAGTACTGAGCCTTCTTCCATGGAAACCAAAGGGTAGTCTCATAAAGTAATGATTTGGTGACACAAAACAATGAATCTATGGCAAGGGTGAAGAACCTTTGGTTTTCCAGGTGTTTTAACCTCAGTTCTCACAAATCCCTGTCAGCAAGGCCCGTAATAATATATTGTGGGAATTGTAGCCCAGAAGAACTGATGAGATTCTTCATTCGAAACTATGTGGTGGAGTTTTTGGTTTAAACCCTACTGTTTGTATTTTCAAGAGCAGACCCACTGAATCAGTTGGATTTACCTAAGTGGTGATTCACTATTGAACAATTGATTTAAAGGGTCTATTCTAATTGGGACTAACCGATAGGATTCCAGCCTACATGTGCTAGTCATGATCTGAAATACTAGTTACCATTAGGCTATTCAGTATTACACAAAAATTCAACAAGTCTATAAAGCTGGCACTGAAAAAAATGATTATACAAGAGTTGTGGAGGATCTGACAAGCAAGTTCTAATAAAAGCCCCCATAGAAGCAGTTTGGAATCTTCTAATGGGAGCTTTTGTGATTTGATCAGTAATCTTCATTGCTGAGCAATATAACATGGTATCTGTTCCTCTACTACTATGATCAAACCACTACAGAGGGCCAAAAGAAGAAGGTTGCTCCCAGCTAAAGTACTGTAATCACAGTGAGTCAACAGGAGCTTAGAGATCAACACTTACTTAAGTTTGGTTAATTCAGTAGGATCACTTTAGGTGAGATGAACAATTGTATGGAGATGCAAACTGTTAAGTTCTCATATCTAATGCAGACCTATTCTTCCCTTGAAGATCCAATCCCTTCGTTACCCAGCCCTGCTTCCCTTCATAAAGTGGAGAGAAAAATACATGATGTCATCTCACAGAATTAGCAGAAACAGATTCCCCACCTTCACAGAGTCTAGCAGGGAATGTGATATCAAAAGCAGAGTCAGCAGGTGTGGTGCTTGTCTCCTTTTCATCACAAAGGAAAGGGACTTATGCAAGTCCTCAAACTGTAAAATCAAATGACAAAATCTGAAATCAAATAACAAATTTGTTGTTGTCCTTCAAGTCATTTCCGACTTATGGCTACTGTTAAGGCAAACTTATTATGAATTTTTCTTGGCAAGATTTGTTCAGAGGTTTACCACTACCTTCCTGTGGTTGAAAGAGTATGACTTGCCCAAACCCACACAGCATGCTTCCATGGTTAAGTTGGGGATTTGAACCCTAGCCTCCCAGAGTCCTAATCCAGTAGCTACACCACTACATCATGCTGGATCTCTCTGTTCCTAAATACCTCTCTATAAATTGGGGGACAGACAATTCCTGTATTAGGTACGTGCATTGGTTTTAATGTAAATTTCTAACAGGATATGGGGGCATATTATGGACTTGTGAAAGACTACCTCAGCAGCCTATGTTTCTTTGCCAGTAAATCAAAGAGTCTTCATTTCTTACCAAGAGTTATTTTGTCATGCAACAATTTTCCCGTCAATGAAGAAGCAGAAAGACTCTCTGGAGATAATCATTCTTCAATTTTTGATGCCATAGATTTTCCCTATTTTTCTGTGACTCATACTGTTCTCTTGGTGAATTCAGAGAGTGGGAGAAAGAACTAGCACTTGTTCTTTCAGCAGACCTTTCATCACTCTCCAACATTTTTTCATTACTGTACCCAATTTATCACTCAGAAAACAGAGATGTGGAGGAGGGGGAGCTGTAGACACTGAACCTTGGAGATATATTTGTTGCCTGTGGCTTGATGCTAGTAAAAGGGATGAAAAAGAGGAAAATAAGGCTGCCATTTCTGTTGATTTGTTTCCCAAAGCCTGGATTCAGAGGTGGAGAACGGAAGGAGCTAAAAACCAATCATATGATATAATACTTCTAACTAAGCACATTTATCAGTCAAGCCTTTCAAACCTCCTGACTCAATTATAATGGTTAAAAGCCATTTATCATGACAGGAACACAGGATTTGGCATATCTGATTAGATTACTGATCCATCAGTTTGACCTCTTCAAGACACACACGCCAAACACTTGCTTGTCAGAGACTGAATGTGTAAGGCTGCACCTGTTGCACACTTTTTTCACCCACTCACCCAAAAACCCAGGAAGGGTTACATCATGACCCTGCTTCAACTGCTGAATTTTACTGAGGTTTCACATACTGCTGTCCTTCACTAGCCACTCTCTCCAGTCTTGTTTCTTCTATCTATTTTCTTGCTGTGGAAAATCAGTTAAGGAGAGAAAGATGGAATAGCTGCACAGTGCTTTCTAATTAGTAGTGTGAGAAGCCTTCCATCTGGAAATGCCCCAGAATTAGATCCTCCCTGATTAATTAGGGAGACTTTGATTTGTATGGGGAGCTTCTTTGAGCAGGATTGTGCCTTGCATTGTTTGCAAAGCAGGATTCAAACAGTAGGTTCTGCTTGAAAATACTCACCTCTGTTTCAACTATATTTTCATTCAATCCATATTTTAAAATCAGATTTATTAGTGCTGTGTTTGTGATCAAATATATGTTGCATGCTCAATAAAGCCAGGCCTCTTGGTCAACTGATTCTCTCTTGAGCATATGTTAACTCTGTTCTGTCGCTTATTCTCTTCCTTTGAACTACAAAGCCCCATTTAATCCCATTTGAAGGCTGAGCTTATGACAGACCAAATTAGTTATTTTTTCCCCTTTAAATTATACTAGCATCCAACATTACCTTTTAGTGTGAAAATACACAGACTGCCAAGTGATGCTCAGGTGCCATCATTATTCCAAAAATATATCAGGCTTCTTATACTGGAAGAAAGAAATATTTTGGTGTTTATTATTAATTTCTACAGTGGCCTAAGAATATTCAGAGTAATTTTAAGAGTGGGTAAAAATCAGCTGACTCCAGTTTCTCTTTCCCAATTGCAAATAGCAAATAAGATGTAGCTACTTCAATGATATTTCAGGGGCTCAGCATTCAGACCCAAAAATTATCTAGTGGAACGGTCAAGATTACTACAGTGGTAGAGTCTTTTTTTACTTTTCCTCCCTCCCTCCCTTTACTTTAATAGAGGGGTGGGCAACAATGTGAGGCTAAAGGTCTGCATCTGGACATTAGGAGGCTTTGGGAGAGCAGTATCCCCAACAACAACAATAAAAAACCCCTCTATTTTAAGTCTGATGTCCCCAAACACACACTATGGGTTGTGGGGGTCATTTTGACATGTTTTAGGGCCTCTCAGTCCATTTTAGGCTCAGGAGAGGCCTCCCCCCAAAAAAACATGAAGTTACCCAGAAGTCACTACCAGTTTTTAAAAAGTCCTTTCCTGGACTTAAAATGGACTGGCGGCAAAAATGTGGCAAAACTGCCCTCACATCCCCTAGAGGGTCTGTGGTGGCAAAGTTGAACCTCCACTCCTGTGAGGCTTTGAATGCCACGAAATAAACCTTGAGGAGCTCTGTGCAGCCCTGGGGCTGCTCTTTGCCCATTGTAGTCCAAGCACCGCAAATAATGTAAACACTACAAGCTGAAAACCCTCCCTCCGCACAAGCCTGGCTTGAAAGCTGACAGAACTAAGTATTCAGAAAGCATCTGGTATATTATAAAACCAGCTGCTGTGACTGGTCCAAAGCATTTTCACTGGAATAGGACCCTTGGTTAGCACTAGCAGTGGCTCTAAATGGCATCCTCTCTCCAGCTTCTTGGAAGCTCCTCTTGCCATAGTCTCTCACCAAACGTAGGTAACAAACTCCAGTGCTAATTGAGGTACCATTTAATTTTTATGGCAACTTGCTTTTACTTTGATTGCTCTTGGGAGTCTTAGAATCTCCAAACCAGAGGATTTGAGGACTGAGCACATTTGCTCACCATGGTTGAAAGACCTATTAAATTCTCCCCCCCTCCCACACACACACAGAAAAAATGCACACACAGTGGAATAGTGAATGAACACATGCAAACCTGGCACAAACTAGAAACAGAATAATTTATTCAGTGGTACACCAGAGGATCAGACCCATTATTTGTTCCCTGGCTGTTATGTTGAAAACTTTCTGTTATTTCAGTGCTGGGAACAAGCCTCTACATAGCCGAAGAACCCCTCATTACGGGGGTCTCCTCCCCTGCTCTGTCTCTTTCATCATGTGGTGTGAGAAGATAGGCTTCTCTTGTCTCTTTTACCTCTTTTGGCCCACACCGATTCTATTCCTTTGAAAAGCTAAGCTTGCTTGGGCAAGTTGCAGCAGAGAACTGTTTTAATTCAAAATTGAATGTGTGTTGGCTAGACTTACAGACTTATTCCAAAGTGAGATGTGGATTTCCAAAATGGTAGCAGTGTTTATATTCTGCATCTGTCTGTTCTACAAGTCTTCCAAGCCCAAAATTTCCCTTCATCACTAAAGACCTGTTGTTCCCTTTTATTCTCTTGTGTATAAGCATTCAGTGGTTTATTACAGGTGTGTGTATCAGAGAGAGAGAGAGCACACATGTCTGGACTGTATTTCAAAAGATGAGCCAACCAATGAACAACCTTGTCATGTTCATCCTTGTCACACAAAATAATGATGACTCAGAATTGCATTTGTTAAAAAAAAATGAAGCAAGTGAGAAATGTGCATTTTAAAACTATTTTGGATGGGAGTGGGATAAAATCTTGAAAAAATTAATTGTACACATACACAAAATGACACACATATGCAAAATAAAGACAGGTATGGAGGTTTTTGTGAAAAAGAAGAGGTGAGTAAAGAGTAAATGTAAGAAAGCAAAGCATTTTAGAAATGATAATTGTTGTATGTATTATAAATATTTTTATAATGTTATAAATAAAATATTTTAAATGCTCTAAAAATCTTCTACAGAACATGCCACAGTAGCTCCTGAAATATAGCTTGTTCATGCACACACATATAAAACACTGTATGCACAGTTCATGTGTTCTCCTGTGGCTGTATTTTCATCCATCCAAAAGAAGTATTCACTAATTACTCTAGTCCCAGATGTTACATTTGTGTCTAAATGGAACCTCAAACCTTTTCTTTCTCAGTTGGGAATGCTTAGAAGCACTGCAAAGGAAATTGAAGCTGTAAGTGCAAATATCCATTTGCACTTGATTTTCAAGGATAATTTGGAAAGCTACTTTTTTTCAAAGTAATTGGTCTGTTGTGAATGGGGATAGAAGTTACAGTCTGGCTCATTCTATTTTTTTTTTTTTTTGCACTTTTCTGTGAAACATTGCCACACTCTGGAAGAGCCAGGGAAGTCCCACAGAGCCAACAGTAAGTGCCACATCATCATGAACACCATGTCCTGAGATCTTAGTCTGCCATATTGCCAGGAACAAGGTAACAAGCTTTGCATAGCATCAGATGGTTGGTGTTTATTTCTGTACACATTTGCACACATTTTACACATTTCCAGTGTATCAACTGTAATCTGTTTTCCTACTGACCAGTGTTTTGTGCACATTTTTCCATTTATTTATATACATTTTTAGTGGCACATATTTACTAGTTTAAAAGAAAAAAAAAGGTGATATGATGCCAGTGACTTCTTCTCAGTGAAGAGCAACTGAAAGATATACACACAGGCTCTTTCCACACGGGGGTAGTAAAACGGTGTAGAGCGACCTCTGTCAGAGGTCGTCTACACCATGGAGTGGATTGGGGCGGACTACTTTAGCGTAGTTCCACACCCCAATCTGCACAGGAGCAACAAGAAGTGGTGGTGCCATGTGTTTTTTAAAAACCACTTTTGAGGAGGTTTTTAAAAAGCACGGAGCGTGCAGCCCCGTCGCAGTGCCCGGTGTAGATTTGCAGGCATGCGCAAGTGCGTGCCTGCAGATCTGCCGGGCGCAGGCTTCCGGCTGGCGAGCTTCTCCGGTTGGTGGAGAGCCTCCGCCAGCTGTAAGCCGCCAGTTTGGACACCGCAGGACGCTGAGGAGTGTGGAGCAGTGAACTCGCGCTGCTCCGCGTGGCGACGAACTTACCTGGTTGCTAGTAAGCTCCGTTTCCGCACGTTTTATCCCATTTCTCCCTCCATGTGTGAAAAGGGCCACACTTTCACTGATAGCCTATCAGCCTCAGAACATGATAAATTCATTAAATATCTTGCTTAATGTGAGCTTCTTTTCTATCTCTAATGGAAGTACAGTGTTTTCTCCTTCCAAAATCTGTTGTGGACAATTTGCAATTTGGGGATGTTCCTTTATTAAACAATACAGTTTTTAACATGGACCTTAGAGACAAAACAGTTGATTTAAGCATCAGTCCTAAAACTATCTATTTTCCACAAGCTCAACTGAAGTCAATGGAAATTACTGCTGAGATGCATAGGATTATTTTGTTGCTTTCTCTTGTAGCTATTATTCATTCTTATTAATTTATTCTCTGACCCCTTCCTCCCAAGGATGGAATGGAAGGCGGCTTACAAAATATGAAAACATCTCAGTTAAATACAATATTAAAACATATCTTAATGTAACTGTCCATTAAACTGTCCACTTTTTGAAAAAAATCACCATAATAAAATGTTAAAGCATCTCTATTTAAATTCAATGAGTGACAGATGGTCTGCTGAATAAAAAATTCTGGATCTATCCTTCCAGCAGAACAACAGGGAAGCAGGGGCCATTCCATAGTCTAGGAATGACTACTGACAAGATTCTTCTGTATTTCCATCAAATGTATCTCTGGGACAGAGAGAAGGGCTGAGAAGGGCTTCTCTGGAACATCTTCAAAAACAGGTAGGTCCATACATGGAGACATAATCATTCAGATAACCCAAGACAGGCTGTGCAGGGCTTTATGGGCCATAAACAGGTCTTTGAATTGTTTCCCAGAAATGAGTAGTAGTAGAGCTATTGTAACATGAGAATTATATGTTCCCTGTAACCCAGTCAACAGCCTGGCTGCAGCATTCTGAATCCTCTTCAAAGGCAGTCTCTTTTAGAATGTGTGATAGTGGTGCTTCTCAAGGTATCTCATGTGGTAGACTGGAATCCCTCTCCCTTTTATGACAGGGATTGGTATCTGAAGCCTGGGTGGCGCAGTAGTTAAATGTCGGTACTGCAGCCACAATGTTGTGAGTTCAATCCTGCAGGACTCCAGGTTGACTCAGCCTTCCATCCTTCCATAGGTCAGTAAAATGAGTACCCAGCTTGTTGGGGGGCAATTAGCTAAACACAATGGAGTGCTTTGCATTGATAAGTGGTATAGAAATGTAACTGCTATTGCTATTGCTGTATATTTGTGCTGTATTCATATTCATATTCACATACTTTCTAGGAAGCTGGCCATGGGCTGGCAGACAACGACCTGTACATTGTCACCAGTCTGTAAACCACCACTTGGAGTATCATTGTGGATGTAATGAAGGTATGTGCCACTGTAGCCAGATATAACATTCACAAGAATGGGCACAGTTCTTCCACAGGCTTTAATTTTGCAAAACCCTCCTTCTCACTGCTGAAATTTGGGGATCCAAATTCACTGATAAATCCAGGGATGAATCACTACTCTAGCCACCATTCCATATGTTTTCTCACCAGAAGTCCTCTAATAAATCAGGAAGATAATTTTGGTCCCAGTCCATGGTAGCTGAGGCCCTTTCCACACGGGGGTTAAAAAACGGTGTAGAGCGACCTCTGACAGAGGTCGTCTACACCGTAAAGTGGATTGAGGTGGACTACTTTTGCACAGTTCCACACCCCAATCCACGCTAGGGCGACCAGAAGTGGCAGCACCTTGTGCTTTTTAAAAACCACTTTTCTTGAGGTTTTTAAAAAGCACGGGGCGTGCAGCCGCGTGCAGCCCTGTCGCAGCGCCCGGTGTAGATTTGCAGGCATGCGCAAGGGCATGCCTGCAGATCTGCCGGGGGCGGGCTTTCTGGATGGCAAGCTTCTCCGGTTGGTGGAGAGCCTCCGTCAGTCGTAAGCCGCCATTTTGGGTGCCGCAGGATGCTGCAGGATGCCGAGGAGTGTGGAGCAGCGAAAACGCGCTGTTCCACATGGCGACGGACTTACCCAGTTTCAGGTAAGCTCCGTTTTAGCGTATTTTCGCCCGTTTCTTCCTCCGCGTGTGGAAAGAGCCTGAGACTCAGGATAGAATGTATCATAATCCTGACAATGTGTCCATTTCAGAAGTCAACCAGAGCTTCAACAGAATTGCCTTCTGAGGACACAGAAAACTCCCCAAGAACTGTCAGAAAACCATCTGGATCTATCAGCCACTGTTAGAGAACCATCTTAATCAGCCCCTTGTCCCTGTCAGTGACAGGGTCCCAGCAAATATTATAGTTATTTGTCCATATAAACAAGATTAGTGTCTCCTCACACCACAGAGTTCTCTCACACTCACATTGCAGGAGTACGTCCTGCAATATAAATAGAGCCAGATATCAACGGGGGCATTGAGTGACATTGAGAAGATGATATCCTGAACCACTACTAACAAAGCAGTGAAAGAAAAGATACTCCAACATGACCTGCTCCAACACCCCCTTACAAGACCAGCCTGGTTAGCTTGGAAACGGAGGGTTTTGTACAGGAAGATCTTTGTACAGAAACAACTTTTTTAATTGTAACAAACACATTAAGAAATTCAGTATCCATGGATTAAGCCCTCTCTGTTACCTCTTGTAAAAAGAATACTTCAATCATATACTATGAAAGCAAATTCATCCCTCCATTCCAGCCCAGCTTGATTTTGTTCATCTCCATTTTCATTTCCTATGGTAAAGGTCACTTAATAACATTTAGTGTGGGTTGAAAATGTAGATACAGATGATATATACTTTGTCCATAGCTCCCTCTTAGCTTAGCATTTGTATGGTGTGAAACGTACTCTCCTTCTCGTCCTTCAACAATTATAGAAGATGGGTTTACATTATAGACAGTGAAGAAGGAGGAACTGAAGATAAGAGTTTGTGATTTGCCAGACTTCATTAAGACATCTGAGGCAGCTGCATTCTGCACGACTGCTGTCTAGCCACTATGTTACACTGTATCAGGGATGTAAAAGCTTCATTTATTTCATTCTCTCACACAAGAATCAATTTTCTTTCTTTCTTTTTTCCAAAAAAAAAAAAAAACTTAATCAGCAAGAGGTTTTGGTGTAGTTTATTGTCTATTTTGAACTTTAGGACTTTTTAATGAACATTTCAGTTATGCAAATAACATTTTTAAAAAAACAAAAAACAAAATCTCAGAGCTTTAAACAGAAGATGATCCATTTTGTGTAAAAAGAAACATTTGTGCATGGAATCTTGTTTTGTTAAAAAAAAAGTTTTGCAGTAAACCAACAGAAAATAGGGAAAATAATGTGGCAGGGGGAAATGTTGGTCTTCTTAATCTTATAGACGTGTGAAACATTTCATCGTTGCTGACAGTTTTCCTCTTGGAGTATGTGTCAACATACTCTTTCTCACTGAGAATTTTTTTTAAAAAGATTTTTTTAAAAAGTACTCCTTCATTACATTACTTGCAGTGTTTGGCATTGTCTCAACACTTTTATATTTGCCCATATAGCAATATGCCTTGGTTTTGAAAAGAAATATAATAAAATAAAATAAAATAAAATAAAAGCATAAACCTATGATACTGCTTATTAGGGCCAATGAATATTTGATTTGTGAACAAATATCAGTAAACCACAGATTAGATTATTCAGTTTGATTAGGGAGAAAACTTTGCCCAATGGAAATTTAGATGCCAGACTCTCTGTATGAGGTGGTCTTCCTAAGGCTAAAACTGTAGTAATATTGGCTCTCCCTTTGAGGTGGGAAAAAAAGAACTAGATATTTCAATGAGGCATTAGCAGACATCAAAAAATCAGTCTGGCTGTGAAAGCAGTGAAGAGAGAAAAATTAAATCCCTTTTTCTGAATGCTTTTCACATGATCTGCTGGCCAGTATCTACCAGAGAAGTTGCAATTGTGAAGGTTGGCTAGGTCTACATTCAAGCTGCCAATTGGAACTGGAGGAAAAACATCCCAAATTAGGCAAGGCTTGGTACTGCTGTTAGTTAATTTTCCTGCCAGAATGGAGTTAATCTCCTTTCCTCTCACTTTAATGCTCTTAACGAGTCATGCACTTAAGAGCATATTTTCCTTTGTTGGAAAGGACACATCTGACACAAAGCTACTGTTCACAGAGGCCAAAGCAATGAAGCATTGGGGCAATAAATGGGGAATTGTAGGGAGCCAGCTTCTCCCTCTCTCTTTTTCTCCCAGAACACTATTCACAGAGTGATAGAACTGTGGGGGGAAAGGTAACCCATACCCAATCTAGCCCAGTTTTCAACATTCAAATACAATATGCTCACTAAGAAAGATCACCATGAAAGGAAAGGAAATGAAGCCTATACACACATATCAAATAAAAACATCAAATGATGGTGCTAGTTAAGAACAAGTCACATCCATGTGGCACCTTTAGATATTCTGTACAAAGTACATGGTTCAGGATGCCTCCTAGATGCTTCCTAATCAGAGCTTGGAAATAACACATTAGGCTTAACTATTAATGTGAGTTTTAGAGTAATGACTTCCCAATGACCCCAGTTTTTTATTTTAACATAATGAGGGCTGAACCCGTTGGGAAACAAGGCATAATGTTAATGAGGTTTGCCTCATTAATAGTTATGCCTGCTTTCTAAATAACCCCCTTCTAAATGGGAGTGGAGAAGGAAGGAAATAAGAGGCTAATCACGTGGTTCAAGTGCTGGCTCAGGAGTTGCTGTTGAGGCAGGCAGCAGGAGAAAAAGGGAGAGAGGCAGCCAAGCAAACTAAGCACAGAGAATGGAGTGGATGAGGAAGGATGCTCAAAGGATGCACAGATACAGACAGCAGGAAAAAGACAGAGCTCTCTGAAGCTGACCACTGAGATGGGAGGAGAGCATAGGACGGAAAAATACTTGTATACAGAAAGGGAATGCAGGTGAGAAAAAAAGCAAAGCAAGGAAACTTAGCACTGAGAGTGCATTGAATAACAGAGGATGATAAGTGTGGGCAGTCAAATAAAGAGGAGGAAGTATCATTTAATGAGCAAAGATGGCAATCAGAGATAAGATGCCTGGGAAAATTGGGCTGTGGTGGGAGGAAAGGAAAAGAAGATATTACATGAGCTTTACAGTTGCCAGACAGCCTATGATGTCTTCAAAAAAGAAATGCTAACACAAAGATTAATGGGGCCCATTAATTGTTTCCCTACTACAGTTAATGTAAATGGATTAGATTTTTGAGCTAACTGATGATAAACATAACAAATTAGTCCTTGTTGAGTAATGTCGCAAGCTCGGTTTCTACTGCTACCAATCAAAAGGTGTGATGCAACTATTCTTTTTTTTTTTATCTCCTAAGTAGATTTTGTTGTGTGATACAAATACGGGAGATTCATGTGAAATATGGGAAATATGTAAAGATAGAGCACAACATCATTCAGACCCACCATAAAATTCAGTGAATAAGGCAGAGGGATTATGAATAAAAGCTTTACTTGGAATAAAAATCTCATTTGGAAAAGTCTATGATTAGAGCACTTTGTGACATTTTAAAGACCTTAAAAGTAGATGCATCAGATCCCATGGAGTGCCAGTTAAATGGAAAGCTTTGCAAGAATTTTTGTGCAAGCCTGAATAGGGGACACAGTTAGCCAACCTGGTGGCAGCATGGGCAATCCCAGCATTCAGCTGGGAGCTTGCCAGTCTGTTGGCCAATCAGTAACCAATGTGGTTAAGGAGGGGAGCTGTATCCAGGTGCTGTTGCACTACTGGGGAACTGCTCACAGAAGGAGATATTAGATACTTCTGTGTGAGACAGCATGTAGAGTGGTTTGACTATTATACTAGAAGTCTGGGAGGGCAGGATTCAAATCCCTACTTGATTGTGGAAACTCAAGTGGAAAACCTGTGGCTGAATGTGGGCAAAGGGCACACTCTCAAAGGAAGGCAATGGCAAACCCCCTCTGAACAATCTTGCCAAGAAAACCTCATGATAGTCACCATAAGTTGGAAATGACTTGAAGGCAATTGGAAACTTGAATTCCTACGCAATCTTGTAAAAGTGTTTTAAAAAATACCCTTAAAAAACAGTAATGCTAGGAATTTTTCAAAAGTTTTAATTGACATCATCTTTCATGAACTGCAACTTACTTCATCATATGTGTTTGAGAAAGCAGGTGGCAGTCCATGAAAGCTTATGCCAAATAACTGTTGCTAGGGTTTTAAGGTGCAACATGACTCTTTGATATTTTTGCTGTGACAGACTACCACTGCAATTCCCTGGAAACTTAAAAAAACAAAACAAAATATTTTTATATAGCTCAGAAACAAAATAAGTCTTCTAGACTCAGGACTGCAACTTACGGGAAAGTGGTTTAACCATTTCCTCTTTGCTGATAGTTACCCTGAAAACTACTCTCTCATGCTGCGGTACATTCCTCCAAGAGAGACTTGGGTAAGGCGGAAAGTAGTAGCAGGCAGGGAGAGCAATAAGGAGCAAGCAGCACTGAGAAAAGGAACCCACACCAAATGGCTGTTTTTGCCTTGATCCTGCTTTCTTTTGTTTGAGCAGGGATGACTGCATCAGACTCTCACTTCAAATTTTCACCTCATCCCTAGTGCGCATGGCATTCCCATACACATAGTCCCCACAGCATATGTGGTTTCTGTGGAAGTGTTAATGTAAAAAAAATTGCCTATTGCCTCATTTGTTGTTGTTGTGTGCCTTCAAGTTGTTTCTGACTTATTGTAACTCTAAGGCAAGCCCATCAAGGGGTTTTCTTAGCAAGGTTTGTCCAGAAGTGATTTGCTATTGCCTTCCTCTGAGCCTAGAGAGTATGAGTTTCCAAAGGTCAGGTTTTCATTGCTGAGTGGGGATTTATACCCTGGTCTCTCCAAGAGTCTTAGGCCATTTCCGCATAGTGCCGCTATCCTGTGATGAGGCTGGATTGGCAGCAGTCCATGAGTTGTGCTTTCGCATGGCACCATTATGGTCCCACTGACAATGCGTTTCTACCCATTGTGATTGCAGGATATTCGCTCAATGGAAAAAATCCATTAAGCACCCGGAATCATGTATTGCTCCCATCACTGCTGGCCACGTGGAAGGGGTGGAAGCACAGCAAGGAAAAAAGGCTGGCTGCACTTCAGAAGGAAGGTGCATGTCACTTGTGCTCCCTTCTGCAGGAAGTTGACCAAGTGTGGAGGGGAGTGTTTGTGTCACACTCCCATCCCAGCAGGAGGACGACAGGAACCAGTAAGGTGGGGAAATGGCCTTCTCCAGTATTCAAACCACTATACTACTGCTCTTGGGATTGCCTTGTATATAGTATTCTAATTCAACACACTAGAAAAGGGCAGTTTCCCAACAAAGAGAACCACCTTTTTGAAGAAGGTCCCATGTATTGGGCAATGATGAATAACACATGCAGAATTTACAGTGCAAATAAATAATCCTTGGAAAACCTCTGATTAACAGAAGATGATTCACAACAGACAGGCAAACAATACACACACACGTGCACGTACACACACACATATATACACACATACATACACACATATAAAAATTGTGAGTACAGGAGTCTGAGCTCCACCTTTGTTTCATTATATACTTTAGTTATCTGGCTTCATAATTGGTTTTATTTTATTTATGGGACCACTTCTGACTTCTTTCTTATATTGATTGCTTTTAATCAAGTTGCAGAAGAGTCAGGAGTCTAGAGCTGTTGTTATTGTATCATAAATCCACAAGGATACTTTCATGTTCTCCCGCGAGGCTCCATGAAAAGCGATATCCACCCTCCTAGCATTAACTAGCAGAAAAGCATGCTGTAGATTATTAAAACTCTGACTTCCTTCAAGTAATACCCAGCAGGCATGTGAGAGGGGAATCATCATCTAGGTAGTAGCACCTCCAAGGCAAGCTACCTCCCCCTCCTTTTCTTTTTCACCTGTAAGCTTAGCAGTGGTCGAGAGTGGAAAAACTTTAGGGAGAAGAATTCCTGGATCCCTCCTTCTCCAATTCTTCATACACTGAAAATCTCTTCCTCACACTTGCCTGCAAAAAAACATTATTTTCTATCCACAACAGAGTATTGTTGGGGGTTTGGGAATGGAGAGGACATCTGAAGCTTGATATAATGCAGAATACAGGCACTGCCTCCTTTCTCTTCAGTATTTACCACTAGTGGTAACAAACTTAAACAAAACAGAAACAAAACAAAACAAAAAAGAGGGAGAGTAACCTCCAGGGAAGAGAGATGTGAGACCTTTTCATGGTACATAATTATAGCACTATCATTCTATTTTAACTTTCAGGGCAATACCATATGGCATCCAGGGATCTGTGATTTACTGAAGCACTAGAGCTCTAGAGCTCTCTAACTGAGAATTCCAAATACTCCTCCCTAAACTGCAAATACAACACTCAAACCACTACACCAGGCTGGTTGCCAGTACTTTAGAATCTAAGAAAAAGAAGGCTTTGTAGCTATTGCTTTCAGCCTAAAACCAGTGCAAAACTGACAACAATATGTCAGAAGGAAAATCAGCATCACAAGGAGGATCATCACAATGTGATTCTTGATAATACTGCCAGGACGATGTTGACGGTTGATTCTCAATCTTAGGAGCAGACAATGTTGATGGTTGGGTATCCTCTGAAGGTTCTGTTGCTAGAACCTTTTGGAAGAATATTGTAATCTGAAGCTGTTGTTTCTTTCTTTTTATCTGACCAAACTGTTGCTGCAGACATTGTAATCCTTCAGTGATCATAAGGGTGACTTTAATGCTGCATTCTATGCAAGGATCATATTTCTAGTTTTGTCCATGAATGTCTGTGCAATTTGAAACACTTTGGCAAATTTCTTTAATGTCCACAATGGTGGTTCTGCTTCTGTTTCTTCTTCCTCCTCTGATGGCATCTTAACATGTTCCTCTAATTCCTCGTCCAGCAGGTCAGCAAATTCCTCCCCACCCTCACATTGCTTTGCTGCATGAATGATTCTCCTAACTTCTCCATCCACCCCTAGAAGGACCTGAAAATCATCCACAACCTTACTCCACAAGTTTTTCCAGCAGACATGTACAGCTTCTGGTTTTTATTCATCCATTGCAGCTTTGGTGAAGGTCAATGCCTCAGCAGTAATGAAGGATTTCCAGCACTGAATTATGTTCACATTAGGATCTGCATCAAACGCTGTTATAATGTGATTAAATACCAGGTGGGTGTACATAGCCTTGACAAAATGAATGATGGCCAAGGGGCTGAATCAGTGAGGCTCTGTTGGGAGGTAAGAAGACAACATTGACATTTTCATTTTTGTAGCAAATAGATTCAGGATGCCCAGGTGCATTGTCCTGCTGCAATTATTTATTTGCTTCTCAGATGAAGCAATTGGTGAAACCATTCTATAAACAAGATGGCTGTCACCCATTCTTTCTTATTCTCCTGCCAAAACATGGGCAGATAAAGTTTGTTTTTGATTTTAAGAGTGCAAGGGTTCTTTGATTTGCACACCATGCCTGGCTTTATCATATACCCTGCAGAATTACCACATAGGACCAAAGTTAATCTGTCCTTTCATGGTTTATGTCCTGGCACCACCTTTGTAGTTTTATGAATGTAGGCTCTTCCCAGAAGAGCCCAGTTTCATTGCAATTGAACACCTGGTTTGGATGGTAGCCCTTCTCCTCTACCAACTTCCTAAACTGATCTGGAAATGTGGCAGCCACTGCTTCATTGGCAGAGGCAGCCTTGCTGCTCAGTTTTGTGGTTTTAAGTCCAAACCTGTTCCTAAATCTGTGTAACTATCCCCTACTTACAGTAAAAGGCTTAGTGGAAGTTGTTTGAGGGAACGCCCTGCTGAACTCTTTGTACAGTCTCAATGTTTTCTGGTGCAACACATTGATGTTAATGTCTTCTAGCCACATATTTAATGCCTTCTCCACTTTTATTTTTATTTTTTTATTAAGTGCATATCACACACTGTAAAGGTAATTTTTGCAGTTTGAGTTGCAACATTAAAATTAGCACAGATTTTTCATTCTTCAGAATTTCATGGATGGCAGATTCATTCTCACCATAGATCTTACCAGCCTCAGTGCATGTTTTGCTTTCTTTGCCGATTACATCAAAACCTTTCACTTTCTCACTGAAAGGAAGCACTTTATGGCTTATCAGGATGCCAGCATCACAACTCTTTTGCTTGGGGCCATTACAAAGAACATAAGTACTCAAGCAGAAGGACTTTACTACAGTACTGTGCTATATAATGACAGATGTTACTGTACTGTACAAATAAAAAACTTTTACAGACGAACACTGTACCAGGATCAGATCACAAACAGTAACAGAGAGGGCCTAGTAAGAGACCTTACTGCAGGTGTATAGAGTGAAGAAACATGAGACAGCATGGATGATATGACAGTGTGAGAGAGCAAACGGAGGGGCCATTTGCTGGAATTTTCTATTCCTTTCCATTTCCCATGTAATACTGTATTTATTTCCCTTTATTACTTTCATTTCTATTTAATTACTATTAAATTCAAAGTACGTATTTTTAGACCACACTTCACCGCAGGTCAGTGAAATTGCAGTTACACAATTATGGGAGACCTACTGTATTTTTAACTGTTATAGTGGTAACATATATGGTCAAATATATATATATAAAAGTCTTCTGTGAAATTCAATAAAAAGTTAATTTGATTTATTTTTAATGAGTCTATTAAATTACTTCATGAAACACAGTGATTATTATTAAAGTCTTTGATAATAAGGAATAAATCAAATCTGAAGTGCTCTGCAAAGGTATTATAAGGATTATAAACATTCAAAATAGCTAGCTTATTCCAATTAATATTGACTTCCAGCGATGAATATTCAAAAACCTTTCTAATTAGAATTTCAACTCCCAGCTAATGATTTTACTCACATATTGAAGTTGGAAGAGTTCCTTCTTTTGGTTAAGGAGAATAATAGCAGACTTAGGCCCTTTCTGCAGCTTACCTCCATCTGGCACGGTCGCGCGGGGATCACGTGAGCAGCCTCTTCCGTGAGGCACTCACAACCCCTCTGTTCTGTCTTCACAGCGCAGGCAGCATGAAGATGCCGCCTCTTCCTTCCACAGTGCAGCCGGGTATTTTCCCAGGCTGCGCTGGAGGAGGAAGCACGAGGGCTATGGCTCCAGAGGCTTTGCACGGACGGTAAGTGCATGTGGGGTCCTGGAGCGATGCGCAATTGCACATCATTTTCGGCCAAAAACCAAAAATGAAATATTGCGTGATCGGTACCTGCTGGCCCTGGAGGCATTGCATGATTGTGAGGACGTCATGTGAAATGGCTCTTTGCATTCGCATGACATGAGAAATGCTGTGTGAAAAGGGCCTTAGTTTAGGTAATGGTTTGTAACTTCAGCACCAAGAACAGGTTACTATATTTTACTTATTTATTTACTTGTTGAATTCATATCCTGCCTTCTCCCAAGACGGGATTAAAGGTGGCTTACAATAATGTTAAAAGATCAACATTAATTTACAAAGGATAAAAAATATTCATTATTAAAATAATGATTAAAAACAGTAAAAAACACTTAAAATATCATTTCCAATACAAGGTTAAAAAAATACAGCATGCCACTTTACACACACACACACACTATTGTTCCATAATTAAAATGGATAGCTCTGCCTGAATAAAAATGTCTTCACCTACCAGCAGAAAGAAAGCAAAGAGGGGGCCAACCAGACCTTCGTGGAAGGGAGTCCCACAGCTTGGCAGCAGCCATAGAGAAGGTTCTCCCCTATTTTTCACCAACTGTTGCCCTGTGTCTAATGTCCCATTTTTAAAACAAAGTTTTGAATTGATTCTGTCCTCTCAAATCCAAATAGTCTTGCCAGGGTTAGCACAAGGCTGGTGGGCAAAAGAGAGCTGTAGTGTCCTCTGCTTATGAAATTCCCTCCTAAAAGCTGTAGGGTTGGCATGTGCTGTCTTTCAGTGCATTTCACTTCTGATGTGTTTTTAAACATTTAAAATTAAGCTCTTTTATCACTAGCAATCTTTTCAACTGCATTTTATTGTTATAACATATTGAGGTTTAAACGATATCCATTTTTAAACATGTTAGGAGCAGCCTTAGTTTCCAGTATTGGAAACAAAGTTGGGATAGTAAATAAATATATCTATCTGTATGTATGTGTTTATATATATATTATAGTGTGTGTGTGTGTGTGTATAAAATCTTCAGAATCAGACTATATATATATATATATATATATATATATAATCTTCAGAATCAGACATTAAAAGTTCCCTTAACCAGCTAGGTACATTTAATAGAACGTTACTCTCCACATTGACTGAATTAATGGCTATTTGTGATAGGATTCCTGCATAATTCTAAATTACTAGTTAGAAACAGTTCTGTCTGCTTGTTACAATGTAAATAACTTAATTTTTCACTAATATTGAATGCAAACAACTCAAAGGCCCAAGAACATGAGGTACAAAGCACAAGGAATTAGAAACAAAAATGGTTTCTTTTTTTCTAATTACATTGTAACATTCATACACTCAAAAAAAAAGAAAGAAAGAAAGAAAAGAAAAGAAAAAAAGGGGAAAAAAGAGAAAAACTCCATTGGTATTATCTACCCATCCAAATCACACAGCTGGATACATTATGGAAATCTTCCATTTGAAGAATCTTTAATTCTTACTCTTTAAGGAAATTGTTTTCCAAGTTCTGTACTCATTTCCACTGCATACTTGTGGGTAGAAATTTGTGACTGGTCCAAACTTCATAGTTTGGATAAATTTGCCGCACAGATTGGATCAGTTTGCCACATCCTAGTTCATAATTCTAACCACAACACTACACAGGCCCCTCAAGAGAATAGCAAAAGATGGTACAGCTAGGCTAAAATAAAGCATGCAAAAAAAAAAAAAAAAGCCCATGTTAATACCAGAGAAGAATGGTTTGTATAGAAAAAACAAGGGTTGCTTCACATATCAGTGGAAACATGAGTTATACTTTTTCCTCTGTAACTAACATCAACATACTGGGAGGAGAAACGTGTGGCTAAAAACATTCTGTGAAATTATGTCAGAAAAAGCCCTACCAACTTATAGGTCCTAGATGTGGCTTTATCACCCAATACCTTCCGCACATTGCTGGGTTACTTTGCATGGAAAAATGGTGATAGTTACTCCTTCTCAAAATACATCTGTATCCTGTATTGTAGTAACATGTGTTTTGTGGTGCCTCCCATGTCAGCGGAGTGAGAAATCCACCCTACATTTTGATCTGAATTTTAGACAAGGTATGAAACCTGTTGAACCTACTTGGAGGAAAAAGATTCAGCCTTTAGTATTGTTAACATACCTTATACCTTCCTATTCTGTGCAATGTGCTGTTTCCATAACTGGGCATATTTATGGCTGAAAAACACGATTGAGGGCATGCTGACTGGGAAACATGTTGCCAGGTCAACTGACCTAAGACATGGTCAGGTCATTAGTGTGGAGAGGATTTGGTGGGAAATCCAGACACTAATGAGTTTATGCTAATTCTTTCAACATCTCAGGCTCCATGCACACCTAAAAACAATGGAAGGTGAAACTGCCCAAATGAAGCAATCAGGGACCATCCCTCAATTTCACCCTACAGAAATATTTTCTATAAGCCCTGCCTGATCAGATATTAAGACATTGACATGACTCCCATGAATGTTTGGTCACCCAGAATTAAAACAATCAACCCTTTCTGGACTCCTTTGTCAATCCTGTGAGAAAGCCATTACTGCTTTGTCTACACACCCCCTTCAGTAGGAAATAGGGTATATATACCCTAGCTTCAGCCCCAGAAAATTGTAGTACTTGGACATAATATGGGGTCTCCAGAGTGCTGTTCATCCTTGCTACCCTCAGACGATATCTAAGCCACTCCACTTCAATCATCTTCAGAATTAGTAACTATCACCACCCAACTGCTCTCTCTATCCAACCTTTCATGCCTTGGTTTCTGATAGCCTTGAATGGTTCTTGAGTGTATTTGATTTCTTGTGTGTTTGTCAATACAAATAAATTGAACTGGAGTCCTCTCTACATTTAGCACTGGTATACATAGGCAAAAAGATCCTGCCATTACCCTCCTCTTGCAGGCCTTCTTTGAGCTATAATTCCCCTAAATTCTAGTGAGATGCTGGCATTGCAAGGTGGACCCCAACATCTCCCATGTCTTAGGGTAACAGTTCAGTTTAGACTAAAAGAGTGCATTGACTGCCCCACTGGCTGCTCTTGGTTGAAACCAGTAAATCCTGTGAGAGCTAAGTGAAATAATAAAGGGAGAAAAACCACTATATTTTATTGCCAAAAGAAAAGAGTTTAGTTTAAAAGGTTGCAAACTGCTTATTTAAAAAGACCAAGTAGAGGTTTCAGACAAAAGAATAGCTTCAAGAGGAAACAATCTGTGAATCTGCTCTGAATAGATTTATAGGAGAAATAATTTTATGCAAGTCAGCTGGCATGACTGGAAACAGATAGTTTTTTTTTTATCAAAAAAGACTGGAAAATTAAGCAATAAAACACATCAGGCAGTGAAGAGTTGATGCGAGCACTTTGAAGCAGCAATGTAGTACTTTAGTATTTTGAATACCTGCTTCTTAAAAAGGTGCTCTGGCTCTTATGACATGGAGATTAGAAGAAGAAATCAGTGGGATATAAAGAAAGTAGGCATTTCAGAGAGACTAGAGACAACAATGTACCATCCATTAGAAACTCCACCTCTGCTCAAACATTTTAGAACTAACTGGTATAAACACAGCACCTTTTAAAGCCTCAGAAGCATCTCACTCAGTCCCTCTCTCTTTCTCTCCCTGTCCTCCACATCTACATTGAAAACACATGATGGATATAACAACATACTATCGTTTTAAAAGTTACTGTAAGTAAAAGAAAGAACTAATGGCTGTGCTTTCAACAGCTGGAAGAGCTCTCTGAAAATCCCCCATGGTGCCTCTGTCACCTGAGAGGGACAGAGAGTAGTGAAATATAAAAGTCATAGATAAATTTTACAGGGGTAGCAATATTTTTTCTGTCCCCCCCATCAAAAGAAGGACAAATGCAGAATTCCAAAGTCTTGCTGTTAATTTTAGTTATCCTTTGTGTGTTTACAAACATGATGCCTATACAAACATTGCTGTCATAGCCAGGGAATACTTGCTGAGCCCGACAGCACTGTGATTTAATTTCCTCTTCTTGTATTTGTTTTGAAATGAGAGCCTTATGGATGGGCTCTTTGGTGGTATTTACTAGCTATCGGTAAAAGGCACCAGTGGCAGACATTTGGGAAGAAGGAGGACTCACAAAGACAGGGAGGGGTGTGTGTGTCAAAATAACAGCTGCTATGTGGCAATGGAAGAGGCACACATGAGCCTGATATATTCAAGCTCATACAATCAAGATAAAATAAAGAGAAAGAATGAAGAAAAAGAACTGCATGGAATCAGCTTAGCAAAAATGACAGTTACATATTCTCTTTGGTTCATGTTTTGATGAGAGCTTAGAATGTTATTTTAAGTAATTAATTACAGCTATAGTTCCCATGCTCCAAAAGTAGCTATCAGCACAGATACATCTTAAAATTAACTCTTTACTCCTTCCTAAAAGAATATCTGACTGCTGCAAATCACTACATGATGGAAAAACTATACTTTTCTCATCATTGTGTCATTGCTTCGACACTCACAACCAAGCATGAGGCAGCAGTACAAGGCAGCACCATGAACCATTACAATAAAGAGTCTTTTGGCACCTTAAAGACTAGCAAGTGTTTATTAGACCAGATTTGCTATTACTATATGCTATTACTATGCTACTAAAATGGAGGAAGGGACATTTTGCAAAATGTATGAGAGCCTGAACCTAAATCCTTTGTTTTCCTTCAAAATGGTGACTGTGAATGGAAGATTATAACCATTTCATTTTACTGAAGGTCCATTCCTTTGGAGCAGGTCTTACTGTGCCACCCAATTTTGTTTAAAATGAAACATTTTGAAGATGCTTTTATGGACATGTTCAGATCAAATATCTATAGGAATTTTTAGGGGATGGTCCCTTGGGGTTCCTTCTGATATTATTAGTTCTTGGTAGAATGGTGGATTAATGGATCTCACTATTGATTTTTTAATTTTTTTACATTTGAAAAAAAATATGGAGAATATTATTTGGGAGAAACAACTGTAATGCTTTCAGGAACTTTGACAATTTTTCCTCACAGGCTATGGAACATTCTGAGGCATTTTTGTATATTCTCAGTTGCTACATACCAGCCAGTTTCGTTAGCCGTTACCACATGATATTTGAAATTCCCCAAACATTTTCTTTTTATGTATAGGCAATGAGTGTGATACTTCACACACATAGCTGCTAGTTGCTTCAGGCAAATTAGGACTCTTTAACAGCTTAAACTGAATGCAGCTCCTATTAGTTCTACTGGAAGTTATGGCTCCACACTGAAAGACGGCTATATCTCCTGTATGTTGGAAGCACAGCCTCCAGCAAATTTTTATGGACAAGCTATAAAAGCTTAGAAATAGATACAATTGCAAGCCATTAACTAGAGAGAGGCAGTTGCTGCTATGTACACAGCTAAAAGTTGAGACATAGGGAGATAGAAAAAGATTGTACAAATAGAAATGAGAAACAGATCGCTCCCACATGTGCCTGACACCTAAAGTAGGCCAGATTGGGTTGGAACATGCACATTCTCAGAAAGGACATCTTGCAAGAATTATGGAAGATGGAAAGGAACCCCTTAAGAGGATACAATTAGAGTCATGCTATTTAATGTGATAATTATTTGCCACATTACACAGAAGTCTCTCTATTTACGTACAATGTACAATTTTTGAAAGTGAAATTATCATTGAAACGATGTGTGTTTTGGGGTGAGGGGTTAGATGAACAAGATGTGAATAAAATGACCAATTAGTTTCTGGAAGGGCCAGGCTATATGCAAAGACTAATTATTACAGAGAAAAACAGGAACATCTAATAGGACAGCAGCACACAACAGTGTACATGAGAAGCCATTTGGTTTTTAAAGGTGGTAGGTGTTAGTATTTTTGAAGACTCCTGTCAAGGAGTGAAATTTCAACACAGTGAAATTTTGTCTCAACCTTTAATGAACTCACTCCCTAAAAAGCATCTACATATGCCAAAGCAAATGTTTTCAGATATTTCAAGGGCAAGTGTATGCTGCAAATCCTCTGAAAGATTTGCTATTTTAACACCATAATTATACTCTGGCTATTGATCGTGGATTGACCTATGATTCACACAGCAAACCACAATGCAGCAGAAAAGAATACCATAAACTCAGCAAAGTGAAAAAGGACTGGATCACTGAACTTTCTCTAGCATTTGATAGTAAGATAATGCCATCATTAAAATGCAAATAGCAGATTTTCAGACAAGTCACAGCAAAATGGGATCAGATTATTTTTAAAGTCCTAATTAAAACTCATATATATTAAAAGAGTTTAAAAATAATATGTTTCAGATTCTAAGACTTTGAAATTAGGTGAATGTAAATAACAGAGAGTTGTCTACACTGTAAGAAGTGGTTGCAACATTACACAAGAATTGGGCAGTAAAGCACAAACCTAAGAATGTGAGTGCATAAATTGATCTCCCAAATGCCTGTTTTATTCATTCATGTGAATTCATGTTCATTTTTCTCTCATAAAAGTCTTTTGTTTGCTCTTTAGCAAAGTTACTAATGTGAACAGGTAAAATATTCCAGATACCCTTGCCTTAAGAGCACTGCAAATAAATAAATGTTGAATGACTAACTCTCTAAAGATGGCAAAACATCCCTAGGAGGAAAGAATATTTGGTTTTCTATATTTTTCAAGCTTTTATATCACTACCTGGAGGAAAAAAAATGCAAAAGACAAATAATAAAGGCTGGAGTCATATCATGATTTTACATTAAAATGTATTGCCCTTTCACAGAATTGTTTTTGGCCAGAAGCATTTATTTATTGCCAAAAGAGCTATCAAAATACAAAATCTAAAAAAACAATTATTTTGAGACATTCTAGAGAAAATGTGCTGATAATTCTTATTCACTTCCAGCAAAATGATAAGGAAGCCAGCTCCTTTGAAAAATATACACTGCATGTGATCTCTCTCTCTCTCTCTCTTTTTTTGACATATAAAAGATTGATTACTAAGATCATTTAAACTACCCAACTCTTGCTAAGCATTCCTGTAATGAATGATCCAGAAATATCCTTTTAATAACCACTGGTATTTTGGCATTAATTAGAAAACTTCAGAACATTTCAGTAAGTCTTTCTAGGCTCACTCATAAAACAACAGCAACAAAAGCAAACCTATCATTATTTTTACCGTCTCAATATCTTGTCAGGTCCTCACTTCTTGATTTAACAGTTTAACGTCATCTCTAATCATTGAAGATGGAAAACAATCATGAAATATAAAACACAATCAGGAAAACAATCAATGAAATAAATAAATGAAATATAAAATAATACAAAAAATGAAATATAACAATGAAATAAATGAAAAGTTTAAGGTTGTTAAAATCTAGCTGCAGGGGAAACAAACAATAAAACTAAACACAGAGGTAAACCTTTAAAGTCAGGTGCTGAAATGGAATACTGTAGAGCATTTCAACAGCTGAAACCCTTTCTGAAAGGGGCATGTAATGATAGCCCAAGTTTGCCCTGAAGGTGAGACTAATCTGCAATACCATGATTAACAGCTTTCACCAACTATTCATTATAATTCCTTCCATTTTCCTTTGACAACTGTTTATTATTCTTTGTTGGGTTTTTTTGTAAGACTTTTCAAGTCAATATATGACTCCCCCTTGTTTTTTGTAAACATTATTAATGTAATTGAATCTACAGTTTGTTTAGTCAGCCCTTCACATTTGCTAGGGTTGGGGCTCAGGATCCCCACAAACTATCAGAATGTGTGTGTGTGTGTGTGTGTGTGTGTGTGGGAAAAGGGTCAAGGCATGGTGGGGAAAATGGGCACCTAAGGTCCAAACCATGTCAAGGCAAGGAGAGGGAAAAAGAGTGGGGTTGGCACTGTGGCCCTATATTTCCCTCTCTCTTGCCTATCTCTTTTCTTGGGTGTGTGTGTGTGTCAGGGGGGACTTTGAGAGAGGGTTTGTGGTGCTGAGAAATCAGGCTGCAAGCAATCTTTCACAGGCCAGGCAGCAGCAGCTGAAGGAGGAGGAGGTTCCCCCCGGAAAAGAGCCACCTGAGGTGGGGGACAGGGGTTGGAGAAATTTGCAAATAATCAAATCCACAAAAGCCAAACCCACAAATATGAGAATACAACTGTATTTGTATTCTCTAGCTATTTTTTTCATTCCTGCTCTCAATATGCCCACTGTTTCTTAGAAAACTTGATCCATACCTATCAACATGTCACAGATGAAAACTGGGACACATAAGACTAAGCAACATCAGATTGTAGTCAGGGTGACAAAGGTTCTTAATGAAAAAACAACAACACAGCAGCTAGGAGAGACTGCAGTAGTTTGCTTTTGCCTGACCCTACTGGGAAGGACAAAGGGGAAAGTCGGAGGAGAAGACAGAAGCTTGGATATTTTAAAGGCAGATGGAAAAAGTAGTATGACTGGGACTAATGAGGACCCTACGTGCCAAATCAGAACAGTTGGAGGGTATGTCCATCTGTTATACATATATCCAAGCTGTAAAGATTCTCAAATGTACTCTTTTGATGACACTCCTTGCTTTAATTATCATGATTTCTGCTCACTGTATGCTGCTTGGGAATGCTGGGAATATTTGCCAAATAGAACCATTCTCCTATGGTTTGAATTCAAAGAAAGTATCTCCCCTTTTCACCCACATAAAAGTGTAGTTTATTAACAGAACCCCCACCTCTGTGTTTTGCAGGCTGTTTCACTTCTGCAATGGATGCATTGTAGACTTGGCATTTTTAAAGCTAGGTTTTACTTAAAATCAGACAGCACCTTACAAAATGAAGGACAGGAAGATACTGGATATTCTGCAACATCCTTCTGCCTATAGACAACAAACAGTAACAGTCTATAGAATCTACTGCTATAGAGCTGAACCTACAGCCACAATTGAAAACCACTTTGTAAGAGCAAAAAGAGCAGTGAACTACCAAGCTACCTTAGGCTCAATGCTTGAAAGGCCTTCATTTAAACTTCCTAAACTAGTTTTTAAAACCTTCAGCAAACTTTTATACATAGAGCTGGGATTAAATTAATCTGGCACATAGATAGTAGTAGCAACACACTGCATTTAAGGCTTGATACAAAGCTCATTGACATCAATGGACTTTGGCTGTGACCTTTACAGAGGATCTTACTTGTTATAATGAATTGTGAGAACCTGAATAGCCGATAATCATGATCTGAATCTAGACCGAGCATTACTTTATCTGATTGTATCACCTTTTCCTTTATCCTAAATGTGGCATTCACATTTAAATCCACAGCTTTTCCCCATCACGTAAAGAAATGAATTCTAGGAAGATGCTCATCTTGTTCTTTGGACAGGAAATGATATTACAGAAGAATATAACACCAGTCTTTAGTTAATAAATATTCTGACATTCATCTTTAATATAATTATGAATCAAAAGTTGTTACATTTTATGTCCAGTGTAGATATATCAGAATTGTTGAGAATTTCAGATATGAAGTTGTCGTCGTCGTCGTTTTTTTTTTTTACAGAAGATAAACATGTTACTGAACACCATGAAAAGAATAACAAATCAAAAGAAGAAATCTTAGAGAGTATAGCCTGTGGCTCAGAGATGAATCAGAACAATACAAAGGATTGCATCTGTTTATAATTGTCCCATAAAGCAATATGAAACGTTGTGATATAAAAACTGACTCCTTTATCTCAGATTTCGCCTCTTCTTTAAGTCTATCCAGGCCAATGTACATGCTAAATGCACCACACGGCAGCTTCCCCATGCGTGTCATGCCTTCTTGGAATGTGATGTTTGTCACAATGAATGAATTTATTTTGTAGACACATAGCAGCCATACATCTCATAATGTATTAAGAGGAAGCATTCTGGGGGAACAGAGTACAGAAAGCTAGAATATTCATTTTTATTCATTTTCTGGTTGTTTTTTTTTTAAGGGTTTCCTCACACCTGGCTGGGAAGAATAACACAGTGTCAGAATTCTGAACAGTTTTCACCTGGTATTCACAGATCACCAATTGTTTCAGGAAATTATTCTCCGCAGAAATAAATATGGGTATTTTACATGAATACTGTGAGTTCTTTTGTGCAGAGAAGTTTTTGTTTTTCAGGCAAAAACAGTTTCATGATAATCATGCCATTTGTGTGTGTGCAAAACTGCAGAAGGCAGAAAAAGGCTTGCATTAAAAAATGGGGTTATCTGCTTCCCCCTCTTGTTAGCTCAAATTACAGTTGGTCCTCCGCATTCACTGGGAATAGGGGCTCAGGACCCATGCAAAAATGGAAAACCCACAAATATAAAAATATATGTGTGTCTGTGGGAAGGCGGTCAAGGCTTGGTGGGGTGAGTGGGCACCCAGAGTTCAAATCAGGTCAGGGAAAAGAGAGGAAAATAGGATGGTTCAGCATGGTGGCCGTAAATGTCCTCTCTTGCCCATCTCATTGTTTGAGTGTGTATGGCAGGGGCATCAAGAGAGGGCTTGTGGCACTGAGAAATCATAGTGCAAACTGGCCTTAGCTCGTCAGGCAGTGGTTGGTGGAGGAGGGGGATCAAAGGTGGGTTTTTAAAGGGCTGTACAGCCTGATCCCCTAGAAAAGAGGAGCTGGGGAAGAGGCAAGGATTGGCGAAACTTGCAAATAATCTAATCTGTGAATTTTAAGCTAATGAACATGGAGGGCCAATTGTACTGGTTTTTTTCACAGAAAAATTAAAAAAAAAAGACAGTCTTACACACACAGGGTATTTCCGCACTACACTGTTATAGTGCTACTATTCATAGAATCATAGAATCATAAGAGTTGGAAGAGATCACAGGGGTCATGGAGTCTAACCCCCTGCCATGCAGGAACACATATCAAAGCACTCCCAACAGATGGCCATCCACCCTCTGCTTAAAAACCTCCAAAGAAGGAAACTCCACCACACTCCATTGAGGCAGCAGCATCTTTCAATGCAGGACAGCTCTGACTGTCAAGAAGTTCTTCCTGAGGTTCAGGTGGAATCTCCTTTCCTGCAGGTTGAATTCATTGCTCCTTGTTTTAGTCTCTGGAGCAGTGGAAAACAAGCCCGCTCCCTCCTCGGCATGGCATCCCTCCAAATATTTAAACATGGATATCATGTCCCCTCTTAACCTTCTCTTCTGCAAACTAAACATATCCAACTCCCCAAGCCACTCCTCATAGGGCATGGCTTGTAACATCCTGTGGAATCCTGGGGTTTGTAGTTTACTGAGGCCAAAGAGCTCTCTTGATGAGAAATCTAAATGCCCCTCCCTAAACTGCAAATCCCAAGATTCCATAAGATGTTGAAAGTGGCATAATAACACTATAACAGTGTGTATGGAAAGCCACCCCTCCAAAAAAAAAAAAAAAACCCACATGGGTATCTGAAAGGACTTTTTTCCTAGTTTTTGCACAAATCTACCATAAATTCTGCACAAAAAGACTGTGTATTTCTTTGAAAATACCTGGAGATCTGCCAAAACTTGGGAAAAATTGTTCAGAAATACACATTTCCCCCCATAGCAGGCAGAAAATAGCAAAAAATTACTTATTCTTACATACAATAAAATAGCATATCTCTAGTGCAGCTATCAAACCTAGCACTATAAAACCCTGGGTTCTGCAATCCATATTTCATCTATTTCATCAAGTAGAGGTTATGCTATTATAGATAGTGACATACAGCAAGCAAGCAAGCTAGCTAGATAGATAGAGGGAGGGGAGGGGAGGGGAGAGAGACTAGGACAGTGGGAGTGTTGAATTCAAATCCCCACTTGGCCATGGAAACTCACTGGGTGATCTTAGGCAAGTCACACTGTCTCACATCAGAGGAAGGCAAGGACAAAGCCCCTCTGAACAAATGCTGCCAAGAAATCCTCATGATAAGTTCACCATGGGGTTGCCACAAGTCAGAAATGACATGAAGACACATAATGAGAGACAAAGAGAGAGAGAGAGTTTTCAGGCTCCACCAAGATTAATAATGTCTTACCATATAGACAGACATAATCATCAGTAGAATGTTCATTAATATTTTCTGCATTTTGAGAGACACTTGTTGCAGTAAGGTGTTCAAGATATGTGTCTCTTTGTGTGCAATATGTATTTGAGATCTTGCCGAATGTGCAAAGAACAGCTGTGCCTTGAGGCTCCTGGAGCAACTGCTTCATATCTTACCATTGGCCTGACTGCACCAATAATGCATCAACAGCAAAGTCAACTCTAGTAGCATCAAGGGATGGAAGGCTAGGACAGAAATTGCTATGAATCATACTGTGTACACAACACTGGCTGTTTCACTGGGACAACCTGGACATCACATATGTACCCTCTTAACAGACAGCCACTGCAGAAATTTCAAATACTGCTGCACACAGTGCTTTTATTGCCATGGCTGGCTGGTCCAAGATACTGTCTATGCTGCCCAAGAGAGGAAGCATGGCAGCATCCCCTTCTGTTCTATGTACAAAAGCCAGCTAGATGGGTAGCTGAATATTCAGCATTCCAACAAGTCAGGATCCTCTGCTGCATGAATCAGCTTAGGGGTGTGGGGCAGGCTGAGTATCAGGGAGTTTTCTCCTCTGATACCTTGCTGCCACCTACCAGTATGCACTGTCCTAGGGGAGCCCTTCAGTGCTGCTCAACTGTAGATCTGGCTGTGCTTGTTTCTCTACTTTATTATTGTAACGATATTTGGTAGCCATTTGCAGCTGCAGTAACTAAGACTGGCATGTGAAGCAGAAACTCTTTTACTCTCATATCAAAAATACTAATCTTTACATGGAAATCCAAGGGGCAAGGAAAAGCCCCCTCCTCAAATCCCTTAGCTACAGTCAGTTAGAGAATAAAGACCAGGGATATTTGAAGACCAAATTTAGAAACCCAGAGTCTAAATTAAATCTCAGTATGTTGAATTTCAAATGCCTGCATCACAAATAGCCATGGCTTTAATTCTGGCAGCAGGGGATGTACTTTCCCTAGACAGTTCAGGGTAGTTAAGCTCATTATTCACTGCCATGGAATCTTTTAAAGATTATAAAGTTTTTCTAAATTTAAAACCTGTAAATGTTTGCCTTACAAGAAAACCTTGTGTGTGTCTAAGGATAGCGGAATGAACAATTACAAAGCAGCTGCTTTTGTCTGACGGAAAACAGTCAGTGAAACTGAGACATAACTTTGCTATTTCCTCATAGTGTAAGAGCTATTAATTTTGCTCTCTCTTTTTTTTATGTGATAATTTTTTTCTTACTTGTGGTGATTAGCATTTATGTATGGTTTGCTTCGTGATATTTGTACAAAACAACATGGATCTTTATTAATTAGTGGGAAATCACCAAAGATTAGGGGACAAACTGCCAAATTCATAGCCCCACTTGGCTTGGGTCAATGCAGGCCAGAAGTGAGATGACAGAGTTTTGCTTTCTTCCTCCCTTTCTTTCTCCAGATGCCTTTTGTTCTTATATCTCCTTTTCACTCTCACTGATTTACCTGAAGTATTGGGTTACTCCTTCCCACTGAGAAACAAGAAGGTTTAGGATATAAGTTTACTTTACTTTGCCAAGCACATATCCAGAACATGACCTTTTTGTCATTACTGCTGGCACTGATGGCATAATGCAATGGAAGCAGAGGTTTCCAAACCCAAAGAAAAAGCATCTGAGAGTAGACTGCTTTCTCCAGCTGCAGCCCTCCTTCTCTGTGAGTGAAAAGGGAAATCTCCTAAAATATATGGCCTCAACAATGTCCTCCAAAATGCCACAGGATCATAGCCTATATTAGTGCTATTCAGAGTGGTAGTCCATGGAATGTTGCTGGTCCCCTTGAGAAACATGGTTCTTAACCCAAGAAGACAAGACTTTCTCTGAGCTCTCCTCAGCTTAAATGTATTCACAGAAAAGTCCACCTCCTGCCACACTGAAATTCCCAATGCGAAAACTCAGGTTGTTCTCAAATAGTAAGTAAGTAAGTAAGTAAGAAATAAATACATAAATAAATAAATAACTGAAAACAAAATCTCTAACTTTTGTATGTATATACCAAACAGTACAAAAATAAGATTAAATAAAAAAAATTAAAACATATATCATTAAGCATACTCACACACACCCCAACACAACAATTAGCAATATCCAGAATACTGTGTAAGACAGACCTTATATAGTCATTCATCAAATGTCTGTTGGAGTCTTTATCTGTTAAAAAGGAAGCAGCAAGGTGCCAGTCTAACTTTTCTGGGAAGGGAGTTTCAGAGCCTGGAGTCAGCTACTGAGAACGCACACTCCTGTGTTCCCACCTGATGTACCTGTGAGCGTGGTGGGCCAGGGAGAAGAGCCTCCCCAGCAGAGCTCAATGCATGGGCTGGTTTGTAAGGGAGAATATGATCATTCAAATAACTTGGACCTGAGCCATGTAGAACTTTAAAGAAATTGTGCCCTGAAATGGACTGGAGGCTCTTTGGACATACTGAAGTTTCCAAAGGCAGCTTAACATAGAGTGCAGTACGGCAATCCAACCAGGATGTAATTAAAGCATGCATCAACATGGTCAGATCTGAAATCTTCAAGAAACTGGTGCAGTCTGAGCACAAGCTTTATCTGTACAAACACATCCCTATTTGCTGCTGAAACCTAGGCTTCCAGGTTCAGTGGTGAATCCAGAAGCACATCCAAGCTGAGAACCTATGTCTTCAGGAATAGTGTAACCCCATGCAGCATAGGCTGAATCCTTATTCTCTGATCTGCCTTTCCAATGACCAAAAGCACCTCTCCCTTGTCTGGATTAAGATTCAGTTTGTTCAACCTCATTCAGTCCATTACAGATGACTGGTTTCCATCCCAAGCTTCCTTGGCTTGGGATGGAAAGGAGTAATAACATTTAATGTTATCTGCATTCTGGTGGGACGGAGTGTCAGAGTTCAACTCCTTGCCAGTGCCTTTCTGACAGCAAGGGAAGGAAAGCGATAGTACTTGCCCAAGAGGAGGAGGCAGTGAGGGGGGTGTCCAGTGCAAACGATCAAGGAGAAATGCTAAGTCAAGCCAAAGTCAAGGTCAAATCCAAAAGGTCCAGAAAGCTGAAGGTCAGTCCAAAAGGGTCAAGAGAGCCAGAACACAAGGGTCGTGGGCTTGAGTAGTGATTTGCTACAAGCAAACAGGAAGCCACGCCGACCGACTTATATGCAGACAAAAACATGTGTTACTCATCATTGTTCTGTTTACTCAATCTTGCCCAAATGGCTTCCCTCTGAGCTACTCATTTCTGTCTCCTCCGTGATTGCAGGTTGGGGGGCAAAAGTGAATCTAATTCCTCTAAATCATTGCTGGTCCCCTCTCCCACTGGCACTGGTTGCAGCAACTAAGTCTCAGTGTGTCTTTCAGCTGATGGGGATGTTTCCAAGATAGTTTGGTCTATCACTGGCTCTGTTTCTGGCACAATCAATTGCTCATTGACCTCAGAGCCATCATCTATCACACTGAGCCTCAAAACTCTGGATGGTATCTGTCACATATTTTGCTTAAGCTTAATTTTTAGTGTGGTGTTTTTCTTGTGTGCCAGAAGATGAGGTCACTCTGCCCTTGGTATTACCAGGTGCAAGGATGTTATGACTATCTATCTGCTGTATTTTTTCTATCTTGTAGGAAAGCTCTGAAACATGGGAAACATGTCACATGGTGAGAGTCTGGGTGTGGTTAATACAGGGTAAAAAGACGTACATCATGTGAAAGTTCTCTCTTTGTTCTCTGTTTGCTTTGCTGTTTTTGCTCACATTACTGGTTTTTTATGCTTCATGGCAAATGCTGTCTGAAGCTGTATGTATCCTGCAGTGCTTCAAATAAACTTTAGAATAGTCTGGACACTCTTTGCATGGCTGTGTTTTCAGTCTGGGGCAACTGGTGATGATCCAGTGCATTTTCTTATTTTTCACTCTGCACATGCTCTAGCACCAGAACCTAGGCACCCTGACAGCGTCTTCCAGCAGTTTCGTGTATATATTAAATAGCATGGGGGACAGAACTAACAGGCCAATATGCAAGAGATCAAAAAGAAGTCCTCCAGTACCACTTTTTGGGTTCATCCTTCCAGGAAGGAATGAAGGCAATGTAAAACAGTGCTCCCAAGTCACATCCCAGCAAGGTGAACTAAAAGGACACCATGGTTGATTGTCCTGAAAGCTGTGGACAGGTCCAGCAGCAGCAACTCCCTCTGTCTAGCTCTTCCTGCAGAACATCCACGCAGGCAATGAAAGCCTCTGTCCCACAGCCAGGCCTGAAACCCGACTGAAATGGATCTGGATAATCTACCTCATTCAGAAACCCTGGGAGTTGAGAGGCTACCACGTACTCCAGAACTTTGCCCTAAAAAGGAATATTAGAGACTGGTTGATAGTTATCCAGAATTGTGGGGTCTAGGGAGGGCTTTTTTAGTAGTGGTTTTACAACAGCATCCTTCAGGCAAGCTAGAACTCTGCCTTGTTTTAGTGAGAATTAACCACTCCCTCTACTCCCTCTACCCAGTCAGTTAGTCCCCTTCTAGCTTTTTTAATAAGCCAGGAAAGGCAAAGGGACTAGAACACATGAATCCTGTCTATATCCTCAGGCTGCACAAATTGAAAAGTATTTACTGTCACTGGACAAGCAGGAGGCAGATTTACATCCACTGGATCTGTATCAATTATATGAGTTAGAGTGGTTCTGAACAATTTTACCCGCAAAGTACTGGGGAAATTGTTTGCAGCAGGCTGTTGAGTGGTCTGGATTTTTCTCTCTTGGGCCTATCTATAGGAGACATCTGGTTACTCAAAACAGCTTTGTTGGCTGTTTCCCCACAGACACAATAACAGGGAGAGAGAAAATTTGTCTTTACTGTCTCCATTGCCACAGAGCAGTACCTCAGACAAGCTTTAGCCCATGTTCAGTTGGATGTGCTCTGAATTTTCTGCCAATGCTGCTTTAGTCACCTTCTCACTTGTTTCATCGGTACCAGCTCCCTCGAAAATCAGTAACTGTTGCTTCTGCTGTTGTTTATCACCAAGGAGATCAAAAACACTGCCCAATACCCCAGTTGGCTGTATAGTCAGCACTGTACTCGTATTTATATCTGATATTTTCCCCACACCCTGCTTTTCCTCAAAGCTAGGACTCAAGCGAAAAGAAACAGAAACACGAATGTACAAATATTATTTTGAAATGTAATTAAACCCATTGAATTCAAAATCCTTTAAAATATATCCCCTAAAAAGCCAAAGTGAAAATGTGGTCAGGAGCATACAAATAGAGCCTTTTCTTTGTAAAGCAGTTTACCAAAGCCTGTAGGAATACAAAATTCTTCACCTGCCACTAGAAGGTCAGCAATGAGCGAGGCAGTTTAGTTTCTCCAGGAGGGCAGTTCCAGAGTCTAGGAGCAAGCCTTTGAGTAGGTCCTCAAACACACTCCCATCCAACATGTCTTTGAGGTGGTGGGACTGAGAGAAGAAGCTCATTCAAAGATCTCAGAGCCTAATACAATTAAGATAGCCTGGATTTGAGTGAAATAAGAGCTTTATAGGTCATATAGGTGATTATGATGCTGAAAGTTATTGCTGAAAGTTAGTGCTTACCTTCTCCCAAACAGCTGGGAAAAAATACAAAAGAGGACTACTTTGACCACAGACTACAGTAGGTCAGGAGAAAAAGAATAATCAGATAATTTGGATAGCAGAGATTCTATCACTATTCTCCACTATTCTCCCTCAAATGTTTTCCGTGTTCATCCATATATGTTCTATGTCTATTAAGGGTAAAATAATTTTACATTAATAATAGAAATGAATTTTTATTTCACTGGCATCTAGCAAACCTGTTTGGTGTCTTCTCAGCTATTAGGGAAATGAAAATCATTTATCAATTGTGTGTGTGTGTGTGTGTGTGTGTACGTATCTGTGTGCGCATGCTACAGGCATTAGCAAGCCTATCTGGCATGCAGCCAAAAATAAAGTTAATTAACCTAATAAACATTACATTTTCACTTTCCCATAAGTAATGAATAATCTCTTTGAATTCAATCAGTGCTTCTTAGGGGAGTACTCTTTCATAACACTTTAGAAATGAAAGACAAGGAACTTTTCTTTGGAGGCTACATCTTGCAGAATTATTGCCCTAAAGGTGCATCTACTACAACCTTTCCTTGCTGTAATGACTTCCAGATAGGGGAAACAGCACCACACACAGATGTCTTCACTAGCAGTCTTTTATTTTCAGTCTCCTGGAACACTGAGAATCCTGAGGACTTCTGAGCCTGAGAAGGTGATGTGAGTTTCCTCTGAGTTTCTGCCCTAAACTCTGCCTCATCACCAAGGGCCTTCCGCACTACACTGTTATAGTGCTATTACTCCCCTTTCACCATCCTATGGAATCCTGGGATTTGCAGTTTTGGGAGGGACATTTAGAATTCTCAGTCAGAGAGCTTTTTAGCCTCGTAAATGAGAATCCCAGAATTCTGCTGGATGTTGAAAGTGGACTAATAGCACTATAGCACTGTACTGCAGAAAGACCTCAAGGTAGAGTCATGAAGAAATTTCACTAACGCCTTCTTTACGATCATGGATTCTTCAACCTCCATGACAGTTCTTAATGCCATTGTGGGAATGAGGAATCAATGGTGTTTCCTTCTTGCCATGTTTGCACTCTGTGCAAAAATGTCTCTAGTTTCTTTTTTCTTTGTGAAGCTGAGCACAAATACAGAGCACTCATATAAGGACAGGTTGTTTTTTCGTGATTATGAAAACAATCCATCTAGTACATCTATTTTCTAATAGTCTATGCAACAAGTCTGCTGTTATAGTAGTTTTGAATTTTGTACACTTATAGGAAAAATCATTGTGCAAAAAAAAAGAAGAAGATTTTTTTAAAAAGAGACAGCCCCCCCCATCCCCACTCCCCAAATCTTCACCATGATATAGTAAGGAAAATTTGTTATTATGTGTTTTCTGGATCTACTTCCTGGGCAATACACAACACAAATACAGTTTTGTGGGAAACATTGCAGGTCCATTAACTCATCTGCCAATGAACCTACAGCCTATTTTTCTGCCTGAAAAAATGTTAAAAATTAATGGGATTGTCTGAATAAGACAACTGGACAATCTCAGAATTGGGTGAGGGATTGTTTCCCACCTTTCAGTACCTGAAGCCATGCATTTGGAAATACCAAAAAAAAGTGAATGGGTAGGAAAAGGAAAGCAAATTTAAAAAGAGAGGAACAGAATTCTGGCAATCATTTTTTAACTTTATCAGTTGTCATTAAAAAGAAAGGATTTTTGCTGGTTTGCAAACCAGAAGATCCACCAGAAAAGCATTTCCTTTTCTGCAAACAACCAACATTGTTTTGGCAATTCTTGCTACCTATGCAGAAGATGGCAAGCTGCAGTAGTACTTTGGGACATAAAACACTGCATTTTTATGCAATGTTATATTGCAAAACAAGGAGCAGGAAGTGCTTGTGTGTATGTGTATGTGTGCGCACGCATGTGTGCATGCATGCGTGTATGTCTAGACTATACTCCAATGTTATTCAATTACAATATATGTTTCACAGAGTTAGTAACTACAATTAGATAACTGCTGGTTACTCCTTCAGCTACAGATAGAATGGAATGGCTATAATACTTTTTTGCATTGTATTTCTGTAGCTTACTGTATGTCAGTAGATTGTTAGTGTATACAGCATTATTTCCATTTCTTCAATGGTATATCGGTATTATTGCACAAGTGTGTATAATACATCAATAATATTTTAATTAATATTATATTAACATTACGAATATGATATTTTTAAAACAACTGAATGATACTAAATAATAATTAAACCTAGCCGCTCACATCCTATTTTCCACATTAAACTCATTTCATTACATTCCACTGTTCCTGTTCAAAGTACATAAAAGTACATAAATGCCTTAAATGCATTCGTAAGAATAGTTCAAGATTATATTCACTTAGCTTCACCACCACTATAGCATCAAGTGCTAGTGGACGATTCCGAGGCTGTTCATTATCAGCATGTGACAGAAATTGACTTAAGCACTGTAAAGTACCCAAAAATGTGTTCTAGTCCACTGCTGGATTCCTCAAAACCAATGCACAACAGACCTGTGGCATAGTTGGTTGCAAATCAATACAAACCCAACCTGCTGATGTTTGCATGTGCAAAAAACAACTTTATACATTTGCAAATGATCCCATGGGGATGTGTGTTTGAAGAAGAAACCAATTCACCAAAATAGGCACTCTGTATGCTCCAGCTGCTTTGTAAAGTTGTCTTCTTTTAAATGTTTTCCTAGTACTAAAATTCAAAGGTACAGATTTTGCTCCATCTGGAGGCTGTGCTATCACAACACAGAAAGAAAAAAAATGCTTCTTCATCATCTAAGCCATTGAAAGGCTAGAGCTGGTCCTTTGTGCTTCAGAAGTTGAATTTAAATGAACTGATTTACACATTTCCATGTTTCCATGTAATTCAATCACCTGTGCAACTGCTGATAAATTTTGCTTTAAACCTATTTATGGCACATCAAATAACTTAGAGTAAAATCCATAGATAGTGGAATCATTACTAGCAAACTCCATCCATCCATTTTGAGAATTTAAAACATCTTAAGGGGATGCCTCATATCCTTAGGGGCTTCATTATTAATGGGAATTATCCATGTGCATCAGAAGCAGAAACATTTCTTCAATTAAAAGATCTTCTGAGAAAGAGTACAGTAAATGCATTCTTTTTTGTCTACGTAAAAGCAACTTCCCATATGAATAATAAAGCACTCAAAATGGATTTACTTGAAAATACAATAGATTTTAAAGAAAATCCTCTGCTACTTAAAAATTGAAGACATACTAAGTTATTCATCTGAAAATAGAGACTCATTTTTTGCTTTTTTATATTAAAGGAAAGTGTATTAAGAAGTTTGGAGACTCAGTATATAATTTACTAAGCATTTATAGCAAATCAATGCTCGCTTTCCAAGATAACCCAGATGGGACCTGGGGTTTGTTGGCTGCATGATACAACCCGTGGAAAGGTCCAGGTTATTTGTACTGAATTGAAATCAAGCATTCCAATTCTTATCTTAGATCTAGGCCCTTTTTGCATGGCATTTTCCATGCGAAAGAGGGCCTGGAGTGTCGCACGATTGTGAGGAGCGATCTGCACGATGCACTCAAAATTGTGCAATGCTCCAGGGGCTGGCAGGCACTAATCGCACACCTTTTCATTTTTGGCTAGAAGCCAAAAATGGTGCATGATCACGCATTGCTCCTGGGCCCCGCGCACACTTACCTGGCATGCGGAGCCTCCGGAGCCGCACCAGTCGCACTTCCTGCCCCAGCACAGCTTGGGAAAGTCCCAGGCTGCAGTACAGAAGGAAGAAGCAGGGCTCTCGTGTGAGCAGGGAGCTCGTGCGGAGCCGAAGGACCCCGGACGTGAGAGCCTCTCACCAGTGGCTGCTCGTGCGATCCCCGCACCCTAGCACAGGAAAAAGGTAAGGTGCGGAAAGGGCCCTAGAATACTGTACTGTTATGAAGGGCTGATGGAAGTGAGGGAGACTGCTACGTACTACTAGGGCTTGATGGTACTGAAGCCTGACTTTGTTGCATACTTTATGTCTATGGGGTACAGCAGGCCTCAATCCTGTGGTTTTTTGGGGGAGGGGTGCTGGTGAAAAAAGGAAGAATATGTTCCTGATGCACACACAAGAGACTAACTGCCTAGATTTGGTATACAGCAAAATGGTTTCAAATTGTATACCAGATACTGTTAGGTGAATATCTGTTATGAGCATAGCTAGCCCCCAATTGTCCTGATGTCTGCTGCAGAGGCCCAGGCAGCTGATGCAAGTAGTATGTGACCAGGCCTAGATAAAGCCAACCTCAAGTATCACTACAGAAGGGCCCCTGGCAAAAGTCCCAGGCATCTGCAAGATCTCTAATCACATGGGAACCTGGAACTCCCACAAGACTTGAGGTGGGTTGTATATAGGCTGTCTCACATAGTACTAGCTAGGCTTGAACTGGCCTAGCAACAGAGAGGACTGTACCTTATTGCTGTTTCAAAAATCTGGCAATTCTAACTTGGGAGCCTGAAAAAAAAAAAAAAAGCAGGGGCCCAAAACTGTTTTCAGCAGTCCTGCCTGCGTGTTACTTTCCCCATATAAACGCCTATTAATGACCTGTTCATTGATGTAAATGAATCTGATCTTGTGTTGGAAGTTTGGTGAACAGACATGAAGCAACAGGTGGATCCTGAAAGATCACTTGGCCCACTGGAGGGCAAGAATAGCCAGTTGAAAACAGATATGCAACATCAAAACACAAATTTTATGATTTGTTAGAAGAATAAACATGACATAGTCAAAATTAAAAAGTTAAAAAATCTGTAATAGTCCACTTCTATTCAAGCTCTTCCTATCTAAACTGCTTCTGACTTGCAACAGTCCTGTCAAACACAGTTGTTCAAAGAACTCTCCACAGCCTAGGCTTGCTGTCACAGTGATGTATCAGTTAATGGTTGAGATCCTGTATTTGAAGTTCCATAGAGTTATCCCTTCTGTTCCCTGCAGAAGGTAGCTTCCCAGCAATGGAGCATGCCACAGTGGCCAAGTAACTGGGAGGAGGTCAGGGGCACATAGGTAACATTCAACTTCAATCATGCAAGTGGGAAAAGAGAAAAGCCATCACTGTCCCTGACCTTCAACAAGTTTATTCCAGCAAGAATACTTAATTCCCAAAGGGAATTTAAATTTAAATTTAAAAATATTTTTAATTATTTTTAAAATAATTTAAAAATTTAAAAACAACTGCCCAACTTCTGCAACAAGCACAGTCTCTGTGCTATAATTACAAAGAAAGAGGATGTTACAGCCCACCCTATGGTGTCAAGACCAGCCACTCTGTAAAATGTGACTGCACATGAGCTGCAGCTCTTACCAGTATAGCTGAATTCAGTCAGGAGCTCTCATAAGGTAAAAAGTAAGCCAGAAATTTATTGATTTGTTTTGAATTCTTCCTTTCTGCCAGAACTGGCACCCAAGGTGGCCTACACAATAATTGGGGGGGGGAAGTACTGATAAAAACACACTGTTATAGATATGAAAATATAACTAGATAATCAAAACACAAACCAGGTTAAAATAGGTTTTAAACACCTGATTAATAATAAGATTGGCGTATCTGTTAAACTCTTGTCCAGAGCAGGTGATCAGCTGCTAAAGGCATGCTGGAATAGAAAGGTCTTCCAATACCAGTGGAAAGACAACGTGGAAGAAGTGTCAGTCTTACCTCCCCTTGGGAGTTCTGTAGTCTGACAGCAGCCACTGAGAAAAAGTAACAATAAGATACACTTGCAACAACACCACTTTTGTTTACCTTAAACTACTATGACATTTGTTGCGTACAAAGTACTGATCTGTTTATTGCTGTGGTAAGCAGTTATTTTTATTTTACCGTACACTGAATCAAACACAATTATGTTCACTCGGGCAGAACTTCTGTTTAAGCAACTCCCCAACTGATATTACTTACGCAGCAACATTTGCAAAATTTTCAAATCATTTCCTAATTTCATATATATAGCTGTATGTAAAACTACCTCATTAGTCCTGCTCTTCCTCCTTTGCATGGTAAAAACAACAGATTAGCAACATAAGCACTGGTAAGAGGATTTGGATGAGTAAGAAACCTATGAAGTTTGCTATTTTTATGTGAGTCTTCAGTTTTACTAAGTGAAGTCATTTTGAAATGATGCAGATTAATGAACCAAGCACTACTGTATTTCCAGCTCTTAAGAAGAATAAAAAGAAAAAAAGACCACTGTGTTGTTTGTTTGTGTATGTATGTGTGTAAGAGAGAGAGAGGAAGAGAGAGAGAGATGGGGAGAGATTGTGGTTTACAATGAGAACAACAAAGAGAATTTTATTACAGGATCCTATGGCATCTTTCTGATGGCTGAGCTCCTTCCATCAACAGAACTTGCAGAGAATGATTTCCCCCTCCTCCCAAAAGACCCTTCCCATGCAACCTTAAAACCTACTCCAGAGACTATAAAATCCTTCACATCAGGTTTTTGGGTGGAAAAAGGTTGCAAGATGGTATACCAGAAAGTCTTACTTACAGTAACAGACATCTATGAATGTAATATTGGCTTTAAGCCTGAGCTCTTTTTCTTTTACTTTACATTGGAGAAAAGCTCTTTGGTAATTATGTCAGTCCAGCAATCCAGTCCAATGACATAATTTGATTGGGAAGACCAATAATTAGTTTGGGCCACAAGACACATAAAAGAATATGCAAGACAGACAATGTGCATGTTGCTGTATGTACCGGATTATCCAAAAAGCTAAGCTTGGAAAATTGTTTTTAGGAAGATGGAATATAAGGGTGCTGAAGTTCCTCATAAAAGAGCAATAGTAGGATGATGCATTGGTAGGATGATGCTCTAATGGATGGCTCCAACATATTGTGATATTCATTCTTAAAAGGAGCTTTCAAATTCTGCCTCAAAATGATCAGACCAAGTTATTTGGTCTGATCATAACCATTTGATCCATATACCTATATTATCTAAATTTATTGGGAACAGCTCCCCAAGGTCTCAGCCACAGTATTTTCTGCTAGAGGAAAGGAGAGCCTTTAACTAGTTATAGCCTGGAACCTTCTGTATGCAGAGCATATACTCTGCCTCTGGGCTACAACCTCTTTTCATTTGCTAACACAAAAACTAAAAACCTCATGTCAACTGTTGATTTCATAAGTACTATCTCTCCTTGACACCTTGAAAAAAATATATCCAGATAGTGGATTTACTGGTACATGCTAGGAGTAAAGAGGGAAATCAGGAAGGGCTAAGTAGAATTCTGTGTATGGCGGGATTAATTCTCCAAGAACCTTCAGAGAAAAATAATTCTAAGCTTGCAGGAGGAGTTTCACCCACCATTATGAGATGTTACATGTAGGGAACTTTCCATGTTGGACATGAAAGTCAAATGCTGAGACACTCTTTTTGAGAAAAGTAAGAATTCCCTTCTGATAGAGTTCTGTCAAATTCCAACCCATTAGATGGTATAGTCAGTCAAGGACGGATGCCAGGATCCTGCTGTGGATTTACAGTCATGTAAATGCTGTTATGCAGGCAACTGCACTTTCTCAGAGGTTGGGTAGTATTGTATTGGGATGATGCCAGCCCACTTACATTGGTGTATATGTTCTGCAAGGAGTTATATTGGTTAAGAGACTCCATTAACACACCCTTAAAAGTGAGCAGGGAGTTATACCCCCTGCTGAACATGCATAGCCTTATCACTCATTGCAAAACTGGCTGCGCAATAGCACAGTCCAGTAACGATAGCATAGTTATGCTGGAAAAAATTCACACCCTGCAACTAGCAAATGGGATCTTGGCCTCAATGAGCAAAGAAAGGCAGATGAGTTTTTGCATGTCAGATGTCATTTTAAGATAAGGTTGGTTCATATTAATTATGCATAGCTGTTAAAGGCCACTCTAGTTCTTACTTGCGCTAGTTTTTTTTTTGAAATGTGCTAAAAATAGAAGAAGTAGGCAAAGACATCATTCATGATGTTATAGACATTGCTGAAATTCTAGTCAAAATTTCTAAGTAATCCCACACAGTGAGATGAACCTGGAAAAAAATACTGTGTATTCGATCCCTAATCCACAATAGGTATTTCTTTCTGCTTCACAGGCAAATGACATTAAAACAGCAGGCACCGTAACCCTCAAGTGTCAAACGCAAGGGCTTCCTCACATAAGCAGTGGCAACAATTTTCCGAGGCCACTACTGACATGTTTCAGCAACACAGAGCAATTTTCACAGACGTCTGGTACAAAGCACAGAAGGGGGGGAGAATTATTTCATAAAGCCGCATGCCGTGATGAAGGATGACACCTGAAAGGGAATATTTTAACCTTTAAGACACCAGCTGTGGGCAGTCATCCTTAGAGCTCTTTAATGAAAGAGTACAGCATACTCAACCCGTTCTCAGTACTACACTTTTTGTTCATTCAAGAGAGTGAAAAAATTGACTTTGTTCACACATTACACTCTTTTGACACTTCAACTTTCATTGCAGCCCATTAGACAGATGAACTCTGTGCCTCTCCATTGTTTGCAAAATGAGAGTGCCTCTGGGTAGAACCTACCCCTTACCTGCTAGACCTCTTACACAGAAAGAAGCTACAGGATCCCATGTGAAAAGGCTAGCATAACTTTGTGAAAGAACTCAGGTAGCAGTGGTGTCCTAATATGAGAGTGAGCCATAGCCTGTTTGAATATTCAGTATGAAGCAGTCTGCTCTAGAATTCTTTTCTTTTGTTTTTTTAAGGAGCAATTATTAGTTCAATTCTTCCACACCTACATGTATGTGTACTGCTTAGTGAAAGCCTTTGATTTATTTTGTTTTTCTTTTTTATATGCAAATGAAAAATTTTCAAGTTTTCCTAGAGAGTGACCTTATATGAAGTTTTTTTTTGCACTTTTCAATTATTTTTTGCACTTTTAAATATTTTAGCAAATATTTTAGTAAGTTTTTTTTGCATAAAATATGTTGCAAAAATGCAGTGCAAAACATTCTTTACAGTAACAAAACACAATTTTTTGTGAAATAAATGTATATATTTTAGGGCAAAAAAAATAATCCTAAGAAAAGTGATGGTGGGAAACTAGAAAAGTACTGACTTTTTCACTTTCTCATGTTGGTGAACTGTTTTATAGCTGTTGGCAGGTTTTTTTTTCCCCCGAGACATCCCCTGTCAGAATGTGGAGTATGAGAAAATTTGTAAAATTTGTAAAATTTTCAAGTGGATCACTTGAAGTCTAGCGTGTGAGAAAGCAGTTTCTTCCTATCTCTGCCTGAAGATGCCACGAACTGAAACTAAGCAATGCTGGCTTCCATGTCAATGAGACAATACATCTGCTCTGTGTTTTAGTCCAAACTTTTATGGAGATTCTCAAAGTTCTGAACCCATTTGACAGAGAGACTTCAGCATCTTGGACAGTTACCATAAAGTTCAGACACCAAGTTTTTTCACTGCCTCATTGACACAGAACCCAGCAGCCACTAGAGAACAAAAGACTTCCTGCATATCAGGAATGCACTTTGTCATTCAGCTATGACCTTTCCCCAAAATTTCCCCTCCTAATTAAAGCCCTAACTTCCTTGACTTCCCAGAAAATAAAGACCTAAACCACACGTCACTACTACTTTAATAGTGCCTTGATTTTGCTACTCATTCCATCTCCATGTAAGCATTTCCGAATAGGTTTTACTCACTTGGACGGAGCACATGAAAATCACATTGTACCTCTTGTTGTCAGCTTGAAGCACTAACCATCACTGGTAGGTAATTACATATCCAGTCATTCTAAATAACGAAGCAAGCCACTAAAGACTCTAGAGGTAGTTTCTGTCTTTTTTTCTTTTTCTTCTCACAATAGGGTTGCCCAATGAGTCTGCCAAAGCAAAGAACTGGTCTTATTGCACCAACTTTTTACAGGTGTATTATCTTGAAGAATCTGTATGTGTGTGTCTTTGTCTGTCTGTCTTTCTCTCTCTCTGCATGCATCTTCATCCCTTTGAATGTGTATGTGTCAGACTACTAGGTAAACAAAGAAGCAAAAGTGTTTACTTACAGACCACACTATGTATGATATTCAATGTATGACACAGACTCTGGCCAACCTGTATTCTTATATGAGATTCAATTATAAGCCTAGACGTATGGCAACATCTTCCTACAAGACACCCCAATGGGAATGCTACAACTTTAAGGCCATTTCCACACTACAGGGCTGTCTCACTATGGGGACAGTATGGCAGCGTTTGGCCGGTTGTGCTTCTACACAATGTTGTCGCTGTCCTGCTGCTGTCCCACCCTCATGCGTTGTGCTTGCAGGGTGTTCTCTAAACAGATAAAATCCATTTAGTGCTCATGATTGTGTGATGCTCCAGAACCTACCTGTTCTGCAGAAGGGCAGGAAGCACGATGGCGACACTTCCCTTCCCAGTTCAGTCTGGGAAAATGCCCAGCCGTGCTGCGGAAGGAAAAGGTATGGCTATCACGCTCCCTTCTGCAGGAAGGTGGTCTCGTGTGGAGGGGAATGTTCCTCTCACACTCCCTTCCCTGCTGGTACTGCGACGGGACACCTCAGAAGAGCCCTCTCTTGTGGAAATAGCCTAAGGTGCAATTTCATTCTAAGTGGCATTGTTAGGGAAAAGGCTGCTGTTGCTAGACAGATTTTACTCCCTTCACTCAAAGTAATACCATGAGATAGCTGGGTTGTTGTTTTTCCCCCGCTCAGTTCCTGAAATCATGGGGGAAAGCCCAAGCAATGCAGGGCAGAACTACCCAGGACCACTATAAGTCTTATGTGGCTTGTAGATATCAACCATATTGATGCCTGGCACATGAGGATGCAAACTTTCTGTGAGGAAACAGCTTTGACCTCTTGATACCCATTCAGCCCTGTAGCTGAAAATCCATTCTTGCACCTGACACCCTTTCTTCTTAAATAAATATTGTTTATAGCATTCTTGGACTGTTCCAATTATTTTTGCCGTTGTTACAAAATGTAAATGCCCTCGAGCATATTCATTTTGCTTCTCAAAATTATAATTTTCTTCTTAATTACATTCCCAGCATTTTAATTGCCTTTATTGATACATGTAATGTTCTGCATGCTTATAATTAGGTTTGTTTAACTTGCAAGGTTGCAAACTGAAAGATGGAGGGAGTTTTATAATTACCACCCAAAAAGGAATGTTTAACAAATAAGAGTAAATATATTACTTGCTTTAAGGAAAAGAAAAAGGATTGGCATAGAATGTCACACTTAACGAGACATATTTTACAATTCTTCGTCCTGTCTTGTTTCATATGTAAATGGAAAGCCATTTATCTTTCCCATCCCTTTTTATCTTCCAACTGTGTGAGCCTGCACTAGCCACTTCTCAGTGAAGGGTAGATTCTTATTATGACAAGGTATCATCATTAATTCTTTCCGAAGACCAAGTATATACTATTACTCTAGAAGCTACAGGCCTTTTTTTTTTTTAACATGATGCTACCTAATTAATCTTAATTAATCTTAGGCTAGAGACAGGAGTGGCTCTTTCCCCTGCCCTCCAAGAGCCAAAACAGTGATCCTCCCAAATTCATAAAAATCTCAGAGGATTCATAACACTCACCTCAATACAGGGAAGCATTACAATTTCGAATGTTTTCCAGCTTGAGGGTTGATTCAAACTGAACAGAGTTGGCCCTACCATTAAGGCAAGGTGAGGCATCCATCTCAGGTAGCAGACTTTGGGATGTTGTTGTGTTGTTGTTATGTGCCTTCAAGGCATTTATGACTTATGGTGACCTTAAGGGAATCCTATCATGGAGTTATCTGGGGGCTGAGAGGGTGTCACACATCCAGGGTCACCCAGTGGGTTTCCATGGCGAGGACTGGGGGTTCAAACCCTGGTCTCCAGGGTCATAGTCCAAACCACTACACCACACTGGTGTAGATTTAGGGTACCACTTTTTAACTTTATGTTTTGTATCTTATTGTATTTCTACTGTCAGAAATGGAGAGGAGGGCTTGTGGGTTTCCCTTCCTAGGAGCCAATAACATGGTTGCCACTGGTACTTTGTACTGAATGAAAAGACAGAGGCCAAGAAGCTGGGCAGAAAAGTAAACAATTTCCCTTTCACACTTTCTAAATCTGTCTGCCTATAAGACTTATCTGCCCATTCCTTCCTTTCTTCTGTTCTGGCAGAAAAGGAGGGGGGACTTTTCTCTTCTCTAGCACAAGCACATGCTAAATAAAATCAAGAACAAGCATGCAAGCAAGCAAGCAAACAACAAAATCACAGGGAAATACAGTACTACCAGTAGTACCACCACTATTTATGCCAGCAGTACTGATGAAAGTAGATCTCTCTGCACACTTTGTAACTGTTAGAACCTTCCTCTCTCCCTCAATTAAGGTGGGATGGAGGGTAGGATCTTGAAAGCTCCTCAGGACATAGGAGGATGCCTTCAGTTGTGTTCTAGATAGTATCATTGGGGCTGTGATGAGGCTGAAACTAGGCTTTTGATTAGGCACCACAGCCAACACTGTGTTGGTGGAATGGAAGGATCTACTGGCATACTGCAGTAGTTTCAATGATGTGGACAATAATCTGCTGGCCACTCTTCACCATTCTGGCAGTAATCTGCAGGATATAGGTGGCAGATCTTTGACTGAATGCTGGACCAACCTCTAACTGGTTCTTTGTGCTACAAAGGATCTTATTTGGTCCTGATCTTCATTGTCATCTTTAAGCTGATGTCTTTTCACCTCAGACCTTAATTCTGATGTTCTGCATCATATTATGACATGCCTGTCATCTATTTCAGTATGGATGCATCACCCAAAAATACTATGGCAAAGACAGAATTTCTTATTTTGTCCTTGTTCATAATACTTGTTTTCTAGTACTGTTAATAATGTCTACCTTGTGAAAAAAGCTGAGTCTTGGATCCATTTTTTACTCTTCATCTATCTTGTCTCACACTGAGGGTCTAGATAAGTTGTCTCACTTCATATATTTTTCCAGAATCAGATATTTCTTATTTGCTTCCTCTGTAAAGGCTTGCAGCTCATACTTTAGCCATTTCTTGGTTTGATTCTATTAATTTTCCCCTGACTGGTCTCCAATTAGTTCATCTTAGTCCCTTGGTTTTTGTTCAACATTATGCTTTAAAATTCTCTTTTTGGCCCCTTATTTATATCATGTTTCTCCACTTTCGCTGTCCTTACATTGGCCAGGATCTAATATAAGTTCATTGTTTTTATTTCTAAAGCTCTTCTTTATTCACCTTCCCCATCTTTCAGCCCTCATTTCTCATTATTGCCCTGCTGAGGACCTTCATTCCTTGAACTCCACAGGTATATCCACAATTCACAACTATAACACTTCAATGCTACTTTAATTGCCATGGCTCTGATACAATCCTGGGATTTGCAGTTTTGGGAGGTACTTCAGTTCTCTGCCACAGAACTCTAGCACTGTAGTTCAAGGTATTCTATGGACCTCCCCAACTACAAACTCCAAGATTGTATGCAATGGAGCCATGCCAGTTAAAGTGGTATCAAGCTGTTCTAATTGTGCGATGTAAAATACCCACCCAGCCAAGGATTTTTAACGCTTTTCCTCAGGTCCTATTTTTGTTGCTCTACTGATTGGCCATGGTGTACACCCTGGTGTCATAAGCTGCAGTGTTCCCCAGCATTGTAAATCTGTGTTAGGCAGAAGCCTGACATTCCACTGGCACTGAATGTGACCTCAGTCTGCCTATACTTTTGAATATATTTCTCAAACTGTGTCAATTTTTGTACATTTCCCCCCACTTGTATGCATTTTGGGGATTATGTACACATTGACTGAAGTGTATTGGTACACATTTTTGTGCATAAATACACAAATAAAAAATATGAGCATAGTACTGAGTACATTGTGTGTTTGAGTGTGTGTTTCAAAGCATTCACTGCAAGCCCACTTTCAGAGTCCTTACTGAACACCAGAGTACATATTTCCAATCACAAATTGCATCTAGGTTCATGCTTGATTCCAAGAGGTGAGGACTGGGCAAATCTATTTTAAAAACCTCAGTGCAACAGATTCCTCACACTTCCTTAACTTTATTTCAACAAAAACACTTGTCTGTAAAAAATGGTTATGTACAATGGTTTGAAGTAGAAAAACATTTTGAAATAACATATATTGGAAGTGATGTGTGGTTTGGATTTTGTCAATTATCCAATCAATTCCAGGTCTGGACTTTTAAATATGGACAAATGGATTTCTTTTGACATTCTGCCTGCTCACCTCTTCTTCACCACTGTTTCCAGAGACATTCAATTTCTCAGCAATCTTTAATATCTTTGAGGTGCAACTATAGAATTTTGTTCCCAGAGCCATTTCACCTTATACCACATTAACCAAACTTGACAAAAGGTTTTATCTGATGATAACATTTCAGTGCAGATATTTAATGTGTCAGACACCATTAGCTTTACATCAAGGAGCAGAATCCTGACCTCTGCCTTTTAGTCAGAAAAACCTCACAAAAGGCACATTGCTCACAAAATGATTTCTGTCGTGTGAAGAAGGTGACACACCCCTGGCACTGTATTGAATCTGTTCAACATTGCCTGGATTAATGATGATGTCTGTTAAGACACTGTCTGCATTTCTAATCATCCAAGGCTTTCTTCTTTCCTAAAGTTTAATCCCAGTTTAATTAGCTGACTCTTGTTTTTCCTTGACAGTTTACAATTTAACTGTTTTATATCAGTAGAAGGGATGGGAACTGTTACCCAGCAACTGAATGACTGGCATTTTATACTTTTGTCTTAGATGAAACAATCTTATTAAAAGTATTTTAATTTTAGTCTGCACTGTGCTTAGACATTTAATGCAGTGATTTGATAATGTAACTTCCCTTGAGCCTGGTGGAAGGATGGAAAGTAGATGGACTGGTAGTCCAATAAATTTTACATTTTTAGCATCCAATGAAGAACAAATTATTCCACTTTCATTATACCAGCATTACATATCCATTGAAATGTTTACCATTTCCACAGTTTTCATATTAAACAAATGTTGAATAATCTCCCTTTGTCTCTCTCTATTACATTCATACACAATACACTTTGAGCCTTTATGTGGAATTGCCTATCACTTGACAGGAAAAAAAAATCATTTAATGATGTGAATTGGACAACATTATAATGAACCTTATGAAAAATAATCTTAACACAACTTTTGGCAGTTTTCAGAAACTGCAGCAAGGTGGCATCCATTTTGGCATGTAATGGGCTACTCTACTTAGAAGCCAAATACTGTTGGAATAATTACACGAATTCAAGAGTGAATACTGGTGGAAAAAAGTAGGAAAGCTGACAGATTTCTACTTTTGTCTGAGATCCTAGACCACATCTGAGTATCACCAGGCAAATGAATAGCCCTATACAGAGATTCTTAAGAACAGAAACATTACCTCTGCCAACGTTGACCAGACAAAAGAAACAATGGTTTGGATTCAAACCAAGCTAGGCATGCTTTAGTTCCACTGAAATCAATAGGACACACAATATCCACAACTAACCATTTGTTTCAATGGAAAATAACACACTGTTAACTTAGCCTGGGTCCAATCCCACAAACAGATACATCTTTGAATGGAGTCCAGTGCTTCACAAACAACTGGTGGCTGTTGAATATTTCTAACCAGCTCTTCCTTAGATTAGTTGCATGATCCTTTTGAGATGGCAAGAATTCCGTCTTATAGACAGGTGAAAATAGATCACTCATCATGCATTATGTTTCATAGTTTGTAATAGACTTGCTGTCATCTACAATGTTTTTAGCAAATGATGCAAATGAACTAACCCAATCTTTGCCTTCTTCTAAACATCTTGTTCCCATGCTACATCACAAACGGCTTTTGACTCGCCATTTTCTAAAGCAGTTCAAAAATATTTTGGACTGCTGTCTTGGCATTCTAAGAGCTCACTGAGATCATAAAACCCATTTTTAGTTTCCCTCGGTTTCTGGCCAGCTTTTAATATGGTCAAGAGATGAACAAGAGCCTGTGTTGTATAGTGTTTTGAGCGTTGAACTAGGATTCCAGAAGAAAAGGGCATGAATCCTCATTCAGCCATGAAAACCCACTGGGCAACCTCTCTCTGAGCCTTAGAGGGAAGCAGGGACAAACCTCCATTCAATAAATCTGCCAGGAAAACTTTATGACAGGGTAACTATAATTGGAGTCAACTTGAAGGCACATAGCAACAACAGAGAGATGAATAAACCCTCATTCCATTTCTGGAAGCTTAAACAACACATGACTGTAAGGTTTACTGCTTTGTATACAGAAAAGAGCTAGAGGAATGATCCACAGTCACAGAACTGACAGCAATCATGTATCCATGAGATGCATATTAAAAGAGTGTAAATATGTATTTTACACAAAGATTGCATTCCTTTTGTTTTGTAAATCTTCCTAAGCTACTTCAGAAATCCAGAACAAATTTGCTAAATCTTGCTCTTTTTGTTCTGAGAGAAAAGACAAGATGATAACACTGGCTGGCACCAAGAAGTTAATTTTATAACAAACTGACATCTCAAGCAGCAGCAATTTAAAAGAGCAATGCTTTGTCAGTTTTAAGTGGGAAGCGGTTCCCAGTATGATTATAGATGTCTTCTGCATATTTATTTTGCCCCACTTTAAATAAATTTGTGTAAGATTTATCTTGTTAGTTCCAAATACAAGTCCCTCTTGGCTAGATTTAGGAAATAAATTAGTCTTCACAAACATTGCAGAGACTGAATCAATACATTAATATTTAGGAGGCATTAGGGAGGTTTATTAGTGGGAAAGGCCAGCTCATGTTACACTGGAAATATTGGACATATTTAATTCAAAAGTATCAATTGCAGCGACACATTGAATATATAAATTGTATTTACATACACAGATAAATGAAACCAGATATGTGATGTGGCAAAGAAGCCGAATGCTTGGAAGAAATCATCTGTATTATACCTGTATTGACCAGGTACAAAGATGAAACAGGAACAGAAAAGTACGGATTGTGAACTATGTGTCTTCACTAGACACTGTGCCTCTCACATGTATGTCTATTCTGTTCTTTTCCCTATCAATCAAACTGCACAAATCAGGAACTGGTTTGCTTTATTATCCAGGCAGCACAAGGCCTTCTATTTATTCAGAAATGGCCATTATTCAAGCACACACAAATGCATATATACAATATTAGCCTGCATCCTGAAATCCATCTTCAAGTGAAGTCAAGGTTCATACAAATGCACCAGGGGCTTTTAAATTTCAAAGAAAATTCCATGGGACTACTTCACAGGAGACATTCAAGTATTTGTTAGACACTCAGCTGAGACACCAACATTTTCTGTAGAAAGATAATGCTAGATAAGAATCCTGAAGAAACAGGATAGAAATTTCTGATTCTCGGAATGCCACTCCTATTTTTTTTTTTTTTTTTTTGGTGAAATGAGTGGTGGCTCTCAAAGTAACAGAAGCAGCATTTTTCATCTGACAGGAGGTGGAGGCAATGTTATGGTCCTGAATCACCTGCCATTTACTAAACTCTTCAGAACATTCATTACCATTAGGCAGAATAAGCCAGTCACTGGGACTGAGATTGCCCCAAGGAGTCCATACAAACAAAGTTCAAAACATTGTCCATAAAATGTTTATATTGGTGAATATGTAAGGACCACATGGACAAAAGAAAAGAAAAGAGGTGACAGAAGAGTGAGAGCATGAAACTAACAGAGCGAACTGGCTAGCAGCTAAATGGGAAAGTGAAATGGGCAGCTGGTGTCTTGCATGTCAGTTGGAGAGTGAACCTCCTTGGGTTTTAGTCTCAACTTCAAAAGAGCTATGCCAGGTGCTAGGTTTAAAGTTTTAGATGAAAAGTCAGAGCAGATTCATCACCACATTGACATGCAAGACACCAGCTGTTCAGTGGCACTGGGGTCTAAAATTTCAGTGCCTCAGTGTCTATGAGATCTTGCCTTCACAAGGAGGAAGTTTATCATCTGGGCGTCCTGTAAGCAACAATCATTTTAGGACTAGGTAGGAATTGAATTTGGGGTCTCATATGGCAAATGACTCCCACTACACAAAACAATATCTTAACCATACAACCACACAACAGTAAAAGAACAACAGTGACACTTGTTGGGACCTTAATGGACTCTCAAGACCCTCCCCATAATATTCCCTCTAACTTTCTTCTGCTTAAGTCCCAGCCCCATGTTGTTCAGTCCAGGGTTCCCAGTTATAGAAGTGCTTTAAGTGAAGTCATAATCCAACAGACAAACTCAGGTTCAGTACCTGTCTATGTTTTCATAGGGAAAAGAGACAAAAAGAGGCAACCATACACACTCAATAAACTGTAATCAGCTGGGATGACAGTCAGCTAACTGATGCATTCATTCAGTCCCCAGATGACCTTCATTTTATTCTGCCCCTATTATCCTATCAAATGATGTCTCTCTCATGTTTACTTGGCTGATTAACAGTTGCTGCATCATGCTATCAATTCCTTCTCAATGATAACAACACTTCTTTATAAATCACATCCACTGGGATCTAGGGTGGATGAAGTTATAGCCTAATCTCTCTCTGACACAGACTCACTGGTGAGAGCCCACTGTTCACTCCTGTATCACTCAGCATGAATCACCAAATGTGCTATTAAATACATCAAACTCCAACACCCACAAGCGGTGATACCTTTATTGGGCCAACTCCAAAGTATAAAATATCTTATGCAAGCTTTCAAAGTGTCACTGGCTTCTTCATCAGGCAAAGATGTTAAAAACCATACAAGGAGAAAAAAAAGTGATAATGTTGGAGTCATAGGGCTACATTCTGTATCAGATGTTACTCTGACATCAGTTAAGATGTTCTGGAGGGATTTCAATGCAGGCAGAGATCACTCCCCTTTTGGGCCATGTGAAGACTATAAAAGATAGAGAATAAAAATTCAACTCCATTAGCAACAATTTAGCAACAAACAGTTCCAGCTGTCTTTGTAAATCTGCAGTTGTTGTTGTTAGTGTGACTGCAAGTTTACTCTAACTGATGGAGATCCTATCATAAGGAGTTTTCTTGGCAAGATTTACCCAGAGGAGATTTTGCATTGTTGTCTTCTAAAGCAGACAGAATTCAAGGTCTTCCAGTGGGTTTCGATGCCTGAAGTGAGATTTAAACCCTTGTCTTCCAGAATCCTACACCAAGATTCAAACCACTACATCACACTGTCTCTCTCACATGTTTTCCCCCTCAGTTTAAATACTTTACTTTGAATTGATTAAACAAGTAATTATTTTCAATTTTGTTGTATCACTGTTTAATGTTTTCTTTTAACATCATAATGATTTTGAAATTTTATATGCAGAACACCTGAAATCTATGTTTTAAATAAAGGCACAATTTGTACATTCATAAAATAAATACATAGGTTTATAGAAATCTTGGAAATGGTTCCAGGAAATATTACAGTTTGCATGGGTATATGTGCTCCTACATGTTAATCACACATTTTATGTGCACAAGGAGGAGGAATAAAGATGGTAGACATAAATAGTTCCACTTGTCCTTTATGTATTCTGATCACAAACCAATCAAAGCAGTAAAGGTCACCACAATGAACTGAGCTCAGAAGCAAACTGGTAACCAGTGAAATTGACATTGTATTGTCAAGGCAAATTTCAGAATTGTTGCAGCTGCATTCCAGACTGACTTCAGCTTCTGCACTGATTTTGCACAGTCTTTCATGAACCGTTCTCTTTCATTTGTCCTGATGTACTCATGAAATGACAAAGGACAGGTTGGCCACCAAAGCCGCATACCACAAAGAAACCAGCTTGTGCATAAGTTCAATTTATGACTTTTCTTTTTCTCTCTTATGTTTTGAACATTTAGAAAGACTTAATGCATCTAAGATAAGTATAAATGCAGTTTTATGCTTACTTGGTTTAATTGATACCAATGATGAATGCACACTGGTATGCAGGAAATTCATGCTGCTATCAGACAACACCGATAATAAATAAAACTGGGGAGTGGCAAAAGAGTAAACAGAATATTTGTTTAAAAATATTTTAAAAGGAGAGACTTTGATCTAACATTTTGTTCTGATAATCTGGTTTTGTACCTGAGGCTTAATTTTCTGACAGAGATAACATATTTTGGACTTTACTCCTTTCTCAAAGTGAACAGTGACATTTCTCTCATGTCACTGTTACAGTGTTACATGTTACAGTAACATGGCCTTAACTCAATAGAGTTCACCTTGTAGGGCAGAAAGAATTTCAAATGTTAAAAGAATCTATCTATTTTTCCCCTTTCCCTTTTCCTGTTTTGTATGCTGCCACAGCCCTTGTGCCAATCATCCACACACAATGAAAAAAGAAATTGAGTACATTGATGCAATGATTTTGTGATCTTCTTTTCTATCTCCTTTCCAAATCCCCCATTCACAAATTTGATTTCCTTTTCTGCTTCCTCCTCATTACAAACATTTCAGACTTAGGCTTCTATTCTGTGCCAATTTGTCTCAGAGAAAGGCCCTTTTCACAGCACCCTCCCATCCTGCCATGGGGATGGAAGAAGGACAGGACTGCGATGATGCTTCTGCATGACATCATCACAGTCCTGCTCCTCTCCCATCCTCAGGCAGCACGATCACAAGCTAAATCATTGACAGGTTTTCCCCACCAATGACCCATGATGGCTTCACCATTCCACACTAATCTGTCCTGTAGAAGGGCAGGAAGCATGATGGTGGTGCTTCCTGCCCCAGTGCGGCCTGGAAAAGTTCTCAGCTGCACTGTGGAAGGAAGTGGTATGTCCATCGCGCTCTCTCCTGCAGGGAGCTTGTTCCGCGTGGAGGGGAGTGCTGCTGTCATGCTCCCTTCCAAGCAGAGTCACTACTGGAATCACCACCAGATGCCACCACAAGAAGCTAAGCTGTGGAAAGGGCCAAAGTCTCATGGAACTCAATAGGGCTAGGTTCTGGTATATATGGGACTACACTTTGCCTGAGCAAAGGAATCATGAAAGCTGCATGTGTCTAGTTGTATTATACAGGCATACTATAGAAGCCCAAGACCCACCCCATCCCTTTTCCTCACATTCTGTCTGCTTGGATGTTTTCAGCAGCATCAGCAATGGGAAGATGGTGAAGAGGGATGGAGAAACACAGACTTTTGATGTGGAGTTACACCAGCATGTCGCCAGTAAGCAATACAATAAACAAAGCTTTTGCTGTGAAAGAGTGCGATTCTTTTCCACCTGATCCTACTGCAGCCATGTTATCTGCCTACAACAAGCAAGGCAAATAGAAGCTGCCTCCCAAATCCCTCAGTGAGCATGTGAGAAGAACAAAACAGTGAGAAAAGAGAAGAGCAGATAAGTTTGACTCATCAGTCCTTCCCTCCCCAACCAGCAGAATATATTTGTAAGCTTGGCCCTACAAATGGAAATTATAAGAAAAGTGGAGAGGGGAAGAAAAAAAAAACATCCCTGAATGCATTTTGGAAGAAAGCTTCAAGTTGTTTCTGGAAGTTTCAGATTATTTTTGTTTACCTAAGCAAAGTTTACCTGACCTGCTTCCTTCATTTTACACACCTATATAGTTAGTTTTGAATAAAATGTCTGCTGAACTGCTCTTGTTAAACTGTTCCTCTTTTTGGGTTGTATAGGTTTCTGTCCCTATTCTTTCCATATTATACCTGCTTCTGGTACCAAATTTTATCTTAAAGAAGTTATATCTAGGAAGTTATATCTGCTTTGTTAACTGAGATACACCTGTGTTATCATTCAGAGCCACATGAACTGACAGTGGATATTTGCTAGAGTGGATACTTCCTGTTGCCATAATAGCCCCCATTCTTTCAAGCTACAGTTTTCTCATTACAAAGATTTAAAAAAAATTAAATGTAAACATTTTTCATCTTTGCACTGGCTGCTAGGAACATGAAAGGTGACTGAATCTCGTTTTAAAAACATATTAAAATAAACATGACATGGCCTAAAACACTCTTTACAGAGCTGAAACGCAAAAGCCTCCGTTTTGGCCTCAGGCTTTGATGGGAAGTCGAGATAAATCAGGAACAGAATAATTCTCTAATGGACTCTTGCTACATAATTCATCAAGCACTACTCTTGGTGAAAGCCCATTCATTCTGGTGGATTACACCAGCGGTAGTAGGAACATGTGATGGAATGCTGGAGTCATTAGTTCCATGCCATACAGCAGCATCTAAAATACTGCATTATGCCAGGGCACAGCCTGAGTACCAGTGGCCTCAGAATGAAGGCTAATATATAAGAAATTAAAGTGGTGCATATTTTTCTTGAGCTCTGCCACTCTAGACTTTATTGCTTTAAAGAAGAAATAAAAAAAGAAGGAAAGGTCTGTTAAACAGCAGAATGATCAGTTTATGGGTAAATGGCAGAATAGTTCTAAAAAGGACTTTTTGCTGTACTGAAATTCAAGGGTTGCTGAGACATGATTACATATTTGCATGGATGTTCTTGTATTACAGTCTTATTGGAGAACTTTCAGTATGTAGTGGTTTTGCAGAAAAAATTGTTGAAATATCTTGTTTATCAGCTCAATCTGAAAGGAGTGCAATACAGCAGCTCAAGAAAATATTTTTCATTCAATTCTGCTAAGTGTATAAATGGATCCTGGTATTCAGTCCTAGCTTTGAAGTGGTACAAAAGATCTGTGGCACTGGTAGGGGTGGAATAGTAAAGAAGAGTACTACTTATAGGATGAGTACTGTCTTCTCAGAGGTATAGTAGTTTGAGTGCTGGACTACAACCCTAGAGTGCAGGGTTTGATTCCCCACTCAGCCATGGAAACCCACGCGGTTACCTTGAGTGTGTCATATACTCTCAGCCCCAGAAAATCCCATGATAGGTTTGCTTTAGAGTCACTATAGGTCACAAATGACCTGAGGGCAATTAATGACGACAAATTGTTTTCTTGAGATCTACCCCCTTCATCTCCTCTTTCTTCTTCTTATCCTTTTTTTAAAAAGTCTTCTTGTAATTGGAAAGATTTATATCCACATCACCTCTTATAATCACAGCACTCAAGATGACTTGAGGATGTAGCTCAGTGGTAGATCATATGCTTTCCATGCGAAAGCTCTCTTGTTCAATCTCTGGTACATCTTAATTTGGGCTGGGACAGATTCGTTTCTGCAAGCCCTGGGGAGTTTCCATCAGTCAGCAAAGACCACATTGAACTAAATGGATCAATGTATTGACAAAGAGAAGCAGTCCAGGATTCTTACCACAATGTTTAAACAATAACAAAAAAGAATAAAAATAGAGACAGGGAGAGCCTATATATGCAATTTAAAACAAAGGCTTAGTCACCCCCCCAAAAAAAATGAAATTAAAAGAAAAGGAAAACGAAAAGAAATGAAAAAAAAATTAATTTGGCAGACGCAGACGACAATCAACAATAGTCAACCAACAACAAAAAGTCTTGGCCAGGCAAGGTTTTCCTGTTTCCTGTAAAAAAAAAACTAAGGCCCTTTTCGCACGTAGGTCATTAGCGCAATGAGGGAGAGCCCTCGCGCTATTGTAAACTTCACAAAAAAGCCCCTTGCACTCCGCACACAGCAGGGCATTTGTGAGAGAGCACCATTCCCCGCCTGGTGCCTCTTCTGCATGTCAGTGTCGTGGGCCACGCCCAGGTCCTTCCCTGTCCCCGCCCCACCAGCCCTGATTGGGCGGTGGGTTTTCTTTTTTTTTTATTTTTTTCAGCCTATCGTGCTAACGTTAGCACGATAGATCCTGCCAACAGGCCATCGCAGCAGCCCCAAGGGCAGACCAGTAGCAGAGCTACGGTGCTAATGCGCTAACGTGCTAACGATAGCACCAGTTTTTTTTAAAAAAAATAGTCAGCCAGACCCCAGGGGCTGCTGTCGTCTCAAGTGTGGCGACGCAACCCCGGGGTGGGCTCTTGCGGCAACATGTCGGGCAGTGTTCCCTGCTACCATGGGGGCAGCGGCGTCCCTGCTGCTGGGCGGGGTTTCCTCTGGGAGTTGCTGTGTGACGGACAGGCAGCTGGGACTGCCCGCACCCCGCCCACTCCCGGCTCCTTCGCGTAAGAGGGTTCCGCAGGCCCGCGGGTTGCGCGAGCGATACGTAAAAGGAGGTCATTTTTGCTTCCAGGCGAAAATGAAAAAACGCGACTCCAGCACTACTCACGATCGCGAGAGCTCCAGGTCGGCGGGAACGTCATGCGGTACGGCGGCTCGTGAAGGGGGGAGGGAGCGTGTTTAATACGCTTTCAAACTGCCATGCGAAAAGGGCCTAAGTCATATCCTTTTGGATTTCTTTTTATATCCATGCTTGCTTGCTTTCTCCCTCTTTCTTTCTTTCTTTCTTTCTTTGATATGCTCTGCCTAGGCCTAGTTTTACTACGGTGAAAAGCACTAGATGCTGTCTGAACTTGAAAGCTAAACAAAGTCAGATCTGTAAGAACTTGGATGAGATATTGTCAAATAATACCTGGTGCTGGTGGCTCTACTTTAGAGGAAGACCTTTGAATATTCTTTGCCTAAGAAAACCCTATGAAATTAATGGGGCTGGTAACTCGAAGGCACATAACCTCACACACATATATTCTAGCCAGAAATATTCCAAGTCTTGCTTTATAGGATAAAACCAAGATTTTAGGAAACATTGCACCATAACTTTATCAATAAAAAAGCATGAAGGAAGAATGGTCTGAGATGATAAAAAGTAGCACTGGCCAATCAACCAAAGAAGCTCTGCATGTAATTATCTCTAGTATTGCTAAAAGGTGTTTTTTTTTCCCCAAAAAAATTTATTTATAAAATAAATAGAAAGGCTCAAGGTGGTATAATCTTTGTGGTACAAAAATGGTCCTGATTTTTATGAAATGTTTGCCACTCTCCTTGAAATTTTGTGGCTCTCTAATGGCTTGATCCTATGCATGTTTACTCAAAAGGAAGCCCTATGGACTTCAGTGGGGCTCATTCCCAAGTCAGTGTGCATAAGATTGTAAACTAAATGACTCCCGGACAAAGGATAGCATGAGAGTTCTATCCAGCACAGCTGCAATTATGCTGTCATTACTTGAAACAAAACTGAAATTATAAGGGAAAAAAATTTTCTGATGACTATTTGTGTCATACTGGAAAAGAGTTTGTTTAAAGAGGAAGAAAGATTTGCATATCCAATTTCTTCTAATGAACAAAGTGGCTGATCTACATATTAACGATGGCAGACTTAACAATCAGGTATTTGGAAGGAGTGTCACTTGATTCAAGAAATACCTTAGCAAGATTTCATTGTACATGGGTTGGAATAATTTTTTAAAAAATATTTTCTAAAAGCCACAAAATGACAATCTATAGATATTCTCCACTGTACATGCAGCTAAAAGTTGATGCATGGAATATTTTATTAACCTGCTATGTTTCCAATGAACACATTCTCTTTTTTTTTATTATTATTATTTAAAATTTTATTAAACTATAACACAAAAACAAACGAAAAATAAAACACCATGTGTTATACATAATGGTGAATTAAAAAAACAAACAAACAAAACAAAACAAAAAAATTTTTTCCTTCTTTTAAACAATGCAAACTTATATTATTGTTTTTCCCTTCCCCTAAAATCATAAACTTGTTCAGCTTGTTCCGCAATAAACACATTCTCACCATTCAGTTAACTCTCCTCATCTTGCTCTGGCAAGGCTGCCAAATTAGCTTACAATGATGTTGGAACACACAGAGAGCCATCAAGTTTGGGAAGCCAAGGAAACTATGGCCATTTCTGCACTAGACTGTTATAGCGCTATTATTGCACTTTCAACATCCTATGGAATCCCAGCCAGCCCCTCCTGAAACTTCAAACTTCAGGATTTCATAGGATGTTGAAAGTGGAATAATAGCACTATAACAATCTAGTGCGGAAATGGCTTATGATCATAGACATCTGAACCTGTCCTATGACTAAGAAATCAAAACATTAGTACTTGAGCCATAAATCTTTTTGCAAGTTTAAGAGCAATAGTTGGCTCAAATACTGAAAAGAAAAGAATCATTAGTTTGTCAAGGTAGAAATCCCACATTACAGGCAAAGTTCTCTGTTATTTTGAGATTTTGCATTATACATGATGTTTTGTACGTAAGCATCAACAAAGTGCATCTCTGTCTTTCTGAGCTCCTCCACTAATAAGGCTCTGGATCCCAGCACCTTTCTTCAATAGTCTGATGTTGAATGGACAATTTTTTTTCTTTATATCCTACAATGACCACGAAGCACCCAGAATCTATATTTGTACTTGTTCCCTTATCCAAGATTTTCCATGCAATGGTCAGAAGAAATTCTAGCCACAGTTTGAGAAGCAAGATTACAAACAAATACCGTCCCATGAATGTAAAAGACTCATTGCGCAAGAAGGTGGTATTAATAAGCAATTCGACTGTTTTTCTGGGTGATTGGATGTTATACGGTTTCATAGAAAACATTTCAAATTGCTTTGTTTGGACAAACATAAAAGAGTTTAAGTATATTTCTGTATATAATATATTTCAGCAGAGACATTTACTTTTTCTTCAAACCTAAACAGTTACAGAAGCCAGTAAAAGAATATGGACAAAATGGCAGCATTTGGATGGCTGAGTCTTATGAATATTACTGGTATAAAAAAGGAAATTGGCTCATTTGATCTTGTTATGAATTAGGAAAATATTAGCATTTGTTAGATTGTTACATATTTGGGTAAATTTGTCATATATCTGAAGAGCTTGAGCAATTTCCTTTTTTTGGTAATACTTTCTAGAATCGCAGATTCTGCTTGTGGGTTTCTAGGAGTTATAGTCTAAAAAGGAACTTTTCCAACCAGAAATTAGAATAGACATGTCATAAATGAAGCCTGTAATTCTTTGCATGAAAAAAAAGTGTGTTCTACCACTGAAACATGGACCCTCTGTGCTACAAATAATCAAATCTAACCCAATCCTTTTGTATGACAGACCAAAGGATGTATAACTGAGATTAAGCTGCACTGGACTCAGTGGTTCTTTCACCCAAGCACATATGCGCAGCGTTGTTCTCCAAGTTTCTTCATTTTGTTGATGGGAAAAAGCTGATGGAAAATGATTGACCTGACAAAGGGATTGGTTTGAGCTCACATATCTGTGTATTTTTAAAAACTGCAATTTCAGTACTGTTCTTAGGTATGATGGACATTATAACTCAGTAAAATGCAACTGAAGAGTGTTAATGATAATTACACCAAATATGAACAATCTGGAGCCTGAGGTTATACTTGGTGTTTCAGATGGCATAAATGCCATTCCATAATAATTATGCATAATGTCAGCTATTAATACATTTTCTCCCTATTTTTGATGGCAAGGTTAATTGCCCACCAAACCTCCATTTGTACATATTGAGTTTTCAGGCAGTTAGCATTACAAAAGGGACTCTTAAAGATATAGTATCACTTTCTCCCCACCAACACTCTGTATCGTTCTGATCATGTTCTGTAGAATTCACTTCACTGAGCTTGAGGGAATTTACAGCCAGACTCCTATGTGAGCTGCCCAAACTTTGAGAGGTCCTGTCGTATGTCCCATCATCTTGTGGGCCTACATTGATAGGTACATAAGACAGGGCTTTCTTTGTAGCAGCACCATGACTATAAGATCTTTTTGAGCTTCCACATTTACCCTCCAATGTTTTACAGATGAAAACTATGACACACGTGGTTCACTAAAGTCAGAGTGTGATCAGGACAGCAAAAGTTATAAATGACGAAGAACACACAAGCCAGAATTTTCTGCAGCAGTTTGCTTTTGCCTGAGTTTTCAGAGACGGGCAACATTTTGGCTCTCCTCTCACCTTATTGAGTTAATTGAGTAGAAACTAGTTTTGCATTTTGAACTCAGTTTGCAGCAGCTGAAGTAAACTGAAAACAAAGGGGGAAGGTGAGAGGAAGGGAGAGAAACTGGGACATTTTAAAAGCGTATTTGAAAAACAAAACAATACTCAGGTCTATTCCTGTCAAAGTGGGATAGCTGGAGGGTATGCTTCCAGTAGGCAGCTATATTAGCTTTCAGTTCTTAATATCGGGATTATTCTGGTTGTCTTAACTGTCTTCAGTTTTTAAATTAAATTTCTGGTGTTTTTTTAGCTCTTTAAAAATGTTTCTATTTATGTGTTTAATGTTTAAAATGTCTTTTATTCATTATCCAGTGACTCAGGAGTCTTGGCGCTTTGATCAGTCAAACCAAATAAGATCCTAATCCACAGGTGTATGCATTCAGCTGTGACATTTCACAAGTTGTATTAGGCATGCTGCATTATGACAATCTGCATATGTGCAGATCAGCCCCTTGTGATACGGTTGTATAAATTTGATTTTACAACAGGCATCTAAAATAAAACTGTAAGTATTCTAATGCATACTTATAGTGTGAGCATTCCTGGAAGTTTTCAGGTCCAGCAGGCCAGAGCTTCAGAAGGTGCAGAAAAGGATAGGGGGAGACACAAAATGACTGTGAGACTGAGGCAATGATTCAATGGAGAAACGCTGGGATATTTAGTACTGGGGAAAGGCAAGGGTGTAGAAACATGACAGTAGTTTACACAACTATACATGACTTAAACAAAATGAGGTTCTGTCTCACATAAGGAAGTAAGCCATTGGTTTCCAATGAAGCTGACTGGTGGAAGATCTAGGAGAACTCTGGAGAAGTACTTCTTCTCAAGGCAAATAGTTAATTTCCACAATTTATGGAACAAAGCAGTATTGGTAGCAACTAGCATATATGATTCTAAAAGATTAGACTAATTCAAGGATTAGTAAGGCCATTTCCACACGACATTGTTATAGTGCTATAATTCCACTTTCAACTTCCTATTGAATTCTGGGGTTTGTAGTTTCCTGAGGCCCAAGAGCTCTCTGGCTGAGAATTCTAAATGCCCCTCCCTGAACTGCAAACCCCAGGATTCCATAAGGCGTTAAAAGTGGAATCATAGCACTGTAATGGTCTAGTGTGGAAATGGCCTAAGTCCTCCAAAGGCTACACATCATGCTGGCTATTGTCTCTGGCTCTGAATTCTGAGTTGCAAGGGAACAAGAAAGAATTATAGAGAGTTATAGGCAACTGGCTGATCACTGTGTGAAACAGGACATTGGACTAACTAGGCCTTCTCTGATCGTTGATTTTACATGATTGGAGAGTCTGATAAACTTCACAACTAATGGCTTCCATAATAGTGGGGCTGTCAATCCACTCTGAGTTTTACTCTGAACCTTAAAGGAGTTATTTAAGTTGATAAACTTATTTTTGGAACTATTAAAGTTCACAATAAAACCCAATATAGATTCACTGGCACAACAACACAGAAGCCACAAGCCATCACTATTTCTGAATAGAGCACAGAAACAGAGAAAACTGTGTTAGTATATGCAGACCCAAGCAACAGCTAACTATGAATCCTGCCCCATATAATGGATGCAAAATATCCAGCTAGGACATAATAGAAACTTGCTTTCTCCCCACATTGGGGAGCCAACTGATCACGCATCATCTTTTAATTCTCATGTGCTCCATTTTCCATCTTTCACATTTAACAATTTGCCACATGTTTATTTTGCAAAATGCACATAATAAAGCCCAAAGCTGAGCTGTTATTTTTCCATGTAAAAGTTTTCTTGTATTGAAGAAAAAACTATGTATTTATGTCTATGGCAGCAATGACATTGTTCTTTCTCATAATACTGCTGTTTTGAGAAGTAACCGTGCCATGTGTCCCTTGTTACCAGTTTTCACTGCTGTGTTATTCTCATTGATCTTCTTGGTTCAATATTACTAGGGGAACGTGTGAAGCAGCAATGGAAGGCCGGTAACCCCTCTGGTTCTACTGTAAGAGAGCTAGTCTTCCTGAAAATCAAAGCATTCCTTCCTGTCATACAAATATAAAAATAAAAATACAGTGACCACAACTCAGTACAGATCTATAGATACCCTTAAGCCTAGTAATCTTCTACTGCTTCTAGCACTCTTAAACTCTGTGTTCACTTGTGGCCAATTAAATATCACCATTTACAGGGAGGAACCATCATTTAGCTAGTGGTGCCAAAGGTTTACAATCAATCCCCACTATCTCCAGTACCAGAAGGTCTTAGGTTTAGTACTAAAGGGTTTTGGTTAAATAAATAAATAAATCCCTCTGGCTGAGACTCTGGAGAACCATTTGATCAGTGTGTGTAGACAGCCTTGAGCAACATGGACAAACGATGTACTTCAGGACAAGCCAACTGCATGTGAAGATAAAGGATTCTTGCCTTGTGTGCATTCCTTCCTTCCAATGAGTGAAGTATGACTAAATGGCAAAGCAAGATTTTCTCTTTTGTGAAGAGTTTATTGTCTACAGCTTGCAAAATGGCTCCCCTACTCCATCTCCTTCTCCAAAATATTGTTGGATGTTATGTGTCTGCATTTCTGGGTTGTTGTTTTTAAGTAGTTTGTCTTATTGGGAATTAACTGCAGAGACCTGACCTGACAGCATGAAATGGCACTTCATGGAAGCCACGGACAGCCATCAGATGGTCTCTGCTTTCTGTCACTGCCAAGCAGTACTGGTTTTACAGTGCAGATCATAGGATGAAAGGCTTTCCTCATCTAACTGCTAATGCCTAAACCACCTGTCCCCAGGAATAGTTAATGAGGGCATGCAAGCATGGGGAAATGGATGACTGTTGCAATGGTGATTAACACAGAACTGCAGTTTCGGTGAAATAAAGTGCATATCTGTGTCGCCACTGCTCAGTATGTAAATGCTTTAAGACTTTGTAATAATTGATTTGCATTGTATCTACAACTCCATCATGCAAATCACAATCTACAAATATGCATCCAAGCTTGCATTGACAGGGCAAGGATGAAAGAGATTATCTGAAGAACAGTGTACTGCTTGACAGCTTGTTTTTGCATAATGATAATAATCTCTCAGCAAAGAACATTGTTCTCAATGACATTTTACTCTCTTTTCTGTTTGACCCTGTTTGGCGCAATGATATCTGCCCCACTTGAACTTTATTAATGCTTCCAGTAACTAGTTGAAAAACCAATCTTTTTCAAAGATATAATGCCATTTAAAAATGGATGTTGGAAAGGTCTAGCAGAAGGAAGCACATTCCTTGCTGCTTACAAAGAGCTGCCTTCTCCATTTCCCCTGGCACACTATCACTGAGAGTTTCATGCCAGTGTTTAGTGGTTGCATCTAACTCACAGGATTTTTGATATGCCAGACATATTCAGAGCATGTGTCTTTACCAGTGTTCAGATTCTGTACTGCTTTTCAATCCATTTCTGGGCCTAATTTCACATGCTGTTTATATGAGTAATTCAATTTCATGTGTCTACTCAGAAATAAGTCTTACTGAATTCTAGCAGTGTAAAGAATATTTGCAAATGCTCTTGTGTTCTGTGGGAAATGTTACCTCAGCATTTTATAAGAGTTTCCATATTTTTGATGGTCTTTGTGTGTGTGTGGGGGGGTAATTTTGGAACTTTAATGCAAAAATGTTGCTCATGCAAAAAAAAAAAAAAAGTTGGGTAGAATTCATTATCACAGTTATTGAAACATAGCCTACGTAAAAATTTCAAACTGATTCATATTCATGCTCCCTGAATAGTCACAATTGTTAGTGTCACACACTGATGCACAATATTGTGTTGACAAACAAAAATATTATCTTGGGCACAAAATACAGTTCTTTTTCTGCAATTCACAAAAAGAATTAGCAAAATCGGGGGGGGGATCTCTGTTCTCTCATACACTCGTAATATCACCCACTAGGGAGAAAACTTTTGAAAGGTTTCACGCTAATGTGTGAAAATGAAAGGAAACAAATCTCTACTAAGTTGAATGGGATGGAAATATAATGGGTATATCAGAACAGACACCTCTCTTCCACTTGTACTTTTTGGACTATAGTTTCCATCATTCCTGACCATTTACTATCTTCGCTGGGGTTGACTAGAATTGGAGTCCAAAACATCTTGAGGTTCCACAGTTTCCTCACTCCTAGCATACACAGCTGTAGACATGTAGTCCTAAATTTTTAGGTGCTACAAACTGAACAACTACTGTCTCCTCTGTTTGTATATGTTTAATTAGGCCTTTGACAGAGACCCTGTTTTGCATTCCACCAGGTGTGGCAGATACTTGGGTCACATGAATTTTACAATTTGACCTCCATGTCATGGACCTCCCTGTCCTTAGAAACTAAGGCCATTTCCATACTACACTGTTACAGCACTATTATTCCACTTTCAACATCCTGTGCAATCCTGGAGTTTGCAATTTAAGGAGAGGCACTTAGAATTCTCAGCCAGAGAGCTCTTTGGCCTCAATAAACTACAAACCTCAGAATTGCACAGGATTTTGAAAGTAGAAAAATAGCACTATTAATAGACAGTTTATATTTATATAAAGATATAAATATATAGAAAGCATAGGCAGATTACAGTCAGTTAATTAGATAGATAATTGATTTGGAAAAAAAAAGTCTGTTGTCATCCACGTCACAGCATCTCATTTGACGGAAAGAAAGACTGCTGCTGCCGCTTTCCAGGATGTTCAAATTACCATGGGGAAGAAGCAAGGAAGAGGGAGCACCCTCCATCCACAGATGATGGAACAGGTATACTAGTTATCTGTCACTAACACACATAATGTTTCCTGAGCGATACATTCACATACTTGGTGAATGTGGACCAATTACATACATAAGCTTCCCAGCATTCACTGATTCGTACTCAAAAACATGACAAAGTTATTAATTTTAAGATATTCACAAAATTGATCTGTGCTCTAGAAGCTGGAAATGTAATATCTGTATTCAGATATTCACAAAACTAATCTAGAGTTGTCAGTATTCAGAAAGGATTGTCAAAGACATTACAGTTTACATATGGTTAGCAAACACCGTTGGTTGGAAAGAAACTGAGTACTAACATATTCATTGTGGTATTTCTACTTCATCATCAAGAAAAATGGACAATGAAGATTCCTTTTTGAAAAGCAACACACCTCTGACCATTCCTAACATAAAATGAAAACTGACTGCTCATACCTTTTACTGTTAAGTACACCTGCATTGTCCTGGGTGTGTGTTGGGTCTGCACCGAACAAGTATATGGACCATCATCTGACACATCCACATCTTGTATCTGGAGGCTGTACTCCCTTTTATTTGCTGTTGCAATTGAAACTCGAGGATCTACTGACCACTTGTCTCCTCCTGCAAAAATAATACTTGATCGGTTCAGCCAGGCACCTTTTGAAGCTCCATCTTCCAAGTAACACCTGTAGATATTCAAAGGAAAGAAACAATTAGTTGTTATTGTGATTGTTGTTGTGGTGTTGGTTTCTTTAAAAAATGTACACACATTTCCTTATAATTTGAAACAGGCACCACAATTATCTAGGTAGGAAGATTAAGCTAACAATTTCGAGCCATCTGGGTTGTATTCAGTTCTGAGGTTTTAATGCAATCCTCTATTGTGCAAGAAGGAATTGTAACTACTGGACGTGACTGAGAGTTGCTGCAAACATTTGCCAAATATGGGGGTTTCATCTCAGGAGAAACATCTGAAGAACTCTGGGTGAAATTAGAAAAATTCCAATATGACATTTCTCAGGTTTTTTTGTATTTTACAGTATCCTTTATCATAGCCCCAGTGGTTCTTGGTTCTTTCATGACTGGAGAATGGTAATCTCTGAAATGCTGGAGACACAATCACAGTTTAGTTTCTTCTGAAAAACAACTAAACTGGCTTGTGTGCCATCATGATAGTCAATACATGTTTGTGGGCAATGTCTACTTGTTAATCGTTCAGGTGCCACATGACTCTTTGCTGTTTTTGCTTCAAAAAACTAATATAGGAGTTCTTGTTGTGTGCCTTCAAGTCATTTCTGACTTACGGTGACCCTAAGGTGAACCTATCATGGGGTACTCTGGGGCTGAGAGTGTGTGACATGCCAATGTCATTCAGTGCGTGGGGAACTGAACACTGGTCCTCAGGGTTGTTGTTCAACTCTCAAACCACTACACCATACCAACTCTCTTATCACTTAGTGCATGTGTGCATGCAGGGGTATAGAATTCTCACTTCCCTCTGGGAAAAGAAGCCTGTACAGTGTTTGAGGCAGAAGTCTTAGGCCATTTCCACATGACAATATCCTTGCACGCCATCCTGTGGCAGACCTGGCAGGGAAGGGAGCATGACAGGAACTCTCCCTTCACCTCACTGGCTCCCTGCAGAAGGGAGTGCAATGGCCCTGCCTCTTCTTCTTCTGCAGCGCAGCTGGGCACTTCCCATGCTATGCTATGAAGGAATCATCACCAGCACATTTTGCTGTCCTTCTGTATGTCAGCAAGTACAGGAGCACTATGCTATCATAGGCGCAAAACTGATTTTTTTTCCATTTTGCAAATACTGCATGAGAGTGATACTTGAGGACAGGATTGCAGTGGGCCGGCAACGACGTTGTGCAAATCACGACCAGTTGACCGCTGCCATCCTGTCCCCAAAGTGAAAATGTAGAAATGGCTTTAATTAACTCCCCACTAAGTTCCCACTGAGTTACTGAGTCACAGGGATTAAATCAATGGGTGGTGGCAGCCTAGATGATCAAGAGACAGGATCATGTAACATCTTTACATAGCTCCCCCTCTGAAAATAAGTTATAAGTCATGGCCCATGACATGAACACAGCTTGTCCACATTCACAAAATATATTATGCTGTGTATTAGCAGAACTAGCACAAATGGTCCTTACCTGTTTTACTGAGAAACATGTAACTAACATTGTACAGAAATGAAAGAGATTTAGGAGTACCTCAATGGTAATGAATACAATAATTGGTATGAGGATAATATCTGTGGGTTTAGTAACCTGTATGAAGCATGTTGATGTACATTTTATTAAAAATAAATTGTGACAAAGTAGAGGTTTACTGCTTCAGATCATGAAACTGGAACTCTGTTCATATCAACAGAGCCCATGAAACATTAGCAATGAAGGATCCTCCAGTCAATGTGACAGAGTGCTGCCTCTCTAACTTCATTTTGAAAATGTTCTGCTACAAATTGAAGTGTGGTTCTTTTAAATGAGCACAAAGTACAGCCAGAGAATGAAATACACATCCATCGAAAAAGGTTTGACAGAATCTCCACACAATCCCTCAGGGGCTTGAACAGCGTGCTGAAGATTGCTACAAAATCCCAAGCTGAATTCAATAGGGTAAATTACTGCCAACAGTATGAAACTAATCAGTTCAAAAATAAGGAATAAGGTATATTATAGAATCTAATTTGCAGCCAGCTTCATCCTCCTGCCAAACCAAAACCAAGAGGATTCTATAAAGTTTTGCATTAAGCAAAAGACTATTTCCATATTTATTTCTAGAAGAAGGTATAGAGTCTGATTTTAAAACTAAAATATTACACTAAAGTATGTAGGAAAACATTCAAAATTAATATTAATGAATAATTAGTGGACATTTCACTGTCTTCTAAGAATTCTATTAATCTAACAATAATTAAAATTAAAGTTATGGAGTTGATCCACTACTAGCAAATTGGAAAGGATTTCCAATGATTTAAAGAAACTAGCAGAAAGTTTAATTGCATTTTTATTAAATAAGTCAACTTGTCATGTTAGATTAAATTATCAGAAAAATTCTCTTTTTCCCAAAAAGATTCTGCTAGCTAAATATGAGTGGTATACACGTTTTCCCAAAAGAAGGAAAATAATTATTTTTTGCTAAAATAATATGTGGTCTGGAGAAACAGTACAGTTGATTGATCTCAAGATGTCACAAGTGTCAAAAGTCTGTCTTTTTATAAAGAAACAGTCTGGCACAGCTATCAGTTACAACATTGCTAAAGGTGATATTTGAGATATGTAGTCCTTCCTCCTCCTGAAACTCTATATGGCTACATGAAGTGGATCCTACCATGAAAGAACAAGGACCACACTCTACAATAACATACCATGAACAATCCAAAGAACCTTCTAGTTGCATGAGTTCAGCATTCTCTGTGTAGTCCAATGCATATAATATTTTTGCTTTTGCCAGCATGCTTTTGAGCTTTCCTCCAGTCATCTGAATATGTAAAACTTATCCGTATTTTCCATATTTTCCCCTGTCAAAAGGCTTTGCTATTGGCAGTAGTAGAGGAAACTATATAGACTTTTAAGATGTTGTGCTGTGTCCCTAATACCACTATCTATGTTTGTACAGAAGGGATGTAGTTTGTTTTAATATTCCTATGCATGACCCAGAAACTGTACACTTGGTGCAGACATATCTATCAGGCTTTAAAGGAGGAAGTGAACATCTTTATTATTGTGTTCCTTCAAGTAACTTCTGACTTACAGTCAACCTAAGGTGAACACATCATGGGGTTTTCTTGGCAAAATTTGTTTGGGGGGTTGCCTTAGCTGAGCCTGAGAGAGTAGGCCTTGTCCAAAATCACCCAGTAGAGCACCAGCCCCCAACCGGGGAAAGATCAACATGAAGCTGTGCAGCACCTTAAAGATCGAAATAACTCAGCAGTTAAGGGGAAGGACTATTGCCTATCTTTACAACCTTCCAAAGTGGTAATAGATGTCTACCCCTTCAACGGGAAGTGCCCTAAATGGAATTCAGTCCCCAGAGCCAATAAACATCTCAAGCATATTTTCAAGATAAGATCTTCGAATTTATCTTCAGTGGAACTCCTTTTTCATCAGTATATTATTAAAGGTATTGGCTTAATTTTAACAACTCATTCCTCCCAACCCGTATGATGAGAGAGAGACTATACCTTAAAAAATTTGGCATCTTTCCAGCCCGTCTCTTTAAAAATCTATCTATTAAACCAGCGATCCTCAACCTGTGGGTAGCGACCCCTTTGGGGGTCAAACAACCCTTTCACAGGGGTTGCCTATGACCATCGGAAAATATGTATTTCTGATGGTCTTAGGCTCCATTCCCTCCTTGGTGGTGGTGCGCAAGCCAAAGGGGGCAGGAGAACTTGAGCACGTAGCTCACGCTTGGGCACCACCACTCCTGGGCCTTTTCCTACCAGGCTGCACTGACGAAGGAAGGGGTGGGGTGGTCGCGTGACCAGGAAGCCAGCTGTGGGACGAAGGAGCAGCAAAGAGAGTGCCTCGCACAAGAATCTGCTTGCCTGTACGGTACCCCCCACCTCCGCGATAAGGTAATGTGCGGAAAAGGCCCAGGAGTGGTGGTGCGCAAGCGCGAGCCACGTGCTCGCGTCCTCCTGCCCCCTGTTCAGAAGGGACTAAAATCGCTCCCCTTCTCTGCTACCAGGAGAACCTCCCGTCTGACGGGCCAGCTTGGGGGGGGTAGCAGCACAGGGGGCAGGCCCCCTCCTCGCCATGGCCCCTGCCCCACTCACCACAGAGGGGGGCGCTGTGGAAGGGCCGGGGGGCCGCAAGGCAGCACTTTTCCAGGGGCGAGCTGCGCCCAGCGCAAAAGACAAAGGCACTGGGGTTCCCCCCAAGCCAGGGTCGATACTCTGGAAACTTTTCCCACACTGCCCCCCAGGGGAAATGAGAGTGAAGCGGAAGCAGAGCCCGGGGGGGTTCTCGGAGTTTTTTCCCGGGGGAGACGCGCAGCTCCTCTTTCCCTTCCTGTCCACCCCCCCATTCCTGGCCGGCGAGGCGGCCTTTGCCGGGGGGAGGGGGGAAGTATTGTAAATAATAGATAAACAATTTTATGGTTGGGGGTCACCACAACATGAGGAACTGTATTAAAGGGTCGCAGCATTAGGAATATTGAGAACCACTGTATTAAACCTTTACTCCCAGTGAAGGAGAATTTCCTACCATCTTCCCACTTATGCAACAGAACTGACTTAAGGGCTAAATTGGGCAAATCAAGACCTGTGCCCCAAGCCCAAACAAAGAAGGACCTTAACACTGAGGAATTTATTGTTGAAAATTTTTTAAAGCTACGTCAAAACACTCAAATTAGCATATGGAAGAGGCTGTGCCAAATAATACCAAATCCAGCTAAGCTGTTAATTCCAGACCCAGAACCACTTAAAGTCAATTATCAAGCGAATAATGCTCTATCAGAGACAGTTAACTCCACAGAGCATAAATTGAAAACAGCTCCAGACTACACTGTCTCAGTCACACAGAAAAACCAAGTTCTTCCCTTCCCAGATTGCAAGTTGTAGAAGCTGAAATAAACCCACTGTTTTTCAGCATTCCAACATTAGTTCTATCTGACCCAGCTCAAGAATTAGACTCAAATAACCTCCTAGAATCTAAAATAAAGCCGTCTGTAAATGGATGTGTTCAACCAGACGCTGGAGGCGTTATTGACTTGATTACATTCAACAGTTGACAGACAACTACTGAGAAAACATCCAGCTGTAGTATACCACCCCTCAGATCTGGTCATGCCTTGGATTTACCCTCCTCTGGATGTCTACAACCAAGCATCTCCTTGCATATTGGGTTGCTCTCTAATACATCGCGGATGAGAAGCTCTAAAGGAAATCATCCATCTGATAAGACCTCCATTCGTATAATTTCTAATGATAATAATAACAACAACAACAACTACTACTACTGCTACTATTATATCCCGCCTCTCCCCATGGATCGAGGTGGCACTACAACAATACATTAAATACATTAAAAGCATTAAAACATAAGCAATCCTCCCCACCCACCAACCCATCTAAAACCAACCCTCTAAAACACATTAACTACAATCAATTAACTATTAAAGAACAGCAGGACAGTTGGTGGGAGGCTGTGGAGTACTAGTCTGGGAAGGCCTGTTGGAAGAGTACAGTCTTGACTGCTTTTCTAAAGCAGTCAAGACTGGTAATATGCCGGGGCTCCTCCGGCAGGCCATTCCATAACTTCGGAGCGATAAAGAGAAGGTCCTCTGGGTAACCGCAGCCAACCTAGTTCTGACTGGCTGCAGTAAATTCCTCCCAGAGGACCTTAGTGTGCGGGGCGGATTATATGGGAGAAGGTGATCCCGCAGGTAGGCTGGCCCCAAGCCATAAAGGGCTTTAAAGGTAAGAACCAACACCTTGTACTGTGCCCGGAAACCAATAGGCAGCCAATGTAACGACTTCAGAATTGGTGTTATAATGTAAAAGGGCTGGGTCTTCATCTTAAAAGAGCCAAAATTTGGAAACAGTTGAAACCTTTATGTCCAGATGTCCTTTTTCTTCAGGAAACCCACAATAGAGGATCTCAACCTGCTCTCCCGATTGCTGAACTAGGAGAGCAATATGTAGCAGGAGGTACAGGGAAGAGCAAAGGAGTGGCCATAATATTCAGAAAGGGTTTAGACTTCTGTCTTAATACTATAAAAAAAGACTTAGAAGGACGATACATAATAGTACAAGGCTCTCTTCTTGGCTGCCCAGTCACCCAGGCCACCTTTTATCTCCTAACCTTGATCTCGATTCATTCATGTCTTCGTTTCTTCAAATATTAGTTGATATGCAAGTGGGTGATGTCATTCTCGGGGCGATTCAAATTCAGTTCTCAATCCATCTTTAGACAGGTCAGCTGCCTCTGAGAAGGATAAATTATCCCAGTCTACCAGGTTAACCAAGATAGTAACAGATAAGGGTCTATTCAATCCATGGAGAACTATCCACCTGACTGACAAAGATTACACGTTTTATTCCTCAGTTCATAACTCCTATTCACGGATTGATCACTTCTTCATCTATAAATCATTACTTCCCTTCATACAAAATGTTTCCATTGAACCAATACTATACTCTGATCATTCTCCCCTAATTCTAGATTGGATTAGTAATACTGAATCTCCACCCTCCAAAATCTGGAGATTTAATTCAGCACTTCTTTTAAACGACCTGTTTAAATCTCAACTTCATAGCGTAATTAAATCTTTTTATCAAGAGAATAGGACCAAAAATATGTCTGAAGCCCCTCTGTGGGATACTTTGAAAGCAGTCCTTAGAGGACATCTCATGCAAGAAGGAGCAAAACGGAAAAAAATTAGAGAACATAAAAGAATGGTCCTTATGTCAGAGATAGCTCATTTAACCCATGCTCACAAATTCACATCCGACACGTCCACCTTTAAGACCTTATTGAAGAAAAAAGCTGAACTGGAAGAATTAGACATGAGGAAAATCCAAACATCTCTTATGTACACTAAGGCATAGTAGTATGAACATAACAATAAAAACTCCAAGTTACTATCTAGATTAGTGAAAAGGAAAGCAGAAAAAAGATGGATTGCAAGTGTCACTACAGGGAATAATACCATTACATCACAGCCAAAATTAATTTCCTCAGAATTTGAAAAGTTCTACACTAATCTATATTCATCTGAATTACCATCAGATCTTAATATAGATGACCTTGCTCAAACATTCAAATTTAAGAAATTGAGTGAACAACATAAAGCAGCTTTAAATAGACCAGTTGAGGAATCTGAGGTTAAAGTAGCCATCCAAAAGTTGAATTCCGGGAAATCACCGGGTCCGGATGGTTTCTCAGGGGAATTTTACAAGCTCTTGATAACGGAGTTGACCCCTCATATAACAAATTTATTTAATGAATTATTAAGTAAAAAACTCCCACCTGGAAGTTGGAGAACCTCTCGTATCATACCCACTCCCAAGACAACTGAAGAGAATCCATCAGTTCAAGCATTTAGACCAATTGCCCTCATTAATCAAGACGTTAAGTTGTTGTCTTCCATTATGGCTAATCGACTGAGCTCTTTTATCACTGAATACATAAATGTTGATCAGACAGGATTCATGCCTGGCCGTAAGCTTGCAGATGCTATTCGAAGAGCAGTTAACATCATACACTATTTTACTGAATCTCATACCCCCTTGGTGATGCTCTCATTGGATGCGCTAAAGGCTTTTGACAGAGTGGAATGGCAATATCTTTTTAAGGTATTAGAGGAAATGAATTTTGGGGACACTTTCATTGATTTCCTTAAAAACACATATGCACAGTCAGAAGCTGTAATTAACATCAACAAGAAAGATTCCAACCCTATACCATTGCGGCGTGGCACAAAACAAGGTTGTCCCCTATCACCTATCCTCTTTGCTATTTCAACAGAACCACTGGCTGAAGCAATTAGACACCATACTAAGATTAGAGGCCCCATCATCCATTATCAGGAGCACAAAATAAATCTATATGCAGATGATATTCTCCTCTTCCTTATAGAACCAGATCTTTCTCTTCCAGCTTCTCAGCTTTTTTGGCAAATTTTCAGGCTTCAAAATAAATTTTCACAAATCTAAAATGCTTTGTTTCAATGCTTCCTTAACTACTCAATGGAGATGGCAGAAAATAATGAATCTACAGTTATGCCCATCTGGCTTTCAGTATCTAGGAGTTTTACTAACAAGACAAATACCTCAAATGCTGTATAGAAATTATAAACCATTAACCAAATGGATTAAGGCCAAAATTAACCATTGGAAAACATTCACCCTCTCCTTGATGGGCAAAATCGCTATAGTTAAAATGTTCCTTGTTCCAAAACTTTTTTTTTCTTTTGCAAACCATTCCATTAACTCCTTTGCCCTCATACTTCATAAAATGGCAAAATTTGATTAATAATTTTATTTTCGATGGTAAGAGGCCTCGTTTTCCACAGACAGTTAAATACTCACAATCTCCGAACGGTGGTCTTGCCATTCCAAATGTACAGCTATACTTTGAAGCTTTCCAGATTTTCCAACTTGTTCAGCTAATTAGAAACGACCAGTCTACTAAGTGGGTAGCATTAGAATTAGAACATGATCTTTCTGAAGGAGTGAGGATTATATTCTCCAAGTTAACCAATAGAGATGTTAAAAAGGTCCCAAACCCATGTTTACAAACCACATTGCTGACATGGAAAAAATGGCAACATGTTCTCGCACCTTATCTATCACCAATCTCCATCCCTTCCTTCTCCATCCAAATTTCTATTACAACCACAAATTTTCCCAATTCAGAGACTGGAAAGACAAAGCGCTGTTTACAATTCATGATTTATTCCACAATTCCAAACCAAAATCAAGAGATGAACTGATACAGATGTTATCCCCTGATCCCCCTACATGGTTCCCCTTGTATCAAATACTTAGTTTCATTACCAGACCAACCCACATGGGGGAACTTCCACGCAGCTTGTCTCTATTTGAAAATATATGTGTCTCTCTCTGAAAGGGTTTGCATCAAAAATTAATAAATGGTTAATCGATGAGACCTATGGTCGAGGTCTCCTGAGTAAATCAGGATGGGAAGCTGAACTCGACATTCAGATATTGGATGCAAACTGATTGAAAATTTGGCCATCGCCCTCATATAAATCTTCCACAACCAAATTTAAAGAGTGTACCCTTAAATTGGTCCATAAGTGGTACCTTACACCTGTTCAACTGAGTTACATCATGAAAACAGCATCATTTAATTGTTGGAGGGGCTGTGGTTCTAAGGGTACTTACCTTCATATGTGGATATCCTGCCCTGTTGCAGCCCATTTTTGGTCGGAGGTTTTGAAAAATGTTAGTATGGTTACAAAGCAAACAGTAATTCCTTGTCCTACCCTCCAGCTGTTTTCAATATATGACTCACAATGTAAATAACTGAAACACAAGGATCTGATTTATTTATTTCTTATAAATGCTAGATTGGAAATTGCCTCCAATTGGAAAGTAGGCAATTTCTCTATCAACAGATGGTGGGGAAGAATCTGGGATACATGGCTGCTGAAAAAGCTGGCGCATAATGGAAGGTTAACAAAAGGTTGCACCACACAGGACAACTTTGAAAAAATATGGCACCCTTTTGTTGATTTTATGAATGACACACCATACTTACACTGGAGCTCTCACCATGTGGTTCAGAACTCTGGTTGAGCACTCCATGGTAGTGATTCTTGTTGTACCCTTTTTCTACTTTGTATTGTCTCTGTACTGTGTTTTACTTTGTATTGTCCTTTGGAGTTTTTAATAAAAATTTTAAAAAAATCACCCAGTAGGTTTCCACAGTTGAGCCGGGATTCAAACCCTGGTCTCCAGACTCCTAGTCCAATGGTCAGATTATTACACCATGCTGGCTCTCATAGTGAACATCTAAGTCCATCAATTTTATTCTATATCCAATGACCTGAATGGAGGAAGGACTGAATGCTCAGCCTTTGTCAATAAGAAAGAGATGTCTTCAGTACTCAATTTTGCAGTACAAACTTCTCATATGCTTACTTGCAACAGCATATTCAGAGAAGAGATTCCTCTCTAACAAACTGTGTAACAACTCTGACTCATGATCATTAACCGCAGACTCAACAGGACTATGATTGTTAACAGGGCAGTTGAGAAAGCCTTGAATCTCAAGCGTGCTCAAGGAAATTTGTAATAAATCTATATGAATGAAGGATATTTTACTGGATTCCTCTGAACAGGGTATCAGACAAAGCTTCTGAGTAATTATGACTTCTGCACACCAAATTGCTTTTATTGAATAGCTTTCTCTGCTCTTGAGTGTGACTTCTTGCTAAAGGAAGTTTCTAAGGCCCTCTTGATTCACAGAGATGCATTAAGCACCTCCCTAAGTACCTCATCCATCTGATTCAGTGTTTTCTCAGACTGTCCAGTAAGATACATGACAGTGGATGGCCTAGAAGAACCATACACTAACAGAAGCAAGAAGAAGGAATATGTTCTAACAAAGGAGAAAAAAATCTGTAAAAAGAAGCACAAAGCAATGAGAAATTTCATGAATGTGAAAAAGTCCTGCCAGAAGATGAAGCAATATTAGGAAAATATACAGAAGGAATCAAAGGAGAAATGTGTGAAGTTGTCAATGCTGTTAAATTATATTCATGATGTCTACCTATTTTAGCAGAAGATCTGTACATTAGTGGAAGAGCACATGCTTTCCATGGAAATGGTAGTGGTCCTGTTTCTGACACCTCTTCAGATTTTTATGGATACCTGGGTAGATTTCTGACTGAGTTCCTGCTGGATAGCATAGGTACTCCTGAGCTAAATGGACCAATGGTCCAGGGTTGCTTCCTATTGTCAAGATGTTATTGTTGAGGACCAAAGAAAGTTCACTAACAGATGCTCAGCTGAAATGCGCTTTCAGACACCAAGCATTCTTCAGAGGAGAGAAAATAAAGTAAGAACACACATAGGTTAAAAAAAAAAGAAAGAAACTTCATGAAACTTTACAGAATTATTCAGGGCTAGGGATGTAAATCCTTGACTTCGTCATATTTGCATGCAAGGATGAGTAACTGCTATAAATTAGTCCCCCTATATGAGAGCATGAATATTTTTCTGAGTTTCCTCCCTGTATCTGAATGTCTTGAACTTTTGCAGATGAACTACCATAAGGAGAAAAACATATGGGACTTTTTTTTTTTCACAGAAAATATCTTTCCTTCGCAAGAAACTGTGTTTTCTACACAGGAAAACCGATTTCTGCACAGAAATAAACAGTAAACACATGTATTTTCCTGAACATAGTAATTCCTCTGCAACACTTTAGGGTGTTTTGAATATGAGGAGAAAACTACTCTATAGTTTTGCTGCTGTATTGTTCTTCTTGACGGGGTTTCTCTGTTTTTTCACGTGAAAATGAATAATTGTGAATATTATTTCCACCTCTGTTTAGAGCTTGTAAATTTATTTTTAAGAGTGAACATAATGAGGCACTAAAGACTCACTGCTCAGTTATGTGTGGCTTCAGCATATTCAGTCTTAGAAGGAACTTTCTGAGTTCTGCTTCAATGAATGTTGTACATATTGTAGGCACTGTAAAAGGGTGTGTTGGGCCTGCCTGGACATGAGGAAGACAGATGCCATTTTGGATACTGGAGCAAAATCACTACCCTTTTCCCCTTCTATTTGCACCCATTAGGATAAACTTCTTAGAAATATTTAACTCCATGAATACATGCAAACAAAATCTAGATTTACCCAGAGACGTTCCTAGTTTTATGTTTACTCTGACTATACCTATACCCAAACCTACAATATCTATAAATTTTTGCCACCTCGTCACCATTGCCAATGCCACAAACACACAAAAAAAAAAAACCACCACAATTTAAACAGTATGATTTAATGCTTTATAAGAAGTTGCTAAAAAACAAAAACAAACTACGCCTACTCAATCAAGTCAAAACCTCTATGTGTAAGACAACAATTAATTAATTAATGGTTAAAGCCATTTCTCCTCTCATATTTATAATTAAACCCTATGAAAACTATGTTCAAACAGTCAGGGTTAGCCAGGTACTTCCACAGCTGTTTCTGTCACCTAATGGACAGTTCTAAAGCATTCAGAGCACAGCCTTCAAAAGACTGTAAAGCAGCCAGATGCTGTGACATGTGTTTTGAAAGTTGCAGAGTTTTCTCTCTGCTCCTCATATAAAAAGCACAGCTCTTTGGACACCAAGGCTTTAATGCTGAGATGGGTGAGATAAAACAGAGTTGGACAGGGAAAGCATCAGACTTACAGAATGCTGTTTTATTTGTTCGCAGTGCCTTTTCCACCACCGCATTCGAATTACTGGCCAAAAATCAAAATAATATTGCTTATCAAGCTAATCTTGTGAGTCTTCTGAAAGTAAATCTGTTAGTAAACAAGGTCTCTTATCAAAAGGAACTTGCATATTAATGCAACACCACCACCAAGATATGGCAAAATGGTGTGATAGTTTTAATTAAGTCACCGAAACATAGCAGATTGTCATATCATACTAACAGTAATGAGAATTTTAAATATAAAAAATCCAACCTAATTTCTATATGACAACCTAGAATGGGAACTAATGACTCAGCCTAATTCCTGTTCATTCTACTTTTGCTTATGTTCATATTTAAATACATCCTAGCCTATCTATGCCCTTCAGTATGGGAGCAGCCATTTTCTTCCATGCGCAATGCCCCTGTGATGGAACGCTCGTCATTATGTTCTGTCACTCCATAATGTATTTACAATCACACTCTGAACATGTCTGTGCTGACTGATTCCTCTACATACATTAGTCCAGTAGTGGAATATGAAGCGGTTGAATTCTTTGAGCAACCACAATCGGTAAAATTTGAAAATGGCAGTGGTAGTAATGGTGAGACATTTTTCTAGTTTCTTGATTTAGGTTTATTCAAAACAAGCTTTCAGGAACATTCACAGTGGCATAGGAATGTAGTCTTTGTGGAGTATACAAAATGGAAGCTTCATAAGCTCAACAATTAATAAAAGCTGACAAGGAAAATGCAATTATGGGTGGAAAAGGAGTCTTCAATAGTAATGAAAGTGTGTTGTTTTGTTAATGTGTGTATTATTGTGTATTATTAATGCAATAAGAGTAGCTATTATGTTGCTATCCTACTCCTACTCCATTACAAAAGTCTTGCTGCTGTATTCTACAAATGTATTTTATGAAACAAAACCTAAATATATTTTATGAAATAACTTAAAAACAAATGCTGGAATTTTGTACCTCTGATTTTCTGAATGCACATCATAAGTCCTTCTTTTAAAACGTTAAAAGAATCTATTAGTGCCAACTACAGAACTAGAGATTATATGAAGTCTGACATTGTGGACAACAATGTTAGAACAACACATGAAGTTTCTCTATCCGCTCACCTTTCAGATGTAATCCTTGTTGATGGACTAGATCACACCATAATGAGCATAAACCAATTTCACAAGAAAAGGTGTTGAAAGAAAAGATTATTTACAAATGAGGGGGGACTTAATTTGAGAAATGATAGCAAAATTTAAAAGAGACAAGTAGAGAAATGAAAATTAACTGAAATTTGTTGAGTAGAGAAAAGCAGAATGGCCAATAATGGGGGATAACTGGGAACTGTCAAGGGAAAAGGACTGTATTTTGATTGTGGAAATGGGGAGAGGGGAAAGCATGCTCCAACGTTTGAGATGAACACCGTAATGTGATACATAAATGTAATATGTGGAGTGTATTTCGAGAGGTGAAGACCAGAGCAGAGTGGAAGTAGCAGAAACATTTCATGTAAAATTACAGGATAAAGAAAGATTTTTTTTTATCTGTGAAACTTAATAAAATTATTATAAAAAAGAAAGAAAGAAAAGATTATTCAACACTGAAATGGAATATACTCTCCTCTCTGGTATGTATCATTTGTAATATCACAATTTGACTGTTACATTGCAATTAATCAAAAATGATCACTCAGTTTCAAGAAAGATCTCTCCTATTAAAATTATTTTGTTACATTTAAGTGCAAATTATGCTGTGCATTCATTACCACTCTGCATTTATTATGGACTTCATTTTTTTTTTTTTTTTTGCCTTCAGTTATTTCTACCTTTCAGCTTCTTGCTGGTCACCATAAGATTATGCTTAATGCAATTTATTAATAAAAAACCCCTCTATGAAGCACCAATTATTCCTTATGAATAAAGAATGACTATGCAGCAAAATTAATTAAACCCAGCACTGTAGTCATTAGACAGAAGCGACATTAATCCTTATATTTTTCATGTCTCTTGAGAAACTTTTCTGTGAGCAAGAGTTCAGCTAGAGTTGATTTTCTATTTATAAAAAGATTACTGTGTGAATAGTGGAAAATGACTATTTAAGAATGTTATGATTATTTAACCTACAATTTTTTAAAAAATAGATTTACTGAGGTAAATTCTATCATATCTCATTGGGAATTTCTTATGTTACCTTCAGAGACAAGATGATGCAATATTCCCTTTCTTTTGATACTTACACACACATTTTAGTTTTATCATCACCTTAACCATAATGAAAAGAATATTTTTGATGTCTATGTAGAATGGCTTTATTTGAATTTCTTATTTTAAAAAAGATAAACTTGCATCTTAATTTAAGAAATTCAGGGAGATTACTATATTGAGGATTACTGGTATATGCACATGAACATGAAAAGTACACCATGTTTTCACACAAGAGCATTCAGAAGGCACTCCACCTGATAGCATCAAGAGGGATTTTGCACATTGTCCAGGCAAAACTTGCACACCATTAGAAGACACTGGTTGCCATTCTGTTGGTTAGTTCCCAACTAGACCACACTCATTCAATCATCTTGTTCAGTGGTGAGGCAACATGTAGTCCCACTGCTTTGATGAGTGTATACAAGCCAGGATTAACAAGAAAACTTAGGCCCATGCTTGCTAGCTGGGCATAGTGTGAAGTCCTTTTGCACATGTTTTGGATTTTTTTAAAGCTAATTTTGCAGAAGGTGATTATGTACATTCTCCATTCAAGTCATACTTAATGATAAACACCATTAACCAGTGTTCTGTGCATCCATCATGCTAGAGCATTTTCCAGTGTCATATACCATAGATTTTATTCCCTGATTCTCTCTCTTCCTCTCTTTTGTACAAGTATCTATAATATGCTCATAACAGCATAATGATGGTCCTATTTATTCTTGTATCCCATTTTTCGTGGTGGGAAGCATTGCCAGATGCTTTTGGGATGCTCACAAGCAGGAAATGATGAAATGAGCACTTTTCACTTTTCTTCTCCAGCAACTGGAAGTAATATACAACCATAATGACTAATAGACACTGACAGCTTTATCCTCTATTAAGTTCCATTAATTTCTCTTTTAAACTAACTGGGTAGCCATCATCACATCTTATGACAGTGAAGCTCATAGTTTAGTAATGTGAAGAAGTACTTCCTTTTGTTTTTCCTAAATTGTTATACAGCATAAATAATTCCCTCTTCTTGTCATCGTCACTCACCTTTTATCTAAGCTAAAAGTCCTGAATGTACTTTTTAGCATTGGAGTTCTCCTCTAGTTCTCTTTTCTGCAACTTCTCCCACTCTACAATATCCTTTTGAATAGATGGGGACCAAACTGATTTCTGCAAAGGCATTACAATATTGGCTGGTTTATAATATATTTTCTAATTATACATAACTGGAGTTCTGCTGTTAATACTCTTTGCATTGTTGTCTTCATTGAACTATACACCAAGATCTGGAGTCTTGACCAAGAAACCCCACATCTCTTTCCTGATCAGTTCCTGTGTACTCAATCCTGCCAGTGTATGTGAAATAGGCACAGAAAAGAATCATGTTACACATTCTTTCACTGAGCTACTTTAAAGCCCTTTTACTGTCCATCCATCCAGTTTGAAGACTGTTTTTCAGAGTGCTTATAGTTTAATATTATCCACTAAGTCCTCACAAGACATAAAACAGGGGACAGCTCTTTTTTAAAAACCTTATGTTGAGTTTCTCATTCACCCACCCCTACGTCTTGCTGCTGCTCAAAAGTTCATCTTCTTTTACCAGGCAGGTTGGCAAGGTTGCTGACATCCAGCATGTACCAAGAAATCCTTTCCTGACAGACTGTGATATAACCAAACATCATTGTAATTTAATTGTAATTTAAAAATCACATCCAGTGAGTGAGGATGGCCACAACCTAAGTCGATGAGGACTCTGGATAAAGATCACTGCCCATTCCCCTTGCTGCCCCAATATCTAACTGACTTTACGACCGCAAATGAGGAGTTTGATTCATTGCAGCTTTCCTACCACTCTCACTCTGGTCAAAATGATTTTGGCTGAAATGGTACATCCTTGGCCCTTCCTCATGGAAAACAAATACAGCTAAAATAGTGAAATGTAATGAAAACAATAACACCTCCAGAAGATGTTATCAAAACAAGTAAGGCAGTAAAAACAATTAAACAGACCTAATCAGCTAATTAAAATAACTTGGCAAACAAAAAGGTTTTAAGCTCACACTGGAACAATTGTTGTGTTGGCACCAGTCACGCTTCCATGGGGAGCGTGTTCCACAGTTGGTTACCCAGCCCCTATCATTAGCTTACACATTCAGCACTAATGAAAAGAAAACCACTTATGGTTCTATCTGCTGACTTGCACAGAAACGTTAAAGAGAAATACAGCTTGTTCAGTTTCTAGAACATACACACAGGCCAAAAAAGTGATATCTGAGGGTAATGGGTTTGTCCCATAACTCAGCAATTTCTTTTTTAACCTAGCTTCACTTGCCTGCTTTTTGAAGTTAGGAAACAATTCTATCTTCTTGGAAACCTTCAAACCTCTCCTGAATATTGGATTGGTACAGTTTTTTGAATAGACCACTTCTGATAAGAGAACTAAAGAAAGACATGATCCATCATTCAGCAATTCTTTTATTGTCCTTTAACACAATCCAGTTTGATTTCACTTTAACTGTCATAGCTTTATCCTGGTATTCATTCTTTGAAGAGGCAACTAGAGCTGTCTTGCAAAGAATTCTGAATAACTTATGAAATACCTTAGGAAACAATGAATCTCAGAATTCCACAGGATGAAACAATGGTTGTTAAAGTGGAATTAAAGTGCTATAATTGTACAGTGGGAAAGGCCCTTGGTTAACCAAGAGCCATTTAATCTCCGCACCTCATAGGGGCTTTCCGCAGTACACCGTTTTAGTGCTATTATTCCACTTTCAACATTCTATGGAGTTCTGGGGCTTGTAGTTTAGGGAGGGGAATTTAGAATTCTCAGCCAGAGAGTGTAAACTACAAACTCCAGAATTCCACAGGATGTTGAAAGGGAGTAATAGCAGTATAACAGTGTAGTGCAGAAAGGCCTATAGACTCCAAGCGGTTCTCATGCAAGTTGTTCTCATGCAAACAATGCTGAGATCTTCTGGTTCTTAGGACTGCTACCACACAAAAGTTTGAAAAAAAATGAAGCTTGGAACCCAAACAAAACCAGGGTCTGCTGTGCCAATGCTTCCCTCAAAATTTGCTTAAGTTACAAGAGAGTCAGGAAGAAGTACCAAGTGACCCCTAACACAATATCTGTACAGCAACTCAGAACTATTATTGTTGTTTGTTTATATAGCACCCACTGATGTATATGGTGCTTTACAAGTAAACAACCAAAAACAGTGTGTCCTGACAAAGAGGTACATTCTATAATATATGTGTACACACATACACAAACACAGTGGGAAGAAATTAATAATAAAAATTAAAAAAAAACACTAGACAACACATTCATATCCATATAAAACACTCAAAATACAATATAACATAAAACAAACTGACAAATACATATAATCAAAACATACAAGATTATATGTAAAACAATATTAAACTAAAATTCCAAAAGCTTTGGGAAACAATAAAATTTTTAATTGAGATTCTAAAATATGAGGGAAGGAGTAGTCCACAAATGTTTAGGGAGGCATTTCCAAGGATATGGAGCAGCAAGTGAAAAAAAAAGACAAGGCTAAGCCAGGTAAGAAGAAACCCTTGGTTGAGTGAGAAGCCCATAGAACAGAATGCAGATCTTGAGCAGTCTGGTGAAAAGAAATAAGATGGGGGAGCTAAGTTGTGTACTTAAAAAGTTAAACAAGAAGCTTGCACTGAATCCTAGAAGGAATGGGTAACCAATGAAAAGACATCAAAAGAGGGGTAATATGATCAAAACTATGGTCCAAAAATGATAATCTTAGGAGCAGAATGCTGAAGGGAAACCAGAGGACTAAGGTGAGATAATGGGACACCAATCAAAAGAAAATTACTATAATCAAAGATGCAATGTCCAAGGCATGAACTAATGCCCTATTCAGTACATGGGTCTTAAAAGGCAATGAGAGAGGACAAAGTAGGAGTGTTTCTATGCTACTTACCATGCTTACAATATAATATTAGCTGTCTCCATATACAAATTATTTTAGCGGAAGTATTATCTGCTTGAGCACCTCGTATTATGTAATGCCACATTTCTAAAACAAATGCAACTATAAAATTAAAGCGCATCATTTATATACATGATTAACCAAATGAGAAAATAGCTGTAGACCATAAAGCAGATATGAGTAATCTGTGAATGTAATGCTGCATGAGGCTCTCAGCCTAATTTCAAAAGACTTAGACAAGTGACCAGTTCAGACTTCCTGCAAGAGCAGCCTGTTTTTTCACTGGTTGAGCAAGAAAGAAAGAGGGCACAGTATCAGGCCATTTCCACCCTGTACTGTTATAGTGCTATTATTCCACTTTCAATATCCTGTGGCATTCTGGGACTTGTAGTTTACTGAGACAAAAGCACTCTCTGCCTGAGAATTCTAAATGCCCCTCCCTAAACTACAAACCCCAAGATTCCACAGGATGTTAAAAGTGGAATAATAGCACTCTAATAGTGTAGTGCAGAAATGGCCTCAGAAAGCCCAAAGGAAAAAGGGAGAGAAAAGGGTGATAGGTGATAATTGGGGTGTATATCTATTTTCTGATGGCTTTGACCTTATATACTGGAATAGAATCCTTAGAAAACATTGGCCTGGAAAGGGGGAAAAAAGGTGTGTGTGGATACTTTGCCAGCAGCTATAACAACTGCTCAGAGCAGTTTAAGCTTTAATTTCCTATATGAGAAAGGTGAACTATAAATTAAATAAATAAACAAGTAGGATTGCCATATTACTCAGTTGACCAGGTTTTGCCCAGATGATACCTCATATCCATTTGGAGCATTAAGTGACCTTGATGTTAGCTTTCATTTCTTTAAAAAGTAAATCTCTAGCTCTTCTGGAAGCCAAGATATAAGGCAACAAGTACATTCTTTCTGGTTTATGAGAAATGAACCTGCTACTGTCTTTCAGTGTTTAACCAATCTTCACATAGATTTAAATTGCAGAGTGACCCTCTTACCAATTCTCTTATTTAATATTGCATTTTATTGGAAAGTTTAGGCTCTTTGCATGGATGTAGTTTTGTTTTTTAAAACAGATTAGCATGCAAACAGTGTGTAGAAAGTGATAGAACCAAGCAACAGGAATGAATAATGGGGGGAAAAATTCAACAGAACAAAGTATGTGGGCAAAGCAGGATAAAATATCATAATGCCTTGATAAAATTATTAGAATTTAAGGTGCCATAGACTCTGGTGTTTTTGTTGCACCAGACTTGACATGAAATATTGTTCAGTTTTATTGTGTTTTCAGTGGAAAAAAAGTCATGTTCTATTTGATCACCCACACCCTTCTTGGCAGATGAGCTGGATGCTACTAGGACGAAAGGAGGAGCTGAGAGACAGCAAGGGGAGAGGAGAAGATAGATGGCTAGATAGACAGAATCTTAGTGAGATAAACAGAGAGAGAGATAATTGATTTGGATCTTAGAATTCTTGAAAGTGGGTTCAAATTAAAAAAAAAGGAATGTATAAAATTCCTTTGTAAGGACTAACCCATTTTTGTCTTGTGTATGTCTCACAGTCCTTTCAACTGCTTATTCAAACATATGTCCTAGTAGGTTACAGGGGTGTATATATAAGTATATGTAAAGTATATTGTGTGGGTATATATAACTATAAGTAAATGTGCACAGGAAATTTATAGATTTCAATATATATTAAGAATCTATCCCATTCCATACTGCAGTGCAACCCAGAGAAGGAAAAAAATATAGTGATCTTGGAGTGGCTGTGAGAAGTAGACATGATTATACTAATGAGAAGTAGAAGTCAAAGGAATTGGTGTTAAGAGTAGAAATCATGTCTGCCACAGAAGATGGATTTTTCTTACACACAAGAAAAACTTTTGAACTTTTCAGGAAAGTATACATGTTAATCTGTTGCAGCAAAAACAACCTAGAATCTTGTGGTACCCTAAAGACTAAGAGGTTTTATTAGCAGAAACTTTTCCTTCTATCTGAGGTGCAGCGATGTATCTGATGCTCACATCTTCAGCTACTTCCCTTCTCCCAGTCCTGCCAGCAATGTGCAGGCAGTGGCAGTAAGCAGGGGATGTGAAGGGCAGTCAGGAAGAGCAGCAGGTGTCACTTTTGCAGATGAATGAGTGGCAGGAAATGGAGATGGCAGGAGGCAGATGGCCAAGATGGGATGGAAGGAGAGGAAATTGGGAGGGAGCTGGGGAAGAGGAGTAGCAACATTGCATGAGTTGCAGGAGCAGGAAGGCTAGCAGACAGACAAGGTGAGGTGGGCTGACCTAGGAAGAGAATGAGCTTGATGGGGGCAGGAACACAGTTCATCTCACTGGCATCCCACTGCCCGAGAGACAGCCTTATTTGTGGCTTGCAGCCCACTTTATCAAATGCGCAGACTGTTGCCTCACTTGAGAGATTATCACAATCATGTTTGAGTAGCAGGATTTAAACAGTGGAGTGAAAAGGAACTGATGTGCAAAACAAATGCAAACATTTATCAATACCTTAACAAACAGTGGTTGGGTAATAATACTGACATCTTAACATAAATGAGCTGAACAGGACAAAGTTAAGCTAGAATAGATTCCAGTTAAATTCAATTACTTAGTTTGTCTCTCTAAGGGATATCATACTCTCTTCCCCCGTCCCAGATTCCCACTGATTTTCCTCATTTTACTCTATAGTTTTTCTTGTGAACTAAATGACAGTGAGTCATTGTGGGTGGTTCATATGGTATTTTCAATGATACATATAGCAAAAAACCTAAAATGATAAATTTACAAATTCCTGTGCGGCATTAATGTTGTTGCTGTTATATTATTATTACTTTTGCTGCTACTACTGTAATTACCATCACTACTATTATTAATCTGAACATCACCAGAAATGTCTACAAAAGTCTCCCTCCTCCCATTTATCTACACAAAATCCCAGGAAGGCAGATGGACACAGATACATGTATAATTTACTTGAGTATTATACAAATCTGATATGCAAATTAAGCTACCCAGATGCGAAGAACTGGAATATGGCAACCCTATGCTCAATATCCTAAAGAGACAACCTATTCCTTAAATTACCACATTGAACTCTGGCATTTGTCTATTAATAACAATCTTGGTTACTTGCTTTAGATATTGTTTCACTGGAATATGAGAAAATCTTTGCAGGCCTGAAAACTTTGGGTGCTATGATAGCATATGTAATGCAGTATTTCAAGCATATTCATCTCAATAATTCAATAACAGCTTATGCTGTTGTCTCATTCCATCTGCTATTCTTAAATTTAGTGGCATTATCATCACCTTATTGCTGTGTGTATCAGTAAAAGTAAAGTAACCACCAGAGGGAGACTGAGGTGTTCCATGAAATGAAAGAAGGAATCTGCACATCTAGTTTCCCTGAAGTCAATAAAATCAAATACAGTTCTTTTGTTGCTTTTTGGTATAGGTTCAAAATAATATTTGATGTTGTGTTTTATGAAATGAAACTCCTTCCTGGCATGTTCACTTGGGTTTACAAAGAACATTTTACTTGGCAGTTAAAAAAGGGAAAAAAAGTACAGTGCGCAGCCCAGACTGTGTGCAGGGATTAATGGATGCACCTGTGAGAGCAGCCCTGTTTTAATTTGTTCTGATTTGGGCTGTGTAATGTCGGAGCAGTTCATTCTGGTTCCAAATGATTGGAATACACTCTGAACAGGTTGAAGGAGTGTAGCCTACTTTATCTTTCCTGGCACCTTCATCACAACATATGCTGCACCCTGGAAACCGAATTTCAATTCACGCTGATTTTGCAGCTCATCGCTGCACATCAGAGTGACCTGTTGACTTCCTCAAAACTGCTATTTTTAAATTCACTCCTGAGCTTTAAAAAAAACACACTTGTATTTCTACTCTTTCCTTCACCCCTCCCTCAAAAGGCAGTAGTAATTTTCCAGTAAAAACTGTTTTCAGATGCTTGAGCACCGGATATTGAAATGCAAGTAACTGCACATTTCTTTTTGGTTTGACTTTGCATTAGAGGATATGTCAATGAATCACAGTTAATGAAGACAGAGAATTATGACTAGGTGTGTGTACAGGATGTAGTTTGCTGTTGTAGAATAAAACTGACCCAAATGATTAGAGTGGCCTAGGCATTTTTAGACGCCCTTTGCTTCCTCCATCACCCCAAACTGTTAAAACTGTTTTGACTCAAAGTTACACTTGAGTATTAAGGAATGGTTTTAACTTAGGAAAGCTATGGGCACAACTATATGACCACTTCCTACTTCCCCTTTGAATGATTCATTCCAAGTATCTTCCACCATCTCGTTTGTTTCCTTCGAGTACAAAGAGCATGGTTACAGTTCTAAAGAAAAGTGTTGAGCAAGGAAACAGATCTTCATAATTAAACAGCAAAACTATTAATCTGAACTTCACCAGCAGTGTCCACAACGGTCTCCTTCTCCCCATTTATCAACACAAAACCCTAGTGATGTCGGTGAACGTGGATACATGTATACTTGTGTAGTATACCAATTTGATAAACAGATTAAGCTACCTGGATATGAAGAACTGGAATATAGCTGGTATCATTATACTGCAACCTGCCACTGGAGTAAAAAAATGATAGTGAGGACTCCTGGAGACATGAAGCCTTTGGTGTCTATAGTATTGTGTCATCCTGAAAATTTCTCTAGGAAGGCACAATGGGACTCTGATGGCAGTTCTGGCCATCCAACATTCATTCACAAGGTGCATCATGGGATGTTTTTGAGACTCGTATGTGCTTGTGGCCTGCTTGCTATTTGTACAATGTGTGGAGCTTTTGGGGTCACAGCTTTCAGAATTTAGAATTCTGGAAGTCACAGTTTGAAAACGTAAATTTTCTAACCTCTAATGTCAGAGCTGAGGTGTTCACATGCATTGACTGTATGTTAGAGAGAGCTCTTGAGAGCAACTCTATAGTAATATGGATTTCATTGTACCTTTGTGTCTGTTTTCAGCTCTCTTCAGATATTCTGAAAGCAAGTAGAAGGAAATTTGAGGTGGGAGAGTGTGTTAGCCATTCTTTTCCCTATCACATGTTTCCTTCTACATGTGCAGAGTGACTATTTAAAGCACTTCTCTGTGGGAATAATTTCAAGGTTTGAGAATCTACAGGGAGCCTCTGTAGGCAAATAAAACTGTATACATATGGAAATGATAGTGAAGAATATAGGGACATCTTGCTTTGTCTTCTAATGCATTTACACTGCTTGGGTTTAGAACACCTGAGAAAGGATGCTAAAGTTGTTTAAATTATTGTCATGGGTTGGAAATGTGAAAACCCACACAGAGCATTCTCTGTGAATCTGTATGTATTACCTTTAAGAACCTATTAGCATATTAACAGCTTCATATTTTCCATCCCTCTAAAACAGCAACTGAATGTCTATCTATTTTATTGTTGTGAGCCTTTGAATTGTTCCCAACCTGTGGCAACTCAAAGGTGAGCCTACCATGGGGTTTTCTGGGGCTGAGACTGTGTGATGCACCTAGTGGGTTTCCATGGCTGGTTTCCCAGGTTGTAGTCCAATGTTCAAACAACTATATCATGCTGGCTCTCATAATATCTGCTATCTAAACTAAAATGACCATACTAGTTACTGTTACTTTTACTACCTCTATTACTACAACTATTACTATTTTTCAAAAGAGATTAGTTAACAACATTTAACAGCAAACATACATATGGATTATTTTCTGCACAGCCACTACTGTCACTGAAAATTATCTCTTCAAGTAAAAAACAAAACAACAGCTCACTCCATAAAGCAATCACTGCCCTCCTTTATGAATGGACAACTACAAATTAGAGATCGGCAAATGTTTAAGGAGAAAGAAAGAGCTCTCCCTGGGGTACCTGCCGAATCATAGATTTTTCAAGAGACATAGCTTTTAGCATGTGCTTCTTAATTGGCAAACTGCTGGAAATAAATGGATCAAATGCTTACTTGCTACCTGAATTTTTATGTGTAATTAGCATAATTACCATTCATGAATTTTTCATAGGTCACCTCTCATACTTTTGAGATTTTGTATATGGATTATTAAATGTAAGGGCTGTACAAACCACATTATTATTATTCCTGATGGCAGGCTTGAGAAATTAGTCTGCCACCTACAAAGCAGATGATATTACAAAAGAAGGGAAGCAAGGGAAAGGTCAAACACAGAAGTTCCAGTGCAATCTGTTCCTTGCTCCTGATCATGGAGATTTGCTTGATGGTTGGAGAAGAAACTTGACAAGATGCACTACAGCTTGCAAGGTTGTGAATGGAAACTGACAAATGTCATGTTACTTTTGCTCTGCTGTTGCAACAGATTCCAGTGTTTTGCTTTGCAACAAATATAGAAAGACAGCCTTACAGCAGGTAGTGGAACTTGCAAATTCAATAGCCAAACTTCCTCAGAAAACTTAAAGCAGCCAATGAACTCTGGCAAGATCAGTGCATATGTATTCAACAAGCATCTCCCTCTCTTCCTTTCCAAAAATCACACATAGTCCCCATCCAACAAGAAGCAGAGCTGGAACTAGAAATAACAGGTCACTTCACTAAAGGTAAAATTAGCAGTCACGTTGCAATGGCTGCAGCACCCTGGTAGAGTACATTGCTTGTATACAAAAGATCCCACATTGAGTTTCCTGATAGACATGAGAGTATGTCTCAGCTTCATTTGTGTATATTTGCAAGTCAGTCCAGCTCCAAATTATTCCACTTTTAAGTTACACAAACATTTGCATTTAATTACGTATTTTCCCCCACAATGCTGTTATGTGCCTTCATGTTGTGTCCAACCGATGGCAACCTTAAGGTGAACCTATTATGGGGTTTATTCAAGAAGGTTTGTTCAGTGGGGGCTTGCCATTGCCCTGGTCTGAGGCTGGGAGAGTGTGGCTTTTCTATGATTGCTCAGTGGGTTTCCATGGCCAATCTGATCTCCTGAAGTTCTACACCAACATTCAAAGCACTACATCATAGTGACTCATTTCCCACACACATATCTTTAAATATATTTTGTCTCAAGAAGTGCATTTGTGAAAATGTAGGTTAAACACTGTTCCAGGAAATAGGTTAAGTAAAGGTTAAGAAAAGTCAAGAGAAACAAGATTTGGTATCTTTTCCTAGTAGTACAATCAATAAAGTTAATTTCCAGTTTTATTAAAATAAAATCTTTTGGACTCAAATGAGTCTGCTATGATGAGCAAATTGGAAAAAAAAATGGTGAAGGCACAGGCCACCATATCATGTGTCCAGTTCATTATCACTAAGCAGTATGAAATGAGCTACCTCTGTGCGGGACTATTAATTTTTGCACAATTTTCTTTGTGAAAATTAAGAACTAAAGACATATACATCAGAAAAAAATGGCACAGTGAACATACACATATTTCTGGTGGATTTGAGAGCAAAGTAGGCCAAAAAGCATGGAACAATTCTAGACTCTCTATTTCAATCTATATCGTAGGTAGGTAGGTAAGAAGGTAGGTATTATATTTGTATGTCACTTTTCTCCCAGAGTGGACCCAAGACAAACTTCAAACAATAAATTAGAGACATAAAAAACATTTAAAACAAGTAAAACATTAAATAACATGTAAAATTATAAGAACCTAAAGCAATACTCAATTTTTGAAACATGTGAATAAATAAATAAATTTCCCCAGCATATAAAGGCCTGCTTAAAAAGAAATGTTTTAGTCTGCTAGAAAAGGAGAGCAGGGAAGAAGGCAGCCTAGCTTCTCGTAGAAGAGCTTTCCACAGGGTGGGAGCAGCCACTGAGAAGGCTCTCTTCTGTGTCCTCACCAGGCAAGACTGGAGCCAGTTCCGTACAAGGCTGTTATAGCGCTATGATTCCACTTTCAACATCCTATGGAATCCTGGGGTTTGCAGTTTTGGGAGGGGGCGTCTGGCCTCTCCTGAAGCTGCAAACCCCAGGATCCCATAGGATGTTGAAAGTGGAATCATAGCGCTATAACAGCCTTGTGCGGAAACGGCCCCAGATGGTGGTGGGACTGAGAGAAAGCCTTTCCCAACAGATTTTAGGGCTCTGGCAGGGTAGTTATGGATAACTGGTATCTTCCCTTACCTCACATTCAGAACAGTGCTTAAGTGAAAGTTTTTTGTACTGATGTAAATAGAATTTTAAGACTGCTCTATACTTAACCCACATATGGTGATGCCTCCCAAACAAAAATGATCATCAGCATGTTCTAACACCCAGGCTGGTTTAATCTGTTACTTGATCTGTTCTCGAGTTCAATATCCTAATGTCTGCTATAATGAACATATGGTGCCACCGCCAGAAATCACATGGAAACTCCTAATGACATGAACTCCAGAAATATGTGGCATAGACTTGGAAACTCTCCATGACATTGGACAAGAAAGTCAAAACAGGAATGCAGAGTAAATCAGAATGAACCTTGTATCACAAGGATCATTGCTCCATTTTCTTTTCCATTTCTTATTCTAGTAAATCACCATATCCAAATTAGTTAGAAAATACAAGTAAAAATTAAGTAACATATTTGCTGGTGTATAAGATGCACCCGTGTATAAGACACACCCCATTTATAAACTGGCAAATATTATTTGCCAGCATATAAGACACACCAGTGTATAAGATGCATCCCATTTTCAAACAGTATTTTTTTGGGAAAAAGAAGTCAGTCTTGTACGCCAGGAAATATGTTGTTTTAACTCTTGACCTTCAACCAAAAAAACAAAACAAAAAATCACTACTCTAATTAAAGCCAGAAATCAAAACTTTGCTCAATTTGTTGATTGAACCTTCTGACATTCGCAGCCCTAGTACTTTCCTACAGAACCTTCTGAGACAGACAGACAGACAGAGAAATAAATATAGATATAGGTAACGGTGCAAACTGTGAAAGCTTACATTTCTATTAATGGAAGAGGCTCCGAGGCTAGATAGCTCAGCAATTTTGCTGGGCCCACAAAAGTATTCTGAATATGAAAAAGGGCACCTGCTATGTATATATTTTCCAATATGATTCATTTTAAATTGCTGAATCATATACTACCTGTTTCAAAATACTTTCAGTTATTTCCATTTCAAAAGGTATCAGACCTAAAGCACTTAATGAACTCACATTTCTGCTAGTATCTAGTCGTCGTCATCATCATCATCATCATCATCATCATCATCATCATCATCATCTCATGGTGTTCATGACAAACCCCCTTCTGTAATGCTGTAATAGAAATGGCCTCCTTGCATTTAAACCATTCATTGGAAGATCAATGCCAACAGACTACTTGTGAGAGTCTCTGTGTTTTACAGAGTCAAACATTTTTGCTGGTGATCACAGCCAATCCAGATGGTACAATTTTTCCCTCCTGATTTTATGCCATGTGACAATGAAACACAAAATTAAAGGAATAAAAAGCAACAGAAGCTTTGAGACCACCACAAAGCAGTACATTATGCCTAGAGGATAAGCAATAACAGCCCTTTGAAAATGTTGATTATATCCAAAATGTTCAATATCATGGGCTTTGGCTAAAGGGTTGTACTCAATTTTCTTTCTTTCTTTTTTTTTAAAATGGAAACTGCATTACTCCAGAAGCTATCAGCTGGTTTGCCGGTACAATTAGCTAGTATCTGCTTCAGCTTTTGAATACCTCCTCTCGCACCCCCCAAGCCTACAAATGCAGTAAAAATATTTTTTTGTGAGTGTTTCGATTCTAATACATTATGACAAAAAGAAAAAAGAAAAAAAAGAAGAAGAAGAAGTGATGATTCAGGCCTAGGAACAGAAGGTTATTACCATAAGAGGAATCTATGAAAAAAACAATGAAACTTGAATTATCATTATGCTTACAAAATTCAAACAAATGACTCAGAGTCATTACATACATGATGGCAGTGGGAGGCCTATGCAGTGTTTCAACCTCTACTGCCAATGAATAATAAAACACACAAAAAATCACTTATTTCAGATATATTCCATTAATCAAGAGATGACTTATAACATAGGCTTTTGTTTCAAAAGAATTGTATGGCTGTGTGATATTATCATGGATCTCCTAGGGCAACAGAAGGCAGCATTAAAGAGTTTAATCTAAAAGAAAAGCGGGGGAGGGAGGAGAAAAGCAAAACCCACTGTGCTGTAAGCAGATGGGAAAGATCAGTTGACAGGAATATACGAGATGGACTATAGACTTCCCAGGAGAGTGAACATGGGATAGATCATCTTTTCAAGGAATAGCAATAATGTCTAAGGTCATTTCCTCACTAGACCTTTGCCTCTCCCTAAACTGCAAACCCCAGGATTCTATAGGATGTTGAAAGTGGAATAATAGCCCTATAACAGTCTAGTGTAGAAATGGCTTAAGACTCTTATTTATTTATTTATTTATTTATTTATAATTTAAAAAGTAAGCTCATTTGTGATTTATAATGAATTCAAGAACAGCATAATTCTGACCTAGAATCTGTTATGTCAACAGTATGACTCAACCAGTCTTTGATATTATAATAAGCATTCCACTGATTGCCTTATTGCTGTTATATTTATTATTTAATGCAATCAGTGTGCATGACAAATCCAACCTTCACCCTGTCCCATTTCAAGAAATGGTCTTGAACAAAGAACATGTATAGAAAAAGGAGCATCTACTTGTAAGGAAAAGTTACAACATTTGGGCCCCTTTAGTTCGGAAAACAAGGTTGTAAGTGATACTGTGTGAGAAGATGCATAATGTGGAAAAGGTGAATATTGAAGCTTTTCTTTCTGTCTTGTATGTAATCCAACAGGTGATGATAAGAAACACAGGATCATCCAAGGACACTGAACTATGGGCAACTCAGATCATTTCCACACGACAATGTTGTAGTACCATTATTCAACTTTCAACATCTTATGGAACCCTGGGATTTGCAGTTTAGGGAGGAGCATTTAGAATTCTCAGTCAGAGAGGTCTTGAGCCTCAGTAAACTGCAAACCTGGAATTCCACATGACGTTGAAAGTGGAATAATGGCACTATAACAGTGTAGGGCGGAAATGGCCTCAGATAAATGACAGTTAACACTGGAACTCACTACCAAAAGAAGTAGTAATGGCTTGTAGTGTGTGAACAGAATGCTGAGCTAAGCATGCTTCTGATCTATGCCAGGATAGTTCTTGTTATGTTCTTAGGTAGCTAGATATCAAAATTTGCATCTCTACATTCCACACCGACTCTCCCCCAATCCTTCACTTCACTCATGACTCAGCCTTATGGTAACTCACAGGAATCACCTGGAGGACACACAAGCAGATTTTACCTGGCTACTGATAGATGAATATGAACTTCCACCCCTGGGAGCTTCACATCCCCGATGGAAGAATACCACTGTGAAAGAAACTCCTGTTTGCCTTCGAGTGGATGGCAAAAATTCAAGACGAGGACTAATCCATGTTACAAAGCCACAGGCCCTTTTCTCATGGCCTTTTCCATGTGAAAGAGGGCCTGGAGCATCGCACAATTGTGAGAAGCGATCTGCACAATCCACTCACAATCACGCGATGTCCCAGGGGCTGGCAGGTGCCGATTGCACACCTTTTCATTTTTGGCTAGAAGTCGAAAATGGTGCACAATGGCACACTGCTCCCAGGCCCCGCATGCACTTACCTGGCATGCAGAGCCTCTGAAGCCATGCTGGTCGTGCTTCCTGCCCCAGCGCAGTCTGGGAAACTCCCAGGCTGTGCTGTGGAAGGAAGAGGTGGGGCTCTCGCGTGAGCAGGCAGGTCGTGCGGAGCCGAAGGACCCCAGACGTAAAAGCCTCTCACCAGAGGCTGCTCGCATGTTTCCCGCACCCCAGTGCCGGAAGAAGGTAAGGTGCAGAAAGGGCCACATTTTGGTCTGCTGTTCTTAGTATCCAAATAAGTTTTGATTAGCTATTTTTTTTGGAGGGGGGGGCAATTTTACTCTAAAAAGAACTGATTATTTCTGAACTTTTTTATCCTTGGTTTCTTGATGAATATATACAATTGGAATTGAGTTAAACTGTCTAATATGATAGCTGGCCTCACTTATATGTTGTTTTCTTTGCCAAGCATGTTAAGAGCTTAAAAGAAAACAAGGGAAGGTTCCTATCCTCCTCTATATGTCTAAGCCTATATTATAATATTTGCAGGTCAAGAAGAAAATGCTAGGAAAATATTAACCTTGTAGGAATCACTTTTTTATTATTGTTGTTGTTGTTGTTGTTATTATATGTATTTATATACCCCCTTTCTTCCAAATACCAGGAGTCAATGTGACTTACAAAATACAGATTAGGTGGCTTTTCCTGACATATTTTCAGGCTGCTTCACTTTTGTGCAGCAGACAAATTTTCATCCCCCTGCTCTCAGGCAGGATCCTTTGGGTTTTAACCCAGGACCTGACTTCTATAGAAGCTATAAAATTAAAATGAATTATAATTGCATAGTGAAGTACGCAGAATGTAGATTCTTAGCAAGCATGGCGATCCATGGAAGTATTTTTAAAAGCAGGAGTCCACTTAGATTTAGCACATGTAAACTCTGCAACATACATACACAAAGAGCACACATTCTTACACACACTCATTCCTATCTGTGTGTCTCTCTCTCTCTCACACACACACACACACATTTACGCATAATCCATATCCTCAAACTAATGTATTTAGCCTTCTTCTTTTTTCCAAACTGGGACATTCATATTCAAACATACAAGCCAGCCTGTGGAAGATTTCGTTTGTTAACAATTATGCCGTGCAATGAGGATGTACCCTTTCCAGGAATCTCAATAGAAAATAGTCACATTTCAGTGCATTTTGGGGAGGAAGAATAATACTATTACTGAACAAAAAGCACATTTCTCATCTTCCATGACAGCACAATGAGATAGTGCTGCTATAATACATAATGTTGTGTCACCCAACCCAGCTTGTTTCTAGCTGAGAGAGAGGAATGGAAGCCTCTTGAATTGAATTAACCATGAAATTGAATCTTGAACTCAACTGAATACTTTGCATTAAGGACAGCAACCATTAAAGCCAAACATGCATGACAAATAAACTGAGAATCTAAGCTAAGCTGTAGCTGGAACAATAGCAGTGAATACCAATCATGGAAAATCCAGGCAAAACTAATTTGGGGAAGCAGTTGGTTCCCCAACACTTTGTCTACTGTAAATATTGACTGTACTCGGAAGCCACACCTTAAACACTGCCACTGATATCTCGATCTGAAACATACTTAATTCTTAAGTCACACTGATTTCAATGGAGGTAGGAACGCAAATATTTGTTTATTTTGTTCCAGCACACAAGAGCAAGTTGTTTCATCAATTTCCTACCTGCAATAATACAATGATTTCTACATAATATCGGAGCAGTATACTTAGTTGGGGATATGCATGGGAAAAATTCATTTGTGGAGAAAGACACAGGATTTCCCTATCCCTATTAGGGGGTAGAAAATGTGTATTTTGTGCAATATATACTAATTCTAATGCAAAAAAATTGTGCTTTTTGTCATAGAAAATGTTGCAAGGTTTTTGTTATGTATGGAAGTTTTTATATTGTTTAGTTTTGTTTTTTGAGTAGCAATCTTTTTATGCAACAATGTAACTTGCACAAATTGAGTAACTCAAAATAGTATAGATTAGTAGGTACTGTTAACAATAAACATCTATAGACTTCTTGTCTATCAAATATGCACACAAGTGATTTCCCCCCCAGTTATTCCTTTCTAGAGTGCTCTGCATATTAAAGTATTTTCGCAAGTCCTGTTCTAGGGAAGAACAGAATCTCAACCTACCTCCTGTTAGTTTTACACACATTTAGTCCTAAGTCTGTTCTATCTAATTTCTACATCATTCTCTGATTTTTACCTTAAAATGAAAATTTGTATTATTTTCTCCCCTGGCCACTTGCTTTTTTTTTTTTTTTTAAACAATCTTGAGCCAACTTCATTTGTTCCTTTTTTGGTTTAGCATATGAGATTTTCAGTTCCAGAAATTTCTGCAAACAGATTTCGTATCGGTATGTACAGGCTTTAAGTAGTATAAAAAAATTAAAATGTACTGTGTTGTTTTATATAGCTATTATTATATAAGTCCTCTATGTTATCCTTTTGATGTTTAATTTTACATTTTTATTTCCATTTGCTTTTATGTTTTTATCCAGCCCTTGAGGAAGGCCACTGACAAAAGTCAAAACATGTTGGTCTTTTTCCAGTTTTTTTAAGAACTGACACTTGGAGAAATATCTCCCTTTTTTGTGGATGCCATTGCATGTCCTCCAGTATTTACACTCATTTTCTCTTGCAACTTTATGTCACATATGTTGTTTGTATCTTTCCCTAGTACCCACATTTTTGTATATACCTTTCAGTAACATACAACTTGGTATACACGCACGTATACACATATCTTCACAACATTTTCACTAATACACCAAGGTGAGGAGGCAGTAGGCACCACCGGCCAGAAAGAAACCAGAAGGGATAACAGCTGAGCATGTTCCTTTTTATATGGCCCACAAATGTACATACTTGCAGGGCTGATCACCCCTCCACTTTTTTTAAGCTAAACTTGTTCCTTATCCTTTATAGCAGTGGTCTCCCACATAGAAATTGAGGCTTGTTTGGTTTTTTTTTTTCTCCCCAATCATCTAATTGCAGTTTCACCTGCCACATTTCTCTCTGTGTGGCTAACACTAGCAGCACAGAAGCTCTGGGGGAAAAATAAAGTTGGCAATCTTATTTGGGGACTTAATCCTTGCTCAAAAGCAAGTTTTTGGATCAGCTGGAGCTTTTTTTCATTCAGACAAAGGTTTTCAGATCAGGTCTGTAATCTCTTTAGATGGAAAGATTCCTGCAGCGTCAGAGAGCCTGTTCTTCACAATAGAAATCTGGTTCACATTTACAGGGCTAATGTCATTATCTCAAGTACACGTACTATAGCATGTGGATTAGAAATCTAGTTATTTTTCAAAAGAATCCTGAAGAGTGCTGTTTAATGTAATTACCCTTTATTTTCACTCTGTCCTGTATAATTTAACACCAAATTTCTGACTTAGGTCAACAGTACTGGTAGCTTCCACTCATTCTGATAGAGGTAGGATTTTTATTTAAGCACTTCACTTGCAGTCCCTAATGGAACTGACACATCTGTTTCACCCACCAAAGAAAGCCATAGATGTGGGCGTATGGAGTGAGTCAAACAAGGCTTACAGCTGCTCTTAGTGATACAGTGGTGCATTTGTGGCATAATTCTTGTGTGTGATCATTATCAGACCCCTGACATCCAAGAGGGAATTGCTCTTCTTTATATTACTAAAAGGGGCCTAGTGTCCTGCTTTGGTTTTTGATTGCACATACGAGTTTCTATTTAATTCACAACACAGTTCGACACATACTCTTAGAAAAGCATTAATATGTCCCCTATTGCTATCTTTTAAGGATCACCCATAGATGGAAGCACGCTTTAATCTAATCTAGGATTTTCTGCTTAAGTGGCTGCAAATGACCTAATGAAGAAGAAGGAGGAAGCTAGAGATAGCCCCTAGCTATGATGCAGGTGACCTTTGATCTGAGCTTCACTGTGGCTCCTGCTGAGCAAAGACATCTAAACTAACATGAAAAGGAATTAAATCACTTGTGAATTATGCCAGATGTAACACTCATAAGTATGTACAGCCATCTCTCCATATATGTGAGGGTTCCATTCCAGGAACTCACATGAACAGCAGAAATCACACATGCTCATGTCCCATTATATTCAATGGTAGCAACATGCACACAGATGCTTCAGCCCATCTGGATTCACATCACCACCATTTTAGGTATAGGATGCAATGCTCTCCATGAACTGGAAGTTACAGATGCAGAGGTTGTGAGTACGGAGGACCCACTGCATTGTCAGTAATAATAGCTGCTGCTGCTGTTGCTACTCTTACTACTACTACTACTACTACTACTACTACTACTATTACTGATGGTTAGTAACTTGTGGACATATTTGCAATTCTGTTCAAGTCCCCCAGAAAATACTGAAGTCACAAGACTTATTCAGCAATGTTTGGAAATGTTACTTCTTTATACAACTTCCAGAATTCTAAAACCAACCAGGCAACTGCCCATGAGAGATACTAGGAACCGCAGTCCAGAAGAATACATTTTCAAAGCTCTAGTTTTCAGAAACTGATATGTTCAGCTTAAATATGACTAGACTGGATCATGTTAATAATCAGTCCAGTCCAGTATTCTTTGTTTCCAACATGACCATATATGAGAAACACTGCAAGTCTGCTGCGTCTGAAATTTTAAATAGAGCTTAAATATGCCTGCTGCATCTGGGGCCAGACATTTTTTTTTCATCAGTACAACGTCTCCACTCCTTGTGTCTCTTCAACATGTTATTCCCAGGCTAGTGATGGTCAACCATCCAGGACCAAAAAGGAATCCTCCCCACATGTCAATAAGGAATGAATTCTCACCTTCTTTGGGAGTTTTGTAGGACCTGTTTTGAATCAAGGTTGAAATTTTCTTCTATGCTATTTTTATAATTTGTGCATCTATGGTTTGTCACAACTGGTGAGTATGAAAGTATGGGTGGCATATGTAGACCCATCTAACTTGGGAGGGCATGCTGGAGTGTATCTAGATGGAGCAGGGTACAACCCTGCAGGTCTGGACAACAGCAGTTATCGCCCAACTCAGCTATCTACCTGGTATCTGAAGTGACTCTGCTCTGTTCAAGAATTAGCACATCTTGCGGCGGTAGCAACAAATTCATCCACCTTGCTGGGACAGGTTGCTGTTTGGGGCTAGATTACATGTGGCTTTCTACTGCTTCCTCTTCCTCCATCTTTGGGTACACAAACTTTTATATAATACTTGTATAAAAGTTGTGCCCACCAATTTCCTTGCCACACCCAAATCTGGCTTCTGTCTTTGCACAGTTTGATATCCATCAGATCTCTCACTAGATAAAGTTATATATAGGCCAACCGCATCCACCATGGCTGGTTACACTGGGGAGGTGCTCGGTGAAATTCAGGTAATGTTGGGCAATACTGGAGTATTCTCCTCTCGTAAATGTGCAACTGGAGCAGTAACGTGCACAAAGAATTGTTCTGGGACCCATCATCATAACCACCAAAACTGACAGCAACTTTCTTCTGCTACTACAACTGCAACAATTACTATATATAAAAGGATGGATTTGAGATGCACTCATGCTAATAAGCACTTTATTATCCCCATTGGTAAAAGAGAAGGGTACATTTTATGATTGCTCCTCCACTCATTTTTAGAAGGAATACATGAATTTAAGTCGCTCTCTGTCTGTGATGGTGAAGCTATACAAGGAAATATGTCTGCAAAAATGTGTTTTGGCATTTCTTTGTGGACAACCTTCATCATCATAATCTTGAGCTGGATTCTGGATGATCTGAGAATTTGCTGCCCCTCCTTAGAGAACTAGTGAACTACTCCATCCATTTGTGTTTTTCAGTACATTGTTCAGACTTGTATTGCTCAAAGGTAACAAAGCAAAATACTACAAAAAATCTACCCAAGATATGTATAAGATAGCACTGTGCTCCTTTTCGCTGTTCCATCTAAGCACAATAAACATACAAAGAAGCTGTTCTGTGAAAATTTTATTGATGAGTTTTTTCTATGCAAAGACTTACTTTTAAGTAGAATGCACAGAAATCCTAATGGACTGAACCTCCTAAAATGAAAATAAACAAACAAAAAAACACCTTCTTAGTTTTCTTTTTCTTGAGTCCCATGTCTTTTACTCAGCAATGAATTCATTGACCTACTGCTTCTTCCAAGCAGAGATGGCAGTATTTTAAAAGCAGTATTTTACATGTGTTTTTATCAAGTTTTTAAACATGTATCTCTTTGTTCTTGGCCACTGTTGCTGGGGGATGGCAGATGGGTGTGGATGCACAGTTACAGAGAATGAGTCTGGGTATCTTATTAGGATTATTCTAGTGATGGGATGGATAATAAGTTAATATGTATAATTCTGTCTTGTGTATTTGTTATTTTTATTTTTAAAGTTTTTGTAGGCTGCTTTAGTGTGTTTTATACTACAGTGTTTTATACTTTTTTCAATTTTTTTTTCAAAAAGTGGTTTTAGTTGTTTTTCATTACTTTACAGAAACAGAAAAGTGGAGTTAGAGTTATTTTTAATTTAAAAATGTAACTACAAGTGTTAGAAACTACTTCTTTGGGTCTGTAACTTTGGGTCTGTAACTGTTACCTCTGAAAACAAATGTTATCATCTCTGCAAAAACCTTACTAAGTTTTTATTGTTGTTTCGAGTGTAGCAGCTTCAAATAGAATGCGAATATATAGGCATGTTACAAGTATATGGATATCATAATTTATGTATCGATATACATAATAAGATGCCACATCCTGGCCTCTATGTGACCAACATTGACCCAAGTCTTTTACTTCAAAAAGGTACTAACCTTGTAACATAATTCTCTTCAAGACGGTTTTAGGAAAATAATAGAGTTAATGACAGAAGCAAAGCAACCCATAGAGGTATAATTCATCATGGAGTGTTGCATGCCATTATCTCAAAAACATACAGTGTAATAATCACTTGAAGTAGTGATAACACATAATTGTATGCTTCTCATAAATTATAGGTGAATGGCAGTTTCAGCTAATGAGTGCGAAATAGCAGCTCAGGAACTGCAGTGATTACAGAAGATGTGGTTATGAATGCATTTTATTACGGAGGAATTACAAAGCTTTTCATATTAGATATGGCAGGCATATACATAAATAACCAGCCCGCTACAGTACCTGTAGATATAGCTTGGTAAGAAAAATACTAATCAGACACATAACCTGCCTGTTACATAGCAACCTTCATGAAGAATGGATTTTGAACTGCTGCCTTAATGACTTGCACATATGGGCTTGCTGAACATTCAAACTCGGTTGAGGCATGGAATGTTTTATCTTTTACTGAATGTGATCAGATGTGATCAGATTATGGAGCACATGAAACAGGTAGTGCTGGCATATGTAGGAATGTGAATACCTCTCAGGCCCTTTTTGCACAGCATTTGCCATGTGAAAGGGCCCCCTGAGCATCGCATGAATGTGAGGAGCGGTCCACACAACAGGTCTGGCAGGTGCCGCTCATGCACTTTTTCATTTTCGGCTTTGAGCCGAAAATGGTGTGTGATTACGCATCGCTCCAGGGCCCCATGTGCACTTGTCATGCGTGTGGAGCTCCAGAGCCGTGGCGCTCGCGCTTCCTGCCCCAGCGCACCCTAGGAAACTCTCAGGCTGCACTGCAGAAGGAAGAGGTGAGGCTCTTGTGTGAGCGGGAAGTAACTGGGACACGAGAGCCTCTCGCTGGAGGCTGCTCACGCAATCCCCGCACCCCAGCTCCGTGAAAAGGTGCGTTGTGGAAAGGGACTCACTCTAGATTTCTATTATTCTATTCCATTTCCCCAAACCTCACATGCATTTTCTTCCTTCCTTTCTTTCATATCTGATTATGAGACTTAGGGATAGCGGTGGTGGGGAGTAGGTTATATGTCAATAATGAATATTTTAGTGTTTCATGTTTCCTAAAGTACATACTTTTAAAAATATTTTTCTTAATGGGAGTATATTTCTATGCATTTCTCTCATATATTAGAATGTGTTTGTGTGCATTTTCCAAAGAAACATCTTTTGAAGTTGTGCATATTTATTTGTATATAATTTGAAAACAACTAAAAAGTGGGGGAAAGAATGCAGTTTCTTCCCAGTAATGAGAAATGGAAAGATAGGAATAAATAGCTAAACATATATATTAAAAGGCTAGTATGAATTTCTTTCCCGTTCCTAGAAACACTGGTCATTTAAACCACTGTCACCAGCTCAAAATGTAAAACAGTATCAGAAAAGCTAGAAAACAAAGAAAGAAGACTTTCTTTCTTCATTAAGCCAATTTGTTTTGGTACATCTTGAGAAATCCTGCCAGTAACCTATACAGGATTCTTTCAGATAAAACAGTAATTGGTTCCAACTGATAGTATAACCTGGAGGCAGGGTTAAAAAAACAATTCTAATTAGTCTACTATAAGAGGTGACCTAGGTTAGATCAGGCTATACACACTGAATCTCAAACACAGTTAACACAAAGTATGGCCATTAAAATCTCTGAATAGGGCACTTGTTGGCTTCCGACCAATCAAAGATGATTTGGGGTGCTCACTAGGATATAGTTTTGTTTTTCTAACCTGTGCATAGGGTCTCTATGGGTCACGCTTTTTCCTCTTCATCTGCTTCTTGTGGCATGAGATCCTGAACTGATTTATCAACAACTTAGTTCCTCACACTTTATACACTTCCCCATTATGTCTTTTAAAAATTTTATGTAATAAATCATCCTCTAGGATAGGACAGCTACCATAGCTGTGGATATGGGTTTGTGCTTCAACTCCATTTGAATCTTGGAAGTCACACATTTGTACTCAGGATGGATTCAAGGAGCTGATAAAGAAATTGATTTATTTTTTTCTGGTAAGCTGCTATTCAGTTTTCACGTTTTCATTTGTTCTGCATTTTATTCCTCATTTGGTTAATCTCAGTCTATACTGGCTGGCATCAACATACCAGTTTCAGCATTTAAGACAGGTCTTGCTCACCTCTACATGGAGGTTTCCAGGACTAGATCTAATACCTTCAGCATGCAAAGCATGTGCTCTGACCTACAGATGATCTTAATTACCACAATATGTCAGTTTGAGTGGGACACATGGTGACTGTGAAGGGAGGAGCCTGGTTGGTGCCAGCCAATCACAGCTCAGCGAATGCTATGAAGTGGAACTTCTCAGAGAGAAAGGAAACAAAACTTAGGCTTTTCTCTGACAGACGGCAGATAGGGGAAAGATGACCTTGATATAGGGAAAAGCTGTAATAGAGATAGGAAAATCAGCCAGCGGAAGAACTCAGTAGGATTTTGGGAAGCTGTGAGTGATTATAGTTTAGGGGTTAATGTGCAATCTAATTGCATATTAATACAAACTTCCACTTGTTTGTTCTTTTTTACAGCTATGTCTGGCTATTCCTGTTAGGTTTTGACAGTGAGTCCATTCACAATTACGACAGCAAACTCACTGAATAATACATACACCAGTCCACGTAGGGATCACCTTGAGCCCCAAGGAACCAATCCAAGGAGAGAGCTTGAGGGGAAAGGTGAATAACAGCACTCCAAAGGTTTGGAACAGTGGGGTCAATCTGGAGAGGAGATCTGTCACAGGAATATTGGTCTTCAGACCTAGAAGGAACATGTTCCTCAATTCAGGGTATAAAATAAATCAAAGTTTTCTGTTGCTGCTTGTAAACACAGTAATTGATCAGCAAAAGGCTTTTGAAACCCACTCCCTTTTGTCAGGCTGGGTAATGGGAGTAACTGGAGACATGCTTTTGCTTCGAGTGAGGCCAGCCAATGGACAACTGCTGATTGGCAGAAAGTAGTTTCCATATTCTCGAACTCCTTTCCCCCCAAATTTTAGCTTTCAGCATGAGGCTTTGCCAATTACCTTATTTGAAATAGACAAGAATGTCTGAAGGTCTATGAGAACTGTACTGGTGAGTGATTATGAATATCTTTCTTTATTGAGTTACAATAGGTCATATTTAGAGGAATCTCCTCGGAGCAAAGATGTAATTCTTCAATAATTTTGAAGTCTATTCCCAGTTCAAGACTTAGGCCATTTCTGCACTAAACTGTTATAGCACTATCATTCCACTTTCAACATCCTATGGAATCCTGGAGTTTGCAGTTCAGGGAGGGCCGTCTGGCCCCTCCCTGAACTGCAAACCCCGGGATTCCATAGAATGTTGAAAGTGGAATGATAGTACTATAACAGTCTAGTGCGGAATTGGCCCCATTCTGTGCAAAATTCACACATACTTTATTTGCAATGGGGGACTTTATTTTATTTTATTTTTGTGGGAAATAGTTTCCTTGCAGAAAATTCTGTTTCCTGGGCAGAAAATGTTGCTTTGTGCACAAAACAATCTTGTTGTGCAAATTTTAGGTAAAATAAGTCTCGAACTACAAAGATTCTTCTCATCTGGATTTCTCTACACTCATTTCTTTGAATATTTTCGAATGTTATGCACCATCCCTATCTTGGGGAAAAAGTGGTGCCAGTGTGGGAAGCCAACTTTGGAAACTTTGAAACACATACTGCTATAGTGTTGTTCATGCAACAGTTCAAGGCAAAATTTATAGGAGAGTGATTAGTGTAGGGAGGCAAAAGAGACTGGAGAGAACAAGATAGATTAGTTTTCTTGCTGGTAGCTCAGATTTGATTTTGCCAATTATCAAGTGGAAAATCAGTCTATTAAAAGGGAAAGGGCTGAATTCTATATGACTGATGGCCAATGCAATGAAGGACAGCAACTGTGGGGAGGAAAATACGGGAGTGCCAAACTCTAGTTTCCTTTTCCTTTTATTCCTGTTCCTTTTACCTGTATTTAAAATGAGCTGGTGTTGGTTAAATGCATTCTGTTATATATTTTATGTTTTGTGATCTCATGGTGTTTTCATTTCATAATTTTATTCTCTTAAACTGATGGACTTTGGCCTACTGATGAAGTTTGCTTGTTTGTTCAAAAAGGAAGTATTTTATTCTCAACAGAGATGACTATCAGATGCTTAAGTACCTCAATGAATTTCAGGGCTGCTTTCATCCACTGTTTTGGTGGATTAGGAATAAATTATACATGGACTTCAGTGTACAAGAAATACTATTTCTTGTTTTCCCCAAACTACCATAGAACAACTTGCAGTTGAGCTATATGAATCATCTCCTTTCCATCCTCTTCTACTTTGCAGTGTATGTTTCTCTTGTTATGTGGAATTTCAAGTTTTAGTTATTATTTTAAATATAACCAACCAGCGGAAATCTGGAGTAAGTATAGCAATTCAAGAAGAGGGCTGGAAATGTTCTTTTGGCTTTCTATATATCAGCAGCTGAAATATTAATACTGCAATCACTGCCTCTGAAGATTTCTTCTAATGCATCTGAACTGAGAATAAATGTTTGAGAAACACAACCATAAGATAACTCACTCAGCTTCTAGTTTAGCTGCATACCTTTGGCTACATCTTTGTTCCATTATAACACTGTTCCTTTTAGAGCAGAGCTTTCCAAACTTTTCATGCTGGTGACACACTTTTTCAACATGCATCATTTGGCGACACAGTAATTCAGCTTTACTAGCAAACTGGAGGTACCCAGAGGCATATCTAGGGTGGAGAAAGGCAGCTTCCTGATCCTGGCCCACTGCAGTCGCCCTCACCAGGAAATGCCCCAGTGAGTGACGGCAGGGGGAAAGGCAGCCCCCTCCCACCTGGTTCTTGCCTGCTACCATCACTTTTGCCAGGGAAAGGTCTCAGCGAGAGTGATGGCAGTGGGCCAGGCTTGGGTGGGAGGGGTATTTCTCAGCTGGGGAGGTGACACACCAACACATTACAGGTGACACACTAATGAGTCGTGGCACACCATTTGGAAAGTCCTGCTTAAGAGACTTACTTCCAGCTATGCTTTTACACCCCCTTTTCTTAAATAAGAGTGAATATCTAGTGCACAAAACTTTGCTCAGACAGGATGGAAGACAGAGTACCCTATGGTATCAACAGAAAGAAGGTTGTATTAAATACTCTTAGGTAGTGATGGATAAGGATTTCATCTAGTTCATATTGTTTTTAATAATAACTTGTCTACATTTCTTATAACCCACCCTGGGTCCCATCTTGAGATAAGATTTATTGAGATTTATTGAGATTTATTAAATAAAATAAATAAGTAAGAACTGTGCATTTTTGATCAATAGGATGGAAACCACTTGTGTAATGTAATCAAGGCATGTGTCACTGAAGCCAGGTCTGATATCTCCAGGAACGGGCACAACTGATAAAATATATACAAATACATTGCTAGCCACTGCTTGGACATGTGTGTTTAAGGCTGAGTTCTGTAGTATGTCCAATCTATGAACCTGAGATTCAGCCCGGGCTAAATCCCTGTTCCCTCAACCACATTTCAATTGACCAGATAACTTCTTTCTTATCAGGACTCAACTTCAATTTGTTCACCTTTGTCCAATCCATTATTGACAACAGCTGGTTTTATTTGGAATTAGAAGGAAAATAGAACTAGATTTGAGTTTCATTCACATTGGTTGTGTATGTGGTTAATGATCTTTTCATATTTAATATTTATATGGTGAGTACCCACAATAAGGTTTCTTGTAATGTTTACATATTTGAAAAATGTCAAATTTCTTCATAAATATAATGAAATAATTTTAATGCATTTTTTAAAGGGACCAGAATGGGTGCAGATGAAAATGACAGACTACTCCTACTTTTCAATCCCACTAATGTCAAATTGGAAAGGAATAAAGTCTGTGTTTTATTCATCTATGACATTCAACCAAGTGAAAAATTGGGAGATGGGCTAAAATATGAACTGAGATTTGTAAGCCAGAAACTAAACTTGCAAAATCTTCAATCATGAGTTAATTAGAGAGCTCTTGGGCAGTTCCTTTTTACATATCATCACTTATCTACAGCATGCAACACAATATTCTGTTTACTTATTTCTTAAGTGCCATTTATTCATATGTTGATCTATAAAGAAGTGGTCAGATAGATGCCAAGAAATCTTGGCAACATAGCAATAGCAAACGTCATGTCTCCATCCTATATAATGCTGAGATTTGTACTTCTGTGAGATATTTAGAATTCTCTGCTACAGATTTTGAGTTCTGTACTTCACAAATTATAGTTCTCCAAATGTTTAGGACTTTCACTCCCAGAATTCCTTGCCACTGTTGAAGTTTACTGGGGTTTCTGGGAGTTAAAATACAAATCACCAGAAGGACCCAAATTGGGACTAATTCTCTCATCCACATCTCTGAAGTTCAGCATAACAACTCTCCAGCAATGAATTCAGAGTGCATTGCCAAACAACAAATTCCAGGGTTCTGAAGGATGCAGCCATGAAAATTCAAGTGTTTTCAAAGTGCTATAGCTGTGTAGTGTAGATATACTCTAAAACTACCAAGACAGACACTGAAACACCAGAGGAAAAACAGGGAAAGACAGGCAGAAGTTAACAATAACACTATGTAACAATTTAATAATACATACTTAAATGTAGTTCCTGTAATCATTACATCTTCCTGAAGAGTGTTCCAGAAAATGATGGTTTTGAGGAGGGATATTATGGAATTAATTGGGGTAGAAATGATGGGGAGTAAGAGAGGTGGCTCTATGGAGGCATGAGAGAAAGGAGCAGTAAAGAAAACATGGTAAAAAAAGTTTGGGACAGCACACTTCAGACAGTAGGGAGAGCAAAGGGCAATCACAGGATAACTACTGAGCAATGAAAGTTCTTTTTTGGCCTCCTAAGATTTTAAAGATGGAATACAAAAGCTAGAATGGGAGGGGGTAAAAGTTCATTCTAACATAAGTTTTTTATTCACTAATACTGAATTAATGATTAAGCAATTATTTATTATAAGTCATTTTGCACTAGGTATAGCATAGGTCTAGCTTTCCAGCATGGTACAAATAGTGTGTGTGTCATTCTATGTGTGCATTTTCAAGTTACCTGTTGCCTAATGGGAACCCCATGAATTTCATAGGGTTTTCTTAGGCAAGAAATACTCAGAGGTGGTATTGCAAATTCCTTCCTCTGAAATAAAGCCTACGGCACCTGGTATTTGTTGGCATTCTCCCACCCAAGTACTAACCAGGGCTGACCTACCTTAGCTTCCAAGATAAGCACTATCTGGTACATTTAGGGTATTTAGGCAGGCTACCATAAAGAGTACCAAGAGACAAAAACAATGCACTCTTTTCAGAGAATATTGGACATTTGAATGAAATGGTGAATAGCCGTTTTCATTTAGCGGGTATCATATTTACCAAAACTTTGGCTGATGATTATGGTAATACACAGAAGAAGAAGACAGTACATACCTGTAGCATTCTAAACTTAAATTAACATAGCCAGCATAAGAAGCCTCAAGCAAAGTGCAATTTTCCAAACTGTTGTCAAAATTGTAATAAAACAATAGGACATAATAGGCTCCCTGGCTTTATGTGGAACGAGACAGAAGGTTTAAGACACAAACGGTACATTATAAGAAAAAAGGTTGCACCAAAGGTTTTAATAACAGCTTTGAACGTCAATACCTAGGCCTGATGGTTTCATGTGCCTCTACCGTTAATAGGATGAGCATTTTTTTTAAGCACCTCAGGAGTCTATTCTCATTTTTCATGCTGTATTTCCATTTGATTCATTCATTGTAAAAAGAAATTTTACCAGAGGAATTTAGCTTTTTACAGAATGCAGTCAAGGAAGTAGATTACTTAGCAAAACCGTCATCTCCACTCAACTGGTGCTCTTTATCTTCTCTCAGCAGATACTCACTTGGTTGCCTCCGTAATCCAGTCTAAAGAACATGGCCCATGAACATTAAACATAGTTACTGCAGGATAATCACAGCTATTGATTCTGACATGCTGATTTTTCACAGGGAAAAAAAAAGCATGCCCGGCTATCTTCTATTACATTTACTTACTTTGGAATGCATCCCAAATGCATATTTACCAATGTTGTTTGCCAGGTCTTAAACTACAAATAAGAATTATTTTTACAACAGAAAAGAAAAAGTATTTCCACTTATCATTCCACTATTCTAGGAAATAAGACCTTTTTTTTTTTTTTAAATATACAGGGATGGATGAAAAGAAAGCTTGTAATTTGCAAACTAATCCTAAAACACATCTAATACAGCAACTGGAAAAACACAGTTCTTCATCTGTGAATCAGGTGGCTCTTCAGATTAGGGATGTAAATCCCCAACTATTTAGTCTGTGCATGCAGGGATGAATAATTACTGTAGTCTTCTTCCTACTGCAGGAGAAAACAAACACACCAGTGCAGTATTCTCCCCATACTGAATGTTCTGAAGTATTGCAGAGAAATTCTTCTGTACAGAAAATCATATGTGACAAATACTGTATGTGACAAATTCTGTGTGACAAAAACGTATGTGACAAAACCTGTTTCCTGCACAGAGAAAAGTTTTCCTGCATAGGAAACAATGGCCAAGATTCTGTGCTGGAAAATGTATGCATATCACATAGGTAGATCTCCAGAGGCTACCCTCCCCACAAAAACCCAGCTTGTTATCTGTTCATCCTCTTCCAATATGGCACCTTCTGGGTTGTAAGAAAGTTGAGATGGCATGTCCAGCTATTTTCGTTTAGCTGGGTATGCTGTGGCAATGCACCAGCAGGAGCCCTGGAAGGTGCTGAGATGTCACCGCAAAGAGGACTTCTTGGCAGCACATTCATCAAAAGGAAAATAGCTGGATGCCTTGCCACTGATCCCCAACCTGAAAATTGCCATATTTTGGGGAAGAAGGGTGATAAGGTTGGGTTTTGGTTTTTGAATTCCAACTTACACAATGCAGACAAAAATAGCTGTGATGTTGTAAGGCAGAAATATGACATCCTAACTTAGCCATTTCTGCATCTTACCTGATGCCATCATCCTCTAGTTCTGATTCCTGGCAGCACTTTTGGCGGAAGTGCAACGGGAATGTTCCTCTCCACACACGACCAGCTCCATGTAGAAGGGAGTGCAAGGTAGATGCCTCTCCCTTCTGCAGTGCAGCCATTGCACTTCCTGCCCTTCCACATGGCAGCTAACTACAGGAGCATTGTATGATTGGAGGTCCTTGATGGAGAAACTCCGCCAATGATTGACCCCGCAATTGCGGTGGCTGGTGATGGGAGAAAGGTGGGACCGCGATGACATCATGCCGAAGCATTGTCATGGTCCCACTCTTCTCCCATCCCCATGCTGGGATGCAGTCATCATGCAGAAAGGGCCTTAGTAAAAGGGAGGCAAGCCAGTGTTTTGTGCAAGAAAGGACACAGAACTCCACTTTTATACAGACTAATTCCTCTTTAACATTTCACAGTGCTCAAATACAGGGAGAAAACTGTTTTTTGTTCTTTAACCCCACTTTTTAACCAGGGAATGGATAACAATGAATATTCTTCCCATCCCTACTCCAGCATGTTATACATTTTCAGCCCTCAGAAAACCCCATGATAGGTTACCTTTGGGGTCACCACAAGTTGCAAACAACACAAAGGCACAACAGCATAATCAAACACTATTATAAAATAGTATTAATGATTTTTTTTAAATGTAAGATGATGATCAAATTTAAATAGCTACAAAGATTCTTTGCAGACTTCAAACTATGAAAAATACATAAAGGCAACAATACTGATTGAAATTAGACATCCCTGTCTCATTTATTAGCAATGACCAGTTCCCTACATATCATAATATCAGGAAATGTGATCTAACAGAAAACCATAAATTGTGAATTTATCCACAGCAGTAAAACAAAGGAGGTGAAACTGTTAATAGAAACTTCATTCATTTCACTAGCAGGCTTTCAAATGAGACTCTTGAAACTGGTCATAGTCCCTTATATTAGAAGAAAGTGTGTTAAGTTTGTAAGCAGAGAAGTTACCGAAGTCACTGAAGGTATCCGACTAGGTTTGTGGGAGAAATTTAGTGCTTTGCCACCAACATCTGGAAAGTTGTTTCTGAGATTGACTCCATTCTCAATGCACTTTAGAATTCTGGATTTCTTTGAGGACTGTTTTACATTTGCATGGCTGAGGATGCTGATGGTTCCTCCTGTTTTTACTACACATCTCTCTATTCATCTGCAGCCTTTTCCGTTTCCTGTACTCTTTTGTGTGTCTGTATGTGCCTTCAAGTTGCCTGTTGACTTATGGCAACCCCATATATTCCAGAGAGCTTTCTTAAACAAAAACTAATCAGAGTTGGTTTTGCCAGTTCCTCCCTCTGAAATATACCCTATGGCACCTGCTAGTCTTGATTGATAGTCTTGAAATACAAGCATGCTTCAGTTAACAAAGCCTCTGACAAAGAAGCTTCTTTTTACAAAGTCTTTTTATGCCTGCCCAGCACTCCTTTTTCTCATCTTCTGTCTAGTTGGAATGTTTTTATTAGCATTGGCACTGGGATCATGGTGAAGGAAGGTTGGAGAGACACGAATTTTCAGTGCCAGATTGCAGCAGCATTTCTACAGTAAACAATGCAATGAATCTTATGATGAGAAAACTGGAATTTTACTCTAGCTTAGAGCTTTCCGAGCTTTTCATGTTGGTGATACACTTTTTAGACATGCATCATTTCACGACACAGTAATTTAGTTTTATTAGCAAATCAGAGGTTAAACTAACCCCTTATAAAAGATACACACACACATAAATTCCAACAACGACATATCTCATGAAAATCTTTCATATATTTTTTAAAATATATGATTTATAAATAATAACATACATTTCCAAGATTGTAGGTGACACACCTACACACTTCAGGCAACACACTAACATGTCATGGCACACCATTTGGAAAGCCCTGCTCTAGCCAATCCTACTGTAACTGTGTGCCTCCTTATAAAAGAAAGATAAACAGCAGCTCCCTTACTAGGTAAGCTAGAAGTGCAAAAGGAAGAGAACAAATAAGCCCGCCTTACCAACTCCCCCCAGTATGTCTCTGTTTCACATGACACATGTGAAAAGTTTGCAACAAAGATTCAGCAAGGAATCAGAGTAGCACAGAATCTGGAAAACACCTAATGGTTAAAACTGACCAAATCATGGATGTTGACATCAAGGCCTTCCTGCATGTGGCCAATCCCTAAAGCCTCATGTCATTCATGTTTTGGGGTATAACTTCCAGAAGCCCTAGCCATCTAGGCCAATAGTCAGGCATTATGGAACTGTAGAGCCAGTGTGATGTAGTGCTTTGAGTGTCGGACTAAGACATTGGTAGACCAGGGTTTGAATCCCTGGTCAACCATAGAAATCTACTGGGCGACCTTGGGCAAGTCACACTCTCGCAATGTTAAAGAAAGGCAAGGGAAAAGCCTCTGTGAACAAATTGTAGCAAGAAAACCTCATGACAGTTTTTCTTGGAGTTGCCATAAGTCAGAAATGATTTGAAGGCACACAACAACATGGAACTATAACCCAAAACTTTTAGAGGGCTTCAGGTTGGTGAATATTGCCTTAGCTTAATGTGATAATCCACAAATATTTTTGGAAAATACAACACTGGGTAAAAACCAAACAGCCCTTCAGCTGTTTGTAGGATAAATCATTGTTAAAATGGGACTCAAGGGGGCCTCTGCCTCTATTATCATTTCCAAAATTATTTCAGTTATAGTTGTAATTAAGGACAAAAGTTGCACATCTTTATTATTTCAAATTGTGCTTAGTGGAAGACAAAACTATGCAGCTTTATAGGTCTATTTTTAAATTAAAATGCCATAAAATAAACATGGACATTATCTCTATATTTCAAACACCCATTTATATCAACTGTTTTTGCATCAAGAATTCTGTGTGGGGAGAGTTAAACAGAATACCAACCTGAAAAACACTGCATCCAAAAAAAATGCATTTTGTGTCTATAATTACAGAAATATTACATGTTACTGGAATAGCTGGCTGTGAAAGTCAGATCAGTTAACATTAAGATCCATTGCCCTCCACCAGGAATGACAACACAGGACAACAATGCTAGAACTGTTGGGTTAGAACTTTATTCAGTAAAAGGAAACTGCAGTCAGCAGTGCATGGGATTTGCGGACACTGAATTATAGGCCGTCCCTTCCTGAGATAAATCTCCCAGCTCCAAACTGTGAAATAAAACTTTGCAATTCATCACTGTCTGTCATCCTTAAAGAGAAGTGAGGGCCCAGGCTATTCCCTCAAAAAGTGCTGGTTAGCACTCTTGGAGAAGGTTCAAGGCTAGACCAAGAAATCTTCACTCCGGTAGTTAACAATGAGAAGCATGGGGATGAGGTTCCCTCTCCATCCTGTGCCTCAGTATGTATCTCGACTATAGCTGTTAAATAAGTGCCCACGTCCTGTTAGTTGTGACATAATGTAAACCTGAAGGGACAAAAACACCCAAATAGCATGAAGCAGGTGAAAATCTCATGTCCAAGGCCAACCAGGGCATGGTAAAAACAAAAAACAAAAAAACAAAAACAAAACCGTACTCTACCTCTGAAGGTGACTAACTGCAGCACATGCTATATAGGGGAGGAGGCAAGGGGCAGCTGATGTGCCAAGAAAACTGTGGCCTGCCCTGCCTTAACTTAGCGCAGCAGGAAGAAGAACCTGCTAAGATCATTGTTCCTCAGGATCCTCGCAGGACCACCCTTCTTGCCAATAGGATTCACTGGCATGTAGGAGTCATATACAAAGCTCTCATGAAATAGATATGCCAAGTCCTCAGAGACCTTCATGGGTCATCTTTATGGGACTATTCACTTCTGTAGGATTTCAAATTGCATTAGTTACACAAACAGGTTTCCACATTCAGGTAGCCAGCCTTGACAGTGCAGTCATTTATGTGTCTTCTCTGAGGTAAGCCCCACTGAGTTCAATGGGACTTATTCATGAACGCATATGGGATTTCAGCCTAAATAAAGAACAATGCTTTCACATGAAACCTTTTGCTATCTGTCTTTTTATTCCTATTCAGTTTTGTTGAATATTTATTATCTCCTTAGACTGGTAAAAACAAAGGAATTTTGCCTTTCAGCTGTGTCTGCTTCCATATGTCTAGCACCTCCTTCAACACTTCCCCTTCTTTTTTTTCTATTGATTATAGTTTGTTCTATTTATTTGTAAAACTCTAAAAAGTGATAGCACATAAACAACCTCTGAATGCCAGTTTCCTGAATATTGTTTGTTGTTTTTGTTGCATTGTCATTGTGTGAAATCATCAGTGCAATGAGGTATTTTAAGTGTTATGTTCATGAAAACAGAATGAAGGAAACAGAGTAGTTCCTCTGACAATTTACTAAAAGTTTATACTTGCATTATACGCTAGTTACATCAGTCTATGAGATTTAAAGAGAGAGCAATTCACTAGAATGTGTTTTATACTTCAAGATCTCTCCAGAAGCCGATTTATTTGTTTGGTTATTCAGTGCCAAAGTATGCAATATATATATATATGTATATGTATATGTATATGTATGTACGTATGTATTTTCAAAGGACAAAAGGACAGTCCCTTGTTCTGAGGAGACTGCCGTCTAAAATTTGACACAGAGAAAACAATAGAGGGATGTAAAGGGTATGAATGTAAAGGGTATGAAAATTTTTCAGTTAGAAAGTTTTTAACTTCGTTGATAATTTATTTGTGAGGCAACGTTTACTGAACTGTGCAATGAAGAGTCTCTCAGAAGCACGGTGTATAAATATGAGCGGCATAAGACCCAACTGCTTACAAGGAAATGAACCCTGCACTACAGATGGATGAATCTGCCAATTTTGCTTTCTCCATCCTTAAAAGTTTGAAGCCTCAAGTGCTTCTGGCACCTGACTGAAACTGCAGCCTTCTGAGTGGTTTTCACTTGTCAAAAGACAATCACAGCTGCCATAATTTTGTGGCCCTCTGCATACTTATACCTAGTTTATCCTTTCGTACAAGGCAAGAAGTCAGTTTGAGTTGACAAAAAGTTCAGGTCTAGGTGCAATATTATAGTTTACCATTATGAGAATGAGTGGATATAACACTTGCTTTCTGTTCTCTTTCTTCTTCCATGTATGAGGGGAGAATTTGAAAGTTTATGCCTAGTCTTTGGAAGTAACCACAGTTCCCCTTATGTCTAAATATAAAACATGATTATTTTCCTCAAACTAGGATTGAGCCATGGAAAGCTTTACCCTCTGCTACATCCTTCCTTTTTTCCTGTTATTCGTCCCACGACGCCCAAGCATCGCGGGTGGCGGGGGACGGTCTTTGCCGCCCTCCCGCGATACGAGACCACTCGCGATGGTCGGCGGGAGGAGGTGGGGCTGGGCTCGGTATTTAGGGCCTGACCCACCTCCCTCGCGGCCATTCGCGCTGCAAGGCAACACTCAGGGAATTTCAGGAGATCTTGGGGCATCTTAATTTTGCCTGCAGGGTGATAGCGCCCGGCAGGGCTTTCCTGAGGCGACTTTGTGACGCCACTAAGGGTGTCAACAAGCCTCACCATCGGATTAGGATCACCAGGGAGATGAGATTAGATCTGGCAGTGTGGCAGGAATTTTTGGCTGATTTCAATGGGGTTTCCTTTTGGCGGGAGGAAATCCTGGTCAGGGATGCATTGCAAATATCTTCTGATGCAGCCGGTTCCATCGGCTTTGGCGTCTTCTTCCGAGGCAAGTGGTGTGCACAGAGGTGGCCCCAGAGTTGGGTGGAAGCGGGCCTCACATCTGATCTCACATTCCTGGAATTCTTCCCAATAGTGGTTGCGGTGCACATTTGGCCGGGGGAGTTGGCCAATGGGGCAGTACACTTTTGGTGTGATAATCAGGCCACGGTTAGGGTCATCAATAAGCTCTCTTCGAAGTCACAGCGGGTCATGAGACTGGTGCGGGCATTCATGCTTCAATGCTTACGCTTCAACATTCTCTTCAAGGCTGTTCATGTGGCAGGAGTTGACAATTCCTTGGCTGACTCTCTTTCCCGCATGCAGATGGATCGCTTCAGGGAACTGGTTCCAGATGCTGCGCCCCTCCCAGAACCGATGCCCGAGGGTCTGTGGAATCTTGGCAGGGTGAGGTAACGAAGATGATAGGTATGTCTATTGCACCCAGTACCATGAGGAGTTACAGTAGAGCGGCTGAGGAATTCAACAGCTTCCGTAAGTCCAAGGGGTTGCGCGAGGCTTGGCCACTCCCAGTGGACCATGTCCTGCAGTTTTGCGTAGCCCTCAGGCAGGCGGGCCTCTCTCCTCACTACATCAGGTCCAAAATGGTGGCCTTGGCCTTTTGGTCCAAAACAAGAGGCTTGGCGGACCCCACGGGCGATTTCAGGATACGTAAGTTTATCGAGGGATGTGTCAGGCAACAGGGAAAGGCCCGGGATGGCAGGCAACCACTCTCGCCGAGTATTTTGCGGGGTCTGGGCGAGGTGTGGAAGGGGGTTTGTTCATCACCATACGAGGCTCTCTTGTTTCACGCAGCGGCTCTCATTGCATTCTTTGGGGCATTAAGGGTGAGCGAATTGGTAGTTCAGAGCAAGAAAGATAGGTCGGGCAGTGCTCTTGAACTCCGGGACCTGTCCTGGGGTGAGCATCACTTCTGTCTGGCCATAAGGGGTTCTAAGACGGATCAGGCCAGGAAGGGTGCTGTGGTGACTTTGCAGGAATGTGCTGATAAAACCCTTTGCCCAGTGAGAGCACTTAGAGCATACATGGCTAATAGGGGAACACAGGCAGGCCCCCTTTTTTGTCATGCTGACACTTCTCCTCTCACCAAGTATCAATTCTGGACCATCACTAAGAAAGCCTTGCTGCAGCTTGGCTTGCAGGGAGTCAATTTTGGCACGCATTCATTTCGCATAGGGGTGGCCTCCACTGCAGCGTGGATTGGCATGAAGTCAGAGGACATCAAGAGGATTGGTAGGTGGAAGTCCTCGGCCTTTCGGCGCTATGTCAGGCCTATTGATCTGCCTTAACCTTTTGGTTTATTTCCAGATCGGCCTGCTGCAGAAGGGCGGAAGAGAGTGTTGATCTGTGGCCACAGTTTCATCTATTGGGCCGAGTGGCAGGCTCACACTGGGCATATGGGCCCGAACTTGGGATTGGGAGATCGGGCATCCATTCGTTGGCTTGGGAAAAGAGGCTTACGATGGCATGGCCTGCTGCCCTTGCTGTTCAAGGAGTGCAGTGAACCTCCTCCTGATGTGCTGGTCATTCACCTGGGCGGGAACGACCTCGGACTGCTGAAAGGGAAGGCCTTGGTGATACAGGCCATTCATGATATGCGGTTTATCCAAGGCACCTGGTCTCACACCACGATTGTGCGGTCTACATTGGTACAAAGACGGACCTGGGGAGGGGGTGCTGATCCACGGCGCATAGAACACGCACGCCAACTGGCAAATAGGGAGATTCGTTGTGCATTACGACAGGGCTTGGGTCACTACATTCCTCACACTGATAGTGTTTTTAGTAAACCGGAACTTTATTGGCATGATGGCGTACACTTGTCACCAGAGGGCAATCTGATTTTCCTACAGGATTTGCAGAAGGGGTTGGATTTGATCCTGAGGGGATGGGGGACAGGGACTAAGCGGACGCTTGTCCCTGTCCGTGGCCGGCAAGGGGGGGGCTTAAGGTTCGGCGTATACCTATGGCACCCACTTTTTGGGGTGGAGGATAAATCCTATCCTTGGGGAGGGCCCTAGGATCACCCCACTTGCTGCGCAGCGGGGGGTGGGCCTTGGGGCTCGCCTTCCAGACATGGGCTGGCCAAAGGCCATCATACACCTTCAGCGGTTGGCTTTGGGGCCCGGTATCTCGTTCAACGGGCTAGGGGAGATGGTAGGGAGCTGCCTCTTGACCCTAGTCCGATGATGCCGGGGATCCCCCCCCCTTTTCTTCCCCTCAGGTTCAGAAATGCAAGGTCAAGTTCAAAGTTATGGTCAAGTTCAAGTTGGATTTCACCCCATGTTAATTAGGCATATTAATAAATTGCCCTAGTTCAACCCAAGCTCTGTCTGTGGTCTCGTTATTTCGTGGGTAGGGTGGCAAAGTGAGAGAATGGACAGGAACAGTCCCAGGACAACATTCTACATGAAGGTAAGTGGTGTTGTGCATATTACTTTCAAAAAAGCACTGTGGCAATTGTTTTCGTTGCCAGAGCCAAACTATGGCCCTTTTCGCACTTTTCTTATTTTTGCGAGAGCACCACTTGAGCACCGCGCAAATGGGAGCGCTGCTGTGCATGATGCACTCCCACTTGCGCGGCGCTTACAAGGCTGGAGTGGGGCGGGAGCGTATTTTTTGATTTTCAGCTTGAAGCCAAAAATAGCCTGCGCTCGCGCAATGCTCGTGCCGCGCTCACGCACTTACCTCCATGTGATGCATCGGCGAGCTGGCCGGGAAGCGCTTCCTTTCCCCACAGAGCCTACAGCTCCCACAGTGCCCTGCAGAAGGAAGGGGCGGGGCGCTTATGTGACAGTCGCGTCATCACGAAGTGCCCTGCGGAAGGAAGGAGGGGGAAGCAGCAGTGTCGCGAAAGAGGCTTCTCGCATGAGACGGCCTCCCCCGTCATGGGAGAAGGTAAGATGCGAAAAGGGCCTATGTCATTTGCAAACTGTAAGCAAAAAATACCTTTCAGCATGTGCAGAATAAAGTTTATTTCTAGATAACTCTCAAGGGTATTTTGTGGTGCAAACTTTCAGAGCAGAGAATGTAAATTGCAAGGCTAAATTCCAATATGTTTCTCTTTTCAAAGAGCATACAAGCCATTTAAGAATATAAAACCAGCTGTTTGAGTTCAGTTGCATACACAGTCAGCTGAACTTGAGGCTTAGGGACTTTCTGCCCTACACTGGGGCCCTTTCCGCAACAGACCCATTTTCAGTGCTGGGGTGCGGTGCTTGTGCAAGCAGACTCTGGAGAAAGGCTCTCGCTTCCCTGCTTCTTCGGCTCTGCATGAGCTTCCTGGTCGTGCGAGAGCCCCGCCTCTTCCTTTCACAATGCAGCCTGTGCAGACTTTCCCAGGCTGCACTGAGACAGGAAGCATGACCGGCCCGGTTCCCGAGGCTCCACATGCAAAGTAAGTGCGTGTGGGGCCCCAGAGCGATGCGCGACCGCACAGCATTTTCGGCTTCAAGTCAAAAATGAAAAATGTGTGCACAGTCCATGTCAAGCCCTGGAGCATTGCGCAAATGTGAGTGCGTCATGTAGACCGCTCCTCACATTTGCGCAATGCTCAAGGGGCCCTTTCGCATTGGAAATGCTGTGTGAAAAGGGCCTGGGTTTTGCAGTTTGGGTGGGGGACATTTAGAATTCTCAGCCAGAGAGTTCTTGGGCTTCAGTAAACTACAAGTCCTAGAATTCCACAGGATGTTGAAAGTGGAATAATAGCACTATATCAGTGTGGTGCGGAGACGCCCTTAGTCTCTTTCATGCTACATACTTCCAAAACGTTGATACTACTTTTTTTTTTGCCATGCATTCATCCTAGGTTACCTGCATTTGTTGTTTGAGGTATTTAGAATCTTCTACTATAGAGCTAAAGCACCTCAACAAACTACAAACCTAGGATTCCACAGCCATGGCAGTTAAAGAGGTATCAAACTGCTATAATTGTGTAGTGCAAGAAAGACCTTAGTTTCACCACTCTATTATTAAGAACCATCCAGTTCAAAGAAAGTGATGAAACTAGATCTAGTCAAAACACAGGATAATGTGTCATGTCTATATGTGCCTGTTAAGAAAGTGGTTCTTCTCAGCTGCTCAGTTTCCCCAGAATTTTGGAGTTTAAGTGAACATGAAAAGCCATTAACATAAAATGTTAAATCAGAGGGGTTCCCCCCCCCCCCGTTAATTGACCAAATCAGTGATATTATGGAATTGTTTTTCATTTTGATAGTTCTAATGTGAAATGATTGCAGGGTGCTCTGATAATACACTCAGGCAATTAATATAGCATATTTCTATTAATGTTTGGCTTCAAATTCAGAAAGACCTGATCCAAAACCCATGGATGTTACTAGGCCAAATCTCTGATTGCAAACAACTTGAGCTCAGAACCATAAATCTTAATTAACAAATATCAATTTGACCTCCAGCATGAGCATTTTGTTTTTAAAAAGCTCAAGTTATTTGAATGAGGAGAGTGTTTTACTTAATAACCAAGTTTGCAGCTGAGGAAGAACGAGGCAAAGCATATTTCAAATTAATTTTCTACGGCCCTCCAGTGAGCTGTTGCACTTTAAAAATTTTAATAGAGATATGAGTCACCCTTAACTCTGTAGGCAAAAGACTTGCATGAGCAACCCAGAGGTGCATGAAGCATCCAGCTATTTCCTGGCATTAAAGAAATCCACTGAAAAACCTGAGAGAGACCTTCTAATGTTCAAGGATCCAATTTATATAGTCACCCAGGCAATTGCAGGATAGTAGCAAAGTTTAAGTATGCTAAAATACTTAACCTCTCCATATACAAATGTATTATAAAGCATGGTTAAATTGAGTGAGGAGGAACAGCTTTATCATTAGTATTGGAACTGCAATGGCATTTTCAGGCTGAGTCTACACTTTGCACATAAAATTTTATATAATCTCCCTAAAAATTATTGTGCTATAAACACATTTTGTGCCACTTTTTATTCATTTCCCAACAACAGCCTATAGTTCCCATCATCTTGTACTACTATATTACAACATAATATTATGTTGCAATCACCTGTTCCTTGACCCAAGATTTCCTCCTGAGACCCTCATCTATAAAACTATGGTATTTTCTGCTTCCTGAAAGGTCATTTCTAGAAACTTAAACCTGCAGCCAGTGAATTCCCCATCCCAGAACTTGACAGAAACTAATTGCAAATACATGTATACCACAGTTAATGATGTAAATATATTTCTGGGCATTAATTCTTTAAAAGAAACTTTGGTACCAGGGTAGAAGTAACATAGAAAGAACAAGGATAGATTCCCATAAATGAAACATCCAGTCAAGTAAGCCTTTCGTAAGTAAACAAAAATACTCTGAGCCTTCTGGAGGCAACCTGAGCGCTTCTTAGAAAATGTTATCTAGCGATAAGTTTTTCCCCCAATGGTCTCCATTTTTCTTATGATTTCTATTTTGGTGGCCAGACTTATGGATCTATGTTTGTTGTTGTTGTTTTTTAATATGCTGGGGGTATCTGCTGGGGCTTATCTGCTCTTCCCCACTCTTTCTTTTTTTACTGTTCTACTATGAGCCTTTCTGCACTACACTGTTATAGTGCTATATATTCCACTTTCAACATCCTGTCGAATTCTAGGATTTGTAGTTTACTGACGCCCAAGAGCTCTCTGTCTGAGAATTCTAAGGCCCCTAAACTGCAAACCCCAGAATTCCATAGGACATTGAGAATGAAATAATAGCACTTACAATAGTGTAGTGCGGAAAGGTCCTGTGCTTTAGTAAGTGATTCCAAAGTCAGCTGCTGTTTACTTTGCCTGTTGGGTGGAGGTAGATAGGCACATACAGCTTCAGTAGGATGAGCGAAAGCAGGATCCCATTCTTTCCCAGCTCAAGCTTTATTGCACTATCAACTAAAGGCCTATTTCTGCAAACCCTTGTCAAAAGTCTATTTTTCTCCAGCCTACCATCACTTTCCTCCCATGATGCTTTCTAGCTGGACAGAGGACAAGGAAGAAAAGGGAGGCTGGGCAGGCACAGAAAGACTTTGTAAAAAGGAGCTCTTTTGTCAGAGGTTTTGTTAACTGAGATATGTATGTAATTGGTCATTAATTCCTTTCCCCAACAACAAAGCTACATTATTATTATTAACTTAACAAGTAACCACCCCTCCTTTCACGCTATAACTGCAGCTTTAGAAATTACTTTTATAACTACAGGTGTGTGGGAAACTGTCAGAGCCTTGATCAAAGCCTCAAAAGACTTTCCAGTCAATGAGAGCTCATCCAAGTGCAGGGTTTTGTACAAAGTGCTTTAGCAACAAGGAGGCACTAGACAGTCAACTAACTGGAGAAGGGTGGGGTAAGTCAGCAGTAACTGAGGAAAAGGACAACCTGAGAGAGCAGGTCCCAAGGAAAAAGAATGATACAGGAGGACAGGCAGAGAGGGCTTTAAGTCTTTTTCTACCAAGCAACACAAAGTGTGTCATGGTTTGCAGAAGACCCTTCAGCAGACAAAGCAAGCTAAGAGAAGTGATAGAAAAACATGAAGAAAGCTTAGAGGGACCTCAGCCTGAGAGCTTGTCCCTTAGTGGAGTAGATTTTTCTCTTCTCACAGGAGGCCCTGACCAAGGTGACAGAACTGACAGCTGGACCCTGGCCAAATCAAAAGTAACCTAATAAGCCTTGGACCAACATTTTCATAAGGAGAGCTATGCCTAATCCTTGGATTATTATAGCTAGGATCTGATTCAGCATCACCTGTCTCCTTCTAGAGTCCTGAAGAACTTCAGGCTGTCTTAAGCCTGATCCAAAAAAAGTGCATACCTCCTGACTCTGCTTGTAAAAGGAGGAGGGTTTATGCTCCTCAAGGCCTGAGTTTTCAATTTGTATGAAAGGAAAAGTGGGTGAGTGGAAGTAGATACAGTAAAAATCACTGCACCATGAACTTAGTGCATGGAGTTCCTTTATCCATGGAAGTAATTTTGACTGTAATAGAGATACTACATGGATGTTAAAAAAAATAAAAAAAAATAAAAATCCAGTTTTTCTCATTCTCTAAGAAAAAGCATGATGTAAACAACAACAACAAAGCACACATTCAAGAAAAGGAGAAGAAAGGTAACAAAGTAGACTCTCCATATCCACAGATTCTGTATCTATAGATTCAACCAACCGTGGTTTGAAAACATTAAACATAAACAAACTTTGATTTTGCTATCATATATGAGGGACACCATTTCACTACACCAGTGTACATAATGGGACTTCAGCATCCATGAAATTTGGTATCCATGGGGGTTCTGGAACCAAACCCTAGCAGATACAAACGGCCCACTGTATAGTGCAACTCTGAAAAGCTATTTTTTTAAAAACTACACGTTTTTAAAAGGAGCTTTCTTTTGTGGAAAAAACCCAACAGTCAAAGAGGAAATCATTTTGAGGTTGTTGTTTTTTTATCACTCTGTCACATACAAAAGCTGAGCCAATAGCATCTAGCAAACATAGTGACCAAAGTCCTCTTTGGACATAACACTCCATGTGCCAGGATCCTTAATGAGTAACATAGACACCCTGCAATGAAAGTTGAGTGACAAGAATGTAATAGACAACGAATGTGGCCCCAGCTTTTCCTTTATATAACACCACGCTGTAGAAGTTAATTAGGATTAGGTTTTGTTTTGTTTTTTGTCTTGCTTACAAGAACACCCAAAGAGATGGTTTGAACAGGAGGAAGTGGAAGTGAGTGAACTTGTGTGTGTGTGTATGAATGCAATAAGTGTTCCCCACCAATCTGTGAAACGGACATTTTCTGCCTTCCTGTGTGACTGGTGGCTTGAAAAAGAGAGAGCTATCCATATGGCAGTGTGTACTGAAGGATTTCACTGTTGACTGCTAGAATTAACTTTAAACTATAAATTGGCTATGAATGAAATTGCAGACCATATCTGTAGATCCCCCACTGATGAAGACTAAAACATTTCAAGGTGAGCTAGAAAATATGATAAAAGCACTGCAACTAGATAGAACTTCAAAAGCAGTCTTAGGTTCTGAAATATTAATATGTTTATTATATGTTGATATCTCAATGTGAAAATCCCTCTGGAGGAAAAATTGATTATTCTCCAGATTTCACCATTTACGACATAACAATACTGCCACAGTAGGATCAGCATTTGCATAATATCTTAATACAGTTAATGTTTCTGATGAGGAGGGCCTGAGGGGAAAACTATGAAAGGATTAATATAGATTTTCAACAGGATAGTCATTATCGCTAAATACCATGCAGCACAACTGGCTAGTAGATAGGATAATGAATCAAAATCAAGGCAGACTAGGGCTTAGCCCATTGTTTATCTCATTATGGGACCCCGTGCAAGTCAACACCTTGGTATCTGATCAAGCCATCTATGAAATGGGTCAGGTGATATGATATCACATCTGGAAAGCTAATTTCAATGATTAGCTTAATCATTTAAGGGTAACAGATCTTTGGCTCATTTCAAGCTTGGATTTGTGTATGCAATAAATGGACTGATCTATTAATATAAGTGGGGGGGGAGGCAGAAGGAGAGCCAAGACTCCTGATTAATTTTTTCTGTCCCACTGCATGAGACATAGTCCTCACTTGCATTCCTTTTGATTAGACCTAACATATTGAGCAACCAGTGCATGAGGAAAATGTAGCGTGATCAATTCTATTCCCCCTGTGGTGAGAAATTGTGTTTGTCATTTGTGCATGCTGCTCAACACAAAGCAAAACTACACAAATGAGCAAACAAAGCCAAGAGCCAAGCAATATCATTACACCAACACACACACACACACACACACGTAAATAATCTTTAAGTTACAGAAATTTATTTGTATTTTTGGACACAATTTCTATCAATGCATACGTCTAAGCTGTGTTCACATCCTACGTATTTCTCTCTTTTTTGCTAACTCTGTTCTTTTTTTAAAAAAACTTTTTACCTTTACTTTTTTCTTCCCTCTTTCTTTGTATGTAATTCAAAAGGTTAGAAAAATACATGAGAATGACTGACAAAGTAGTTGGGATATTGGTTAACAAGGGATTTCTTTCCTCTACTTCCACTGCTTTTGTGAGTCACTTTTTCACAGTTTCACATGTTGCCATGTTTAAAAAAGTTTCCTAAGGGATTAAGGCAATACTTCCATTCATTGCTTACCTCAAGTCTGTACAAATGATACATTGCCCTAAATCATGAAACATGAACAGATGGTAGTTTCCTTGAGCTGCTGCTGTCTGACCTAGTAATAATACCAAATCCCAGTTTGGATTTACTAGACTGATGGCCAGTTCATGTACTGCTGTACTCCTACAAGGAACAAACTGATATGATATTTCCATGTGGATCAAAGCATACAATAAATCTAATATATTGCTTGTATGGTGTTTTCTACTGAGTATACATAAATGTTATCAAGTTTCTTTTAAAGAAACCACATTTCATATGGTCATATCATTTTATGGTCTACAGGCTAGTCCCAAGCTAATATTTTACACAGCAGTGCATTTCCGTGTAAGAAATTGGTAAATAGCTCCAATAGTTATTTCTTACTTTTTTTTAAAAAAAAGGAATATTTTTAAAGGAATTATCCTTTCTCTTATCCTATTAAGTAATACTGAAATACTGTATCAAAATTAAGAAGATTGATAAAGAAAGTATTAAAACACAGAAGTTTTAGTTTGATTGGAAAATAAAAACAGGGCTTTGCAGTTTGATGCAAGAACTCATGGCAGAAAATACACATGTTCCTTCCCTTTGTGAAAGGTTACCATCTGAAGGCTCACCACAGAATGGAAGCTTTCACTGCTTTCCACATCTTTTCCCACATTCTGAATCAATCAATCTTTGATATAACTTTTGGACAACAGAATGCAGATTTGTTTCTCTTGATTTTTTTTTTCTCAGTTACAAAATGACAGGTATGCATTGGTAAAACACTGCATCAAAAGAACCTTCATGCATTCACAACTAGTTTATAAAACTCCTACCCTCAGTTGACTCTCCTCCAAGGTGCAGTAGATTTACCTTTGTGGGAATTTTTTAAGCAAAGGCTGTTTGGCAACCTATTTAGAATGCTGTACTGGTAGGGCTCTTCCATTGGCAGGAGGATGAACTAGTCCATGGTTACCAAACTCATCCGCTCATCCAGTGTTTTTTGTTTGCTTTGTTTCAGAGGCTTCACCAAAATGTCTCTCAGATTTGATTGAATCAGAAATGGAAGTGAAAATCTGGCCAGTCTCTAGTATCATGTTGTTGGGTATTCGTTAACTCACATTGATATGTGTCACCAGCTTTCTGTCATCTCCAACCTAAACCTGTAGCTTGTTTAGTGTCTACTTAGGCCTTTATGTCTGCTATTTTTCAAAATTGTGTTCATGAGAAAGAAACAGCTTTTACTTTAGGAAAACAACAATAATGACATTTAACTATATAAACCTTTTTCTTTTTTTTGGCTTGTTGGTACTGCAGACTTAATTAGGACGTTATCTTCATTTCATGTCTCCAAGAGGTGAGAAGTTACAAGGGCAGATTTCTTACCCAAGTCTGGATTCCTCTGGAAGGAGGCTAATACATATTTATTGGCATTTGTTTACATTTACATTTGTTTGTAAACTACTAGGGGTAGTTTCACTCAAGTGCCCCAGCAGTGACCTTCCTATAATCAATTTTAGGTATAACATAGAAGAAAGCAGATAGCTGTTATCAACTGATATCTCTTGGGAGAATCATTAACCATTGTTAAACTGAATATAATACAAAGGAAAAAGTTGGGAGTAATATGTTTGCTATAATTCTAATTATTAATGCAGAGTTGTAGCAATTTTCAGCTTTTAAATTTGATCGAAAGACATCAAATTGTTTTCAAAGAAATAAATGGGTGGATCACTAATGACTTCCCACAACCAGATTTTGTGTACACTAAGTATCCATTGTAGTGTGAGAGCCAGTAAAGTATAGGGGTTTGAATATCGGTCTATGATCCTGGAGACCAGAGGTTTGATATCCTGTTTGGCCATGGAAACCCACTGGGTGACCTTGGGCACAACACACATACGCATAGCCCCAGAAAACCCCATGACAGGTTTGCCTAAGGTTCACCTTAAGTTGGAAACAACTTGAAGGCACGCAGCAAGTAGCTTATATTGTAATTCTGACCATACCAAACAAACCCTCCAAATTTTGGGTAAATCTACCTGGCTATTTTCTTCTGATGCTATTTTCTTCTTCTTTCTGAAGACTGCAGAACTTACTGGGACTCATTCTGTGCAAAATTTGCATGTAGTTTTTGTTTGCAGAAAATAAAATTTCCTGTGCATGAAACAAGATTTTATGCACAGAGAATACTTCTGTGTAGTTTTTCTGCATAAAAAAAGTGCTAATTGTGAAGAATGTCCTGATCTATGAAGATATTTGTTAGTCCAGAATTCTTCTTGTCAGGATTTCCAGATGCTCAACCATTCCAACAATTTTTCAGATAGTTGGAGGCAAATCCAGCTCTCAGGTTCCTCTCAATCTCTCAGAGCTTAATTTTGTGGCTAAAATTAGCATTGATCATCACACAGAGCCCCCTATATTACACCAGCAGCTATCAAAGGTGGTGAAACTATTTGAGAGATAGTGCTTTCAAAGGTCAGCCTAAAGCACTAAACAGACTCACTGAATCATGAACATGGAAGCCACCACAGAATCACAGAGTTGAAGGGTCCTCATGGGCCATTGAGTTCAAACACCTCTTCGATGCAGGATCTCCAGCTAAAGCATCCCCAAAGGGTAGCGGTAGAGACTTTTTTGAAGATGTCCAGTGAAGCAGACCCCACCACCACTCCAGGCAGTTGGTTTTATTGCAGAACTGCTCTCACTATTAAGACATTTCTTCTAATGTTCAATAAAATCTAACTACTGTAATGTCAAACCATTAGACCTGTTCCAGAAGAGAACAACCATACCCCTTCCTCTGTGTGATAGCCCTTGAAGCATTTAATGAGAACAACCATGTTACTCCTTGATCTTCTCTTTACCAAGCTGAATATGTCCCAGCTCCTTGAACCTTTCCTCATATGTTTTATTCTCCATATCTCTTATTATCCTTTTTGCACTTCTTTGAACCTTCCCTGACTTGTCTATATCCTTCTTAGATTGAGGTGCCAAGAACTGAATGCAGTATTTCAGATGAGGCCTGACCAGCATAGAATATAATGGGACTATTAGTTCCCTTAACTTTGAAAGTATACTTTTATTAATATAGCATAAAATAGCATTCTCCTTTTTTCCTGCAGCATCACACTGCTGGTTCATTTTCAATTTATGATCAACAATAATTGCAAGGTCCTTTTCACATGTAATATTGCTGAGCCATGTATCCCCCATCCCAGTGATATGTTTAAGTCTTTTACCCCAAGTTTCAAGTCAAGTTTCCATTCTCTACCTTCAAGTCTCAAGTCAAGTCTCAGATCCTTGCAAGATAGTTTCAAGTCAAGTCTTAAGTCTGGGAGCCAACTTTACACCCCAAACCTATATTCCAGAAGTTCTGGACAGAGTCAAATAAAATCAGTTGTAACAATTTAAGTTGGCCCTCCACATTTGTGATTTTGCAATTTGCAGCTTTGGAAGTGGGGAATAGGATCCTTCTTACTCCTCTTTTATGAAGCTGGAGGTTTTTGTGTCAATGGGCATGAAAGAGTCTGCAACTTTGCAAGTGGAGAATAAGAACCTTCTTACTTCCCATTTGCTAAGCTGGAAGCTTTTTGGAAGTGAGGAATAGGATCCTTCTTAATTCCCATTACTGAAGCTCCAAAAGCTTTAGAAGGAAGAATTTGTCCTATTCAAGCCCATTGCCTAACACATTTTCTGTTTTCCTGCACTCTGGAGGCAAGTCTTGCCTTCTGCTCTTAGGAAGAGTTTTAGAAAACTCTTATATGCAGCAAAGATAGGCTGCTGACCAGACTTCAACCTGCCTCAGGACTTTTGCCTAACCCATTTGCTGTTCCCCTCTAACAAATGCGTTCACACTTTGGGATTGAGACAGATCATCATGTGACCTGTAGGCAAAGAGAGATGGAAGTGTTGTTCAAAGTTATAAGGTTTCTGGATGAATGTATTATTTGACAGAACCAAGCGCAGAAAGTTGCCCACTAAAAATATACAAGTCACGAGCTGAGTCTGTGTGCCATTTATTGCCAAGTCCATGTTTAGTCATTAAAATGACTTAAGTCTGACTTGAGTCTGGGTCAATCAACTCGAGTCTACACCACTGCCCCATCCTACACTTGTACATTTGGTTTTTCTTGCCTAAATGCAGAGTTTTGCACTTGTTTCTACTGAATTTCATTTTATTAATTTCTGTCCAATCTTCTAGTTTATCCAGGTCCTCTCACATGCTGCTCCTATTCTGTTCTACCAGACATTGCTGCTTTTGCTCCTTTTCGGGTATATCCTACCTATTCAGAGAACTTTACGAAATGATCTACCAATTACTTCCCAAACTATATTGCCAGACCACTGAAAATTCTTTTGTTAAGTTGGAGACTCTGTCAAAGTATTGCATCAAGGCAGCCAGAGGAACAACTTATTCACAGAGCATTCTACAACAACAGGTTTCATAAAAATGCTAAGAACAATCTTTTCCATACTAGGATGGTATACAATTTCACTGGACTGGATTTCTTGAGATAATGAATCCAATGTCTTTATAAATAATGTTTTTAATACTTTAGCTGCATAGTAAACAACATGAATCACAAAGAAGTTATTATTCTTCGAGGGCCTCAAACAATTGAGATTAATTGGCTTGAGAATTATAGACAATATAAACACTTGCAAAACTTAAGAGAATCACTAATTCATAAACAGCATACCTAATAAACAGCTTCCCACTGGATCTTGCAACCACATATGTTCCAGGAAAAAGAAAAAAATACAGATACTTTATTAAGACATCTTGACATATCAATAATTCACTCTGATTTATAAAGCACAAGGTGAAAGTATGCTTGAATTTTGAGGACTATTAAGAAAGGGGGAAGAATTTAAGGAATTTTACAGGGGATGATTTCAAACTGAAATGACTAAGTGCACTTCAGAATATTCAAAATAAATATATGGTGGCATAATATATTGTGGGGGACAACACATCCAAGTAATGGTTTGTCAGCCCTGATACTAGCACTTGAGGTTCCTACCCCCTGATGCCACATTAATTATGAGACCATTTAATATTTAATGCTGGAATGTATGACTATCTCCATGGAAGTGAACTCCACTGAATTCAGTGGAACTTACTTCCTAGTAAACAGACTTATCTACAAGATCTCATCACATGTAAAACTATTTGTGATTAAGCTCACAAATCCAGCATTCTTCCATTTGTTTCAACAGAACTTAGTCACTACTAATGATGTGGATTAGGATCTAACCCAGCAGTCCTAAGTTTAAATCCTATTGTTAGTCAAAACCAAATCAACAGTAACTTGTTGACAACAATTGACATAAGCCAATACTTACAAAAGTTCTAGTTAAAAAATGCTATAGTTGGGGTTAAATATAGAATCCAAGTTCTATACATCCCTTCATATGTTGCTGGACAGCCATTCCCATGATCCCTCACAACTATGTTGGCTAAGATTGATGGTAGTTACAGTCCAATTATAGTTAGAGGGCTACATTTTCACATATACAGGCTCACTTCGGAGGAAGCCCCACTACATTCAATGGCATTTACTTTTGACTAGCTATGTATAAAGTTGCACTGTGATTTGCCAGTTGGGAAACTGACATGCTGGCTGATTTCCACTTGTCAGTGTTGTAACATGGGACATTTCTTCACATGCACAAAGGCATAACACCTGTGTACAAGCTAAACTAAAAAGAACCCATACTATGATTTTGGGCATTTAATTTTTGCAACTGTAGAAGAATAGCTTCAAGTAAAAGCTGATGCAAATGAAGGCTTGACTGACTCAGTAAAGGTATTATATTAATTATGGGTTCTGGCATATTTAAATATGTATTTTAAGAGGACTTTTAAAAAAAACCCCATCAAAATTGCAGAGTAATCTGGAAATGCAAAAGATGTGAGTTCTGGTTACGAAGAAGCAAAAGTGACGTGAGATGGAGACAGACAGTGTTGCACACCCCTGCTTGCAAGCTATGTTATACCACAGAGATGGGGAGTATGTAGTGCTCCACAGGTGTTTGGATGGAACTTGCCTTCAAAACTCAGCTAGTACAGATGATGGTGAAAAATCATGGGAGCTGCAATCCAATAACATCTGGACCAGATCTTTACCAATACTGTTATACTGTAGTTTCTAGCGCAGTGTAGAAGGAGGTTTGCCTTGCTCTGAGGTTAACCTTTGTGAAGGCAATGGCAAACCTCCTCTGAACAACTCTTGCCAAGAAAACTCCATAATCGTAGGACCAACGCATGTTGGAAATGATTTGAAGGCACACATCAAGAACAAGTAGGCTGAAGATGGTAGAGAATCAGGAGATGCTCGTGCTCTCTCTCTTTCAAGACATCCTGTGATAAGAGGTCTAAGGACACCACTGGATGGAAGAAATGGGAAAGGGATAAATTTGTATACAATACAGGTGTTTATTATGTATTTATTTAAGGCATCCCTCTACCATCTCTCAACCCACTATGGCCCTTGAAAAATGAATGAATAAAAAAGCATTTAACAAAATAAAATTCATAAATAAATACATTTTAAAACAGATTTTAAAAATGTTAGAACTTTAAATAATAGTTTGAGAACCACATGTAATTAAAACCTGCCACAGCATCCACTACCAATTTTTTTAAAAAAATCAAAGGCAAAGTTAAAGGAGCACAGTTGCCTTAGATTCAAACAAGAAATTCAGAAGCAATGGAACCAGTCTGATCTCACTTGGGAGGGAGTTCCATAGTCATGGTGCTGCTTCAGAGAAAACACTATAATGTGTATCTACCAGCCTAGCTTCTTGTGGTGCTAGGACACACAGCAGTTCGTATGGGAACAAGTGCTCTTTCAGATATCCCAGCCTCAAGTTGTCAGGGCTTTAGGGGTCAAGATCTTGACTTCAGCTGAGATGGAAGCTGGTTCTCAAGAGATTGGTGCTATATGGTCTCCAAAATGCACATCTGAGAACAGCCACTGCATTTTGCACTAGCTGTAGCTTCCAAATATTTTTCAAACACTTTAAAAAGGCAGCCCCATGAATCACAATGAAGTAGTTTAATCAAGAGGTAATTAAGGCCTGAACCACCATACCCAGATCTCCTCTCACTAACAAGGGGTGAAACTGATGTTTCTCTTACTCTTGTCCATAGTAGGTGGTCAGACAGCACTGGGTTCAATACTACACTGAAGCTATAAACCTGATCTTCTGCGAAGAGTACAATGGGCTGTAATCTCAACCTCATATTTGCTTTCTATCTTGCTTAGACAAAACCTCAATTTGTTCATCCTCATTCAATCTTTCACTGCTTCTTAACATTGATTCAGGACTCCCATAGTGTCCTTCATAGCAATTGTAAAAGAGAGACAGAGCTGGATATTATTGGTGACACCCAGCCCCCAAATTCTGGATGGCAGCTTCATGTAGATGCTGAAAAGCATAGGGGACAGTATTATGGGATCCCACAGCGTAATGCCAGAAAGGCTGAGAAACAGTCTTCTATCACCAAGGTTTAGGGACATTCAGTCAAAAAGAGGCAAAGCTATTGCAGAGCAGTACTCCTAGACCCAGATCAGGCAAAAGGCCCAGAGAGATACCATGAGCAATGATGACAAATGTTGCTTTAGAAGTCTAGCAGAACCAACAGGGATGTATTCTTCTGTCCAGTTTTTGAGGTAGATGATCTACCAAGGCAATCTAAGCTGTTTCTTAGCATAATCAGGCCTGAAGCCAGGTTGGAACGGATCTAAGTAATCCAATTCATTGAAGAAAGCTACCACTGCTTACTCTAAGAAATTATTTTTCAAAGTGAGATTAGAAAATTATATAGCATGGTGAGGTCCAGTGAGGGTCTCTAACTAGAATCTTACAATTGCTTGTTTTAGAGAGGTTGGAATGAAATTCTCCTTCAAATAATGACTTTAAATATTCATTACCCAATTGTCCAGCCCTCCTTTGATCAGCCAGGGTGGACACAGTCTAACAGATAAGTGGTTGGTCTCATTTCTCACTATGTTAAACAAACTAAAACTCATCCATCAAAACTGGACAAGTACATGACTCAATCACTTCACCAGATTCTACCTTCTACCTTTTGACTCAAGTCAAAAGAAACGTGAGCAATTTTCCTAGCAAAACATAACAGCACATTTTTGAAGGCTCCTCTTCCACAGTCTGAGGTCTAGAATGTTACTGCCCCTTGAATACAGTTGGCCCTTCACTTTTGTGGGTTCAGCTTTCATGGACTTGATTATTTGCAGATTATTTTATTTCATTTATTTTAAAAAATCTTACTTTATACAGAAAAAAATGTTCTCTCTAGGAATCTCAAGGCCCTTCAACATGATTCTATGGTACACTTCCACCATAAGTCATGCTGGAAGACCTAGAGAGAACACTTTCTCAGGCATTGCTTTGTCTTCAGGCACGCTTCTATGAACCACTTCCACCAGAAGTTGATAAAACTGAAGGACCTAGAGATTCCTAGAGAAGTTTTCTCAGGTTTAAAAAAAGTATCTATGATTTTTATTTTTATTAGCAAATTTTATACTTTCATGGGGGACTTGTGCCCCTGACCTCCATGGAAGTGGAGGGCTGACTATACATGAAACAACTACACTGGACTATGTAATAGAGGAACAGATTAATTTTTCCTTTGCTGCTCTCACTGCTGAGGAGAAAGTTCTAAAATGTTCCCTAACTAGAACTTGATTGGATTTACCCCTAAGTCCTTCTCCATTGTCACTTTAATCATCTACCCAAGTGCTTCATTGTCTTGGGCTTCCCAGAAGACAAAGGAACCCATGCTCTGCACCCAGGTAAAGAACACGTAGGAGTAATTTTGTTGATGGTCCACGTCATTTCCCTGTTACAGATTAACTAGGGTATCAACAAAATCACCAAGTCTAGCATCTGGTAGCCTGCTATTTCCCTCCTTTGAATCCCCACCTCAACACTAAATAAAGCACAAAGAAAGTGTATACACCACAGATGAGGCTTTTCTCTTTACTATACTGTTAAATGAAGCATAATCATGACACTGCTTCACCATCCAGTGAGTAGTATAATATAAACAAAACATTCTAAGTTGATTACATTCTTTAAAAGAATGGATGACTCAGTCATTTACATAGCTCATTCAACAGAAAATCTATGTGCAATGATTACACATATTCTGTGAATTGTTTATATGTGATGCTGCAAACTTTTAGCATTCCTGGGAACAACAAGAAAGAGAGAAAGAAAGATCCATTATTGCCATCTTGTTTTAGAAATCAAGCTAAGGGAGTTGATGAATCTTACTTTTAACTACATCAAACAGTGTGTCATTAATGCTCAAGACATCTACTATATCCCTTAGGAATGCTGAAGTTAAACATTGAAATTGCTGTAAAGTCCCAAATTTTTATTGTTTGGCCTTGCCAAGTAGAAAGCAACACAGGTTGCTGCGACTGGTGAAGGGACTACAATTTACAGCAAATTTCTGGCATTTTTGAAGACGCACGACTAGGATTGATTGAGCAAAGTGTTACATTTAAAACCAGAGAAAAATTTACCCTTCATGTGGTGGTGGGGGCGGATGGCTGTAAATCAGACAAAGAAAATTGCCCAAGTCATTACAAAGTGTATATTATTTTAAAGCAGAGCCATGAATCCTGTCATCCATAGACCAGACACAGTTCTCTGAGGTTCTGTAGGTGAGTCCCAGGTCACCCTAGTAAGTCCCCATCAAGAGTGGGGTTTTTCTAACCCCAAATGCCCCCATCCTGCTCCAGACAACCTCAAAACATGGTAAATGAAGTTTAATACCTGCCCAATAGCTCCTCAAACTTCCAGACAAGCTACAATGATTCTAGAAGTCACAACTGGAAATAATCCCTAGTCATGACTTTCCCATTTCCCGTTTCTTAGCACATTGTGACACAAATGACCCCTTGCAATCCTATGACCTTCCCTCCCTGTTTTAAAAGTGTAAGTCACATGGAAAATTTCCTCAGAAATGTAGAAAAGGTGTGAGCCTATGAATGCTTTCCACAGAGCTTAGCCAGCATGGCCACAATGGCCCGTCTTAGAGATTATTTTTTCCAAGGTTTCTTCTTCCACATGACTCTCATTTTCACATAATTGTCAGCTGAATAAAATAATGGGGACCCCTCCCATTCAGATAGACCTCTTCTACTCTATTTTCATATCAGCTGTGGCAAATGAGAAAAGACATACCCATTCTTGAATATGAATTTCATAGAAAATTAAGAGAAGTGTGTGATGTCTCAGTTCCAGCTTGCCTTTGGCAGCTTCAAACTGAAGCACAGCACACTCCTGTTACAAACCAAGCAAAATGAATTTGATCTGGACAGTGATGCAGAAAATTGTCATAGCCTTGCCCCCAGAGGACAGCTTTCAGATGCTTACTGGGTTTGGAAATATTTTTGCCCCAAATTCAGAATAAAAATAATTAAAAATTACCAACTCTCACTCAATTTGCCTTCTTGCCTATGTGACATAAATGCTAACATTTTTTCATGCAAATTAAATAATCAGAAAAGCCATGACAGGGGAAATATGACCTTAAGTAGAGTGACCTGGCATATCTGTAATTATAAGCTTTTTTCTTCTTTTGAGTGCAAGCTCACATTAGATCAGTTGAACTTGTTAACTGCAGTTTTTCAGAAGCCCCCTGGAAGGAAGAAGTTGTTCTGTACCTTCAGGTTGTTTCTGACTTATGGTGACCTTCAAGAGAACTTATTACGGGGTTTTCTTCACAAGATTTCTTCAGAGGGGGTTTGCCATTAAAGGCTGAAAGAGTGACTTGCTCAAGGTGTCCCAGTAGGTTTCCAGGTCTAAGAGGAATTCCAGTTCTCCTGAGTTGTAGTCCAACACTCAAATCACTACACTACACTGGCTCAGGATAAAGTTACTAAGCCATCTTTTAGCCATCTTTTCTTTAGAACTGTTTCATTGATTCTTCAAAATGTACCTATTATAACCAATGTAAAACCCTTCAGAGACTGGCAAAAGGAACTATCCAAGTTTATATGGGACAACAAAAAACCCAGAATTAAGTGGAAGTTATTAACGGAGAAAAAAGAGAAGGGAGGTTTAGGAGTACCCGATTTAAAAATCTACTATTATGCTGCTGGACTTACATGGATTAAAGATTGGATAGAGCTACGAGATGAAGATCTGTTGAATTTAGAAGGTGCCGGCAAAAGAATGGGCTGGCACGCGTATATGGGGTACGGAAAGCAAAAAATAGATAAAGAATTTGAAAATCACTACTTAAGAAGAGCTCTCCTGGCAATATGGCTACACTTCAAGAAAAGCTTCTACGTTAAAAAACCCTCTTGGCTTTCTCCGCATGAGGCCTTGTATGGAAGGTGGAAGGAGCCACAAGATAGTTGGTTACGATATGAAGACATTTTGAAAGTGGAACAAAATCGAGATTATAAGATGAAATTAAAAGAAGAGATAGAACAAGAAGGATTCAGATGCCACTGGTTTCTGTACAGACAGCTGAAAGAAAGATTCATAATGGATAAAAATTCAGAAGGTATAGAAACAGACAGGAAGAGAGACTCTTTTGCCAAAGTTATATTCGAATCTCAAAAACAAATGACCTCAAAGCTCTATAGGTTAATGTTAAAGAGAGAATTAGAAACAGAGAGAATAAAAGAGGTCATGGTGAAATGGTCCCAAAATATTGGATATGAAATTCAACTTGAACATTGGGAAAAAAGTTGGTCAATTACAAATAAATTTACAGTAGCTCAAAAACTGAAGGAAAATTACATCAAGATGCTCTATCGATGGCATTTGGATCCGGTAAAACTAAGTAAGATTTATAAACTGAAAGAAAATAATTGTTGGAAATGTGATAAAGAAAACGGAACCTTTTCCACCTTTGGTGGACCTGTGATAGGGCTAAGAGCTACTGGAAAGACATTCATAATAAAATGACTGAAATTTTACAAATTAATATACCACTTACACCAGAACTGTTTTTGTTGAACATGACCCATAAAATAGAGAGAGAGGGTGAAAGAAAATATTGGAGGATTATCTTATATATGATAACAGCAGCGAGGCTCATATATGCACAAAAATGGAAAAGTAAAATTATACCCCAAATGAGAGAATGGTTGATAAAGGTAATAGAGATGAAAGAAATGGATATGTTATTGGGGATAATTCAGGGTAAAATGCAGAGCCGACATGTAGAAAGATGGCGTAAAGTAAAAGAATACGTGGAATTAGAACACTTAAGAAGGAACCTTAATGGAAACGCTTAATAACGATAAAAGTAAAAATATTAAAGAATATTAAAGAAATTGGGTAAGAACACAATGGACATGGACAATAAGAGATGAAATACAAACATATCATTGTGAATGAGTTGAGTTGTAGCAGCGAATTAATAGGCTGTATGAAATGAAACAAAAACATAGAAGTGTGTGTATGTAATAAATAAACAGGTAATATTGATAGTGAGGAACCCTCGGTTGGGGGAATGTAAGTAGAGAAACGTTATATAGTTCGATGGATAAGAGATAAGGTGATGCTGAGGAAGTAAACCATGTAGGAAAGATTACTTAAGAAACTATCATAATCATGGACCATCACCTGAAATATAAGAATGAAAGAGAAGGACTTGAGAGAAATAATATACGTAAGGAAAGAATTTAAGGTATATAAGTAATACGTAGAATAAGAATGGAAGACGAAAAGAGTGATGTAAAGTGGTTATGAAAACAATATGCACTGAAACTGTTTTTTGTTTTGTTTTGTTTGTTTTTAATTTTGTCAAAAATTTTAATAAAGATTATAATTTTAAAAAAGAACTGTTTCATTGATTCTCTTTAACAACTACATTACTCCTCTATTTTCTTACCCTTGTGATGTCCAGGCCCATTCTAAATTTGCTATGTTTATGGATTCCTGAATAATTCTTTTTGCATGTTCCCTTCCTGTTTGTCCCAGTTCTCAAGATCTTGCCTCAGATTATTTCTTCAGTTTTGCTGCATGGCTTAATCCATGACTGAAGTTATTATTTTAAATAACAGCTTTTAAAAAAGACTGTTCTTACACAAACTCAGACAGGATAATAAATCAAATTGTTTAAGAGCATGTTTTTTAAAAAATATATTTTTGGACTTATTCTGAAAGGCCAAGAAGTTTGGAAGTGCCAACTGGACTTTGAGGTTAGGCTCTGCAGTGAGATCTTCCTGTGAATGAAATACAGTTTGCTTTGTTTTCCTAGAAAATATGTTTCACAATTCCATGATTAGATTTCTTGGAAAGGAAATGTTGCAAATTCAGCTTGGAGTAAGGATTGATACTAAATACTACTACCTAACCATCATAGATCACACAAGGAATGACATACCCATCCTCTTAGAAGAGGAAACCTTGGCATTTTATATTATATCTCAAAACATTTTCTATTGCAGCAACTGTTACATTAGAACTGGCCAAATCTCATTCAAGAAAAACTCATGCTTATGCTTTCACTCATAGCTTAAGCTACAGAGCTAAGAAACATTTCTCAGAGACACAATTCACCTCTACCCCTTATTTGGCCAAAAAAGAGGCATTCTAGGGAATTTGGTGAGTTGAAGGCCACAAAAACAGCCTGGGTGAAAGAAGTTGTTCTAATATTATACTTTGGCCACCCCTGTCCTGAGAGAGTCTGACACTGAGCTCCAATTATTTTCATTTTTTAAAAAATATTTCCTCTAAAGAGCTCAAATGTCTGCACATAAGCAATTTTCCAATGTAAAGTATGCTGGGAGTGTGTGGTCCAGATTATCTTGAAAACTTTCCAGCTGCAGTGAGATAACTCCACAGGTCTCTCTAGACTAATTTCAATGCCATCCATGTTGACATATTTGGAAGGCATTAATTGGACAACACAGAAAAGATATCCATTTTGCAACAGCATTTTGCTTTCTGTACATGCAGTAAGGTCTGCTCTGTTGGCAACCAAAGCATGCACCATCATACCACCGTGCCTGCCCACATTCTAGAGCCATGTATATATCCATTCAGGACACATTAGTGAACTTAGAACTTCCAGCCAATTTGCAGTCAACCTGTTTTTAAAGAAAAAAATTATGCCCTACAATCTATTGTAATGACAAGCAAAAAGGGATGATCCATGAACTGCACTGAACTTCCTGAAAGAACTTCTTGCTCCTTTCATTAGTTTCATGATGTTGTGATACCTTTTCAAGAACAGAAGAATCTCTTAATATCCCCTCCCACACTCACATTCACATCTCCAATGGTGAGCTACCTCCACTTATGTTAATTTCCCATTTCTCAACCACTTTACCAAAAACCCTTCACTTGTTTTTCCTTTCTCTGTCCCTTATAATTTTGTCTCCTTACCTCCTCTTTCCATGGATCTCACAAAAAATCTGCAAACCAGACAAAGATTTTTCCCCAGTATTATGTTTACCTACTCAACTTAGCTTGATCCAGATCCTGTGTTACACTTTTCTTCTCGAAATATTCTTTATGATGGTTGTCTAAACTGAATATATCACACCATTATCATAACCACGTTTCACCTTCACCCCTGCCCACCCATTGGTATAAATTTCTTTCCATGGAGATTCCACTTTATCCATCTGATGAAGTAATACAGAGTCTACTAAAGCTTTTGCTATGAACGTCTTTCCTCTAGTTAGTCTCAGAGATGCTACAAGATTCCTTGGATGACCATACAGACTGTAGAAATGAGAAGCAGAGAAGGATGAAGCGTGAACTGCCTTGAGGTCCTAAAAGACCTCATGTTATGCCTCTCTCTTTGAATATTTAGTGGTGTTACTAGACAAGAGAATCCATACCAACTATTTGAATAACTCTCATTGTCTCTATCTGCAAGAGCACTTCAGAACATGTTTTTGTTTTATTTCTTAGAAGGAAAAGATCAAGATGCTTTTTTAAGTTTCCACAAGCAAATACGACATTGGATTCCCTCCTCAACACATATATAATTTAGACTTTAGAACTAAATTTCTGTTAATGTAATGTTACTTGTGATAGTGAATACTGGCTATAATTAGCAAAGGACTTTACGGATGGAATTTTGTGCCAAGGGGTATCTAAATAATATTTGTAACTGTTTTTGTCCACAGGAAAAAGAATCTCAAGGTAGTCTTCAAAAAAATGATCTTTGTTTTGTCCGCAACAAAAATAATCTCTACATGTTGAAAAAAAAAATTAGTCAACTTAAGTAAAATTTTCTTGCCTAGTTAAAGTGAAAAAAGCAGTGCTTCCCCTCTTCTCCATTTTCTTCAACTTCAAAAAAAATGCACAAAACACTACATTTTGTACAAAAATTATGCAAAACAGATTTTGGAGCAAAAACAGATTTTTTTACCAAATGCAATGGCTTTTTAATGAAAAAAGCTTTCATACAAAATGGGTTGAAATGTTTGATTTTCCTGTTTTAGAGAAAAATTATAATGTTTTTTTTTTCATGTGTAAGAACAAAAATAAAAAAGTGAAGATTTACAGTCCTACATGCCAATGTTTACTTGTTACTTAAGCATTCAGAAGCAACTTTCCATACTCTAATAATGCAGACAAGTAGATTACTTATGGCCAAAGACAAAGTAGGTTGTATCATATCACTCTGAACTCATCCCAGTTCTGGGTTCTCCAGCTTTAGTTTCTCATTCAAATGGAGAAGCTGGTATTATCCACTCATTTTTGTTATTAACAAAGAAATGGTTTAAGAAAATTCAAATACATTCTGCATTTTGACAGTAAGCAAACAGTAATTATCCAAAGTACATAATTGCACCATAATGCACCGAAGGAGAAAATAAGAAAAAAAAGCACACACATCTGAACAGTGTTCCAGAAATGAGGCACTAACAATGTCTAAAACACTGAAAGATCTATGTAGTACATTAGCAGCCAATATAATGTTCACACTCATGCTAATTTAACAAAGGAGAATCAAGTATGGAGGTCTTTATGTAGGAAATGAAAGGTGTCCACAGAGTTGGGTATATGTCAACCACCATTTAGTATTTTTTTCAAAAGATAGATTATGTTTAGAGGTGCATGTTAACAAAAACAAAACAAAGAAACAAATACTCTGTTCCATCAAACAACCAAAAATCAACAACAACATATATTTCAAAGCAGGCAACAAAAATAACACAAAATTTTTTTAGTGACACCTTAAAGACTAACCCTTTAGCCTTTACTTGGCATAAATATTCATAGACTGCAACCCTTTCCATGAGAAGTAATATCTTTATTTTGCATAAAAATATGACTAATAAAGGATGTTACAACTTGTGTGCATTTGTGTAACTTTGTAGTCACAAGGAAGGTATTATCCAGCTCTGATTTTTCAAAAGATCCATACAAAATTAATTCTTAAACTATATTGCATATCACTTCCTCTGTTACCAAACTTAACTGGTGAAAAAAAATCAGAAAAAAAAGAGCTATCAGCATTTTCAGAGGAACTTCAAGGTTTCTAGATACAGAAAAATTCTTCAGGAAATGGCAAAAGTGGTTAAAAAAAAACCCTCCAAGATGATATTATCTCTTTCAAACACACACACATGCACACAAGGAATAACATGAATTATCTTGGAAGAACATGGTTAGAATCCTGACCAGAAACACACTGTAGAACTTTGTTGGAAGAGAACTTTGTGGTTTATCTTGTATGAAGTCTCTCTGTAATGAAAGCATTATGATCAAACACTCTCCTTTAAAGTACCAGTAGCAATAAAGACATATAAATTAGATTTACTTAGGGTTATACTTTAAATGTAAATATAATGTATTCAGAGGCTGGACATTTGCAGCTCATCTACACAATTTCCATTATGGCCCATTTCAATGTCCCAATTAGCAAAAATGCATTTTGATTACTATATCCTGTTTACAGTAACACTGTGGGAGCATCACAATCTGTACTGCTCTCCAGGTCATTAAATCATCATGCCCTTCGATAAATCAATGTCTCTTAATGATGTTACTAATAAAAAACATTTTTATTTTCTCCCTGTGTGAGGTATGAAAAAGACAAAGATGTTGCAAAATACCACATTGCCAAAATGATATTTTGTTCATTTTCACAGTACAACAAATTGATATGTAGCAGCAACACTACAGCTCAAGAGATCTGCATAGTTCACCTCTGTATCTCTTTAAAATGCCTCAATTGTAAGACACGAAGTCTCAACAGACTGGCCCAAGACATTCTGCTGTAGGCCTGAAGCAAAAGATATCCCATACCATGAGCAGAATCAGCCAGGTTGATAGCTGAATCTTACTTGAACACAGAAGATGCCAGGGGAGGCATTCACACTACAAAATTATAGTGCTATTTGTTGCTGTGTGCCTTCAAGTAGTTTCAAGGCACTAGAGATCTCTGGCAGAAAATGCTCCTCCCAACACTACCAGTCTAGGATGGAACCATGGCAGTTGAAGAAGAACAATTACACAACATTTATAGTTGCGTAATGTGAATGGGCACATTCAGGACAGCATACTTCACCACATTTGAGGGTAACTGGCTAATTTCAGGGCCCCAGGGTTATCTGAGTGGCACCCATAGCTCTGACATCCAACACCTTGCAGTATTACCCAACCCTCAGCAACTGATATCTGAGGTGGTGCCCTGGCTGGTTAATAAGATGACACGCAACATGAAGTCACATATGTTACATTATATAATGACAAGCTATTGGAACATGGTCCTTCAGTGACATTCCTTTTCTTGTCTATTCCTTCACAGGCAATGAGGATTTGTGTGACCCTTCCATGTCATAGCTTGTTTTATAGAAGTGTGGCTGTTGTGAAGTGTGCCTATTTATACATTTAGTATGAAAGCTGAAAACCAAGGTGAGCTGGAAAAAGATACGACATAAAGAGGCTGTATTTCCCTTCAGTAATTTTTATTATTATTTCATAAACTCCTCTCCAGGTGATCTTGGGCAACTCAGTGCATATCAATCTTTGCACAGCAGGTTCTGATGAATACTCCAGCTCATCACTGAAGGAAGGGGTAAAAATAATATAAGAGCTCTGGAAATATTAGTGAGCTCAGCATGTCTGTGATGTTTATTGCCAGTGAGCCGTGAACAAGATGCAGAGGCTCACTTTATTTTATTTTCTGTTCTTTCTTTTTTTTTTAAAAGTGAGAAAAGCTAGACAAAAATCAGTAGGTGTGCCCATAATCACTCAAAGTGGGATGGCTGAAAGCGCTGAGGCTGCAAATACATATCTACATTTTATAAGGGCATTAATGTCCCTATACATTTTATACATGTAGGAAAATTAATTCAGATCTTGATACAGATGTCACAATATAGCAGTTTCATTTACTTTGCACTTTACTAGCTTTCTTCAGCATTCTCATCCCATTCAAATTTGCTATCATTATGAAACTCCCCCCTCCACTTCCTGCATGTTAATGGATATGAATTTTGGTACACGTGTTCCTATCATATGTATTTGAATGCATGAATGCATGTTTGTTAATTTGAACAGGTTTTACACATTTTTCATTCTTGCGCACATTTTCTTGCACAAACATTGCAAAAGGAAAGAGGGGAAGGCAAACCTGAAGATTGTAGGAGTTTTTACCCCCCCTCTCCCCGTGAGGAAAAGATTTCATTAATAGCTTTGCAGATCACAAACTGAAAAAACATTATAAAAATTTAAATTAACGTGAATTGGTTTTCAGTCCCTAGTTCTTGCTGCTTATTCTCATTATACTCTACTTCTGACCCACATATTAGAATATTTCAAGTACTTGAATCTGACTTCATTTGTTGTGCTATTTTTCACTCAGTTTCCTTGGTAGCTGCGAAACCCATTCCCTGGTTTTTCATCCTCATTCCCAGCCTATCCAGGACTGAATTACAGAATAAAGGCATCCATGAAGTCTCTTAGACAATCTCTTACATAGACTGTGTTATTTAAAGAGTGCTTTCAAAGCTCTTTTTTTCCAAGTTCTTAAAACTGATCATTTTTAAAATTCATATATTTATTAAAATATTTCTGCCCCATGCTATATTAACTTACAAGGGCAACTGACAAGGATAATTAAAGTAAGCAAGCTAAAACAATTTAAAACAGTAAAAGTATGAGACTAAAATACTAAAAACATATTAGACATAATAAAGAGTTAAATAGATTAAAAAGTTTAAAATGTTAACACTCTGCAAATCAGTATTCAAGATGAATCCATCAATGAGGACCAAAAGCCTTGATGAACAGCCATGTTCAATGAAATTAGTGTTGTGACCAGTAGGAACTCCAACAGGAAGAGACTGTACAATTAGGGCACCATGGCTGAGAAGACCCTTTCCCATGTCCCAACACAACATGTTGACATTGCTGGTGGGACACAGGGAGCCCCCAGAATCTCAGTAATCAGGCAGGCACATATAGGGAAAAACACTCCTTCAAATATCAAGGTACCAAGATTTTCTACTCAACCAAAGCCTAATTAACACTTTGCATGGCAATACTCCAATGGGTCTTGGAAACACATTGCAACCTATGAGGGAAAAGGTGCGTTCTATAAACAAACGAGTAGTGGTAAATTATAGACATGGAACAATGAACTAGAGGAAATATCTCTCTACCATGTCTATTGAGTATTTTCAGTTGTCATGGGTGATTAGCTGCAGACTCACAGTCACGAAATCTCTACCTGTTATTTTATCTTCAAGAAAGATGTTTTTGTGTATTTTTGTTTATTTAAAAAACCCTTCATACTTACAGATTCCAAATCAATGTGCACTTATTTATTTATTATAATTTAATTTAATTAATTTGATACATTGAATGCTAAACATTGATACATTGAATGCTAAAAACAGTGACATAAAAAAAAGAATAAAATGATAAAATATGGTCAAAATTTCATTAAATTATTTAATATATTTATATACTGCCTTATGGGCTACACAGGTCTCTGAAGTTGGTTTCAAGAAAGAAATGCTCATTTAGAGAATGTAGAGATTTAGAGAATTACAGTGGCCTCTTCCTTACCATGACCTCCACATGCACAAATACAAAGTTGCATGAAGCACTATCTCCCATTATAGTCATTGGATGCAGTGAGTGTGTAGCCAGGCTACTGGAAGAATGCATATATCATGTCCATTGACTACAACAGGATGCATCACTTTGTCTTTTTTTACACAGGCTCTCCTGGAATGCCTACACACATGGAGGACACATCGTATGTGATTACTCACATATAATCACATTGAAAATCAACAGTGAAGCAATCAAAAGCAGCAACAAAATATGTAATGAGCCAACTTCAAATTAATCAAGCGGGAAACCTAAATAAAATTCTCATTCTCATAGGAAGGTGTCCAACTTAAGTGGACCTCTACTTAAGAGCCCTTGTTTCTTGTACCCCCTATCTTAGAGAAGCTGAATCTCAGAAGAAATCCCTTATTGAATGGTCAGGCACATATGTGTAGATGTTCCTTTCAATAACCTAGTCTCAAGGCATTTAAGGCTTTAACGGTAATGAGCACTTTTGAACTATGCATGGCAGCTGACCAGCAGAGAATTGGTACAGCACTGCACTAGAGATAACAGCAGCAGCAGTACTCTTTATCTGTTTTTAAGCCATAACGAAACTAAGTAGCTTTTAAACAAAATTGGTTCCCAGGGTGCATCTCCACAAGGGATGTACATTTTGTGTTCTTTGTTCTCACAGGCAAGAACAAATAATTTCCTCAATGGATGAGAACATGAAGATTTTGGGCTGTTCCAAATTATTGTACTTTGGGGGAGTATTTTTCTGCACATAAGTACATGTTTTTTTTTCTCTCTGCAAGAACACATTTTCTGAGGCAAAAAACATTTTTATTCAGAAATACATGTGGTTTTTCTGTGTAGAAAACAAATTTCTGTATAGAAAAAAAGTATATTTCTGCATGGTTGAACACTTTCCAAAGTACAAAGAATCCCTCAGTAGTCTCAGTAAGGAACATAGGGAAATCCCTCTTCTTCGTCAAAAAATTAAAAGTGTACAATTATTCTTTCCACTCCTAATGCACATTACACAACTGTAGCACTTCAGTTCCAATCTGACTGCCAGGGTCCATCCAGTGGTATCTAGGGATCTGCAATTTGGTGAGAGACTGGAATTCTTTGCTGGAGATATCTAGTCCAGTTCTGTGAAACTACAGCACTGGAGCTCAGTAACAGAGAATTCCAAGTCCCTCATTAAACTACAAATCCCAGGTTTCCAATAGATGGAATCCAAGCAATTAAAGTGGTATTGAAGTGCTATGACTGTGTAGTATGGATACACCTCCAGTTTCCCAGGTGCAAAACAACAAATGAGGGAACACATGTTTGTCATTATCAAACAATTTTCCATAATTCTTCCTAATCTTAAACAAGGTGAAGCTCCCATAAGAAACCAAGAAACCACATGTTGTATTAGTTGGAACTTCCACATTGTGTTCAGAATCAGACCTGCACAGAATGTGTTACATGCTGCCTATAATGAAGGCACAGATAAGTGTGGCATGGTCCATTTTCTCCAGATGGAGCACAGCTGGCAAATCAATTCAAAGCTGATAAAAGGTACCCCTGGCTATTGAGGCCATCTGTGTCCTTATGAAGGATGCTCATATTTTATCCATAGTCATATATACTTCAACAAATGCTTTGATTGTGCTAAAACACACATTTTTACCATACTTGAGGTATTAATTTCCACGAAGGAGCCTGTCCCGCCATTATGCTTGAGGCTTTGAAGTTACTTGAAACAAAGGAGAGAGCTACGCAACAAGTGAAAGAGATACTTAGAAAGTGAACTAAATATTTGCATGATATGCCCTCCAACATTTCACAGATGAAAACAGGGACATGTGTGGTCTAGCAACATCAGAGTGTGGTTAAAATGGCAGAAGTTCTTAATGAGAAAGAATACACAGACTAGGAGTGGCTGCAGCAGTTTCCTTTTGCCCAAGCCTAGTGAGAAATCCAAGATTCTGCTCTCTCCTCTCCTTTCCCCACTGCTGAGTTAACTAAGTACAAACTACTTTTAAATTTTCTACTCAGTTGACAGCAATGGAAGTAAAGTGAGGACAAAGGGGGGAAATGGGAGGTGGAGAAAGAAACCTGGGCATTTTGAAAGCAGTTGCAAAAATGGGACAACAGAGGATTAATTTGGGACTATCCATGCCAAACTGAGACAGCTGGGAGGTATGGAATTATTGCTTCATGCCCAGTTCACAGCACCCCTGTGTGCATGCACGAGAGAGAGAGAGAGGGAGAGAAATTAGAATCATGGCACAGGAAAAGAAGATTTGCCCCTTTTATCCAGAACATTTTTAATGTAAATGCTTTGGATAAAGCTGTCCTATCTTTTCAGTACTCAGTGGATATGAAAACACATACAGCTAAGAACAGTCATTTAGACTGGAAGCTACACTGACTAATGCAAGGATATAACATTTTTAAATGTACTTGAAAAATCTGTAATTTACTCCCTATCCCTCAGTCCAAATGTCAGGATTCTATGTAGAGGAGAAGCTACCATTCATGAACAATTGTAATGAGAAAATGAATGCTGAGTAACAGTCTCTTAGAAAGGTCTTGTTTCTTTCTCCCCAACTCAATATAGCTCTCCATGAAATGTTGCATGGCTGTACCAAAGTGAAATTTCTCTGTAACTAACTATAAGGGTATCTAGATCAGGACCAATCGGGTCCCTCAGGCATCCAATTTTGTCTCCTACAGTTAGATCTTCACTCTCCAAAAGAAACTTGTGACCTCCCAATTTTTGTCAATCAAGCATTTTGAGTTTCCTGTACAACTAATGTCTAAGCAAAGTACATTGCTTTTCTGAAACCTCATGGGAACACAGCTACTACCCATAATTTATTGGATAATAGATATTGACACAACATGCTTCCAGGAATGCATCTTTGACTCAGCTTCTGAAATCAGGTTTTCTTTAATTTCCTTTCTTCATAAACTGAAGGGTTAGAATACATGAGGGGAGCTTTTCCCACTATGAAATCGTCAGCCACCACTACTTCATTTCATGAAGATGGAAAAAAAAAATCCAACATTTTTTTTTAAAGATGAGAAGTGATTTGTTTGAATCAACTTTGTTGCCATAGCAGCCAACATCTTCTGTTCAGGTACAACCACACTGTACACTCTTTTCACTGTTCTCTTGTTTAAACAATCAATGCCCTTACAATTTAGAATAAAGCAATAATTGCAGTAAATCAATTAGTTTTACAGTCATTTTAAAAAAGATAATAAATGGAAGCACTAGAACATTTCCTTAGGTAAATGGTGTATGGGAAATAACTGGAAGATCATTGTAATCTTGAGGAGCTATAGGAATGTCCTGACCCCAGTTTGTTTCTCTATATTTCAAGTTTCTATCTGCTACTGTTAAAATTTTTGCTTAATGAGGCACGTTAAACTTGCTTTGACCTCTGTATTCTTGCTTGTTTCTTGTATGCTTGTTAGCTTGCAATGTAGACAAAACAGAAATTGCAGGTGATACTTGCTAATTGGCACCTGCCCTTGGCTTGAGACCAACAGCCAAGTAGCAGAAGACAGTGGGCATAAGGATGAACCCAAAAGGTGTCACTTAAATGGCCATCTTGACAATTAAAAGGCATCTAACTCATTCCAGGTGTCTCTTTAATTGATGACCTTGACAATTGAAAGAAGTTAGCTTACCCCAGATATGTGAGGACTCTCAAAGATTCTATGGAAGATGTCCCCAGGACTGTGCTCTCAAGTTGGGAGCTCAGTATGGGCTGACAGCTGCAGCACCATGCACAGGTGCTACCAGTGGGGGGGTCTCTTTCACCACTTTCTGTTTGGGCTCCTGCAGTAGCCAATTGAAGGAGTCTGCCTGGGTGAGAACATCTATCTCTATGTTATCTAGGCATCATAGGCTTAAGTGGATTTCATCTGTAACTGTAAGCTAATGCTGCTTACATGCTTATACTGTTTAAACTGCTTGCTGTTGAATAAATCTGAGACTTTTTAACTTACAATTGGTGTCTTGTGTTGCCTCCAGATCCTCTAAAGAGAACCCCCTTGCCTTTGGTGAACTGTCCAATCACCTTTGGCAAGACAAATGGTTGAGAGATTTTAAAATAAATAAATGTCAAGTTGTTTCTTCAACTATACAGGTAAATTTGCATATTTAACATTCTACAATTGTAAATAGAAGCCCTCACTAACCAATTCTATACAACTGTGTAATTATTTCAAAGTATACTTCTATCACTAGTTATGCTGGCTAGGTCTGATGAGAATCATAGTACAAAAACCTCTGGAGGGGCACAAACTGCTTACCTCTGGTGTAAATATTAATTTTGCTATGAAGGACTAACACATGGTTGGAAATAGTGTGGCTGCTCAGATGTCAGATTACAACTCCCAGCTGCCCTAAATAGTATACCCATTGGTGTAGAACGATGGTATTTGCAGTTCAACCACATTTGGAGGGCTGCATTATTACCATCCCTATATTAGGCACAATATTTTTTTGATGAATAATACTTAGAAAACTATTTTCCAGGACTGCTCCAAGTTCCCTATCAACAATGTCTGTTATTCTTCCCTTTATTTTCATTCCTTCACAACAAATTCAAAATATATTTTGTCTTAAATAGTTTGTTTGGTATTGTATTGGTATTATAAGAGGTATAATTTGAAGCAAAAGTATCCAGACTCAGCCTTTTAATTTGTTCACATTTCTAGAAGTTGTTAATTTTGCCATTAAAGCACAAATACCACAACCTCTCCAACCATTCCTCAGCCACCAGAGATTTTCCTGCCCTCGTTGACTTAGAATATATTACACATGTCCCTGTTATTAAACAACTACTTCTCATCTTGAAAATGCACTATGGTCTAGATCTAAATCTCCACCTCTGCACAGAAAGACTTTCCTACTTAGCAAATGTTTGTTTATGTATTGCACTATGCGAATAGTGAAAACAAGTCCCAAAGAATTTTTTCCCCACTTGTACAAGAGGTTACAGCGCTTGCAGAAACATGAGAGTTTACAGCACCTACTCAGATACCATTGCCAGAATAGCACAAACAATCAAGCGTCCTTCCTGATGTAACATTCTTTGGACCCAAACAAATTTCCATTTGTGAATAGCAGCACCTCCCAGTTTCTGGTATTTGGCTTTTCACAGCAGCATCCACACCATAGTCCATTCACCATCTCAGTGGCTCACCTTACCCAGCAAAGTGTTCCCCCCCCCCAACTCAGAGCATGAGAGATGCAGTTATGAGGATGGTCAACAAAAACCTTGTTCCACCAGCAGAATTCTACAGGCTTCTCTGGACTCTGCTCTTTACTTTAATACATGACAACAAACATAAAAATAGGTCACCCAAAAGTTGAACCATTCCATTTTTTAAAATGTTCAACATGTCTTTAGCACAGGACATGCCAATCTGATAACACCACTGCATTCTTTCCTATAGCAGAACATCTGAAAGTACAGGAGCCCTTTCATTATGGTTCCACTTCAACTGCTATGGTTTCATCCTATGGAGTCCTTGGATTTGTAGTTTATTGAGGGGTATTTACAATTCTCTGCCAGAGAGCTCTAACAAACTCCCTAAACTTCCAAATCCCAGGAATCTATAGGATTTAGCCAAGGCAGTGTAAATGGAATGACAGTAGTATAACTGTGTAATGTGAAAGGGCCCCATGTAATTCAGGACAAAACAGGCTTCTGTGATATATAATAATTTGAAGTTAAAATGATGGTGACTCAGTTTTGTCCAATATTCTTATTTTTAGGATCATGTTGCCTTTATCACCCCCATCCTCTTAATTGCATATCTTGCTTTTACTTCTTCAATATATGTGAATCTCTGATAAGCTTCCCTGAAGTGAAGCAACACCACAAGATTTTTAACAATTGGTAGAGTTATGCAAAATGACTCACTCAATACACAGTTAAACAGTAGTGTGTTCTGCTACACTCCAAAATGAAACAGAGATATTTGTTTCTCAGGGTAGCAAACACAGACTACTGTGAGGATAACAATTCTTCTGGAGTTTGGTCACAAGCCAGAGAGATGACTTTTTTTTTTTTTAATCCAATTTAGAATGTCACAATGGCTGCCCTACAGTGTGCACATGGAGGAACTTTGAAACTAAATTTCTTCAATTAAAGCTGTTTCCTGAAAGTCAAGTGTTCTGTAGAGGAGACCCTTTACACTTATGTCAGGGCAAACAATCAAAGAAAGAAAGAAAGAAAGAAAGAAAGAAAGAAAGAAAGAAAGCCCGCCCGCCCGCCCCCAGGAGCATTGAGCAACTGCACACCATTTTCAGCTTAAAGCTGAAAATAAAAAGGTGCGTGTCCACTCTGCATCCAGCTCTTGAGCATTGCATAAATGGGAATGCGTCGTACGGACCACTAGAGTTCAAGGGGCCCTCTCGCAACAGAACACGATGCTCAAGGGGCCCTCTCGCTCAAGGGGCCCTCTCACAACAGAACATGACGCTCAAGGGGCCCTCTCGCAACAGAAATTGTGTGCGAAAAGGGCCTGAGCTTTGGCTCAAATTAAGCCCCAAGATTCTTCAGATGTCTACAAATGCAATCTAGCAGTGATAATACCAGGCCATTTCCTTACTTTCAAGTTTTAATATTTTAATCAAACTAGCAACTTGCTAGAAAAATGAAACCATTACTGGAGATTCTGACTGGGATTCTTTATCATGGTCTACATTACATCACTTTATGTATATTTGGCTACATAGCTGATGCTCTAAGAAACCCTGTTAGTGAATTGTGAATATGCATATCAGGGCACTGACAAGAGTGCGATGGGTTCTACTGATGTAGCTGGTGTCCCAATACACACTGGTGCTGTTGTGCATCAGTCATGTTGCACATTGGTTCCAACGTGTTTGTAATGCATTGGTTCTGTTGAGCATTAGTCACTTCACTGGTTCCAATATTCACTGACATCATAGTAGTGAATGTAGATCTTGCAAAATTGCTCATTTCTATTTCCTGAAGTCATAATTCCACTTACAAAGATGTAAATCCATTCTTGCCTCTTTCCTGAGCTAAGCTAAGGACTGTTTGACACACTGCAAAATGCTTCTTAAATTAAGGTTGTGCAATAATATCTCTCTGCCCATTGTCCAGCTTTTATGTGAACTTGTCCACCCTGCTCTTCACTTGGGCCATTCCTGCATATGTTGTCAGCATTCAAGGCATGGTTGGTGGCAATGCACAAGAGATAGGCCATCTGCCTTTTACTGCAGGTAGATGTCTGAGTTGCCAAATCAGCTTTGGACTGATTTGGTCCAGATATGATCAAAACCAAGTCAATCTGACTAGTCTCAATCCAGATCCATCCGAATCAGCCCAATTTGGTTTGTATTTTGCCTGAAAAAGAAACCTTTGGTAGCTTCAACTGGTTCAGAATGGAAGTTAATAAGATTGTGCTGTATCATGCTGAATCAGTCTTGAAACAGCTGGGTCTGAGAACAATTCAAAATGGGGTCATGATATCTGACAGTCACCTACTTCTATACCATTCTGGCTATTCCTTAAAATGAGAGAAGAGACTTTGCTCTGTGTAACATCTTTGGTGAGGCACAATTAATGAAAACAGAAGATATGGTGTTTTCAGTGCTATATCAATACTGTGGAGCACATCACCTATGAGTCATATATGCCTCCTTTCCTATCTCTCCGTAAGACATTTTTTGTTCCAGATATTATTTGTTATTTGTTGTTGTTTGCTGTCAAGTCAGCCTGCATTTCGGGCAGCAAAGACCTCCAGGAGCACTGGTCATTAATAGCCTTGGTCAGTCCATACAAGCTCAGGGCCTTGATTGAACCAGTCCTACAGTCTGCACATTAGCAACTAACTGGATATTGCATATCCACCATTTTATGTAAAGCTTATGCTTGATGTCTAATGAATGTTTTTGTTGTATTTTAATAGGATTTATTTCCATTATATTGTATCTAACATTTATTTCATCTTATGATATTGTGATTTTAAATTACTGTAAGTTTTCTTGTGTATAAATATTAATAGATGACTACATTATAGATAGCAATGTACAAACAGATAAGAAATTTTGCTGGGTTTAAACAATGAGGATTGAGGATATAATCCTATACATGTTTACTAGGAAGCAGATGCCAAGGAACTCAGTGAGGGTTACTTATGGGTACACCTCTCTCTCCACATTCCCAGGTTTGACTTATGTGAATTTGATTATTCATGAGGTGCCTGCTTGCCTCCTCCCCATTCTTCTCCTCCCATTCCCTGGCCTTTTCCCCAGTTGTACTACCTTGGCAAAAGGCCAGCAAATGGGAAAGGTAAAAGTTCATCGGCACATAAGACTCTCCCCCTTGACTTTCCAGCCTTCCCTCCCCTCCACTCTCCTGCCTCTCATCCACATGGTGCACAGGAAGAAGGAAACTTGCCTGGCAGTGGCAGGCAGGAGATTGTGGGGAGGGGAGATCTTTCCTCCTCTCCACTCTCTTGCCCCTCACCCACACAGGCACACAGGAAGAAGGAAGCTCATGCAGGCTGTGGCAGGCAGGAGAGTGCATGGACACCTTCCCTCCACTCCCCTTTCCTGCCTGTCCCTGTGCGGCCACACAAAAAGAAGGCAGGGCAGTTGGGGAGTCAGGCAGCAGACAGGATGGGGAGGAGGTTTTTCCCCCTACACTCTCTTGCCTTTCTGCTGGCCAGCTGCAGAAGAATGCAGCAGGAGGGAGGGGAGAACACTCAGTGGGTGGGAATTACTCATGGTTTTTGTTTTGTTTTACTTTACTTTCACAAGGGTTCTGTGCCCTGAATCCTCATGAAAGGCAAAGGGCCACTGTAGATACACATATGGCTAATATTTTTATTTAGTTTTTATTTAGATTTTTTTAATGGGAGCTGAATCTATAATTTAGATTGTCCTTTGTGCTGTAAGTGCCACAGAAATCAGTGAATCACAGGAACGATCAACAAGGTGCTGTGAGTGAGAAACCAAATAAAAATAAAATAAATGAGTGGTCAGGACTGCAGCATATTCCAACACCAACCCCTTCGTTTCATACTTTGTGAGTTAAACATATATGATCCAGCCAACAGTTTGTGGAGCTTAGCAATGATACTGCCCTGGGTGAAGATAAAACAGCATCTGCTTCTTTGCACATGCTCCTCTATTTAAATCCATGCATATTTTAAATTATCACTTACTGGAATCCAAAGTACATTACGGAATGAGCTTCTCACACACTTTTCTAAGTGAAAACTTGCTATGTGCCTATGGCATTCCTCATTTTATGGAGTTAGTGCATATGGGGTAAGAGAACTAGGCCTATCAATACTGTTCCAGTCAATTGCTAATGAGAACAACCAGTGAAAACTGGACAAAAGAAAGAAAGAAAGAAAGAAAGAAAGAAAGAAAGAAAGAAAGAAAGAAAGAAAGAAAAAAACAGGGGGAAAGTGCCACTTGGGGTGTTTGAAACTCATTGAGATGATGTCCCAGCTCTGCTACATTTGATATATGTTAATGAGGTATCTGAGAAATAGGCACACTAGACGTTTGTCATGATTTGATAATGTTATTATGCTTGTGCCTATACCGATGAGGTTACTATCTCCTTTCTTTTTATTCATAATTTTTATTGCATAATTTGTATGCATGTATTCATCGCATTAATATCTACAAACTACTCTAGGGTATGCATTTTTATGGGATTATTGCACTCTTCTAAAGCACATAAAGTCAATCGGCCTTTGCCTTCTACATCTACCAAAGGCATACTGGAGTAGAGCAGGAAGCATATGCTTGTTATAATTTTTATTGCTTAATTTTCAGTTTGAGCAAAAGCCATGCAATCCTGCCCATTTACTTAAAACATGCAAAAATAATTTCCCTTCCTGTGGGTCATAAGCAACATGCTGGGTTGAGACATGCAGCCCAGATATAAATGAATAGCTCAGGGTAGGGGGAATTGGAAAGAATGGGCCCAAACTAGCAATTACTATTGTGAATATCCTTTGCAATAATACAGGCACATGTCACCTAGTTAAGGAAACAGCACTTGTTCTCTAAATACGAAGCTCAGCATCTAAACAGTCCACCCAAGGGGACTGTGCTTGCCTGAAGAATTGTTGACTTTTGCTTTCAAAAGCTGTCCTCTATGTCATACCAGAAACAGTGGTGGTGATATCTGAGGAAAATGATAGGTATAAAACCACATTGTGCTCATGAAACCAATGTTACAGGTCTTTCGAACCTGGCCTATGTTTCATGCTATATCCTGGCATAAAATCTTTATTTCCACAGAAAATAGAGATACACTTAATTGTCACCCACCACAGTAGGAACAAAATTACAGGAAAGATTTGCAACACATCTTTGCTGTAGCATGCTGTTCTGATCCCGATAATCGCCTTTTCTTTGGCTGATGTATGCCACCTTTGAAACAAAACAAAACACAGGCCTCTTTGCAAAATATGCCCAACCACCCAAGAATCATGTATGTAAAGTGTTGCTCACTGATTGCCTAAATGACATCATCAGCAAATTAATCCAATCAGATTTGGCTACAAGGATTATGGTACTACGTCAAATCAAAATAATGTTTCTTGCTTTTTGCATGACGTCTTGTATACGTGTCAATATGGATATAGGTATTCTAGGACTATCCTTACATGTATGCATACTTTTGCCTTATTTTCAGAATGCCAGCACTGGAGAGACGGAGATCATGTTGCAGAAATATTTTGTTTCCACACAAAATTTCTCCTCAGTGCTATATTTTGGTTGAGTCCTCCCCAGATTGCTCAACTGTAAACCCTCTCTGCATCATCTAATCACAACTATACATTTAGATAAACATTAGGTGTACATATTATGCAATATGTGTACATATTCCAGGTTCTCAGTCTTTCTAAAAGTGAATGTCTCCATGTCTAAAAGGAGATTCTTCCTTCAGTGCATTTGAGAATGAACACTGTTTTTGCTGTCGTATAAGACACACCTGTTTATGAGATCCACCCCACTTATACACCAGCAAATACTATTAGTTGGCATATAAGGCACACTAGTATATAAGATGCACCCTGAGGAAAAAAGTGGGTCTTATATGTCAGTAAATACAGCAGTTCAAACATCAAAGTACAATTCTCAGTATGGCATCACAGGTTTTACATTTACTTGTTCCTATAGATGTGTTTCATGCCATGGAAACGGAGTTCAGCACCAGTTTTCCTTTATGAACCCGTACCTCAAATACAACTGAAAGTAATAGTATTATATTCAGAACACAAAACTTTTTGAGTACTATTAGTAAAAATAAACATCAAGAAATATCTTTGCACATGCTGTTCATGTAAGAAAGCTGTACCATTTTCTGGATGTAGGATTAAAAAATGGAGCTACTCAGTTTCTCTAGTAATCTAAATATATGTCCATGTAAAGCATTTCCCAAATGAAAATGAAAAAGATACTTTCAGTGGTAAAAAGGAAAATATTAATAGCAGGCACAGTAAACAATCTTGAAGCCACACAATGCAGGAAGAACTGAGTATGCTTTGTTTAAGGGAAAAAGAGTTTTTCCATTGTACCTGATGAAAATATATAGCCATCTAGGCCAAGGGGGGAAGCATAACCTGTAACATACAACATCTTTATATAAAAAAAGCTTGTGGATTATATTTAAAACAATATTGTTGGTTAGTTTCCTATTTAATTGACAGTGGGGCAACTGAGGTAAACTCACACAGCTTGACCTCTTTTGTTTTACTTGTCAAACCCCTCATCATTCAACTCCCTCACAGTAATCTCAAAGGTTGTGAAATGCCAAAGAATGGATTCTGAGTAATCCACAGCTAAGAACCGAAAATCTGTCAAGCTGCCAGGGCCAGCTACCTGCTGAAAATTAAAAGTGATTTGTTATGTTTTGAAGTAGCCAGAATGAATTTCTATAAACTTAGAAAGGCACTTCTTTGGAACCCATTCAGGAAAATTTGGACATTCAACTATATAATGGGTTACTTTTAAGGTGGACTTGTGTACTGTTTCTGTAAGAATACGGTCTTTATGTTAAATTATTTACAAATGTTTAATAGTTAGATAAATTGTATAGTTTCTGTGTATCATATATTTCTAATATTGTGATCTGCCGTTTCCTATATTAAGCGAATATAGCCATATACACCGAGCACCCTTAGATGCCATCTGCCAAAATTCTAAACTGTCAGAATTCATTAAACACCAACATGTTTTGGAAATGCAGGTTTCCTTTTTCAGGGATGATCTGAGAGAGAAGACTTCCTAGCTCTAGGATTTAATAAGGCACAGACACTTTTGATTACAAGTTTCTCCCTTGCTTTCTTGTTACTTATGAATGTTGTTACTTACTTAAAAAAAAAAAAACCCTAAAAAGAGACATAGAATCATAGAATCACAGAGTTGGAAGAGACCCCAGGGGCCATTGGGTCCAACCCCCTGCTATGCAGGAACACCCATCAAAGCATTCCCAACAGATGGCCATCCAGCCTCTGCTTAGAAACCTCCACAGAAAGAGACTCCACCACACTCTGAGGCAGCATATTCCACTGCCAGACAGCTCTGACCATCAGGAAGTTCTTCCTGAGGTTCAAGTGGAATCTCCTTTCCTGCAGCTTGAATCCATTGCTCCTTGTCCTAATCTCTGAAGCAGGAGAAAACAAGCCCACTCTCTCCTCGACATGACATCCCTTCAAATATTTAAACAGGGCTATCATGTCCCCTCTTAACCTTCTCTTCTGCAGACTATACATGCCCAGCCTAAGCTGCTCTTCATAGGGCATGTTTTCCAGACCCTTCACCATTTTGGTTGCCCTCCTCTGGACACGTTCCAGCTTGTCGATATCGTTCTTGAACTGTGGTGCACAGAACTGGACACAGTATTCCAAATGAGTCCTAACTGACATTTGGAAATTAAATGCCCAGTCCCTACAACTGTAAACAGATTCAACTGGTATTGGGATACTGTAAAATGCACGAGGAAAAAAAGAAACATTACTTGAATTGTGCCTCTAACAAGGCCTGCTTTTCTCCTCACAGACTGGCATGGCAACTTCCCCCTCCCTACGTCTGCTAAAGCACCTTGACACTTTCTACCGCTTTGACTTTCCCTTTAAACATCACCTTCATGTAAAAAGGGTAAAGCCTTTCAGTTCTTATTTAGAATGATTTACTGATCTATGGTAGTGTGTTTCTACTTGGTTAGAACTACTGAAAATTATTCAGCTGAGACAGAATTTATAAAAATAGACTATCATCTTTATTAAAACAACGAACAGAATAAAGTATTGGTTTTGTATGTAAGTCCAAGCTCAAACAGATCTTCAAAATGTGTTTACAGTTTCTTGTATCTTTACATCAGCATATAGGCACAGTCTCTCACACACAAACACAGAACCCTCTGGCTACCCTCTCACCAAAGGCTCAGTTTCCAAATCAAGGTTACTTTCTCTGACCAGATTGAAAAGTGGGTTGATTTCTTTTCTGCCCCTCTCCCTAGGTTTTCTCTGAGAAACACCTCCCTTGATTGACTGGAAAACTCTCTAGCTGAAGGGCTTTCTTATGGAAATCTGACTCCACCAAATTCACTGCCTACTATTTATACATCCCCCCCCTTAGGCTTCCAGCACCTCCTTTACATAAAGGGACTGGGTTTCTCTCTGGAGTAGCCATTCTGGTTGCCTAGCAACCTGTTGCTGGGCAGCTTCTCTGGCAATCAGAATACCACTCCCACTATGCTCTGTCACAGTGCCTCAGGTGTAATTAGGGACTTAAACTATCTATGTGTCAAAGCAGACAGCAGTTTCCAGTTCTGCCAGTTCCTTGAGCTGAGCAATTTTCCCAGTTATCTGATTCAAAAAGAAGCTACAATGATTCTTGAGGGCATGTAGTTGCCAGGGGAAAGAGACAGTGCAGGACCACACTCCCATCTGTCCCCAGTTCTACACCCTTGGGAAACAAAGGAGGGATTCCTGGTAATCAGGGATCAGAGTTAGAGCTGACACAGCAACCCTGGGCACATCACACACTCTTAGGCCCCAGAAAACCCCATTATTGGCTCACCTTAGGGTTGACATCAGTTGGAAATGACTTGTAGGCACACAACAAGAAAAACAGCAATTGTGCTTTAAGTGTAGTACTGAACAGACCTATAAGGAACCTGATTCCAAGATCATCTGTTCCTTTGAAGGAACAATTGATTTTATAGGTTGAACTAGTTTAAATTGGGAATTGTCACCTTCATAATACTGGTGCAGTAAGGGTTCTATAAACAAGAAATAGAGCTGAAAGGCATTGTGTTACCTCTAGAGGCATGACTTTGTCCAAAAACAGCACCCAAAAGTGCAAAGTAGATGTATTCAGCAGGTTGGAGATTAGTATCAAAGTTAGATAAAATTACATGGCCCATGTAAGTTGGAAACGGGCTGCCCCTAATCTAGTTCTGGCTAGGGATGTTAAGAGGATCTAGGCATGGGCACTAGGAAGGCAAGCAACTCTGCTCAAATTCTTGCAAACAATTGAAAGAGAGGGAAAACTAGCAGGAGCTAGTGCTCTGCAGGATCTGGTTGAGCTTATTTCCCCAATGAGATGGGATGAGACGATCAATTCCATAATCCCCAGTAAGATCCTAAGCATATTTGGAATAATTTCTTCAAGAGAGATGGACTGGGGTGGGGCTTCTCCCTAGCAGAAGTGATGCAGACCATTTCTGTTCTGCAGAGAATGAGAAACTTTTAATCTTATTTTCATCAAGGAAATAAGCTCTGCTTGGTTTGCCTGAGACAGTTTATAGCCATTCACCTTGCTCCCAGAAGGCATGCAATGGAGAGGTGCTTATGCATTTCTTAATCTCACACCTTCCAACATTTCACAAATGAGAACCTGGATACATGTGGTGAGGTAATATCAGAGTGTGATCAAGATGATAAAAGTTGAAAGCAAGAGGGAGCACGCTAGCTATGAAAGGCTGCAGCAGTTTGCTTTTGCCTTAGTCTATTGGGAAGAGCAAGATTCTCCTCCCTCCTCTCCAATCCCCATAGTGCACTGAGTACAAACATTTTTGCACTTTGAACTCAGTTTGCAGCAATAGAAGTAAGCTGAGAACAAAGGGGGATCTTGGGAGAAAGAGAGAGAAACTGGGGCCTTCTAAAAGCAGCTAAAAAGTAAGAAGGTTTAGGATTACAAGAGACTGTTCCTGCCAGATTAAAGCAGGTAGAGAGTATATAATCTAACCCAATCGCTTTCAACAGGTGGGATGCATTCTGTAAATAAAATAAAGTAACTTTCTTGTGGCAGAAGAAAGAAAAAAGAAAAGGAAGATAGGAAGTCACTGAACAGCTTCATGTCAAATATAACTGTGAGTTTCCACATAAAGATGACCAATGAAGCTAAATCTGCTTAGTGATTTGCACATCTGACATGTTATTTTTTTAAAAAAAACTAAAATAAGATTAGTCATTATCAATTACTTTATTCCCTAATATAGTTGCCCAACATAAGTATAAGTTACATTTGAGAGGTCTAAGGTATCTCAGATTTACAAGAATCAAAGGTTACCTTAGAAACATAGTGTCATATTACACTGGAAATCATTAAGTTCTCAATTATTGTCTACTTTCCTTCCGGGATAAAGTTACTAAACTTAATTTCCAGTTAGTACTGATCAAATTGATTCCAGCAATGGTGTCATATTCTGTCCTTGGGCTTCTAGCACTTCAGTCTTTTCTATTTTTGTCCTTTATGCGACATCAACACCAGAAGCATATAAAAAGCAGTGTAATCAGAAAAGAAAACAAGAGGAGTTAAAAAAAAAAGACACTGGGACAACACATTTAAATTATTTTACTGTAAATGTAACTTTAGATCAGAAGGATCCACTACTTTTGCATTAGCTCCTCCTCTTTATTCCTCAGGTCTGCATAACAGATATGATAGGCCGGGATTTTCCTTGAATTAAAATCTGATCTGATAATAAAGGGAGATTTAAATTTCAAAAAAATCTCTATAATTTATTAGGTTTATGTAATTAAAGGTTTAAGTCAGAAATTCCCTATTTAATCCTAATTCATGCATCAAGCATTTAAAAGGTTCTGAAACTAACGAAGTATAGCTGAATGAATGATTTTTTAAAAAAACATTAAGAAGGATTACTTGAAATTTCCAGCATACCCTCAAACCTCACATGGTGACACCCCAAAGCAATCTAGCATGCCTCCCAAGGAAGGTAAAGGTTGCCACTGGAATAGCAAGTTAAATTTTTTTTAAATTTTTAAACCCAATGGCAGTATTTATTTATTTATTGGTCATTATTGATTTAGGATTTTCTGCCTCCTGTTATTCAAAATGTTATTCTTTGCTGTTATCGTGTTTTAATAATTTTACATGCACCACCCTGATGGATAGAAATGTGTAAGATAGACAGATAGATGGATGCATGAATCTTTTTGGAGTTCCTGGACAGACATATACAGCATCTGCATAGGTTCTGTTCCAGAGCCCTCACAAATAGCTAAAACGTGAATGCTTGCCTCCCTTATTATTAAATGGTGATGATGTGCGTGCACATCTACATTCACATCACTCCCATTGAGGTGTATGATGGGATACTCTGTGACAGCTGGAAGTCACAGATGCAGAGGCTGTTTATACAGAGAGTTCACTGTAAATGAAAATACTCTGAGCAGTTTTACTGCTGTTCACTAGATATCCTAGATGATAGGAAAGAAATAGCTTGGATCCTGAGGATGAGAGCAGAAGAAAGCTTTGGAATTATCCATCTCTTCTTTTTCCCACAACCCTGTACCCCTCCCTGTAAGGTCTCCCACAAAGCCAAATATCATCCTGAATGGTGTGAGGCAGGGTGTGAAGGCAAGTCAGGAAAGTGTGGATTAGCCAAAATCTTGTGGATGTAACCTGCAGGCAGAGCAAAAGCCAATGCCTTTTTTTTTAAAAAAAAATGTCTAACCTACAGATCCATGCCACACTTGCAAAATATAAGAAATGCAATTGCTGCCATAAAGTTCCCAAATATACTATGTGCGTACTCTTTCCAATATTTTTCTTATTCCCTTAAACTTTTCACTCTATCTCTAGCTATATCATTTAAATATCTTTGATATTGTCAAGCTAACTGCACACAGCATGCATCTGAGGCTACTGTTCAAACACACCATTTTGGCAAATAGAATTCAAAGCAACAGGAAACATTTTTTTGGCAGGGGCTGGGTGGGATGCTTCTCTCTCTGTTTCTGACTCTTTGCCCTAGTCTGTTTAACCTGCAGGATAGCGTTAATAGGGAACTTGCACATCTGATTTCCTTTTGAAATAATATCATCATCAGCAACAACAACAACAACAACAGCCTCCCTTAAGTTGCAGGAAACTTGCCTAAGTTACCATCATCACATGGGCCACTGGGCTGGACACTGCAAGGCAATTCAGCATGCAGAGGGCATCAAGCGTGGAATGGCAGTCCACAACCATCTCAGACTACACCTGTCTTGCTCAAACTCAGGGAGGAGTAACCAGCTATAGGGCAACTCTGCCATACCCTTATGCCTCCCTGGGCTCTTTCACACCACACAATTATTGCATTGTGATTCCACTTCAACTTTCATGGCTGCATCGTATGGAATCTTGGTGTTTGTAGTTTTGTAAGGCACTAGAACGCTCTGGATGAGAACTCTAGAGACCCTTCTCTGGATTCTATAAGATGGGACCATGGCAGTTAAATCAGAATCATAATGTTCCACTTGTGTGGGATAAAAGGATGCCTGGTAGACTGGAATGAACCATCTTTTCTTACAGAAAAGCCTTGCAATACAGCCAAGATCCAGAGAGCAATTCTCTCCACTTGCAAGGTGTGATTATTGTGCTTCCTCCCCTCACATTCACACCAAGGCCTCTAACTATAGATCCAGTAGACCACAAGTGATGTAATGGCAACAAGTTCATATTAATCAGTATTTCTGGTGTTCTCTGATGTCAGCATAAAAAAAAAAAGCCGTTTGGGGGCATTGCTGAATAAATATTCTCCTTTGTGTGTTATCTATGTTTGATCATGAGAGGAACCTCAGAGTCCTCTAAATCTCACAAAACCAATCAGGCATTTTTGATTATGTATAGAGATGGTTTCAGTACAGAGAATAAAGTACATAGCTATCGACTTATGAATGCAAACCACTCTATTATGAACAGAAAACCTGCAGTGCTGCTTACTTGTAGGATTGGAGCCAACCAATTCACACTTTATAAACTTTATATACCTTTCACTTACTATTCATTCTTTTGTAAACAATCAAGTTCTGGTTATGAGAAACTTCAGCTCAGTAAGGTTCTTTGCATGTCAATTCACAGCATTTACCATATGTTAAAAATTTCATGTAGTTTTAATTTGAATGGTAATTGTTTTAAATATTGGCAGATTCCCTTTTGTGGTGAAAATATTTTATAAAATACAGAATACATTAATAACGATGTATGATAAATCTAGGATGGAAGCCAAATGCAAATGCTTTGGAACTGATACAGTAGCTCATCGCTTAACAGAATGGTGTGTAGCCAAAACTGAGGAACACCAGGGACTGAAGACATTTAGAACAATTCATTAAATTCTTCCCCTTTAAAAAGCGAGTCTTCTCCCATGACACAACTCTACATGACGTGAACCATTATTTTAGACAATGTTCTTATGGATATTTATAAGGTCCAGCTCTACTGGTGTGTGCAGAGAGATACCTTTTGTGAAAGTAATAGAGGACTACAGAAGTGGCAGCTTATGATAAGGCAGTTAACAGAATGTTGAAGCAAATGGAAAAGGCAAATATAAAGATTTTTAAACAAATCTTTCCTTCTCTATGGTGATTCTAGCTGTTATTTCAGGAAGACAAATTAGACTAACTTTTCTTTTGGTAACTGTATAAAGGGTAAAGTCAATAAATTACAAATGCTTTCTAAATGAGTAAGTTAATGAATGTGGTATATGAAGTGAAATGTAATTAAAATTTTAAAGTTATAAGTCTTTAAAGGATAAAGTGAATTAACTGCACAGCCTTCATAAATGAATTAATGAACACAATACATGAACTGAAATTGAATTGCATTTTAGGGTTATTCTAGTTTTTTCATGTCCACAAAAAGTAGCAGAACATGTGGTTATAACTTTTAATTGCTTTTGATGAATATAGGAAAGTTGTACATTCACACTCACGCACTAAATAGACCATTGTTGAATATTTGTTTAATTATTAACGCCTGAACATGTTATATTTCCCACCACCACCTGAAGCAATTAATTCATGTGCCTTTTTGTCTCCTGTTCATTTCTACCTCCAGCTGCACAGATTTCACCCTATCCCTGTTTCATGAATCTATGCTGCAGGGAAGAAACTTGTCCAGTGTCCCTACCATCTATTTTACTCTGAACATAGTCACACATTTCTACCTTTAATTTCAAACTAGAGTACATGTATTTTAATGTAATGTGCTGCTAAATTCTTCTACTTGCCCTCTTCCCCTTACCCATTATGCTTCATGAATTTGACTTTGATGGGTATGCACTTAACTTGTGTGGCATTTGGTAAGAAAGGATAGGGAACATTTTTGTCCATGAATTGTCTCATTCTCTAAGGGGTAGTCTTTTTTGGGTTGTATCCTAGTGGAGAGAGGAAAGCCTCCAGATAGTGATGGGTAGAACCAGGGTCAAAAATATGTGCCCGTCTGCCCAGCCTCCTTCCTTCCTTTCTTCCCTTCCTTCCTTCCCCTCTTTATCTTTCACCAGTCAATATATTGCTGGGAGAGGAAGAGAACTGACTGATTGCCAGAAGCTCCCACATCAGTGGGATGATGAATCCACCCTTGGTTTTAATTGGAATTATTCAATGTGATGAACCTATTTGGAAGATAGTAATCAGCACCTTGGACAGTTCCTTAAGGTTCATTCTTTAACCTAGTGCAGAGCTATCAGCTACCACTGGCTGCAGAAGACTTCAAATTAGATTGCACATTTTCATTTAATAATCTTTTTGACTAGGATAATGGAATTGCCCAATATAATGGTGGCTGAGTGAAAAGGCTCCCCACCAGCACTCTTAGGCTGGCATCTTGGGCTTAATCAAGTCAAAGCAGCCTCCAAAGCAGCCTCCAAACAAAGCAGCCTCCAAAAAATGGTTCAAGCATCTGTATAGCCAGCCAGTATTTTCCAGTGCCTTCCTCTTCAGCCACTCTGTGGCTCTCTGAATTGAGGAAGAATGCATCCAACTATCATGTAAAAGGGGAAGGGACAGACATCTCATCCTTACACAAGCTTTGAAAAAGTACAACCACTTGCGCAACCAGGACTTGCCTGAGTATATTACCTCTTCTGGATCCAGGCCTATATCTTGTCCAGTATTAATGGGAGGTCTGCATGAACTCAACATCTACAACTCTTTAGTGGACAATAAAGAATGTTCTTTTTTAATGTCTTGCAATACAGAGGTATAGCTACAGGGAGGGTACAAAATGAGGGCATTCCTTCCTAATAAGAAGTCTGTCCCTCAGTGAAAACTTCCTTCAGTCCCCAAATTTTTAGTATTGCATTAACTTAAATTCATTAGAGCATGCAGAGATACAGTTCAGACATCCAAAGAATAAGGGCAGGCAAATAACTACCAAGAGAAAGCAAACACAGCAAAGGGAGAATTTCAAGGTGTGTCAGTGTCTCATTCTCTGTAATGACAGAAGTGTGCAGACTGAAGGAAAATTTCATGTGGGAGGCAGCATTCTTATGGGGGAAATATCCTCAATCCTCCCCACCCCATGTCTACATCGCTGTGTATGTGTAAGAAAACATGAGGGGAGGGGTTACTTCTGCTAGTAACTTTTGTGGGAGGTAAACAACTATGATGCCAAACCATGGAACGATTACATTTGACAGCCTTTCAAGTATGAAACCTCAAACTTATAGACAAATGCAACCATATTGTTTAAGGCATGCAGCTAAATGGGATGCAATGGAATGATTTATTGGCAACCAATAAATACTCTTGAAGAGCAGAAAGGAAAAAGGACTGGGGGATCCAAGCTCCCGTGTTGCTGACAGAGAAATTTGGCCAGTTGAGAATGGAAAGATAACCACATTGTTATGAGAATAAAAGTACTTCTTTCTTACGTAAATGAATTGCTGTTATCTGCTGAGATAAGGTTACCAGTAAAGTGGTGAGCAGATCCCCATGGGAATACAGTTATGGAAAAAGCTTATGAAAGGAAAGAAACGTTTATGTTGTTCATACAGGGAGAAAGACAAATCTTCTTTAAGAAAGTAGTATCAATCAATAGTTTCAGTCTGGGGAAAAGGAACACTATGTGAGATCTAGTCCCAAGCCACCCTGGGCCAATGATCATGAGGATCAAACAGCACAGTATGCAGAGGTGGTTTGAATCATCTATTTCTTATGAGATTTTATCAAAGAAAGAAATGGAATACATCTAAGTAAATAAGCAATTAGCTGATAATCTTGTTAGCATCTTTACTCAACTGCCTAATGAGAATGAGCAACAAGAAGGAAAGGAAATTTGCTTACAAAATATTTTTCAACTGTACATAAAAATCTGCTTGTGAATATTTGATTTTATGATTAAAGATGAACCCTCATGCATTATTCTCTTAGAAATACCACCAACATGTTATGCCCTACGGAGTCCTCAAATGTGAAACAAATGGAAAGTCCAGGTTTAAGACAATGCAAAGGTAAGCTCTCTTCTGTTCCGACCTTATTTTCATATGCAACACCTACAGAACACTGCTGGTACCAAATAAATATCTGAAAGTAATCTTAAGAGATTCCATGAAGGCTTTAAATTCTAAGAAAGTGTATGAAAAGACTGGATGCATTGCATTTGCTTAAGCACTTAGATAATACTCTCACCACCGTTCCCCAAATGGAGCCATCTGTGTATCTCTTACACTTTGGGTAGAAAACACATTGTAGGAGATGGTGAGGGAGGAAAAGGCATGAAGGGAAGTTTCATGAAAAGTCTTGGGATACATAAGGTGTATGAGGATAATGTCATTGCCTCATGTCAGGGCTTAGAGTTTAGCCTTAACTACTGCAAGCTATGAGTGTGTTTATTTTGGAATCTAATCAGCAATTCTTGGTATATATAGCTAGGTATATAGTCCAGTTTCACTAATCAATTTCCAAATAAAACCAAAGGGAGTTCGTCCCTCGCTTCCCAAAAACTTTATTGCACAGCTTCCAAAAGTTGATGCCTAGCTTGGCTATCTAACAAGAAATCCTGCAGCAATTTAGGATGTACCCATGCTGCAAAATTATTAATGTTATTTTGACTGCTATGGCGCGGGATTTGTCGCTTGGTGAAGTGTTTAGAATGCTTTACTACATTCCCTTACATTTCCAGAGCTCTCTGGCAGAAAATTCTAAGTACCTCATGAAACTAAATATTCCAGAATCCCACAGGATGGCACACCACTGTTAGAATTAGCAAAGTCTGTATGCTTTTACTCACTACTTCCTAGTTTTCATGTTATTCTACAGTCTGTTATTTCCCCACATACACACACACTCTCTGTTCTCCTGCATCACACTTTCTGCCAACCGACAGCTATTTTCTCTTCTCTATCCTTCTTCTCCATTAGCCCATGTGTCTGATTATCTACAGGTAATTTGTACGTAAGGCCACTTTATATAGATTACAAAGAACATTAATCTTGTTTCTTTTTCTCTGCTAGAATTTGTGGGTGGGTGTGGGACTGTTTGCTGTTCAGCTTTGGCCTTGCCACTTTGAATACTCTGCCTGAGAGATCCAGTTCTATCACTCACATTTCCTCAAAGTAAAGTGGTAATGTAATGTGCTACGATGGTGTAATGTGCAGACACTCTTAACATCTGAACTAAACTGAGACCACAAACCAGAAAATGAATACACTGTTTGAAGGGCATGACTACTTTCATATCATATAATCACTACAATTAGGAATCTATCTGGCTAAAATATGTAAGCTACTTATTTAAAATGAGAAAATGAAAATGTATGTAAATCCTAATATCGGGATGTGCAATCCTTCAAATATTGTTTGACTGTAACTCCCAGCATTACTCATTTTTGACTATGTGGGCTAGGACTGATGGGAGTTGCAGTACAACAACATCTGGAACAACATTATGAAACAACATCGTGTTCCCCCATCCCTGGTTATTATAAATATGTTTATAGTCAGGCTTCAATAAATGCTTTGAGGATGCAACAATGGACAAATCTGAAGGGGAAAATACAAAAACTCCAAGTATTAATTAATATTTGAGACCATCATGTTAACCTGTGATTCTAAATGGAGATGAAAGATAGTTTCCTCACTGCAGAATATGGTGGAGATGGGCTTTTCTGTTCCCATAAATACTGTGTAAATGCCAAAAAAAAAACAGCTTGGGGCCAATGTGTTAAACTGACCCTCTTAGCAACTTGTCATAGAAGAATACAATGAGGAGGAAACAATGAGGACAGCCAAACAAAGCAGATGGGAGTTTAAAGAAATAACATGTATATCTACTTTTTTCCAAGGTAGAACTTTGACCCTCTGATGGCATAGTAAAAAAAAAAAAGGAGTTGCCATGGTTTCACAGGAAGTTAAAGAAAAAGGATGTGATGAATAAGGAATGCCATATGCCTGGCAAATCTTAGATGTCCTCTGGCAAAATGTCCTACCATGATTAGAAGTGTGGGAGATAAAGAAGGAAGACTACTTCAAAATGTCCTTTTGACGGTGTGAAAGGGGAAAAAAATACATTAAAATATGTGAAGCCTAAAGTCATTTATATCTCCATTGGCAGAAGAAACCAATCCATAGGATGCAATAATGAGCACACGTCCTTCCAAATGGCATCACAACCATGGCTTTCTATGACTGACAGCCATATTCAGGAACTGGATGCCTTATATGGCAACTATCAGAAGTATCCCAGCACCTATGTGCTGGCAGGCAAAGTGGCAGACAAAGATGATTTTAGTTGCCACAAACTCCACTCTTGATATACTTTTTTGAAGTACTAGAGAGTAGTTGAGACCCAAATGTACAGCACTCTAATTTTGAAGATTCTGATACATTTCAAGTCCTGCTGGGTTTTTGCTAGCAGATTCTAAGTGTGTGTTTTTCCACATCCCACCCAATATGTGTGTAGTGGGAGAGAAATAATTTAGTTATCTGGATCTCCAGGCCTGGTCTCAATGTTCTCCCCTTGTTGGAAATTCAAATAGCAGCTGTGGATCCAGTTGTGATCCCAGCAAGACAACTCCTGCAGTGGCTGGTATGGCTTGAAGGGAATGTATTTTTATCCAAAGTAATGTTTTTCATCTGTTCAGTTTGTATTCCAGGAATGGGACTCTAAGTAACATAAGGTGAGAACTGTTTTGGGAAGAAAAGGGGGTTATCAATCCAAAGACTGAATGTTTTCTTCTGATCCTTCTGAGGGGTTCCTGAGTACCATCACAGAAACAGATATGGGTGGGAGCTATTTGCCTTAAAAGTCTCCAACAGGTGTTTCTAGACATATTGCCATTTTCAAATTTTCTAGCTAATGAAGCAGAGTGAATTCGATCATTTGTGCTTGGCAGCAGATTTTTATTGACTCTGTGTACTGTACTGGTTGATTGTTGTTAGTTTTGTTTTTTTACCCTGGAGAGAACACAACTTTAGTCATACAAATACAGGCAGTGAAACTGCCAGTGTTGGCAAGTATTGGAAACAGCACACTCTTGCTTAAATAAATGGAGGGGGCATTGAGAAAAAGCAGGTGAAAGGGACTATGTCTTAGAAAATGAGGATGACATAGCTAGATAATCCTTTCTCATCTCACAGACACAAACCAAGTACAAACGGCTAGAGTTTCCAGATTTCATAGCCTGACCCCTCTCCCCCAGGCCTCAGGATGAGGACAGGAATCTCTGTGTGGCAGCAATGTCTTTGGAAGATTTTTTTTTCTTAAAACTCAGACATAGATACACACAGAGAATAAACAAATGTATGCCACTGACCTCCACTGCAGCAGGTTGCTTTGAAGATATTGCTTTTGGCTCATCTCCTCCAACCTCCCACTCTAAATGTCCAAGCAGGGTCTGATCAGTACGGGAAAATACTGAGTTCCTCCACTACTCACTGTCTGAGGAGTCACTGAATGTGGCACTGCTTTGTGCTTTTCCTTGTCTTATTGTTAACTTTCCTGATTTTATTCCTACTTAGCTCATCTTACCTTATAAGGTTGAAGTCAGAGTACCATTTTCTCTTTTTTTAATTTGGTCTGAAGTTCATAGAGATTGCACCATTGTTGGGGAAAAGGCTGGTACTGCTGAGGCACTTGATTTTTTTTTTTTTAAGATTCTTGATTTTACTTTTCTCTCCTTCTTTCCCTTCCTAATTTCATGCTAAACCCCTTCTTCATTTTCTTTCTTCTTCTCCCTTCCTCCACAACACCTGCCAACACTCTTCTTTCCCCTGGTTACCTAATCTCTCACTCTCTAATCCTCTTTCTCCATCCCTCCTTCCCCCAAAAAACCTCCTTCACATACACTCACTGTTTCTTTCTTCCTTCCTCTGCCCCAAACTCCTAGCTAAAGATTTTCTCCTTCCCATTCTTCTTTTTCTCTTTCTCCTCACATTCCTTCTTCATCCTTTTTCTGCTAGTACCTTTCCTCCTCTCACGTCCTTTTTGTTCTTCTTTGAGTCTTCTGAATTCTGGTTCTATGTGCCTTCTTCTTCCCTCCCTATCCTCTTTCTCTTGTAACCCATTTCCCTTAACTACAGTCCCTATTTTCCTTTTAGTTCCTTACAAACTCCCCCAGCCGAAGATGAAAACCTTGAAGCAATGCTTGGGATATGTTAAATTTTCAATGTTATACATTATAATTCCCATTAAATTAAAAAGAGCTTGCTCCTGAGTATATTTCACAGGTAGGATTGCCTCATGTTGATATATCCACATAATTCTTATTATAATATTTCATAATATTAGATATTATAACATTTTATTGCAATATTGTAATACTTAATTTTTTTATTTTGTCGATCTCTGATCACATAAATTCACCCTTAATAAAGATGTATTTAAGAGGAAGGAAAGCCACTTGTTTATTAGTATGTAGACATCAGAGCTTGGAAATATTAATTCAGTGAGATACAACTCCCACAATTCTCCAGATACCATGGCCAAAGTATCTTTTCCAAATTCTGACCTTAATCCAACAAGTGTAGAAAAGTAGTGATATGTTTCGTCAGCTATTCTTCTAAATCAAAGGGCATGGATATTTGTGGAGAGACTCTTGTTCTTTCATAAGCAAAGTAGAAAAAACTGATACAGTGCTGCATCATGAGTCATGGAGCTTCTTATGGAGACAGACCAGTGGGTGTGGGCAACCAAAAAGAGTAGCATCTGAGCAAAAAAGCATGAACAAGAAAAGAGATAACAAGACATTCCCAGGCCTTTGAGTTGTGTCTCTTAAAACTATCCTCAGTCTGTAGGGAATGGAGAGAATAGGTAACTTACAAGTGTAAGCTTTTAAGGTACAATAGCCTGCATTACCAATTTACTCCCTCATTGGTCATATGAGCAAGCTGTATGACCTGTTTTGTTTTTGTTTTTAATAGTTGTCAGTACTATAATATTCTAGACATTTTTGTCCTAGAGCTCCCATCAACTCTAAACAGCATATCCCTTGTCAAGAGATTATGGAACTTGTAGTACAAACCCATCTAGAGGACCAAAGTTGTCAATTAGTGCTTTAAATAATTGCTTGTCCTGCTTGATGCTTGGCCCATGCAAAACATGGGGGTGGGGGGAAGGATTATTAACATTCACAACCATTTCCAGATTAGTTTCAAACTCAGTTATGCACGAAAGGATAGTTTTGTTTTGATGCTAAGTAGGGCAGACAACATGGCTAAGGTTTAGTAAACGAAATTTATAGCCTGCTCACTTTGTAGTGAATAGGTGCAATCCAACTCTTTTAAAAATCAATGTCAGCTTTATCATAGGCTTCAATAGGAGATGGATTACACTCTGGGTCTCCTGCCAAAATCTGCTCTGCAAGTAAACTGAAATCAGGCAAATAAATTACTGTGCATTTTGCTTTTTCAAGAAAATAAAATGTGAGGAATCAGAAAGACACCATCTGCTAAAATTATTTTTAATCACTCACATTGACAATGATACACGGTCAGATCCCTGCAAAGTTTCTGTGTTTGGCTTTTTAGTTAACTTTCCAATGTTATGAAGCCTAGTCTTGTACACACAGCTAGCTCTTGCTATTTTTGGCATCTCTCTGTTTATCAGTGTAATTCATATACACATGAGTAGCAATTGTTTGAAACATATGACATTCATATTCCAGAGGCAGAATGATCTTGTTGTTTGAACCTTCAACCAAAGGGAGGGGGAACAAGTAAAAACTACAGTATCTGCATAAAACAAAATTGCAAAGATATCACTAAAGAACCATGGGGAGAGGAGTCCTGGATAGCTACAGTAGGACACTATTTCCGCACTACCCACTTATAGCGTGGTTATTCCACTTTCAACATCCTATGGAATCCTGGGGTTTGCAGTTGGGGGGGCAGCTGGCCCCTCCGTAAACTGCAAACCCCGGGATTCCATAGGATGTTGAAAGTAGAATAATCGTGCTATAAGAGTGTAATGCGGAAACGGCCTATTTGAGGACCTCATAAGGTTATATTGGATACAAAATCCCGTAAGTGTTGGTGGTTAATACATGAACTGGAAAATATTGTTCCATTTTTTTCATCCTCAGATCATGTGTCCGTCGCCTGTCTTTAATTGCCATTAATCTCTGTCTTTGCCATTCTCTGATTTTAGTTCTTATTTTAAATTCCTTGCTGGCATCCTGATACGAATTTACAATGGTGTAGGTCCATTTCAACTGAGGTTGAAATTCTGTTCCAAACATGCAATGAAAAAATCCCTCCAAACCACACCTGTTCAGTGGGGAACAACCACACCCACCAACCGACCGACCTACCACCACCACCAAGGCAGCTATTTCCATATCAAAGGACAGCAGAGGGAGCGGCAAATTGTAGCCAGCTATTTGCCTTTGCTTGGATACACAGTATTATCATCTTCCTCAGGGACATTCTGAGGACCCTCAAAGTTTAAATTTAAATAAATGCGAATAATCCACATTGGAGAGAGAGAGAGAGAGAGAGAGAGAGAGAGAGAGAGAGAGAGAGAGAGAGATCCTAACTCTATGTATACATTGATGGAGGAATGAAAATGAAAGAAAATTTGAGTGACAAATAGGTCAATCTGACCAATATGAAAAAGGTTGTATATTAATTAGGATACAGGTTGAAAATAAAAGTGCTGAATATTACAATGTCTTACAGAAATATAAGCAACAGGAAAAATATGTGAAAATGCACAATGCATTTAGAGCGCATAGCTGCAAAATGTGCATTTTCAAATTTGCTTACGAAGGGGATTAAACAGATTCATGTTAGTTTAACACAGCCTTCATGTCTGCAACACTGTCCTATGGAACAGCAGTGGCTGAGAAGAAAATGGTAAAAAAAAAGGGGGGGCTATTTCCTTCATTCCCTGAAGGTATGTACTGTACCTTTGGTTGGATTCAGCAGGGATTTTGGCCTTTTCCCTCCAGCTTTAGTTACTGTAAGATTTCATTTGAACTTCGCAGAAAAATATAATCAAATGTTTTCTCTGTCTCCATACAGAGAGAGAGAGAACACTATCAATATACTATTGAAGCATGCTTTGTAAAAGAGGTCATTACAGCAAGTATTCTATATATTACTTCTGCCTAAGTATGGATTGTACCCAAGGTAGGCAGCTGTTATCCATCATGGGCTTCAGTGTATTCTGCAGCTGTTCAGTTTTCAGCCATATTCACTTAAGATTTTGCTAAAGGCACTATCTTTCTCCTTAACAAGCTTAGCTAAGCTTTTACAAGGACATGGCCATTTCTGCTTGTTTCATATAATCTGATGGGATGAAATTCTTTTTACCTGCACTAAAAAATAATTGCTTGCCTATCTTCCACACTGCTCTTATATCTTCTCCCATGTGGTTAAAGCTGGGAAGGTTTTCCCCTGCACCCAATGTACTTGTGTGAGCTCTGCAATAAGTATGTTCAGTGCTCTCTCATCTAAACCATTACAAAAATAAGAATTCCTTTGGAGTGTTACACCAGAATAATTCCCATTTAAGTGGTGGTTTAAGTGGTGGTTGAACTTTTTACACACTTACACAAGGAGGCAGGCAGAACCTCCTTGTGCAAGCTGTTCTTTATGCAGCTGCAGTCCAATAGGCACCTTCAAGGCCAATCCAACTGGAAGCACAGTTCTGCCTTGCTACCCCAAAATGTGGGTGACTCAGGAGTCTACCTGCAGTACCAGTATCTCTATTCAAAGGTGGCGAACTGTTAGCTCAAATCAAGAGGCATGCAAGAGGAGGGTAACCTAACAAAATCTTTACACAAATGCTTACAGGGTCTTTGCAGGGAGGAACCAGCCAAAGATTCAAAAGGTAAACTAAAAAGTGTTTTATTTAGAGAATTAACAATCACACACAAGAAGCAAGCACTTGTACAATCAAACAAGGCTAGCCGAAGGAGGAAGGGGGGAAATGTTGATAGCAAAGTTTCAAGGCCAATGAAGCTGATAACTACCAATCCGGAGAGCGGCGAAGAAACAAGGACGTGGTTTAGACTTGTGCCTAAGGACAGTACTTGTTTGGAAACTGGAATGACAGCATGGCCACCAGCAATCAAGATACTGCAAGCTCACTGCTCAAAACCATGGGTTTTTATGCCCAACTTTTACCAGGAGGGCAAGGGTATGAATGCCTTTCTGGCTGAGTAAACAATAGAACTTGCAGAGTGGACAATGAGGTCTGGACTGTGCTAATGATCTTAGTGTTAGTGAAAATGAGTTAATAGCTGTCATGATAGCTCTGTATGGTTGGATAGGTCTGGGGACAATGCACAGGTCAGTTGAAAGAGAGTTTGAAACAATCTCTGGTTTGGTGGAAACTTCCTTGTTGCTATTGCCTGAAAGCAGAGTGGTTACAGCTTAGCTGAAGCCTATTATCTCTGGAGTTATGTGGTGATTTCCTATGACCTGGCTGCGTCTAGAGGGGATCTGTGACCTACTTTGCAGTGCATGTATTCAGCAAGTGTTGTTCTCTTCTCCAGCGTGGCCATATAGTCAATCAGGGTCCATTTTATATCAATGTCAATTAATATATCAATGTCGATTAATATATCTTGTCAATTAAATTGTATTTCACCAACCAAATCATATCAAAGTGGGGGGGGGTGTATGGCCTGATGACAGCCTCCTGCCCTGCCCTGGAGTGGCCACTAAAACAAACATCTAACTGAGTTGGACTGGTTAATGAAGCTTTGCTTAATTGAAAAAAAAAAGCTTCTCCCCCCACTCAAAATAATGCTGCTATTCATTTCATATCATTCCAAGTGAGTCTGTATCGGTTAATCCTTGAAACTACTCACCAGTTTCATTTGTGAAGAAGAGGAAATGGCAGGGGAGGACAACTAAAAATGACTTACCTCCATTTTGAGGAAGATAAACCACTGATAGAAAGGGACTTATCTCATTATTGGCCAACCCAGAAGTAAATAATTAAATAATTCTTTTGAGTGTAGTCAGAAACCTTATATCTTGATAGGATCAAAAGACTTACTGCCATTGTCACTAAAAGATACAGATTCTGCAGTCACTCGAAATGGTCAGCCTACTTATCTCTCCGGATAGGGTCTTCTAAGCATAACTTGAAAAACTAGGGGCAGGATTGGAATCTGTGTGTGTGTAAGTGTGTACATTATGTGCCTTCAAATTATATTTGATTTATGGTAACCCTATAATGGGCTTTTCTTGGAAAGATTTCTTCAGAGGAGGTTTGTTTGAGGCTAAGAGTGTGTGACTTGCATAGGCTCACCCAGTGTTTCCATGACTGAGTGGGGATTTGAAATCAGGTCTCCTAGAGTCCCAGTCCAACAATCAAACCCTACACAAAGCTGCCTTCCTCTTCTCTTCATCTTTTTGTTGTTGTTGTTGTTGTTGACTGTAGCTCCTAAAATCAGTCCCTCAACCGACATGTCCACAGCCATGATAGGAAGATTCTGATAACTGCAGTCCAAAAAGTACTCAGCTTGGGTTTTAATAATGGGCATAGGCAGTGCTTCCTACTAGTGTCAGTCCCCATGAGCTGTTCAGTTACTGTTCTCAAGTTATTATTCAGAAAGAGAGAGGGAATATGAAGGAGCTAATATTACTATCTGAAATTGTCCATTGCAAGCACTTGCAAAATAGCTTGAGCTCTTTGAAAGGTTTACAAGGAAAGGTTGATAACCACCTTTTTTTAAAGTTGAAAATGTTTGTCCATGCTGAAATGGCTAAACCATTCACCTAGTCTGTATGAGTAAACAATGAAACTTTGTTACAGACTGTCATGCCATGCCCCATACAAATTAGTGACTACTTACCTTTTTTTAAAAGGTCTTTACAACTTTTTATACATCTATGTTGGAAAGAAAATGACAATCTTTGACAACATTTAACTTGAGATATCTTTGGCTAATACACACATGGATTGTGCAGTTACCTTAGTTAGGGCAATGGAAGAGATTCATTGGGACTTCTTAGGGACTCAACAGGCTCAATTATGTGAGCATCACATATTTTGGGAATGTTGTCCTCAAATGGGTGAGTGCAACTGGCATACTCATCCTGTATTCCAAATTTTCCTTCAGCTAAATCTTGTTTTGGGCCTTTTGATGGATGAAAGATCTAGACATGCAGCATAAATGCTCTTGTGAGCACAGACAGACCTTTCAGTCTGTATATTTTTTTCCTCTGAGTAGTATGTTGTTTGTATTCAGGGCAAGCAGCAAAACAGCTTCTGATGTTTAAGGGAGACTTTACCACTTCACCATGGCCTGGTGACTGCAGTGATAGAGAAGTAGTAAAATAAATCATAGAGTACAGATGTTGAGGAACCATTGGGTGTGCTGAACCAGACTATGCTAGTACCCTTGCATTTGAGGACTTAGCAAGAAAATATTCCACAAAGTTCTTCTTTCCCCTACCAGTGAAAACTTCTGAAACCCTGAACTGAAGACACTAAACCAGCAAAATATAATTTCTAAGTGAGTTTCCTGCATGTGCTGCTATTACAGTATGACTCTAAAGTGCATACATGTATGTTGGAAGGGACTGTCATGCCAATAGGCCTGATAATCAAATTCATCCATCACTTTATTTATATCCTGCCTTTCTCCCAGGGCTGGGACTCAAGGTGGATTACAAGGCGTGTGTGTGTGGGGGGGACTACAATAAATCCACGGACTTAAAAACATAATTGCTTAAAAACTTACTTCAAACCAGTTTAAAAATAGTACAGCACCATAAAAGACTTTTTTTTTATAAAAATAAGTTTCCAAAAGCTATTTATCTGTCACTGAAAGGAAGACAAAGAAGAAGTCATCCTAGCTTCCCTTGTGAGAGAGTTTCAAAGTGTGTGGGAGCAGTCATAGAAAAGGTCTTCTCCTATGTTCTCACCAGCCATGTCTGTGAAGGCAGTGGGATAGAAATACATGCCTCCCTTGTATATCCTAGAGCTCAGGCAGGCTCAAATGGGAAGATACTTCAAAAAGCCTTCAAATAAGGCTTTAAAAGTCAAAACCAAAATTTTGAATTGTGCCTAGAAACAGACTGGCAGCCAGTGAAGAAGTTGCAACAAGGGACTTGTTTGCTTCCTGTAATGAGCATCTGCTAGTAATTTGGCTCCAGCTCTTTTGACCAGTTAAATTTCCAAACAGTTTTCAAAGGCAGCCCCACATACAGTGCATTACGCTTACTGAATAGGAATGTAACCGAGCCATGTGTCACCACAGTCAAGTCAGACATCCCAAGGAACAGGCACAGCTCACACATGCTCTCCTGGCCACTACAGAAACCTGAGCATCCAGCATCAGAGCTGAATCCAGGAGTACCTGTATCTTCAGGGGAAGTATAACACACCCAACACAGGCTGAAGCCCTATTGTCTGATCTGCCGACATTGACCAAGAATACCTTGTCTTGTTTGAATTAAGCTTCAGTTTGTTTGCCCTCATCCAGTCCATTATACTTGCTAGGCATCTGTTTAGCACAGAAACAGAGCTAGAAAGGAATTAGATGAGTTTTGCAAATGGTTGCAAAGGAAGCATTTTCTTTGGAGCTTTCTAGCTCTGTATGGAAGCCATTGAATTTTATGGAACATAATTTAGAATACTGAAAAGAATTTCAGTAATATTCAACAATGTTTTCCTCAATAGTCAGATCTTTGTCATAAGGTATGTTGACTTTTCAATTACGATCTTCATGGCAACTTATTCTGTGATAATCTCATCTATAAAAGCAGCATATTCACAAGCTGTGCTTCGTTCATGCAAGGAATCTACATACTGTGGTCAGCACATCAATGGATATCCACAGTTGGCTATAACTCAGGCTGCCAACTACCACAGCAGCACATGTACACTCCATTACTTCATAAAACAGACATGACAGCCCAGATAGATATGACAGCCAGGAGTGTTTACTATCATCTTTGGATGATACGCCAGCTGTGTCCCTTCCTAGAGCTAGAGGATCTAAAGATGGTAGTGTCAGCACTGGTCCCTCAAAGCGGGACTTCTGTAATGCACTGTACATTGGACTACTTCCATACCAAGTTCAGAAACTTCAATTAATGCAAAAGATGGAAACCAAATTGGTTACTGGTGCATCTAGGAGTATTCATATTATACCTATAATAAAATCCCTCCACTGGCTGTCAGTTAGTTTCCAGATAAGGAACAAAGTGCTGGCTGCTTCCTTTAAAGCTCTACATGGTTTGAGTTCAGGTTATCTCTAGGATAACCTTCTCCCATATGATCTGCCCCATACACTGAGGTCTTTTGGGGAGCTTTTACTTCAGTTGGCCAGGACCAGCCTGGCAACTGTTAACCAGGGACATTTTCATTAGCTGCCCTAAAATTGTGGAATAGCCTGCTGAAAGAGATCTAACAGCTGGATATACTATCTGCACTTAAGGCAGCATTAAAGACCAATCTCTTCTGGAAAGCATATCCAGATGGTTTTTAAATTGCAAGTTTTTAAATTACAAATTTAATATGTATGTATGCTTTTTAAACTGTTGTTACGCTTTTTTAAGTGATTGTGTACTTTTAGTTGGTCTTCATGTTTTTACCTTTACATGTGTATTTATTGCAGTATTTTAATCTGTTGTTCCTTGCCTCAATTCATAGAGGCAGGTAAGAAATGATGCTGATGCTGATGATCCATAACCCTATGTTTTTCTGTAAGAATGGCGAGAGGATTCTAAATATACAAAGGCCACAGCCTGTCTTTGCTACAAGAGGTGCATGTTTTAAAAAACTATGAAATAAATATATACTGTACCTGATAGCAATGAGGTGTCATTGCTCTACATTTGCAAAGTGCGGTGATGCCATAACAGGATAAAAGACTCATAGAGAAAAAGGGGGCAGGTTGTGACATGAAAGGACTACCCCAGTCACTCCTATACCACCTCTAGCCACTCCCAATAAGAAAATAATCACATCGCTTAGATAGTGTGGGAACAAGCTATAATAATTTGTTATTCAAAGGAATGAAACTTCACAGAACACAAGCATGAATAGTAAAAGGACACTTAATACAAGTTTATGTAGTACAAAGGAAAAATCTATAGCAGAAGCATTTGAGTGAACGCAAAGCATGTTTGAGTCAAGAAGGAAATTCAGCTATAAAAGCTGATCTGCTGAAAAGTTGGCAGTAATGGGCAAGAAAGCAAACCAAGCCAAATCCGGAATATTTCACTCTTTAACCATTCTAGCTTTTGCAGGACAACTGTATTCTGTATCATGCTGGGGGGGGGGGGAATCCAGATTAACTTTATTGGGTTTAATCAACTTGCTTTTGTTTAAGTGAGATAAGAATCTGGCCTTCTGACAACTGCCTCACACTGCAGACCTAAATTTATCAATTTTCTTTTGCAAACAAAGATGGTGTTATCCTAGCCTGCCAACTGTGAAGTCTGTATTTTAAATATACAGATTGCAAATGAAGATAAGTGAAACCATGGTTACAAGAGATGTTATCTATGCTAAAGAATGCAGTACTTAAATAAATGGCAGTTTTCCTCTTTTTATTCAGAATTCTGCAGCAATTGACAAAACCTATGAGCAACAAGTGAGGGTGTTTTTTGGGGTTGTTTTTTTTTTTGGTGAGAGGGTGTTTGAAAAGGATAGTAAAAATACACATCATCCCAGATATCTGTCTTCCTTTTGAACATTATCACTGTAGACACAGCATTATAAACGTCTCAAGTCTGCAAAGTAGGTTGTGTTATGGGGTACACAGTGGAAATAATATCCCTTTGACACATAGTGGTTAACATACTCTTCTCTGACTATAGTTGAAGCACAGTTAAAAAGTATGATTACAGAAGATACTACAGATGTACTGCATCAAAGCTCAGTGGGGCACAACATAACATACTTTCTGCATATTAGGATATGAACAGCACTGCAAGAGCAGGCAAAGAAGTTACAGAGAAAAGGAACCAGTGGATACTGCTGCTAGAGACAGGGCAGGAAAATAGTGAAGGAAAGGACACGGCTCCACATTCTTGAAGATCCAGCAAAAGACTACAGTATTTGCCAGTAAAATGTTAAGTACCCACAAAGCTGTGCAATCTGGACAAAATCTAAACAAGGAAGCAAATAGTTCTGATACAGAACAATTTGTACCAGCTCTAGAGAAAATTTGCATCACTCTGTTCAGTTCCAGCATGAGAAATGACATACTCTGAAGTGCTTCAGACAGATCAAACCATCCAGATATCGAAAATAGGTGAGAGGAAGCTAGACAGTCTGTCTCCAGCATGACCAAGAAAGGTGCTATGGTGATGTGATATGGAAGGGGAGGTAGAGAACTAGACTGTGCTCATTAGACTGTGTTCACCTCAATGAACAATCTGGGACATAATTCTCTTCTGGAGAAGGATTGTGTGAAATCACTTTAGATTTTATCATTCTGTTATAGTACCAGACTGTGGATAAAAGTGATTATTGGTCTCACTCTTTCTTTAATTTTATTATGTCTTGTTGAATAGCCAGCTGAACCTTGTCCTTCTTGTTACTTGATCTGTTTAATGAATCTGTGTGGCATGGTAATAAAACTTACTGTACTCAACACCAATTGAGTCTTACTGCTTTTTGTTTCTGTTTTTTATTATTGTTGCTGCTGGAGCTGCTGTTGTTACTATTTCAGAGTTAGATGGAAGACAGACAGCCTGAGTCACCAAATAAAAGGCACCACACTGTCCGGAATATTCTGTGGTGGGAGAGAATTGCAGGATTGCTATGTGCCTTCACTCTAGGTAGCAAATCAGCTGGGACAAACAATAGAGCACCAGCATCCTGAGGTGACACAAAGTAGTCTTGCTCAGGACAGAGGAAGAAGGCAAATCAAAACAGCTAGACTGCTGTGGAAAGACCACGACCAGAGCCCTCAAGAAAATGACGAAGGGGAATCTGGAAACGATGGGTGGGATATATGTGGTCATGAGACAAGTGTTTCCAACACAGTGCAAATTACAAAATGTAAACGGGAGTCTTACCAGTTGGAATGTTTATAAATATATGAAGCATGTTTCATTACCTGTTCCCCTTCCAAATCATTGAATCTCATCAGTTGTTTTGCTGGTGGAATTTAAAAAAAAGTAATCTCTTATCTTAGTTAAAATGTAATAATCTTAGCTGACTGCTGTTCTAGAGCTACAATGCCAAAACAAAAGCAGTATGAAATGAATTGCCAATACCAAGCAGTGAACAACTGCTTTTAAAAATTGTTTATTTTTCTTGCAAAACAGGAAACTGTATAGTGCCTAGCACAAAAAAAAAAAAAAAGCCCACCAAAAAACTCCTTAAATTATCTATCTGAAATTAGATTGGTTAATTCCCTACTTACAGTTCTCCATCTCTCCAAAGTTTATGCCTACATGTGGGTTTTTTAAAAGGCTATATCCTTGGGCATATAGCAATAGTATGTGTATTTCTATACCGCTTATCAGCTAAGTGTTCTCTAAGCAGTTTACAACGTGTTAGCTAATGCCCCCAACAAGCTGGATACTCATTTTACAGACCTGTGGAAGGATGGAAGGATGAGTCAACCTGGAGCCCAGCAGGATCGAACTCACAACCTTGCAGCTGCAGTACCAGCATTTAACCATTGTGCCACCAGGGCTCCTTCACTTCCACTTTTGTGTCCCAAAGTAGTCAGTGTAGGAAGACTGGAGATCCAGATTCCCCAACTGCAACTTGGATTCAGGGTCTGGATTTACCTGATCCAGAATCTGGATCTATCTAGCCCAGATATGAATTGATGAATCAGGCACCAAAATGAATTAGGCCTTCTAATTCACTACAAGATTCACTACTAATAAAAGATTATTCAAAAGCCCACTGGTCAACTACTTCAGGGTCATGAACCATAGAAACTTCCGCCCCTAAACATGCATAGGCTATTTTCACACTACACTGTCACAGTACTGTTATTCTACTTTCAACATCCTATGGAATCCTGGGATTTGCAGTTTAGCGAGGGACCTTTAGAATTCTCATCCAGAGACTCTTTGGCCTCAGTAAACTACAAACCTCAGAATTCCACAGGGTGTTGAAAGTGGAATAATAGCACTGCAACAGTGTAGTGCAGAAATGGCCCTAGAGACGCACCTCCCCCATGTCTCTCACTTCAGACTTGCCTGTCCCTATAAGAGCTGTGGAGGATATTTCTACAAATTTGGACAGGCAGGATTTATACTTAAAAGGGGCCTTTTTTGCAGAACCAAAGTGACAGGAAATGAAAAAGATCCTGGGCCTAAAATGTAGTGTGTGTGTGTGTGTGTGTGTGAAATGCTGTCAACAAGTTCTGGAGAGTATCATGGTGTTTCTTTAGCATAAATCAGTAATTAAATGTGCTGTGCTGCAGACAGCCTTGTAGGCACACTTTGCCACACCATTTGAAACTGTTATCTTCCATTTAGATTTTAGTGCCTATTGTTGGCAGACTGCTGCACTAGGGAGAGCCTGTAACACCCCCCATCCAGTCTTTCATATGTATGTGTGCATATTATGTTCTCCAGAGATGTGTGGTGATGCCATACAGAACATCATAGAGATGTGGTGGCTCTGACTGCAACTCTGCACAGAAGAAACAAAATAAAACAAAACAAAACAAACCAGTTCCAGCAAGAAGAGGCCTCCTAGGCAGTATTTAGTCATGCACAAATGCTAAGAGATCATCAATGTAACTAAGGACAGATCATGACTTGGGGGGTACTCATCCTGTTACTCTAGTCAGACCAAGTCTGTTCAGACCAAAGCCTTTGGGTAAATGTAACTCTAATGTAACTTAAGAATTTTATTTTTATTCCCATGCTTGTTTCTTTAATTTGATCAGTACGCATAGGATTATTTTCTATATAAAAGTTACTTAAATTCCTATTACAATTCCTATTAGTGTGTAATTGCATGCCCCTTGCAAACAAGTTAATAATTTACTGTGTTTTTAAAAAAAATCTTCTCTGTGATACATAAAATTCCTCAGTGAAACAAAACTGGTGTAGGAATTGCTGAGACAAATCTGCTAAGACACTCTAACAGTGTGGTACAAAGATCCTTTCTATGTTCATAATCTTAGAATGTCAGTCATTTTTACAAACATGCCTGAAGAGTACATCCAATGAGAATACTTTATCCATCTTCAACATGGAATCTATCGGAGAGAATTTAGTTTTCTAGGAAGGAGATTTATCTGAGCAGAGAGCATTCTCTCTGTCACTGATGACACTACAAGAGCCCTGCAATGTAAATAGGAGGATGACACCAACATTTCAGACCTCCAGGAAGTTGGAAGAGACTCTGATATTCATGTCATTAGGTAAAAAGTATGGACAGATTTTTTCACTGATGTAATTCCATGTGGGGGGAAGAGTCTTCCCTGAAATCCTGGACAGCTGCTGGCAGTAGTTGTAGAGTCTACACTGTAGGCAGTACTGAGCTAAATGAACCAATGGTCTCAAATAGTGTGAAGCAAGTTTCCTATATTTCAAATTAGAGGAGCCACCTTTTGGGGAAAGCTTTTTCTCAGTGGTACAGCATAACTTTTGTACTTAGAAGGTCTCAGGTTCAAACTCCAGCATGCCCAAGTGGCATCAGAAGGTTCCTGTCTGAAATCCTGAAGGTCCATTTCACACAATAATGTGCTAATTCAATCAATGGTTAAGACAGCTTCTTATATCCCCAAGAATGAACATAACAAACTTCTGGTATTAACGAGGACCATTTTTATAATTTCTGACATATTCAAAAGTTTGCTTGAAAACCATCATTCTTTCACAGTCATTCCTTCCAAATCATGCATGCAGGAAATTCTATAATTAAATGGATGTTACTGACCTTATTTCTGTATCATACCATGTCTTCTATCGATTACCATATCACATTTAGCTAGAAAATTATTTTTAGCTTGCATTGAAATAATTATCCAGCTAAGGAAGACAGCCAGAATCATAACCATCTGGCCTTACACTTTTTCTTCTTAAAAGGCAAATTCAAATATTTACACACATACACTGACACACACATACAAAAGTGTATTAGTAGTCCAAGTAAAATACTGCTCAGTTAATTGCCACTTTCTATGGTATCTATTTATTAAAAACAGAAGCATTACAAGCTATTTAGGGTGCCATGAGTAAGTCAATGTGATCTATAAATTAGCACAGAAGTGTCTCACTCAGGGCTCAAGAAAGATAATGAAGCATTTCAAATGAATGCTAACTACATCATAGGTTGATCTTTTTTGATGATGATATTAAGAAACATTTCATTATGAATGCTATGTGAGAGTGCCTTTTAAAAAAACAACGGTTCAAAGTCAGCTCACTGAAAGGCATGATTGGAATCTTCAGCCCACCAGAGACCCAACTGAAGAGAAGTGATGTGCAATACATACATTATATGCCTAATCCATTGGAATTTGCAGGATAAATAGAAGCACACAGACCTTGTTCAGAAAGTGTTCATGTTTGCTTCAAATCAAATGCACCAATGGGATCACTGGGAGACAGAAGGGACCTCACTTAATCTATTCGGTGCTGTATTATTTATCTAGGATGTAAGGAGTTCAACTTTTAATCTCAGGTAACATTTTAGAAAAATATGAAAATTTTAAGTACAAAAACAAGTCAAAGCAAATGATATGTAGATGACTCATGTACCTCCGGTTTCATGGATGCTGTTACCAAGACCATTTGTTGCTGGTCACATCAAGAGGCAGTAAAAATGCAATGGTTAGAATCTAACCATTTCATTAAATATGGAACAGCACATTTATACTGCACACAACTCACTTCAACTTTAATGTATTAATCTAAATAATTTCTATTAGGTCTGGTTGATCAAAGCAGGACAGCTGTCTTCAAGTGAAAAATTACTTTAACTAACAACTAGATTAAAATGACATATAAACTTCTATACAGCTTTGCAAACCTTGCTCATAATTTGCTGAGTTTTGTACTTGTGTGCAAAATAAGATGAAATTTTGCCTAGAGGCTACATTAGCTAAAGAAGCCTCTATTGGATGTTTATTAAAAACTAATACAACCATGCTGCATATACTAATGCAATCATGCTGAATATACATGTACACTGTATGCAGCAAGCCCAACATCTGAGTCTGGTTGACGAATCAGTACTTTTATGGCAACAGATGCCTAGCCAGAAGGATTAGGTGATGGGCCAGAAAGACCACCTGAACAAAAGAAACACTATGCTTAACTGAATACTCTTTCATCCCAATCCTCCTCTTTTAACAACCAGACAACAGATTTGTCAGAAACATTTGGTTGCCCAGTTAGCAGCAAGGATTTCAAATATAATTGTCTTCTATAAATTTCTACTTTTGGACTTGTGGAAACAAAAGCATTGATGCGACCATGAATGCATATTTTGAAATCCGAGTGACTGAATACACATGCTTAATTTCTATTTGCAGAGACACAAGCTTAATTCAAAGCACAGGGAGCATCAAACTGAACTCATACAATGTTATCATCACATGCTACTCCTTTCCACTGTGCATGTCATCTTAAGACTATCTGTATAGAGACTAGTATATTTCACCTTTTCAAAAGGAATAACACCTTGAAAATACAGTCCTCCTTCCACATTCGTGGGTTTTCCATTCATGAATTTGATTATTCGTGAGCATGTGTGCTTCCTTCCTAATTCTCCTCCTCCCATTCCTAGGCATTTTGCCTTGAGTGACTTCTCCCAGGCAAAATGGAAGGAAATGGAGAGGAAGGGTCCCAAGAAACTTCCTTTCCTCCTCTGGAGTTTCCCTCTTCCCCTTGCCATGTATTTTGCCCCAGTATGGAAAAATGGATGGGAAGAGGATGGGAAAACTCTGCCATGAGCCAGGCTGATCTCGCTCCTGATTCAGACTTGGACTTCAAGCCTGAGGTGGGTCCCTGGGAGGGGCCTTCTGGAGGGGGGTCTCTTTCAGAGCCTAGGGAGGAGTCTGTCTGTGACTCCACAACTGTCCCTGGTGCGGAGCCTGGGCCAGCACCTGCAGCAGAAGTTTGCGCTCTAGAGGCAGAGTCCGGGGTTTCTGACTCCAGTCCGGAGTTGGCAGAAAACCTTCCCCCATGTTCCTCCAGAGGCAACTGGAGAAGGGGGTGGTCCGGAGGTCTCAGAGACTGCAGGAGAAGTGCTTGATGAATCGGCTCTGAACTTTTGACAGGCTCCAGCTGTGAGCTGGTCCAACAGACATTTGACTGGCCTCAGCTGGGCTAAAACTGAGTATTTGAGTCAGACGCTGTTGGGGTTGGGCATGGGGCAACAACCGTCTACCAACCAGGAAACTGCATCCTGCATTGGGAGCTCTTGGTTCCAGTTTGACCTCACTATTTTGCATTTGCCATTCTTGGAATTTTGCTGTTTGTTTACATTGACATTTGGTGAAGTAACGCCTTTGATTTATTACCACTAACGCTATAAAAATCCAGCTTCTGCCTACGTGTCTGCTTAGCCGCTGCCTTGACACTGACAAACTCTAGGAGAGGAAAGGAAGGCTCTTGGGACTCTCCCTCCCCATTCCCATTCTCTTCCTCCCCTCATTCCTAGGAATTTTGTCCTGGAGTAAGTTCTCCAAGGCAAAACAGAAGGAAATGGGGGGAGGGAGGAAGTCTCCAAAGATCCTTCTTTTCCTCCCCTGGAGTTTCCTCCACCCCATCCCATCCATTTTCTTTTCACTGGGACAAAATGAAGGGGGGAAACACTGGAGGATGAAAGGAAGGCTCTTGGGACCATTCCCCCGACCCCATTCCCTTTTGTATGGGAATTGGAGGGGGATGCCCTGCCAGAGAATAGGAGGGGGAGCAGATGGGGAGTTATTTGCAATTTTTTCCACTTTTGTGAGGGTTCTATGTTCTGAACCCTTGCCAATGTGGAGGGAGAACTGTAGAACCATTCTAAAAATAACAATGCGAAAACAGACACAGGTCAGAATTAATCATAAAATTTACTAATACAATACTAGGAGGAGGTGCTGTGTTACATTGGAGCTGGGAGTTCCCATGATTGATCACACAGGCACATAAATGCTGCTCACTGTCACTGTCATAAAGCTATAGCTTATTTTTATAACTTTGTTGCACAATAAAATAAAATTATTTTAAATTAAAAAAAATTCACATAATCATTGTGGGGATGACTGAGAAACTCCAACAGGAAAGTCCAAGTTTTCTCAATATTATTGTTATAGATTTCCTTTTTTCCTAAAATAAAATTCAAAGCAGTTACCTTGGCCATTTCCCTAAATGCCTTAACATAAAAAAAAAAACTTTAATAAAGATGATGTGTGTGTATATATATGGCCATGACCGAAGTTATCGCTTGAAGTAGATAACACTGCTTGTTTAATTAGATATTTATCTTCTAACTAGCCCTATTAGTGCCATGAATTGGCTTTCCAGTGTTCATAAAAATTAAGATTTTTATAACTGATGAACCTTGGCAAAGCCAATCACCAAAGGGTACAAACTTATTACATTTTTGATGCAAAACAATTACCCTCTAACCCTTGCCATGTCAATCTTTTCCCAATGGTACCCTGATCCTAAAAATATTTGCTGGAAATTAAAGTTCCACAGATTTTGGATGAACTTATAACCAGACACAGGGACAGTATAAATTTTGTAATCAAGACAGTTTGTAAGGAGAAACATGGATACACTTTGCATTTTTTCTTTTATTTTTAAGAAGAGTTAACAATGATAAACTCATGTTTTGTAGTGAGTCATTTTGAATAGGGGATGAATGCATTTCTCTCATTATATCAAGGTTATGCTCCAGGCACTGCATGAAGAATGAATGAGACAGAAGTGAAAACAAAACATAAATCCATTCCCTACTCCCACACAATCCTTAGTCTCTTCAGTATGACATTCAGCCATCTGGAAAGTCTACACTGATCACACATTCTGTATAGCAAATACCCACCATATAATCTGATTGCCACTCAGTTCAGACTATGGAATCAGTACCAATCTAAGAGTATAATATATTGTGACTGCCACTTCCCTTCCAAAATCTTATGCACACTTTTTTTAGGACTTGATGCATACACTGTTTAGCAAGCTTGCATCTTGTGATGGACCATTTTGATGGAGAGCACATGCATAAAAAAATAAGTTCTCAGAGCAGCTCACAACATCTATTCATTCAGTGAAACAATTTAAATTGATAAACAATAAAATGAGAATATAAATACAGCATTACAACACCAGAAGAAATAAAAATGCTTTCATATGATGTGGCAATGATATCTAAGCAGGTACCAGACAGGCCTCTTTGGGTAGAGCATTCATAGCCAGGGTGGCACCAATAAAAAAATCACTTTCTTAGTTAGCCACCTAGGGATTTCATGCAGAACTTGAAGTAGTTGAGCAGAAATTCAATCAGCCATCAGATATAAGAAGAATCACTAAAAAGCAGTACCCTCAACATAGTTTCTGCAGAAGTACACTACACTCAACATATCAAAAGGTCCAGGAGAATCAATCAAGTTTCACTCCTTGTTTCTTTCCTCAAAATATCAACCTACTCAAGTGTGAAACGTGACTGAAATACATTGAGAAATGGATTGAGAAAATCAGTTTCATTCAAGAGTGTTTGGAACTTACTGGCAATCATCCTCCTAAATACATTGCCAAGGAAGAGGATGTTAACCCCTGGCTAATAGTTGATCTTAACTTCTAAATTCAGGATAGGCTTTTTCAAAAATAATCACATCACAAAATGCAATTTGAAGATCCATGAACAATCATCTTGAGCATTATCAACACTGAATCATGAAATGGCTGGCATCCTGTTGGATACTCTCAGCTAGAACAGACCCATTCAATCAATTGTTGAGTGGTGAATCAATATATAGGTAAATCCCATTGAGTCAGTGGGTCTACTCTAGTCAGGACAACAGGATTTAGGCCAACGTCAGTCTGTAGTACAAAGAACTTGTGGTTCATCTCACATGCCCAAAATAAGATACAAAAATAGTAATTTAAATTAATAAGAATCATGGAGGAGGTCTTGTATATATCTATAGCAAACTACCTCATTCTCAGGTCACAAGTTTGTAGGTGTGCTGAACTCAGGACCCAGGAGGGAAGAGATAGGGAGTTCTAACTCCATAAGCAAATATGGATAGATGGATAGATATATAAGTTCAAAAGAGCCCATACTATGTCCACCTTCTTGAATGTACAAGAATGCTTTTAATTTCCTAATGCAAAATGAACTGCTCCAGAATAACCACTAATCCACTTGGCAAAGCTATGTTATTGCCCTTCCAAATGCTAAATCCATGGTCAGAGTTTTCATAGAATTACAGGAGTTCCATATTGCTAGAAAACATTTGTAAATGTTTGGTAGAATGGTGTGTGTGTGTGATACCTGCATATTCATTGGCCTTCAAAGGATTGTGTTCCTCCCTCAAAGAGAAATAAAACAACACAAAAGTCTAAAAGTTTGTCAGGACTATGACACTACTTTAATGTTCACCTGAAACATTGCTGTTTGTTTCCTCCATTTTGAGGTTAAACTACATCTCTTGCTATTAAGGCATCATCATTATAAGTTCCAGAAAATTATAAGTTCCAATTTTTGCTTTGTTCATTATAAAAGGCATTGCTTTTTTATGCTATTAGAGGAGAAAGAAATGAGTTGGTGTTTGCTTATTAATGCAATTATAATAATGCATAATTTTGGTCAAGAACTGGGAATGTTTATGTTGCCATTTTTAGTTCTTTGCATGTAGTTAATAACCTACTCCTGCCAGAAGATTAAGGATACTGTACGGCAAGTTGGGCATTTTAATTATTAAAATTATCAGGATCTAGAAAGCTTGTTACTTGAACAGATGGTATTTCAACTCAAACAAGGTTGTGTCTACAAGAGATGGAAATAATATTCTGAAATATTTGAGAAATGGTAAAGAATATTTTTATGTCCCAATTGTTATGTCCCAAAGTCATTCCTGGATTGACAGTTCAAGACTTATTCTGCCAGTTCAAGACTTATTCTGCACAAAATTTTCACACTTTTTGTATTCAAAAATCAGAATTTTCAGCACAGAAAACTCTGTTTCATTGAGAAAATACTATTTTCTATGTTAAAATAAATCCACATGATAATTTTGCACGGACTTAACACCTAAACTGCAAATGGACTCCAGAACCATAGTTTTCAATGTCTTTCTTGCCAGGTGAATAAAACTGCTAAAATCACTTGTTGCTTCTTTAAAGAATGAAGTTAGTGAAGAACTATATTGCACCATCTACTTTCTGCCAATGTACTATCTAGATCAGTCCTTTGTGCCATGCTGCATACCCTTCCAGAGAGCGCCTTGACTCTCAGGAGTGGTTTTTGGGGTGTGTAAAGCAATGGAATATCAAAGATTTGCATGAATATAGGCTCTTTTGTGTTGTTTTGAAGTGTTTCAGACTCACTACCCTACAGAATCAACAAATCTGGAAAAACAGTATGAAGCTGTGTTGATATCCCTCATATTTCCTCATTATAATTTTTTTTAAAGCTTATATTAATTGTCTCCAAAGAACGTTGATTTTCATGGTGCATTAAAGAAGTATGACCATACAATCCCCGTTTCCTTTCTCCTGCTATACTAATGTGAGGTCTGTGCATAATTCATACTATAGGAAAAACCATATCTGATTCATAGACTCTCTGTTTTCCATAAAAAGATCCCATGTTTAATCCCCAGTGTCTTCTGGCAGGACCTGGAGATAATCCTGTGAAACATTCCTGCTGCCTGCTTGAAGCCAAACCACAGATTCTAAGATGTGAAACATTCCTGTAGAACCACTGCCAATCAGTGGCTAAAAATGTGAGACAACTTATTACATATCGTCATTGTCCACTGACCCTTTCTCATGTCCCTTCTGACTACTGGTATCCTGTCAGCAAATGCAGTTTCACAGGCCAAAGTATTTTAATATTTTAGCATTAATGGGATGTCCCATAGAATACTTCCCTAAAATATTAAACAGACAAAAACATGGAAAGTAATCATATTCCAGCTACACATTCATGAGAGAGCTCAGCTGTACAATTAAAAGCACAAAGGTATTGTCAGTTCTCCTAGATTTTCAAATTTGGTTGCTGGAAAAGCATAAATGAAGTCATGTTGTGAAGAAGCACTGTATTTGTATCTGTCTCATTATGTTTCCATTGTTTGTATTCTTTAAGTGCTCTCTGAAACTATAATATAATGAAGTAGACCAGACGCCTAGGCATACAACTGTGCACTGAGTCTAAGGCAGTGGTATCTGCCTTGGTTTTCATTGTTATGGAAGCTGAAACTTTGAAAACAACTAAGGGAAGGCACTGTATTTGTTTAGATTGGTCAAGCAGGGGTCAACAAATTGGATTGCAAATCTCACCAAGAACATCACTGGTCAGAAGTTCTAGCCAAAACACCTGGAGAAAGTCTCATGTGAGGAAGTCCTATCAGATCTAGACACTGCAGCTGGTGGCTGGAAGCAGCAGAGTCATGCTCTGTGGCCATGCTCTGTGATTTGGCTTCAAGCAGGCAGCAGAGTACAGCACCTGAAGATTTCAGGCTGAGGTACAATCAGAGGGAACTTCAGCAACAATTCCTGAAACATAATTGTCTTAGAATCTGGATACAATAGGAAGAATCTGGAAGAGACTGCCTGGGATATAAATGTGATCTGAGGAAAAAGCTGTCTGCCAGGGAATATTTACCTCATCATTACAAAAGGTAACAATGCATATTTAATGTAAGTGCATTTAAGCTATTACTACAAGACTTGACCATTTATATCCTTATGTAAATAATTCTCCAATAAAGAGCATACTTTTGTTCATCTTTTCTCTAGTGATGGTGTCAATCCTATGCTTGCAACATAGTGAATTCTATCAGGTACAAACAATATATTTTCATGGCAACACTGACCTAGGTTTTTAAAGCTGAGAGAGCATTCCCCAACTGTGAGATCTACCCGAGCACTTTATCAAAAAATATTGCAGGGACCTCAAGCCCCAACATTTCAAAAAAAGAACATAGGAGGGTTAACCCACATCAGTGCTTTCATCACAAGCGGTGGCAGCAACAGGTCATCCACATCATTGTTCTGCTGCATTCAGTGGTAGTGGTGCAATGGGGAAACTCTATACTTTTCCCACACATGCTCTAAGTCATTGGAGCTGGACAAGAGTCACAAATGTGATAACCTGCTGTGCGGACATATCTTTTTTGCTCCAGCAATATGTTTTAACAATTTCACTAGCCATTATTTAAGATGCCTAAAAATCTGTGAATGTAAAAAAAAAAAAATGTGTTGGTTGTTGTTGCCAAATAATCATTAGCATGAATAGTTATCCTTAAAATACCTCAATGCTTTCTCAGAGCTCCCTCCTCCTAACTTGTTAGAACCATCTGGATTTGTTTTCACTAATGTATTCCTTGCCCTGGAGGCATTTGAGACAGGGAAATGTGCTTGCTTTGGGTTTGCATGGGGATAATCTGGTAAGGAAACTTAGATTCCATTCTCAGTAGAGACACCTCAACCAGGAAATAAATTTTAAGTTATTTCCACTCAAAGAGGTAGTTTTCAAAGAAGTAACTGTGGTAGTCTCTTGCAGTATAAAAAAAGGAAAAAGGAAGGGACAAAGAAAAAGAAAAAGAAATGCTGCAGCATCTTTCAGATTAAGTGGCTTTTTATTTTCACATGAGTTTTCATGGACATAAGCTCACTTCTTTGGATGCAGTCAGAGGGATAATAAATGCCCAGGTATAAAGCATGTTTGCACAGTGGTGGGAGTGGGATGGTATGCAATAAGACCCAAAAAGATGGAAATCATGCCCTAAATTCTCAAACAGTTGCTGTAAGGTGACATTGCTCTTTCAGATTTCTACATCAGATCTGGTGCTATGTGAAAGCAACAAATCTGCTTATCAAAAATCAGTTTCCCAGGATTCAAAACTCTCTCAGAGAAGATTCCTTTTCTTATATGTGCAGTAGCAAGGACTCTTTTATTAACATATGTAGTATGTCCACCTTAGGTTTGCCATAAGTCAGAAACAACTTGAAGGCACACAGCAAAGAATATCATGAAGCCATTGTCCCTGTCCATAGTGCTGAACTGGGTTATATTCACAAATTCCAATCCATTGGCAGAGGTATGGACAATGATTATTAGGATCCTCTGAATGGAGTGAACTTCCTTATTCCACAGACCTTATTATCACCTTATTTACCCTGTTATCTCATTCTCTCAGAGAAACAACAACTGATCCTCTCAAATTCCAAGCTATTATCTTTAAAACCCCTGGTAGCGCAGTGGTTAAATGCTGGTACTTCAGCCACAGTGTTGTGAGTTCAATCCTGCAAGGCTCCAGGTTGACTTAGCCTTCCGCAGGTCAGCAAAATGAGTACCCAGCTTTTGGGGGCAATAGCTAACACACTGTAAACCACTTAGGGAGTGCTTCACATTGGTAAATGATATAGAAATGTAACTGCTATTGCTATTGAATGGTATTCTAGGGGTGGGTATTGTTTTTCTAAGCTCCTATCCACCGCTGCCCATACAATAAGCATAGCTGAATATACCTGCCCTATTATCTCTTTAACGTTATTTCAACATTTCAATTTTAATTCTTCCTTCTAGGCAAATTATGTCAGTAACCATGATGTATTGGTGCATGGCATTTGAAGTCTTCATAACAAGTAAATATTATCTAGACATGTTTCAAGTCTAACATAACCAAATGTTCTCCAAGATAACTGTGGTTCTCAGTATAATAAAATTCAGATCATCACAGTTACTGACGAATTCAGCAAATACACATTTATCAAAAGCATCCATATGAAGCAACATCTAGACTGAATGGTCACTCTAGCAATCAAGATCAATGAGGGCAAATTTGCTCTAAACATATGCCACTGCAAATTGAATTGACTGCAGGAAAAGACATATTATTTAAGATGAAGTATGAAAGGTAATGGATTGGTTTTTCCATGTCCAAAAACAAGGAAGCTACCAGTTTTTAGTCTGTATAAATCATGGAACATAATATTGTAAGTGGTCTTTGGTTTGTTTCCTGCAATAAGTAAGGCAGCTGTTGTGAAGCAAGTGTTTCCCTTAATTTGAAGGATGCCCATCAGTTTGATCAGATCAGGTTGTCTTTATGACCTAGAACAATCACACCAAGGGGAAATGGTGGAGCCCTTATGCAGGACAAGACATGTTGGTGTTTTAGCCTTATTGAGTTGTTTCCAGTTGTAGTAAGAGTGAAATTACCTGATAGATTTTTCTCATTGCCAAATGAATCTTAGAGACCTCTTGGGTCCTTCTCCTCCTCTTGGATATGGGTCTAGATGTACATTAAAGAGAACTTTAAATACTGCTGCAGTAAGCAAATGCCAAAATGGAGATCTGTCTTTACACTCAACAGTTACTAGAAAATAAGCACAATAATAGCTAGACATGAACAGCAATATCCTCCACAGTTTTGAAGAGAATTATTTGTATTTCTGCTAACCTGTATGTGTGATACTGGTTACATTGACTAGAAATAACTTGTGTCATATAAATCCATATTGTACATTTATTAAGGTGTTTAAGAATGAGGCCATTTCCACACTAGACTGTTATAGCACTATTATTCCAATTGCAACATCCTATGGAATCCTGGGGTTTGCAGTTTCGGGGGGCCGAATGCAAACCCCAGGATTCTACAGGATGTTGCAAGTGGAATAATAGCGTTATAACAAGCTAGTGCAGAAATGGCTTAAATGCACCTATGCCAAAGAAAGATAGTATGGTGTATGTCGGTAGGTCCAGTGGTCAACCAGTGGAGGGTGGGGAGAGGGGAAGAAGATGGCTCATAACTCACACACACATTCTTAGAAGAAAAAAACTACCACGACTGCAACTTTTTCAAACAGAACAGTCAAGGAAGAGGAAATACCACATACCAATTATAAAATGCGGGAGAGATGGAGGGCAGAGGAAACTAGTTTTGATTGATTTATTGGTGCTTGGTGGAAAATGCTTTTATGTTTTCCCAAGTGGGCTTGACTGAAGACTTCCACAATCTGGTCCACCTAAGGATGTCCCAATCTCAGATAGCCAGTTTGGCCTTCTGATTGACCAGGCCCTACAGCATATCACATGGTGGTCCATACCAGCACAGATGTGTTAATGAGCTACTGAAAGGAAAATGGTAACCACCCTACCTTCTGTGCCTGCTGTTGGCTCACAAACAGGGACCCAAGTAAGCAGATGCTTGTCAACATGTACCAGTCATAAGCTCAGTATGATTACGATTAGGGTATTAGTCACCATTTAGCATTCCAGCTATTGCCAAAATGGAACATAAACAATGGCAGGTTTGGTGCAACACCTTTCTAACATTCAAGTGTATGGTATGCTTCATATTAAATTAGTGAAGTGCAAGGATGTTAAGTAGAGGGGGGTACATTTTGCTTAAAAGCCACTCATATACTATGATGTTTGTCTCTTCTTAGCCTACCAAAAATCCACTCTGAAGAACACCACATCACAACCCAGCCAATCATATTGTATTTAATTACATACTAAGAACAGAAGACATTTAAAATTAGTAGAATTTTGGTTTTTTTCAATATATATATTGAGATAGAGAGCACATACAAGAGTATTGTGCAAACAATTAATGATCGTCTTTCTTCCATGCCAGCAGTAATTTGCAACACTGCTTACATTAATGGTTTTACAATACAGTTTTGTACAGTAAACAGTAATTGGGAGCCAAACTGCAATAGTAACTTGACATGTCCGAAATAGTATTCAAAATATTCACTTGAAGTTTGACATCTTAAAGCATTAAAAGCACATCAATGTTGCCAAATGTTACTTTTAAAACTTTATTAATTTTAATAATTCTTTGCCTCATCCACAATATTCCCCCCAAGTAAATTTCCTTTTTCCCCTCCACCACTTTCTAGTGTGGGGGACAGTAGAGTAGGACATTCATTTTTTTTTACACACACTATTGCTAGTACTTTCAACTGATCCTAAATAGATTAAAAAGTTATGAGGTGATATATGCAGGGTAACTGAGGAAGATTTTTAGCCTTAATTAATTATGACAATACATAAACAAAACTGAACATTTATTATGCCATTATATTACATATTTCAAACAACCCTTCTGAACTTAACTTGTTCTGCATAAACCTTTCTGACTGAGCAATTATCCAAACTACTTCCTTCAGGAGCTTTTGGACAGATCTGTAAGACATTTCCAAACCTGAGCTATCTCAAGACAAGCTTTGGTCAATAAAAAAAAAAAAAAATCAGATGTCTCCTTGTTTGTATAAGAGCTGGCCCGATTCCTTTGCAAGTGTTACACTTCTAGACAAAGATCTAGGACAAAGAACAATGGATTCAAGTTGCAGGAAGGAGATTTCACCTGAATGTCAGGAAGAACTTCATGACAGGCAGAGCTGTCCAGCAGTGGAATATGCTACCCTGGAGTGCGGTAGAGTCTCCTTCTTTGGAGGTTTTTAAGCAGAGGCTGGATGGTCATCTGTTAGGAATGCTTTGATGGGTGTTCCTGCATAGCAGGGGGTTGGACTGGATGGCCCCTGTGGTCTCTTTCAACACTTATGATTCTATGACTTGCAACTACCAGCTGTTCCATTCTCTTCATGAGCTACCATTCTTTTCTACGAAGCCACGTTTTGATAGAGCCTATTATGCATTTGGATATTACCCAGAGAATAAGAGCCACTCTTACTGGCCCACGTTTATCAGACTTGGCTCCCAATTTGTGGGTGGAAAGGAAGCTGAGGGTGCAGTTTATTTGCATGTAGGTGGGCTTCCCATTAGTGATTCGAACTTTGAACTACAGCTCAATTTCCACTATCCCATGATTTTTACTTCTGGCAGCCCCATTCCTGACATATGGATTTAAGAAGAGTGATGGGACTGGCATAAAAAAGATTACTGACCAAGGAGTTCCTTCATATGCTGCCTTCTCCGGATCCACAGACAGACAAAGTTAGCAGTAGCAGCATAGGGAAGAGACAGCAGCAGCAGTGGATCTTGAGCTTCCTAGTCCTTGCTCTACTGAGAGGCATGTTGGTACTGTGTCTGCTTATGAACATTCAATCCCACTGTGTCTGTTCTGGCTATCTCCCTAATTAGCATGTTTAGATTTGGTACCTTATTGTGATCCTCTGATAGCATGCATTTCCCTTATTACCCTAGTTATAGTCAAAGGAAAAGTGGTTTTAGAAAATGAACATCTCTTACCCATTTACACCAAAAAGATAACATTTTATATGATAAAAACTATTTTCTCATCTGAATATATTAAAATATGCTGTAGTTTATGGGCAGTCATGAAAAGTGAGAAACTGCAATAAATTCAAAATTACTAATTCCTAGCAGGCAAATATCATCTTGTGGGAAAACTTTCCACTAGGCGATGCCATCTGCTTGTTCTTCTTTAATATTGCTGCTATTCTGATTTTTATAGCAATAAAACATGAAATATGACAACTTTATAAACTGGTCTCATACTTTTTGTTTAGTGAAACAGACATCTCACTATGTCCAGATGGCTCAAGACAGATAATGTTTATTTTGCACAAAAGGAAACTGTTATATATATGCAGTGGGTTGGATTCAGAATTAACCATACTTACAACAGAACCATTGGAATCAATAGATCTTAAGCCTATCATGACTAATTATATCCCACTGAATTTAATGGATAGTCTGGTTCCAGTCATAATATCTGTACATCCTAATAAGGCAGCCAAAACCACTAATTAGAAACTCTTCACTAACTCCCATAAAACTGAGCACTTGGAAAGTTATAAAGTTCTGAATAAGTCTACTTAAAATAACTTTATGTTGGATAGGTCAGATTAATAAGATTAGTTTAGGCTACAGTCCTATAACACCTACCAAGGAATAAGCACAGTGAACTCAATGTTATTCACTCCTGAATAAATATGCATTCCCGTATGGAGCGACTCTATGTACATCAATATCTGGATTTAATCCATAGGCTAGAGATGAGAGAAACCATATATACAGGCAACCACAAATTTTCATACTGGACAGTCCATATAAATCTGCACATGATTATACTTCTTTTTGGCTAAACACATTTGTAACATTGAATGCTAGACTGAAATAAAATGAGAATTAAAAATAATACTTCCAGCTGCTTAGCCACGAACACCACATGTCAGCTGAAGCAAAAGGTCTTATCTGGTTTTTGGATAACAGTTGACATCTGTAAGATAATTATGAAAATTTAATGAGGTGGGGTGAGGCATTTACTTATCAAACATCTTCAGCTTTGAGGCAAGTACTGGACAAGTGCACTGCATAATAAACAGTGCTCCTGAAAATTGCAAAAACTAGAAATGATAGGAGACTTTGCCAAGTTTAGGACTAGAAACAGATGTTGGGGGATTGCTGAAATCTAAGTTGGTAAATCCCAAACTCTCCTCTGGCTTGAGCAAAATCAAAACTAGAGAATGGTCTCTGCCTCTCATTTGCCTATTCCCATAGCATGTCCCCCCAACACCTGTGACACCTGCACCTGTTACATGGTTCCATGAAATACCTCGGAACAACTTTGCTCTATCTTCTTTCCAAGCAGCAGCTGTGGCAAGACCAGTGACAGAAGGATGTAAGTAGTTCAAAAAGTGTTTAGCTTCTATCCTCTCTGTGTCCCTGACTGTTCTTTAGGGCTTCTCTCATTACTGGACCACTGCCACTACAAACACAGTAAATAAACAGGAAGGAAAATGTAAAGCAGGGCAGGTGGGTGGGGTGGACATTTGTTGAGCCTTCCTGACATATCTCTGAAACATTTCTGATTAACAGTATTTATTAATAGCATCTGTACACTGTTCGGAAACTTCAGTTCTATAAAGTAATCTCTTCCACACTGGCGTGAAAGCTTAGATAACTTCCAAATAAAAATAGGGAGAGTTCAGTTCCACTGGATCAGAGAGTTTTCAAAACCTTGTGAGATCTTGCACCTTTGTGCAAGGCAAGAATGCCATCTGTCATCACTTTTGTTTATTTTGGTGCTTGAGGTGGACAACAGATACATAAGATGAAAAAATCCAGGTAATAAGAATTTAAAAAGTAGTATACAAGCTTAGGACATTTACTGATGACTTAGTGATAACACTGAAAAGCCCTTTCAAGCGTATAAAGCAATTGATGGGAAAATTAAAACAATTTGGTAAGTTGGTAGATCTTAAAATAGATAAATAAAAGACAGTGATGTTCATGAAAATATAAAAATGGAAGATCAAAGAGAACAGATGGATAAAATTGGGTTTAAGTTTAAGAGAAGAAGGTGTCATAGTATTACTATGACAAATACAAATTGTATGATATTTCAAAACTATTATGTTAAGATGTGGAATGAAGTTAAGAAAGACATGTATAGGTCGTCGACTTGCAAGAAGACAAAAATGTTCTGGGTTCAAATGCATACTTTGATGTACACAATATTAAAGATTAACATACAGTTAAAACTGTTTCTTTTGGGACCAATGGATGAATAATTGAAAAAAGAACCAAGAATACTTCAGTATATGTGTATGGCAGTGAGACTGTTATAGGCCCAAAAGTGGAAGAATCCAAAAATTCCTACAATGGAAGAATGGCTGTTAAAATTGAATGAGTTAGCTAAAATGGATAAATTATAGAGTTTGATTAGAGAAAAATAATTACAGACTTTTAAAAAAACATTTGAAAATCCTGATAGACTTGTTGAGGCAAAAATAAAATGATGTAATAACTGTTGGTTTTGAGAATGAATATAAGTTAGCTTGCAGAAGAACTGCATGAGTTAATTCTCAGACAGTGGGGCAGAACTATCCTATTTATACCCATATAGCATTGAGAAAAGGTTGAACATCATTAATCTATATTCCTATTTTTTTTCCTGTATGTAGGTTTCTTTACTTTTTTTTTAATTTTCTATTTTTCCCTTTCTTACTTTGTTTTAAGTTTTTTTTGAATTTGAGATAATCTTTTTTAAAAAAAAATTCCAAGAAAAATCATGGTATCAACAAACAACGGCTTAGTGTTATATCCAAATATGGTCACTGTCTCTCTTCACTTTTCCCAAAGAACTATGGTTCTTGCTTTCAAAAACATGAACATTCATAAGCTCAGTACTGATCTCCTATCTACCCATAAGAACTGTCCCCTCCACTAAGATAATTTTAGCATCCCAAAGAACAATTATCAATCTTGATTTTGGAATTCAATGGGTTAGCTCATATTGAGTCTGCCATCAGGGACCACACTTGATAATCAAAAAGTTCTTACTTTAGAACACATAGTAAGCTCCAAAATCAGCCCCTGATCTTTTCCTAATTATCAACTGGGAAATTGGGCATGGAAACTTGTTCAGGATCTAGCCCTATCAACACCCTGTGGTTATCTTTGGATAACACCAAGGAGACTTGCCAACTGACTGTACAAATTACTCATATTATTTCTGCAATATCAATATACAAAGCTCATCTGACATCTCCTTTAATTATGATCTTATGAGTAATGTTATAAAATCTCTACCAAAGAAAAGAGGCAAGGCTATAATAAACAATAAAAAGGAAGGATAGGCCCCAGGGTTAACATAATTTGTTATCGATTAAAAATAATAGCTACTCTTCTTCACATAATCATAACCACTGCAAAGCTAAAGTGCACTCTTTTTCATCTTGAGTTCAGGAATGTTGAGTGCAAGATGAAGCTGAATGTTGTGGACTGACATTGCAAATATCTGTCACAGATCACTTCAAATGAACAGAGTCTTGCCCCTTCACCATATTCTTCAGAAATGGGCCAAGGTCCCACAGGAGCTTATGCAAATAAAATGTGTTAGTCTTTAGTGTCACAAGATTCCTTGTTGGTTTTGCGGCAGCAGACTAACATGTCTAGCCCTCCACCTTGAAACAATTGAATTGAACATAATCTGTATAAGCAACTGTGGATCCTCTTTACTATGGTAAAGCAGAAATGAACAATGCGAATGAAAGACATGAATACCATAGGACCATTACAGTAGCAATGTTTCTTAACTTTTTAAATTTCTTCCTAGTCTATAGCACCATAGTTTGATTTGTCCTATCACATTTGTTTGGTATATGCACCATTATCCACAACTGAAGACTATTTTTTCTATGTTCATTTTCCATGTTCAAGGAATAAACCTTTCTAGAACATGGTTGACTGGGAGGGGATAGTTGCACAAATTGGGAGAAACACTTTATCTGCCACCCAATTCTATTTGACCAGACGACTAGTTGCTGTAGTGTCTAATAGCATGTTCACCACACACATAGGATCCAGAAACTTCAGGTCTAAATGAATCTCATGAAGTACCTGAAAGGAAGAAACAGAGGAGGTCACAGCTTCCTCTCCGCCCCAAAATTTCAACATGCACAAATGGATACTTTTGGGTATAGTCTAATCATTTATTGAAATAGAAAGAATCCTCATGTCTATGTAGGTGAGTTTCAGTATTAATTTAGAGGTCACAGAAGAATCCAGAGCTCTCATATAGTGTGATAATGGGGCTTCCCATTATCTAGACTTAGCTAAAGGGGGACATTTCCCTCTTCAGGTAAACCAAGGGTTAATAAGGTGTTGGGGATTAGATTACATCATAGGTCATGTGGTCAGCATCATAGGTCATGTGGTCAACATCATAGGTCATGTGAGTCAGCATCACAGGTCATAGAGTGAGACTGACCAATCAAAAAGGAAAGAAGTGAGCATCTTCAGGATGCTTCCAGATGCTTCCAAGGAGAAGTTATAAAAACTTCTTGGAGGCCATGTGGCCGGGAGATAACAAAGGGATAACAACCAAGGAGCCTCTTGGAGGGGGGTTCTGTGCCAGTAGCAGGCTGGAGGCCATCGGCCTCGCCTCCTGACCCTTCCTTTAGAACATCTAAGCCTAGGAACAACTGTGAGTAATTAGACTAAAGTTATCTAGTCGCATTAGGGACTTTTCTGTTATTTTGGAGGCTGGCTAATCTAAAGAATGTATCTGTGCTTTCACATCTGTTCTTTTTGTAACTAAGCGTGCCTAGGAAGAGCGGGCTTCCCATGTGTGGTAATTTACCTTGTTTATTTGTCTACCTTTAATAAATACCTTCTGTAAAAGACCCTGTTTCTCTCCTTCCCACGCCAAGCTAGGTAGACTGGGGGGAAAAGGAAGATCCTTAAGCTTAGGGATGTATGTGGTTGGACAGGGTCCTGCTGTATTGTCCAAGTGTCCAGATAATTCATAATTCAGCTGGTGGTGGCAGCGAAGATGAATTAATAGCTAAAATTCATAAAAAGGCTGGAAAATACGTCCCAGCAGCACGGGGGGTCATTTTCCAGCCTCACATATAGCCAAGGGTATCATTAAGTTAGGAAACTAAGGAAGTATTGCTTAGCCCTTCGAGGAAGTACTAGATCAGCACAGATACGACTAGGAGTCTCATTTTTCCATTATGGCAGAGCTCACTGACAGGACTAGCAAACACATCCTTTCCAGATGTGTTAGTCTGTATCAGCTAAGCCTTCTAGACTACATGGAAACACTGATTAAAGGCTACAGAGTGGGGTAAATGGAAGTAAGCTAACAGCCTCTATTTTCAAAGTAGAACCAATGCAGAAGGAACCCTCCTTTATTCTGGCTTCTATATTTCTGAAAGTGGTATGGAGTGTGGCACAATGTTAAGGTCCTTTGATTAATTCACTAACTACTCACACACCATTACAAATGTGAGGTGTGCATCTAGTTTGTTTCAAGGCTTAATTCAAAGTTCCACACAAATCCAGTTTGCACTTGGATCTTCCAACTTGTTCAGAAGCAACAGGCCTGTCTCTTCAGTTCCCCACTGACCAGAATGATCCCTCAGAGATCACCTAATTTTCAATTTTCAGACAATAATGAAGTACAGCAGACCATGATAGGTGGGAGATAACTCACAAGTAAGTGAGAGAAGAAAACCATTTATAGCACCCCAACAGTGTTACTCAAACTGCTGGTCCATGGACGAGTGCTGGTCCACAAATTATTGGCTGCTAGTCCTCAGTAAGTTTCCAGGAAAGATAGAAATAAGTGTAGCAATTTTGGCACAACTATAGTGACAGTCTCTCACACATTGGGGAAAAAAATATTGCTAGCCCTCCACATCAGATAGCATAGGAAATAATGTATTACAAGATTGCAAATGTATCTATTTTGGTAAATAGTAGTGGTAGCATAGGCCAAAGAAGCTACTAGTGTCCTCAACAGAATGTTGGAGAAACCAAACTCATAGAAAATTAAAGGTAGGGGGAAATGGAAATCCTGTCATCTCTACGTTAGAAGAAAATTCTGCCCTAAACTAGTTTGCAGTCCATTTTCTGATATCTTCCAAGGAGGCCTCCAAAAAGCATATAGCCAACAACTGTTATTTTAATGCCAATATTAGCCAAAAGGATAATTTATCACAGACTTTAAAAAAAAATCATAAAGAACCCCTAAAGCCCCCTTCCCAAAGGAATGCACACACATAAAACCCTTTTACTATGCGTTAGGTATTTCAGTTATATGAACAAGCCAGGAAGAATTTACCAACATTAAGAGTTAAATAACCCATTTATGATGGAACTAATGGAAAGTACTAATTTGCTTCTTTTTCCCCCCTATTCTTCCTCTTGCCTGGTTAGTACTGAAAGAGCACATTTCAATTGATTTATTTCTGCTTACTCAAGGCCCGGTACAGGAAATAGATCAGATTTTAGAAAATATTAGTAACACTATTCAGTGTAACTGTGCATTACACAGTACATTCTACTGAATTCTTTTCTCCTGGGAACAAAAGGAGACCTCCATCAGTAGCACTTTCTTTTCAGCTGGGACTCTGTATAGTATAGACTTCGGAAAAAGAAAAAGAAAAAAGCAACAGCTTTGCAGCAGTTAAGTGAATGCCAAGTATACTGATGATTGCTTTTCCCTGGAAGTGATTTGGCGGCATTAATGAAATTGGTTGGAACATTCTGAAGACATCTAACAATGTTTTTATATATAAATTAAAGTTTAATGCTTCTTTTTCTAGACCTTTCCAAATTAATCTCTCTCCCCATGGTTAATTCTATCTCCTCTTTTCCCAAGATACAACTGGATATCTCATATGAGCAGTGAGGTTGTCATACCAGCATTGACTCAGCTGAAGAAGAAAAAAATCTATGCAGCAACACACATACACACAGAAATATCGATCTCTTTTATGTAATGTGTCCACAAAGTCTTGTTTAGATCCTGAGTACCACAAAGGAAGGAGGTTTTTTCCATTGTATTTTTTTCTCACAACCCTTTGAATCTCCAAAAAGCTTACTTGGAAGAGCATCCTGACCTGAGACAGGTATAAATGTGAAAATCTGTCAATCTTTTTCTCAGATTTCTTTGAATTCTTCCAGCATTCTCATTACATCCTCTTCCCAATTTGAAATTTTATATTTACTTTTTACTGCCTTTTTCAAAATACTTATTTGCTGGCATATAAGACTCACTTTTTCCTCCTGAAAAATACTGTTAGAAAATGGGGTGCATCTTATGCCAGTGAGTCTTACATGAAAATAGTATTTGCCAGTGTATAAATGGGGTGCATCTTATACATAGGTATGTCTTAAACAAATACAGTATACACATTTTGTATATGTTTTTCTAATGTACAACATTGTACTTGTACATGTTTTTCCACCGACTAAAGCATGATCATGCACATTATCTGAAGGTACGGTTTTTTAGCGGTGTATATTTTTCAAATATATGTTTGGTTTTCTGCACTTGTTTCCAAACACAAAGCATCACATTGTTTCCTGTGCAAAAATGTTGTTTGTTCAGTAAGAAGGTTTTCTAATGAAACACACAAGTTTAGCAAAAATAATATTTTGCAGAAAAGTTCTCAAATGCAAAAAAAGCCCCAAAACTATGCTGGTTGACTGTTTTCTTTATGGAGTGTCTCAACATGTTGTGAACAGAGATGGGAAAAAATTCAAAATTAATTTAAAAAATGTTGAAAAACTATGCTTCTCAAACATTAAGAAACCCTCCGGAGAAGAATGTTGTTCTGGAAAAAAAAAATCTGGGACTTACTGTACATAAAATTTCCAAGTTGCAAATAAAATCAAAATATTATTTTCTTTTTAATTCCTCCTTCTTTACTTTGATATTACAAGTCAATTTATCATTAATAGCTATATCCCATACTTCTTTATACCATTCATTTAATTGAGTGTCTTGCTTTATTTTCCGATTCTTTAACTTTATTCCTATTTTTTTATTTTTTAAAATATTTTTATAGATGTTTTGGGGCAAATTTATTATGTGTTAATAAAGGGGAAAGGAAGTAAACCAATTGAAGAATCATTATAATTTTGGAAAGGGAATGGAGCTATCTGAAGTGAATGGAAGTGGCTATATCACTAATGGTCCCCTGGTGATGGGGAGCACTTATGATTTAATTGTAGAATAGATTAAGTTTAAGAATATATGGTATAAGCAGTTTGCAAGTTTATGTTTATTATGTATTAGGTATTGTGTTGTGTGTTCTGTGGTGTTATGTGTTCTTATGCAGTTTAAATAATTAATAAAAACATATTTTTTAAAAAAAATATTTTGTATACAGAAAATGCTGTTTTCTGTACCAAAATGCAAACTTATGCAGAATAACTCTTAAACTAACAGTCTTTGAAAACTGAGCAATTTGAGAAGAAAATTGCTAATATTACATGTTGCTTTCCTAGAGAAAGAAATTAGTGACTAATTACCTTCTAGTTGTGACATGTTTTCTCACTGAGGATGAGAGAAATTGTGAGCATTCTTTGCATCCTTCCATTCTGTAAATTTTTACTTGAGAGGCCCCGAACCTGCTTGAAAACCTTGCACAGCTTCTTCACACATGATTCTGGCCTGATCAAAAGGGCTCTCAGCCCTCCAGAGAGGCTTTTAGGGGTACAGAAGGGCAGACAAGACAGGGAACACTCTTTTTGTGAGCTTCCTTCAGCTCTCAGTTCTGTATCTGAAAGCCGCAGGCTATCAAATGAAAACCATCATTACAAAAGTTATGCAAATAGTTACACAGGAATCACTCATTCAGCAGGTACACTGGTCTGTTCCTATCAAAGAATCACTATTTTGTGTAGAATGTTTGAAGCCACATTTATGGCAAAGCCTACTGTATTAGCTATATGTTACAAGAATCATAGCATTAGCCACTATTTGGCTTCACACTTCTAAACTAAATATAATACTCTTCTACCATGCCATTTTGAACAGATCCAATACAAACATATGCATGTTAGCACTGTGTTTGTGCATATGTGCCTGTGGGAAATCATAATATACTGTATTTACCAGAGTATAAGATGCACCAGCATATGAGACGCACCTCATTTACATGCCAGCAAATACTATTTGCGGGCATATAAGATGCAGTGATATATAAGACGCACTCCATTTTCAAATGGTATTTTTCTGGAAAAAAGTGAGTCTTACACGCCAGCAAATAAGTAACTTTCTGATAGAAATTGCTCTTGCAAAGTAATCTTAATAACATTGCTAATAAGGTATGAATGTGTTCTTAAGCCAATTGCTCTTCTGTGAGACCATCCTTATATTCTATACTACCCATGGAGGATTTCTTTTTCCAAAAAACATGGTATGAGCACTTTTATTTTTACTCTCTTATTTTTCCAGTGAGACATTCATAAATCAAGTAGTTAGACCAAACACAAGTACCATGATAGGCTCCATGCTGCTGCTCACTGGATTAATACTAAGTTATGTTTATAGGAATTAACCAAAATTGGTTGTCAGACCTTTTGTTTATAATTAGTGACTTCTTTCAGCTGATTTACTAGTTTCAAGACTGATACTTTCTAAAGAAAAGGTGTAAAATATGTAAAATGTTTCAAGTATAGAAAAAGATCTAAAAAAGATGGCTTTTAAACATCTGCTACCCATTTTAATAGTTTTGAAAACGATATCATAAAAATGTTGGCATTTTCTAGACAACTTTGGTTGCAAAAATGTCTAATTCCTAAATTCTTATATGTCATTGCAGTTTTAATTGATTGGAAGGAAGAATGGCTCCTTCTTTCTTTCAAAAATATCATTCAAATTTAATGATATGCCAGAGGAACAATTAATAAATAAATGTTTCTGAAATACAGAGTATGCATCTTGTCACAAATACAGGCAACGCAACACCAGGGAGAATTTATATATAAATACAGTAACTGTTCAAAAAGGAACACATCTGGAATGTTGTATATGTCATTTTATCAAAGAGACAGAGAAACAGATGAAAACAGCAACTTAACAAAATTACCAGACTGACTTTACATACAGATTCACTGTGTTGGAAGGGATCCCAAGGGTCATCCAGTTCAACCCATTGCCAGAGTAGAAATTCACCACCAAAGAATCTCTGACAGGTGGTCATCCAACCACTGTTTAAAAACCAATGATGAAGGAGAGTTCACCACCCAACTTTCTATTGTCAAGCAGCACTCATGCCAGGAGGCTCTTACTAAAAGTCAGAATCTCCCTTCTTGAATCCACTGCTTTGAATACACTGTTTGGGTCTTAATCTACTCTCTGATAATGTGAATTCACTGCTTTGGCTCCTACCCTTGCAAACAGCAGGAAAGAAGTTCTTTCCATCTTCCATATGTCAGTCCATCAGATATTTGAAGATGGCTGTCATAAGTAAACAAAAAGAAAATTTGGAAAGAAAACTGTGAAATTACCAGATAAAATCCTGAAGTGTAAAGACATATAATTTAATACCTAAGTCAGAATCATCCAGGCCATGGCATTTCCAGTTTCTGTATATGACTGTAAAAGCTCACCGCTAAAGAAAGCTGGCAAGAAGAAAATCAACTCTTTTGAAATCTGGTACTGGAAGATGGGTCTACAGATTCTATGGATGGCTAAAGAGAAAAATGAAAGGAAGAAATAAAGCCCGAATTCTCACTAGATGTGAATAGGCAAACACAGTCCCATCATGCCTAGGCATAGAAGCAGATGAAAGGCCCACTCTCCATCCCAACTGCCACTGCCTTGGCCTCAGTGGGAGAGAAGGAGAAGCAGTATCTGCTGGACTTAACTCCAGCCCTTTTCGCATGGCATTTCTTAAGCGAAACGGCCCCTTGAATGTGAGGAGTGGTCTGCATGATGCACCCACATTTACATGACACTCAAGGGCCGGATGCAGAGCGCACATGGATTTTTTTATTTTTGGCTTCAAGCTGAAAATGCTCCGCGCTCACACGTCGGTCCGGCACCCCATGCGCACTTACCTGGTGTGTGGTGCGTTGGGAGCCAGGCCAGTTGTGCTTTCTGGGCAGTGCAGGCTGGGAAAGGTTCCAGGCTGCACTGCAAAAGGAAGAGGTGGGGCAGTCGCCAGAGATGAAGGAGCTGCAGAGGCCGAGCAGCAGGGAAGTGGGAGCGTTCCTCTCAAGCCTTCGTGCGCGAGCCGAGCAGCCCAGCACCATTAAAAAGTAAGGTGCGGAAAGGGGCCCCCTCCCACACTGCCATCCCCTTTTCCTTTTCTGCCATGTCTTGTTGAGATTTTAATTCTGAGGGCAGGAAACTGTTTTGTTGTTCTTTTACTCACAAAGCACCACATACAATGATGATGTGAAAGAAAGAAAGAAAGAAAGAAAGAAAGAAAGAAAGAAAGAAAGAAAGAAAGAAAGAAAGAAAGAAAGCTAAATTGACGGTGTTAAACTTTGGACATATCCTGACATGACTCACCTGAAAAGTGATAATGCCTAGTAAAGTGCAAAGCAATAGGAGAAGAGGAAGACTAAACTACAGGTGAATTGGTTGAATCAAGGAAACTGCAGCCCTGAGTTTGCAAGACATGAGCAGGGCAGTTGATGACTGGGACTCTTGCAAGTCTCTGATTCACAAGATCACCATACACTGAAGTCAACTAGATGGAAAATAATAACAAGAATAAATCATATCACCTCTCAATCCTGCCGACTGTCAAGGTCAGAGACCCGGGCAGCAGGGCAGCCCGGAGAAGGGAGTGGGAGAGCTAGCAGAGTCCTGCCAGGAGGAGTCAGGGAAGCACTTACTCAAAGGGAGTCCTTCTAGCTAAGCCAGAGCGACAAGCAGAAGCCATAGTCAGAGTTCCAAAAGCCAGGGGTCAGGAGCCAAGAAATCAATCCAAGGTATCAGGAGCCAGGTGCTGGAAGCAAGGACCAGGGAAGGGCTTGTAAGAAGTTTGCCATAAGCAAAGGAAGGCTTCCAGGCAGGCAGTTATATAGCCCAAGACACAGGTGTGGCCAGTCACTGCTTCTTGAACTTAATCAAGGAAGCCTCCCTTTGCTCAACTCTTTTGAGTCTCCACCTTGTTTGTGGGCTGATTGGCACAGGCTCTAAGGCATCTTCAGAATTGGATCCCTGTTGCCCTAAAGGAGCAGACCGAGGACCGTCTGAGCCTGCTTGGTAGCTGCAGGACTCATCTCCAGCCAGAGCAACAGGGCCCAACAGCATCAGCAGCTCTGACAGGGGTTTCAGTTATCACACCTTCCCCAAGCTAAACATACCCAAGATGAGGAGAAGTAAACTGAGTTGTAATTAAAGGGGACGATACAAATGATATTTGCATCATGGAAGGACAGCTCAGGCAAGATTCCTACCACAGACCTCTTTCCTGCAAGACCTCCCTCCTTACATCACTGCTATCACTTCCTATTCATTTGTTCTCTTCCCTTTGGGTCAAATAGGTACAAAACTTTGAGACAGAATGAAAGGCCAGTGGAGGGGAATGCTCTATATCCTCTCCAACTACTTTACTTCTCTCCCTTTTTTTTTTTTTTTTTTTGGACTATAGCTTCCAGAATCTCCCAAGATTTTCAGGAGAAAAAGAATTAGGGCAGCAAACAATTTTTAAAAAGGTGAACATCCTATCTTTGAAAGAGATATGTCAATGACAACTTACATAGGGACCATTCAACTTTTTATGTCCACCTGTTGATCCAAATAGTTCATATACTTCCTTGGAAAGATAGATATCTGAGTTGGAACTGCACTGCAGTGTTGCCGTGCTTGCTTCCTCTTATTTTCATCAGTCTCCATGGAATATCACATTCCACAGGAGAAGCTGCAAAACACCTGATGCCTTAAGGGTATGAGGATAACAGATTTCTGTTCCATTATTTATATGCCTCAATTAAAAATATCCAAGCCATCTGTTTCTACATCTATATAGAAAACAGGGGGGGGGAAAGCATAACAAGATGCATAGAAGGAATGTATACATTTTCCAGGATAAAAGCCACAAAATGTAACAGTGAAGAACAGAAAGACAAAGGATTCCACTAAATGCTTTATCAGCCACCTGCTGTTTGCTGAATAGCGTTTTGATATTGAATTCTTTTGAACACAGTGAAAAAAATATGTATTAAAAAATCTACTGTCTGGCAAGACTCCCCCTGGCAGATGCAGCTACGTATTTACAGAGCTGGAAAAAATAAAAAAAGAAGATAACACCTTGAGTTCACAAAAGGTAAGCATCAATTGTTGGTTGATATTATTTACCACTCTTTCTTTCAATTATTCTTTCAACCAAATCAAGTGGCACAAATACTGTAATGTCTAACTTCACTAGCAATGCCAGTTCCTAAATCAAAAGTATGTTATGATTTGCAGTCATCAAAATTCATCAACATCAGGGCTTTCCAAACGGTGTGTCGCAATACATTAGTGTGTTGCCTGCAATGTGTTGGTGTGTCACCTCCTCCACAGAGAAAGACCCCGCTACACAAACCTGGCCCACTGCTGTCACTCTCATTGGGGCCTTTCCCCAGCAAGAGCGACAGCAGTGAGCCAGGACCCAGTGGGAGGGGGTTGCCTTTCTCCCTGTCGTTGCTCTCATTGGGGCTTTTCCCCAGCAAGAGCTATGGTAGCGAGCCAGAACCGGGTGGGAGGGGACTGCCTTCCCTCCTGCCATCACTCTCGTTGGGGCTTTTCCCCAGCAAAAGCTACAGCAGTGGGCAAGGACCGGGTGGGAGGGGGCTGCCTTTCCCCACCCTAGCTAGGCCTCTGGGTACTGCATATGCCTAATCAGTTGGAAAGAGTGGAAGTGAATGTGAAAAGGCACTGGAGCTCTGTAGGTGTGTACCACGAGGGATTGTTCTCTCACTTTATCACTGAGAGAGTAGAAGGCTGTCATTTTCTTATTTAGTAACTTACACTGCAGTTGAATTACTCTTAAAATGGGTAAGTTTCTGATTAAGAAATGAAAAGCTAGCAAAGATGACATTTGCAATGAACAAAATGTAGCAGCCGTAGAGGAAACTGCTCAAGAATCCAGTGCTAAACAGTCTGTATTAGTACGTAAGTTAGTTTAACCTCCAGTTTGCTAGTAAAACTGAATTTCTGTGTTGCGAAATGATGCATGTCTAAAAAGTGTGACAACAACATGAAAAGTTTGGAATGCTTTGATCTATACAATGTACACAAAATATACACACTTCTGAGTTCTGATTCCTGTAACATGAACCTATTCTGTCCTCTTTATAATGGCTGCCAATTTAGTTGTGAGTCAGATTGAATGTATTAATAAATGTGGCCACAGATCACTGGCTAGAGGGTCCAGGGTCCTTCGCAACCTAGTGAAGCTTGGAGCGCTACCAAACCACACCAGAGTGATGGCAGCCAAAACAAAACAAAAATTAAAAAAATCTAGGAATAAACTTTGTATTAGCAACCAACAATGCACCTGCACAACATTTCACTTAAATCTTTTTTTTTTTTTTTAGAGAACAAGGGTGTTGAGCTCCCAAAAATGGTGCTCAGTCAGTGAAACTTACTGCTAACTGATTCTTCCCTTCACTCCTGGCATGCCTGCATTTAAGGGATCCTCAAAAGACAGAGGGAATTCTGAGAACTAGGCTATCTTTTCAGTGTGAAACTGGAACCACCTGACTGTCTCTTCTCTTCTTTTCTCCTGTTCTTGTCTCCTAGGGAGGACAAATAATGTCCTGTTAAGAAGCAAGATGATGAATATTCACAAACGTCCTGATCTTTCTAAGGAAAAAGCTTTATAGCATATTAATTCACTTTGTTGAAAAAAAATGATGAACTGCCACAAGAGTTAGTATCCTTGAAAATGGGTCAAAAAGCCAGCACTTGTTTTCCATTTTCTATGGATTTGGTTTTATATATCAAAGGGACTCCTTTTTTTCCTTTACAGGAATAACTATGGCTGGCAATCTGTATGACACTTACAGATTCATAACCTAGAGATTGTAATGATCAGAAGCAAGACCTCATCACAATTCCTTGTTGCAGCCTTGTTTGCTGGTGGGATGGTTGAAATACCATCCTGCTGCTCCCTGACTGCCAGCAGAACAGATTTATATCTCTCAGTACAGCTGCTGGTTTTTAAGGTATGTTTGGGAGATTAGGCCAGGAGATGTTTCTTAGTTACATATTTCTAACAAATACATAATTACATATTTGTAATTGAGTAGGCAATGTAGGACCCATGTACTTAATACAAAATATAATGTTCTCTGCACAAAACATTGTTTTTTCGAACATTTTCACCAAAAGGCCAGGAATTGGAAATTAAAAAAACTCACAAAAACATTTTGTAATGTGATCCCATAAAAGAAACTTTTTTGAAAAAAAATCCCCCCCTCACATGTAAGAACAGAGTAAATAAAGATTTTTACTTTCAAGAAAGATGCACAAATGGAAGAACACCAAGGAACTTTGGGACTACAGTTTAGTCTGGCTTCATTCTAGCTGCGCTCATTCTGCTAAGTGAAACCTTGGACATCTGCTCTAAACCCTTGCCCCGAGATGACAATGAATCTGGCAAGAAATCTGAAAACAATGTTCACGTATTTTGGGAAAGACTGGCACAATTTTTTTTTTTTTTAAAAAAGGGAATCTGAGTTGCAGAATTGATTTTGTGCAGGTCAGGTTGTTGTGGTAGTGATGGTGGTGGTTGTCATTGTTACTAATATGTGGCCTTCACAATGCTCAGGTTTTAAAGCATGACCAGGTGTTTCCATGCTGGTGTAATGTGATACATAACAAATCTTTTTTTGGCGGCATTACTTATGGTTGATGAACCTAACTCATCAAAAGGCAGTATCTTTGCCTAATCAAGTATCTCTGCCTAACGGTCAGGCAGAGATAACATCTTGTGCGTCTTAAACAAATGGACTTAAAGGGGGAAGGTGTTTTACCTACTGCAGCAACACATGCTTCCCCAAGTTAGGAAATGAATCACTGTCTATATCGATATAAAATTATGTGTAATGAATATATAGACACCAGTTACACATGGCATTTTTCATTAAGCAACAGACTGTTGGACAGATCAAATGCACACAGGGCACACTTCTGCTAAAAATCCCTAGGGCTGTAGTTCCCAAACTTAGGATCCACCCTACTCCTATCCCAGTACTCTATTTCTGCTCCAAAATCCAGGATACTGTCGGGACCTCCGCGGCCCCAGATGCAGCACCCGAGGAGGAGGACGATCCGGTCTCCTCGCGAGTAGCGGCGGAGGTCTCCTCGCGAGTAGCGGCGGAGGTCTCCTCACGAGTAGCGGCGGAGGCCTCCGGCGCCGGGAATAGCTGCCCGGACGCCGTCGAGGCCACCGCCGCCGCAGAGGAGGCTATGGAGCCACCTGCCGCTACGGGAGATCGTCCCGAGCCTGCCTGCCCTGACGCCACTGAAGACACCGACGGAGCCGGCGCTGCGGAAGAGAGTCGCCCGGAGGTCGCTGGGCTGCCGCTCACCCGCGGGCCCGATCCGGAGGAGCCTGACGGCCTCCCTCCCACGTTCTCGCAGCGGTGGCAGGCCAAGGAGGCTGCCCGTCGCTCCCGCCGGTTGCTGGAGCGTCAGCGGCAGGCTGAGGGCTTGCAGCTGGCTAAGGACGCTCAGCTGTGAGCCCGGCTGAGGGCTCCCAGCTGTGCAGCAGCTTCAGGATTGGCCGGCGCCGGCGCCAGGCTCCTACTTTAGAGCCAGAGGGAGCCAAGTTCAGCACGGAGCAACAACCAACGGCTCTCCGTGTGTTGCCCGTCAGTGCTGCTGCCTTGTTCCTGCCTTGTTCCTGCCTGCCTGCCTTGCCCCTGTTGTGATCCCACCTTGTTCCTGCCGAGACTCTGCTCGGAAGCCTTGCCAGCCAGCTTAACCCTTCGTTGCCCGGGTGAGGAAAACCCTTTCTTTTCGTTCCTGTTTACCGCCTGAAGTAAGGCTTGCTTTAGTTTTGCGGTGACTCTGCTGGCTGAGGCTTCCGGGACGCCAGCCTCGGCCTGAGCCAGACCCAAGACTGCCCGGCCCCGCCCAGCCGCCGACAGATACCCTGACAAGTACATGGGAATAGCTGGATATTCAAGATTGAGAAGTACAGCAACAGAGGTCATACATTTTAAGAAATGCATAAAAATAAATACAAATGGAAATACTGGCTGGGGAATTCAAGGATATGACCTCAGGAAAAGAAACTTTCCCCAATTCTGCAAGTTTATTGTTGAACATATGAGAGACCTCTAAGGGCCTTTCCACACCACACTGTTAAAGTGCTATTACTCCACTTTCAACATCCTATGGAACCCTGGGGTTTGCAGTTTAGAGAGGGGCATTTAGATTTCTCAGCCAGAGAACTCTTTGGTCTCAGTAAACTACAAACTCCAGAATCCTACAGAATGTTGAAAGTGGAATAACAGCACTATATCAGTGTAGTGCAGAAAGGCTCTAAGTCACTCTGTCATCAACAGCCCCATTGAATTCTTGCACACTCAGGGCTGTGGCAACCTTGATTGAGTCTATTCATCTGTATTGTGGCCTTCCTCTTCTCCTACTGCCTTCTACCTTACCAAGCATTATTGTCTTTTCTAGTAGGCCATGTCTTACTGTATGTCCCAAGTACAAGAACATGTTTAGTCATCTTGGCTTCTAGGGAGAGTTCAGGCTTGATTTGCTCTAGGACCTATTCATCTGTCTTTTTGGCCATTCACAGTATCTGTAGAATTCCTCTCCAGCATCACATTTCTAATGAGTTGGCTTTCTTTCTATCAGTTTCCTTCACTGTCTAGCATTCACAACCTTACATAGAAATTGGAAATATAATGGCATAGACAATCATAACTTTAGTAGTCTTTAAGTAGAAATGTTCTATCTTTTCAGTTTTTGTAACCTGAGTAAAAAGTCTTACAAGTAATGGGTTGTTCTTATCTTTTTTTAAAAAATGAAAAATTAAGGTCACCTACATGCAAGCCCCTATGTAAAATGTGTCAGACACAATTGCTTTTGCTGTGCCTTCAAATTTTATCCAATTCTGATGGAAATATTGAAAAGGTTATAGCTGCTTTGTTTTTGTTTTCCAGTGATATTCAGTGCAATGCACAGATATCTGATTAAGGGTTGAGAACCAAGTCCCTTTCCACAGTATCCTCCCATCCAGCAATGGGAGAGAGTAAGATTGCGATAATGCTTCTGCATGATGTTGTCACGGTCTTGCTCCTCTCTCGTCCCCAGGTGGCACAGTCACAGATTAAATCATTGACAGATTTTCCCCGGCAATGACCCATGATCGCATCACCATCCTGCACTTACCTGTCCTGTGGAAGCCCCATAAGTATGACGGTGGTACTTCCTGACCCAGTGCCAGCTGGGGAAGTTCCCAATTGAGCTGCAGATGGAAGTGATGTGTCCATTGTGCTCCCTTTTGCAAGGAGCTGGTCCCATGCAGAGCAGCGTGCCCCCATCGCTGTCCATTTCCAGCAGAATCACTGCTGCGATTGCCGATTGTCACTGGAGTACCACACAAGAAGCGAGGGTGCAGAAAGGGCCCAAGTTGGTTTGGATCATCTTTGAATCAATCTGACCTTAACAGAACCATTTTCCATTGCCCTAAATCAATGTCTGAACTGAATTTTGATGTCCATACTCATGACTATGAAAAATGCTTGACTATAGTTCATTTTCTTAAAATGAGTGTCTTAAAATGAGTGTCTATATTACATATGGACTCCTTTAAGAAAGGGATTCACCTGGCAAAATCTGGGTACCTTCCATTGCCAAGTTAAAAAGTTATTATGCTGCCAGACTTTCAGTTCTGCCTTATAGGTAATAAATGGCTATTTCTTGATGGTAATCTGGGAATTTAATCTGCATATCTGTTCAGCTTTCATTTGAGGGGGTTTCAAAGTATTTTTGCACACTGCTTCAAACCCTGTAAAATTAAGTCTATACAATTTTAAGAACCTACACCCAATAAACCAAATACCAAATAGCTCACTTACATATGTCTCCTGATACTGCCATATATGGCCTCAACCCTGCAGCAATTTGCCTCTTGGTTTACACTGGATAAAGCAAATATTGAGTTCACTGCACAGGGAAGAAAGAAGAATGGGCCCAACTAGACACACACAAAAAAAATATGAACAAGTCAACATCACCAACAAAGTATTTTCAACTCCACATACATTTCGCTCCAGTCTTAAAACTACCATTCATGCATCAAAAATCCTTTTTAAGTTGCTACACAGGTCTGTAGAAAGGGAGCAAACAGACAAAGTTCATTTTGCCAGGAACATGACAATAAGAGAACAGAAGAAACTTCACACCCTGCATGTATTGGTAGGATGAAAACAACAATCATACACAGCAATGGATTTGGCACATGCCTAAGGCAGAGACACAGGTGCAATCAATTCAGCATCCACCACAAACACCAATGACATTGCTATGGGAGGAAGGCAAGACTATAAAATGTGATCATCCATTGGACACTGCTTCATTTTGGCACTTACTTTGAGACTTGGCTTTTATCCCTTCTTCAGTTGCCATTTTAGGAACCTTTGCCCCCATAAGATGCTTACTGATGCTTTCCTTTACAGGGTCATAATGAACTGTTTCCCCTTTACCCTGCTCAAAAGCCTTTTGAAACACTTCCAATTAAGTTGCAACAAAGCAAATCACTTACCAACCTTGATCCAGTAAGAAAAACAGCTGTGATTGCTCAAACTAATCTGCAGTCTTGACATAAATGAAAGAAAGAACCTTCCTGACCCAAACAATCAATCAATCTACATAAGTCTCTCTTGCTTGAAAATCTATGATAGCAAACCCCTTAATTTGAGATGCAAAGACTTCAGTCAACTAAACTGAATGATCTACAGCAGTCTACTCATGTTTATCTTGGCTAGGCTGGCCAGTTTGAAACAGTTTTTCTTCTAGTCCAGCTGCTGGCACCTTCAGAAGCTCCAGGGAATGATGTTCACCCATGCCCTTTGGCTGGCTGTGTCATTCCCTAAATCAGCCCACAAGCAGCCAAAACCAAAATTAGATGCTTGGTGTCAGCTGATTTTCACTGGTGGGCATGTGGCACAGTATTCTGAGACCATCTGCCAATCCTGGAGGCCTCCAGGAATGGTCTGGTCAAATATTTTGGGAGCTGAGCTTTGAGGATCTGGCAAGGGTCTGACAGGCTGCCAAAATGGAACTGAGGGCCACATGTAACTCACGTGCCTCTCAGGCTATTTGATGGGATGAACAGCAACTTTTCCCCCCAATGTGTCAGAAACCGTATTTGTGATCATTCACTCTGATGATGATGATGATGATGATGATGATGATGATTGTTTCCTGGACATTCACCAGAGATCAGCAGGTGATGCACATGATGCTACACCAGTCCAGGGACCACCACTTTTAGTAGTATTGACCTAGTCCATTCTGAAGAGACTCTGAACCATCTAGAAGGTTATCACTCTATAAACTGATACAAAGGCCTAGTTGCTGTTTTTCTCAAGTCTGAGCATCATGACCAGAATACGATCAATCTCTTGTCCAACATTTTTGCCCTTCTGATACCTTCCTTAACATAAGCATGTTTTTTCCTGCTCTTGTTCATAGATTCTTATGATTTTTTAAAATTATATATAAGAACTCTAAAATATAACCAAAGATAATGAAATTATAAGAAAAATAAGCATAAAGCCTGTGGAGGAAGATGATCGTCTTCAATGCAATAAAAATATCTGGAAGAAAGGAAATGATAATTACTTTATATTAACTATTTTTACTAAGCTATTAACTATGCATAGTTTCAGGGCAATAAAGGCAGTGGCACTTGGAGAAAGAAAGCCCCTTACTCCCAAAAAAGATTTGCATGCACACTCCAACATGTCTAGATTGAAAATGGTAGGCAACGTGGTTATATCATAAGATTTTGAGCAACCTTAAGAGAGGAAAGTGTATCACCAACCAAACTGTAATTTTATTCCAAGCCCATTAGTTTGTGCTGTAAGGAAGGAGAAGGTTGGAAAAATACCAGCACAGGTTAGACGTGTGGCTTTTGCCTCATCTCTGGGCTAGATCAGCATCATAAGGCTTTTTAAAGACTGAGATTTTGAACTTTCATGTATAATTGCTGAAAAAATAGTTTGTATATTTCAGGGATGGGCAATTGTTGGGAATCTGAAAGACCACACTCAATAAGCTCTTACCCATGCACCTCCTTCTTCAGAATATTTATTATTTTTACCCCTTTTTCCAAAAAATGTCACCTACCCTGTAGGATGTGTGAGGGCAATTTCCCCACATTTTGGATTTGTACTTACCTATTTGAGGCCAAAGAGAGATCTGGAAACCCACTAAGTGACCTTGGGCACATCACACACTCTCAGTCCTAAAAAAAACTTATGATGGGTTCACCTTATCACCATGAGCTGGAAATGACTTGAAGGCACATAACAACGAGACCTTTATTTAATCAGGAAGAAAACCAGACATTGTCCCGACTTAATCTGGTTTACTTTCCAGTTAAATAAGGCCTGTCCTAGAGTTAAAACTGCCAGGAAGGGGAGGCAAAATGTGGTAAAATCACTCTTGGTGACATGGGGACATTTTGGTTAAAAAGAAGATTCGCAAATTTGGCTCAAAACAGCCACCAGACACTGATCCAGTCTACAGGCTACACATGTTCCTCCACAGAACATTTATGTTCAATCATGGCTACATTTCTGCACCCACTTAAGAATAAAACTCTACTGAATCTGGTGGGATTTACTTTTGAATAGATGTGCGAAGGATTGCCTTGACAGACACTCAGCTATTTACAGTAAAAGTACAGGCTGAAATAAGCTTTATTTGAAGAATTATGCTGGTGCTATAACACTTTGAAGATCAGTTCTTTCTGAATTAATTATTTGGTAATTTCAGTTATCACTTGACTACCTGAATAGGTCAAACTACTAGCATCAAGTTACCACTGTCTGGACTTATCACACATCAAAAAGCTCTGAACATCAGCTAGATTGCGAACTAATAAGAAGAGACAGCCTATGGACACACATCAAGGGGTGATTAATGTGAACTAACTCTATGTTATTAGTTATTTGCTGTATTTGAAGTTCACTTTTTCTCAAAAGTGCTCTCTGCAGCATACAAAGAGTTCTCATCTTATGTAGGAAATGGCCCCATTCAGACTTGCTGAGCTTTAGAGATATTTCCATTTCAAAGTCTCCAGACTTCATCCACTAATTATACTATTATGTATTCTCCATAAAATAATCCATATTATCTACATAATTATTGAAAATCTTATTTATGTGCACATATGTCTGCTCTGAGGGCCAGTGTGGCATAGTGGTTTGAATGTTGGTCATAACACTGTAGACCAGGGATCAAATCTCCATTCAGTCATGGAAACACATTGTGTGACCTTGGGCAAGTCACATTCTTTCAATCTCAGAGGAAGACAAAAGCAGCCGCCTTGATAGGTTCACCTAAGGGTCACCATAAGTCAGAAAAGACTTGAAGGTGCATAGTAGCAGCAATGTCCACTCTGATCTTGAAACTCATCACTTTAGGAAAATGAAGACTGCAGAGGCTCACTTTGCAATGGTACCAACAACATAAACACAGTTGGGTGCTCTTCTGTGTCCCCTCCTCCTGCCTCTAACAATGAGGCAATAGTTGTGTTGGAAGGAGATGGTTGCAGTTGAAAGTTGAGGTCTGTAGGGTTATCTAGCTTCACAAAGCTTTATGGTACATAATCCTGCTCCAAGTTCTGCTAAGTTTTAAAGGTACAGATGCTGTTACCCCAAAAGGTGGGGTAACAGCAGTACCAGCAGCTCTGTGCATAAATGGGAAATTAATCAGCTCTGATTAGGAAATCTGTGAGAGGTGGAGTAACCTAGCAAGATGTTTCCACCAATGTGGATTCTTGCAGGAAAACCAAGCAGAGACTCAAAAGTAAACTAAAATGTGTTTATTGAGGGGAATTCAATCACAAACACTCACATGAGAGCTAGACAAAGGAAAGGAAGGAAGGGTGGATAGCAAGACTTATGGAGTGGGTTATAATTACCAATCTAGAAGAGAGGGGAAGAAACAGTGATGTGGCTTAGACTTGTGTCCTAAGCCCAGTACAAATCAGGAATCAAAGTGACAGAGCAGAGTTCAGAAAGCAAAATGCTGCAAGGAATTGCAAAACTGTCAGGGCTTAAATACCTTCTTCACTTTGAAGTGAAACCTTCTAGCAAAGCTCAACACTTTCTCATGGAACTGACAGATTTTGAAACCAGGTTGACAGAACCATAGACTCTTGAATATACTGATCTATGATCGGAGACTGCTTTTATCTCACAGGTGACTAGCTAGAAGTTCGTTAGTACTTGAAAGCTTCTGGTAACTGTTCTGCCTATGAGCTAGCTGAGCCTGGGAGGAGTTTCTTAACCAGCTTCTCTGGCCACCTTATCTCTTATTCAGCCTGGGTTTTGGCCGTAGCAGTGTATAATTTATTTATATCAATTAAGTCACATCAAATATGAGGGTGTACAGCTACTAACAAAGCCCCACCTCATATCCAACCTGGCAACTCTAACATCCAAGTATAACTTCACTGCTGTGTATATACATTATATTATTTGAGCTATAAAAGTTGTATACAGCATTAGACAAATTTCAACATTAGAGGTAAGAAAGCTGCTCACAGATTTATTGTGGCAGTTCCTTGCAATTCTAACCATATCATTCTGAACAGAAAGGTTTCCAAACACTGGTTAAAGTTGGCAATCCCAGATGTAGCATCTTAAAGTATTCTGTTGGTGTGTGCATACACTTCTAAAATTCTCAAACTTTTCAGCACACCCTACTTACTTTTAATTGTTTTACACATTTTTAAACACCTTTTTGCAGATTGGAGATGAACAAAAAACACTTTGTTTCATTTCTCTCATAGGAGAGAGGCCAGAAACTCATTTGCAGAGCACTGATAAGGAAACTGATACAGTACAATGTTCAGTGGGAAAGGGAGATCTTAAAGTGCTCTGAGTGTGACAAGCAATGAAAACTGTCTTTTCTGAAGCTTGAACAGAAAGTTTGGATGTGATTCTTTTTAATTGCTGATAAAATGGGGATCCCCTTGTCTAAACTGTCTAAAGCTGGAGAGAACTTCTGTCTTTAGGGAACAGTAGTCAACTGCAAACTAAGCCATCTGGATAAAAACTGTCAAAGTGACAAAGAGAATACAGGAAGGGTCTCCACTGAAAGTTAAGCTTAGAAGATGTCATTGCCATTATAAAATGGCTGCCCTTCAGCCAAACAGCCTGGCACATCTGAAGCTCCTGGGAGATAATACAATAATCAAAAAATTTCATGCTATATGGATGGAAAACTCCAAATTTATACATATGACAACTTACTGGATTTCCATTATTATCAGCCTGGAAAACAATTTATGTAACAAAAAAGAAACAAGCAAAAAAGTGGGAAGATAAATGAGAGTTCAGTATAAAGGAAAACAATAACAAATGGAAAATGCAATGAAAGGATCTTTCAGAAACCAGAAGAAAAAGAAAATGAAACAAGTTGGGGTTTTTTTAAGAAGTGGCTATAACTTAACCTGGATGTTACTAAAGCACCTATGAATGTAGTCCAATACTGTGTAGAAACTGAATTAAGGTATCAATTCATATATTTCAAACTCTGGACCTCACTCTACAGCCAAAAAAACCTCACAATGACAAAATCTAACATTCACTATAAAGTTCAGGAGCATATACAGTATGTTTTCTTCCCTTACACATTTTCCTGTTTCAAAGACATCTTTTCAAATTGAGATAAATACATGTATTTCATTAGCAGTACCTGCTGGAAGGAGGCTCACATTGTAGAGTTTCTGCCATTGCATATAAAATATGAACTGCTTTGTGTCCTCCTAAGAAATTAAAACATTATTTCAGCTATTTTAAAACCTGTTATTTAAAGAGCCCTTTCAGGCAAGTACTTACATGCAACATGAAGAACAGATTTCATTAGTATGAAACTAGCATCTTCAAGGGTAAAAGTCCATATAGACAGAATATGTGATCTCTGTACATAAATATGTTGCCCTTAAGCTAGGCCAGTCCTCAACTCACAACTCTCAGATATCTGATATTGCCAGCCTGAAAAATCTTTAAGGTTGTTCAAGAGTTTAACTCAGATAGATAGATAGATAGATAGATAGATAGATAGATAGATAGATAGATAGATAGAAAGACAGACACATAAATCAAAAGTGCATCAACGAAGTGTGAAACCTTACTTTGATGAAAACAGGGGAGGACTAACTTCCATAGAGAAGTGATAACAGGCCACTGTCTTCTCACACAAAGATCAAAGTTGTCTGTGAAAGTCTCATGAGCTAAGCTTATAAAATCAACTTTCTGGACAGCATTCCAAACTGGAGTGTGGATACCAAGCATTACAAATTGCCACAGCCTCAGATATCAGAGATGGACACATTTCAGCTTCTCTTTCTTAGTTCATTGTCATCCCTCAATTCGATTACCACCATCTCACCAGCAACCACACCTCTCTTCAATTCCACCAGCAGCCATGTGGATATATGATTTATTTACACAAGATATCTACATATTGCCTCTCAGAACACCAGTTTCCATGCAACAGTCATTCAGAACACAAGCTGACTAAAACAAATGCACAGATCATATTTCCTACTGATAATGGAGCCAAATCTACATGCACATATAGCACAAAGAACAGTTTTTGCCGAGTGCAATGTTTCCTGTACAAGTAAGGTTTCTGCATATTAAAACAAAGCCTTATTTTTTATATTAGAAAAATACTAACAAAGAACAAAACATTATTCTGGCTTACATAAGTTCGTAGAGAATATCTGCATTTTTTCTTATCCTCAGTGAGAAATTATATCTTGTCATGTGAAGACACACTATAAAAAAAATTGATTGACATGAGATTTTCCAGCAAAAACTGTCCCCTGCTCTTATTTTTTCCTTTATGGTGGAATTCTGCATCACACAAATGGTTTTACACAAAAAAGAATAATCTATGAAAAATATTGTGTTTTTCACACAACAAATATTTTTGTACAAATGAAATTTCCCCCAAAATCCCAAATTGTGAAAAACTGTCAAAAATGCCAGAAGACTTTTGGAAACTTGTCTGGCAGGATGAACACTTTTGAAATATTTTTTTCTTAAATAGGATGACAATATAAACAACAACACCTCTAGTTCTACAGTGAGAGGAAACCAGCAAAAACTGCCAACCACTCCCACAGTTCTATTTTGATGTTTCTAGTTGGACTGCAATATTAATATCTTTTCCTTATTGTCTTGTGGTTAAAGAAGCAGGTAAATATGAGAGAAAAGGACCTCTGTATATGAAGTCACAAATGAATGAGAAACAAAAAACCAATAATGCAGAAAAAGGTGAAATGTCCTCTCAGATAAACCAGTAAAAAGAACTGATACACAGCTTTGCATATGTAAGAGTGATATTTATACAAATATAACAACACTGTATACAATCCAAGGGTCAAGAAAGATTACAGCACAACAGAAATGGAACTCAGAGAAAAGGCCCTTTTCAGAAGCAGAACTGAAGAGGAAATTAGACAAAAAGATTGCACAGAAATCATTTAAGCTGCTCTGTCAAAACAGAAGGAAAAGAGTTGTATGGGTAGTTGTTTATTCTTCCAAATGAATATAAAATACAGGTGGAGGGAGGGGATATGTTTCTAGCCATTTAAATAAATCTTACAATCAAAACATATAGCAAAACGATGGAAACAAAAGCAGTTTAACCTTTCTTTCCATCACTGATCCATTCCTTGATGTCCTTTATATTTGAAATTGCCTTCCAGAAGGACTTTACGATGTCTCCTTTTTTGCCCCACCTTTCATACCTATCCTCAATACCCATCTTTCCCTATTAGCCTACAGCATAATTCCTTATGCTAGTTTATGCTACAAAAACTAATCCTAAATACATACAGAGATGAATGGGGAATTTGATCATTTTGAATACATACATGAAATTATCTGTTCTGCAGCTCATGGACAAACACATCGATTGCATTTCATGCTTCCCTGAATTTTAACTGGATTTTGTACCTCCTTGAGCACTGTAAAGCAGTCAAAAGTGTAAACATATATTTCTAAGTATGTACTCTGAGAGGAAACATGAGATCAATTATAGGTTGCCATAGTGTATCTGTCTGAAGAGAACACACACTTTCCCCTCTGTTGTCATGCCAGCTTTAGAACCTCCACTTCTTTTCATGTGTAAAACTTTAGACTTTTTTTGTTGTTGTTATCCTTTTAACATCCTTAAAGACTAACGCAGCTGCTTGGACAATTTCATCAACAGATCACATCAAAAGGACATCATGGTCTGAAATCTGGTAGTATTTACTGTGGCAGGATGTCTGACTTACATTTCCTCCAACCATCCAACTTGACAGTGACAATCCTTATTAGACTTCTATCATTCTACTTTTCCCAGTTTCTCTCTTCTTCTTCAACTTTCTCCTTTGTCCTACTTCAACAGCAGAACTGAGTGCAAAAGCAGTTAGCATTCAATTAAGTCAACAGTCGGGAGAGCAGAGGAGAGGAGAGAGAGAATGTTGCCCTTCTCAGTACGCTCAGGCAAAAGCAAACCACTGCAACGTCTCCCAACTTCCTCATTAATAACTGTTTCCATTTTGTCTACACTCTGGTGTTGCTTTTTCACATAGGTCCCAGTTTTTGTTGCAAAAATGCTGAAGGGAATGAACTTACTGAACAATCATTTCCTCTAACTTCACTGGGTATGCATTTTGTCTCCCCAGAATTAGTGGCAATCTCCATATTAACACGAACAAACATTATTATGCTATATGAGCCCTGGTAATCCTTCTCAAGCACTACCCTATCCAACCAAGCTCATACTGAGAAATGCCACAGCTGCCGTGCAGTGATATCCACTTTTCAACCCACTTGGTTTCTTTTATACTTGTAGTTGTTCAAAAAGATATTATATTAAATTGATTTTGGTAAATGCCTGAGGGTCTGTTTATAAAACTTTTCAAAAACCTTTAACTCAAGACTTATATTGGAACAATGAGCTTTTTTTAAATTATTCTGTATTCTGTCATTTCCCCCTACTTTCTCTAATCTGTAGCAATCACTCTGTTTGCAGTACTACTGTTATATTACATTTTGTTTATACATAACAACAACTTTATTCTAAAAACAGTTCCTATTGTAAGAGATCAATTTATAAAACTTGTGCAAAGACACTTTTTTTTCTTTATAGAAATAATAGTTGTTGGGGGTGGGGTTCCTTAGTAAAGACAAAGAGAAATTGAGTCACAATAGCCAATACAGAAGAGATGCAGAATAGAAACGTGTGGTTAATTTGTCGGACGTACGTCATCAATAAAATAAATCAATAAAACTGACAGCTGGCTTTTTAATAACAAGAAGCAAACAGGGGAAGTGTAATTTTTTTAAAAAAAAAATCCAGTATGAGCATTGCTTTCCAATAATGGATTTAATCCATAGCATCCTTCCCCCACCCCCTTAGATCCAGTGGAGGCTGTCGAGAAATCAAGCTTTTTCTCTGAGTCCTCCTGTGAAATCCATTTTCTCACAGCCTGAAGGCATGTGATGCTCTCAAACACATGTAATACCTTTTGCTTTCAGTTTTTCAAGGATAAGAAGAGTTCTCATTACAGAAAGTATACGTTCTTCTGCATTCTGGTAAGAACCAACTTGTATATAAAGATGTTAGAATGTTTGGACTTCTATGGTCTTTCACTGGTTACTACTTGAGTTACTATAGGATTTTGTAACAAAAATGGATTTAGATTGTGTGTTCTTTTCTTTATATGCTTACTCTGACTTCACAGTGACTTCACTTTCTTTTACTTCAGTCCCAAGATCCTATGACCATCCAAATCAAATTCACCAAAATCTTCTTATATGCAACTCCATTTGTAGTCTTCTGAAGATGCATATAAAGATGTACTTTCCAGATATGCCTTGAATCAAAGGATAGCCATTGATCATTCATACGTAGTTTTTTGAGATTGATTCACCCTTCACTGCAATAGGCTAGAATAACCAAGCAACAATATTCATTTAATGATCAGAATTCCTTCAAGTTGTTGACATTTAATTCAGATCCTGCTGGTTTCATTTCTATATGTTTTATTGAAAGTTTTCAAACATATTAAAATTCTAAAAATACACAAAAAGGGGAAAAAAGAAAGGAAAAGAAGAGAGAAAAAAGACATTAAAAGATAAAGCATGAAACAATAAATACTAAATCATAAAGAAAAAGCTGACTTCCATTCTTTCATTCAACAGTATGTAACATTCAAATTATTTCTGACCTCTTTACCTAAAAACCCAATGGTTCCTTCTTCCCATCCCCAGTCACATCTTTTCTCAACAGGCAAAAATATTTTCTTTCTTCCTAAGGTTGACATATCTAGCATTAAAATATCAATCATTATCTTTTTACAGTCCTATCAAACATTACATCATGATAAGTACTACTCAACTACCTTTGTGTTTGAACTCCAATGTTTCTATCAAATTCCATTGTATAAAGTTCTTTTCAAGATCATGTTCACATTCAATTCTCATTGTCCTATATCTGTAACCAGACTTTGTAACATTATTTCAACCAGAAATTATTTCTTCTGTTTCATTGTGAATTTCACTCTTACTGTTCTGCTCCTCCATCCTATGATCTTCCCCCATCTCCTCAGATGCTGTCCTTTGCATGCTGCTACATCTTATTATTTCCATCTCCTTCCCATTTTTTTCTTTAAAGGATTTATCTTGAGGCAGAGTACCTTCCTTTTTCATCTTACATCCACTGCACTCCTCATTCTTACATACTAATGCTTTCATTAAATTCCAGATTAGCTTCTCCCTCCCCACTTTGACTGTAATTCCCATTTTACAATCCAGCACATATGAGGCTTGGTGGCTCCCATTTATACAAATGGAGTAAGAAACCTTTTTATCACTTCCCTTGGAACAAGTGCAAATGTCTGGATTCACCCCTGCACTGGAGCTCAAGAAGACAATGTGGCCTGGACCGCCTGGGACTAGTTGTAACTAATCCAGTGACTATGGCTTTTCCTATGTAGGAGCAACCCAGCCAGCTCATATATTGGTAATTTTCCAGTTTATGTTCTATATTTATTTATTTATTTATTTTTATTATTTATTTGTATCCCGCCTCTCCATATGGATCGAGGTGGCAAACAACTTACAAATAGCATGTATTTCGATACATTTCTATACATGCCCCCAACAAGCTGGGTATTTACAGCTGCCTTCAAAGGCTACACACAGGCTACAGTCCAAAAATATGCACATTTGGAAAAAAGGTGTACATATGTCCAAATGGGAAAAAAAACACAGTTTTTCAATGAGAATTTAACAAAGGATCAATGCAGACAAATGAAGCAAAATAAATGCTGAGAGATTTCACATGCCTTTATCAGAGGGCCAAGTTATGTCAGTTTTATAACTAGTAGCCATTGATGGCTTTGTCCTCCATGAAGCTATCTAAACTCTTTTTTAAGTCATTGAACTGAACATATTACTTTCAGCAGAATGAGCCTCAATAAAATCTTGAATTAGAACAGAGTCTCTAGTTCCTGATTTCTGATTTCCTATCCACGACCATGCCATCTTGACATGATAGGCAGGCATGCACAGTGAAAATGCAAATACTTATAAGGAATTATGATAAAAATGGTTAAAGATTGTTCTTGTTGCTCCTGTTGTTCTTGGGTGCCTTCAAGTTGTTTCTGACTTATGTGACCCTAACATGAACTTATCATGGGTTTCTCTGTGCAGGATTTGTTCAGATGATGTGCCTTAATGGTTACTGACATTTCAACATCCATGTTATCTTTATCAACTAACAAAATGTTTGGATATTAATTATCCTAGCAATCTTGAAATGAAACAAAACAAAAACAACTGATTTACTGGGAAGAGGACTGAGAAAGATGACCTGCCATAAAGGATCAGCACACAATTCAATAAGCAGTAGTCTTAGGTAAGGAATATGGACTTTCATTGGAATGAATTATACATAAAGAAAAACTTTAAGTGACTTGGGGGAAAAAATCCAAAATGGACGACTATGCATTATCTTTCTTATAGCACTTAACAAATTGCTTCTATTTCGTTTTTACCTAAATTGTGTTAAAATTACAAGGCATTAAATTAATAACAGTCTGAAAATGCAATACTGAAATAGTTACAATAATGAGATTGGAATTTCCTTTTTTGAACTCTTTATCTCCTTCTGACTTCAGCAAGATGGAGGAAGAAGTTTATATTGCTGAATTCATAGACACAGAATTTTAAAATATAATGAGGCTTGATCTAGTTTGGAAGCATCCTCAAAAGATATGAGGAACAGAGTTTGTTGAGCACACAGGAAACTGGCAGGCATAGAAAGAAAAAAAAGAATTTGTAAAGTGAAGCCTTAGATGACCTTGGGTGTAAACTAGTTCCTCAAATAAAATAAAACAGAAATTGCCAAAGCAGCATATCTATCATTTGCTAGCTTGAACTGAATTATGAAAAGCCATCCTAGCTAGGCAAGACATGACTTCTGAGTATCATTATGAGATAAAATACTACAACAGTGGTCAAGAGGCTGCTGTGAAATTATTGTTGACAGTCCTAGTGTCAGACACTACCTCTACAGAGGATGAATTGAAACCTGACAACCCCAGCAAAACAGAAATGACCTTGACATGGACAGTCTCTTTGCTGGCTGCATTAGAGTCACTGCAATTACAAATACTGTCAGTTTTCTCCTTGAAATGGGATGACACCAGTTTTGTCCTCTCCTTAGTTCTGTAAGTTGCTTCTACTCTTTCTTTTTCCTGCTCAAAGCTAAAATCCACTGCTGTGTTTTCATTTCAATATTTCAGGTCTTCTGCTAACGTTCTCTACAGTAAACATTTACTACAATCGAAGCACAGTTTGATCCATACATGAGTACAACCAGTAACTAATGGGCTAAATGTATAAATTATTGATTAAATGTTGAGAGCCAGCATGGTTCAGTGGTTTGAACGTTGGATACCAGAGTTCAATTCCCCACTTGGCCATGGGGCCACGTCACACATTTTCAACCCGAGAAAACACCTTAGGTTCACCTTAGATGTATCATAAATCAGAAACACCTTTTTTTTAAAAAATATTATGAAGCATTAAATCAAAACACAAAAAGACAAATAACAATACCATACAATACCATAACCAATCATACCCAAAAAAAAAAAAGAAAGAAAGAAAGAAAAGAAAACCCTTACATACAACAACAACCTATAATTAATCTAACAACCTATAATTAACCAACAAATATTTAAAAATTGGTTTCTGGCCTTATTGCAAACAGCTCCTACTAAAATAATGGTACTTAACTTTCTTTTAAAATTGATACCTATAATCTAAATAATTTATTGTAGTTTATAATATCTGTACCTTAAGGAACAGAAATATCCAATATAACAACAAAAATTATAGCAACAAAAAATAATAACTATCTTTAGTAATATTAAAGTAGTATTGTTAAGCTAACAATATATTACTCAAGAACTAGTAAAGTAAATCTATCATTATATAATATTATAAATAAGTTATACAACTTAATCTATATTAATTTTTTAATTATATTTATAAAATCACTAACAAGCCCTTACAATAGAAAATTATTCTAATGAAACAATGTTGCACAATCCTCATTAAAGTAATAATTAATTCTTAAAAGTCATTAGTAAGTTTTAATATTCATTTAACTAAACAGTAGAGATGAGATAGACGTTCTAAAGAAGCAACAGTTTAAAATCGTCTAATGTCTTCATAGTACCTTTCTCATGTTACAGTAAAAAAGAAACAAAAGCTTACCGAAATTTAAAAACCTAATATCATCAATTCACCCTTATTTTTTCTTAAATGATCAGATTTCCATTCAGAGAGAAATTAATTTTCTGTCTGACCCTTTAATCCAGTTGTTAGTTTATCAATTTCCAATTTCCATCAGTCTATTAAGCCATTCAGATATTGAAGGGATCTCTAGTTTTTTTCTAGTATTTTACACAGTTTAGTCTTGCTGCCAGTAACATATGTTGTATTAATTTCTGCTGTTATTTATCAACCGTGGTATCTTCTTCCCAAATTCCTAGTAAAAATAACTCAGGTTTCTACGTAATTTGCCAGTTCAGAATTTTTGCATCATATTTTATATTTTCCTCAAAAATTTCTTAGATTTTTCACGTGTTTGCCACACGTGGTATAAGGAACCAAACTTGTCTTGATATTTCCTGCAAGTATTCCTCAAACCAGAAACAACTTGAAAGCACACAACAACAAATGTCCAGATTTCCCCCCAGTACCATCCACAAATCTGGAACTCCTCACCAAACCCAGCTAATATATTTAATGATGGAGAGGGCACAGAATTGAACTCCAGCACATCTGGAGAACATCAATATTTCAGCATTACAATTATTTCAACAAAGCCAGTTGTGTAATTTCTTTGAAATTTGTTTTTGTCTATGGACAAGATACACAGTACCCAAGATACTGCTTTCCACCCAAAATACTAGGTAAATCTACGCATGTCCTACAAAATTATTAACAAAATTGTTCTAAATCCACAAACTCCTTATGATTTTTTCAGTGAAACCAGTCAAACTTATATAACCTCTCTACACAGTAAAGAAGGTATCTGCTTAACAGCCATTAAACTGCATAAGAATGTCAGTAAACTTTACAGCTAATACTTGGTACATATTTAATTTTTGAAGTAGCTGTTAAAGGAGATAGCAATGTGCTCTTTGTGCTTGGAATGGTGCTATAGCAGTACCTGTACCAGATGGCAGCAGATATTTTCCTTCACCCTCCCATTGCTAGATCCACCATGGGCTAACGCTCAGAGAAGGTTTGGAAGGGAGTGGGTGATGGAGAAGTCTCAGAGGCTTACATAAAGGTGAGGGAGAAACCCTTTGCTCCTTTGAGTGGGAAGCAAAATAGGGTTTTATTTGTCTCATATTGTCTCAAAAAAATCCCTAATTTGGGAAGGCAGTAGTTTGGCATATTCCAAGCCAATCTGAAAAAAACCATGTGTGGATACTTTTTATTGACCTGCAGTCTATTACTGACCTGTAAGCCTTACTTGGTTTCAGAGGAGAAAGAAAGATGACCATGAGCAAGAATGCTCAAATAAGCTAAAAATCTTCATAAAATAAAGAATGTAAAACCTCTCCATTTTAAAAATTAAAATCACCAAAGAAATGTTGTCATGAGAGAAATGAGCTGCAGGGGAAAGACAGAATGAAAAAGCTAAAGTAGCATCATAAGATATTGACAGAAAAAGACATGAAGAGCATACAACCTAACCCTATGAATATTTTCAGAAACAAATATTAATAGTCTAAATAGTCTCAACTAAGTGTGAGAAGGGACTGATTTCTGAGTATAAACATGTAAGAGTGCTCTGAATATAACACTAGGAACAGGAAGCAGGACTACCTTGTGCCTAATCTATTTCTTAAAATTGCCATCAAATTTTCCATCTTCTCTTCCAAGGCTAGTTGATCTTTCATGACTAGTGCTGAGAGAGACATAGACTGGGTCCAATCCAGAGCCCAGTCTGAGAGGCTACAGACCACATGAAATGCAGAAAGCAGAATAATTTTCTAAACTGAAACCAGCACACTGAACAAATTGTCTTTGCAAAGTATGAGGAAAACAAACAAAAAATTATTCTGAAATCAGGGGTTATCATGAATGGATGTGTCAAGCACTGAAGTGTCAAGCACCAAGAGGTGTTGTAAGATGTGAAAGAACTCATGCACAAATTACAATAGGACCAATATGCTACCTTTTAAAGATATTATTTGTGTTCAGAAAAATGTATTACTATGAAAAAGAAGAGAAATATAGCCTTTTCACTTTTCAACACAGTACAACAGGTGTTCTTTCAAGGGGGGAGAGAGAGAGAGAGAGAGAGATTTTGAAATGTCCTGAATTCTTTAAAAAGTAAAAATAAAAAGAACTGAACATGGTAACCAGCAAAAACACCAATTTGCATAAATTTTCCATTTTCTTATTAAATAACCATACAGCATGGGAGACCATCTCCACTTCTGATGGCTATATAGAGACTAAAAGAAATATAACATTTAGAAATTACTGGAGTAGGTCCAGAAGACATAAACTATTTAGGGTATAAATATTTGTTGATGTATTAGTAAAAGCTTTAAAGTAAAAACTATTCTCCAGGTTATTTATCACAAGTATTTATTTATTATAACATGCATATTTGCATGTTTGTTTTTTAAATCTGATGCAGAAATTGGGCGCAATGAACTTAAAACTGAATGTACATGCAACCTGATACAGACTTTATCCACACCTTCTTGGTATGTACACATGTAGGTGCCAACTTTCTAGAAAATTTTGAGGTGCCAACACTTATCCTGCCTACCTTACGTATCTTCTACAATAACCAAATGAATATCACTAAGAATTTCAAATGAGTCAAGCCCACAAAATGTCAGACAGATGCTACCACCAACATTTCACCAACAGTAAATTAACTGCAATGAAAAAAAATGTGATTTTTGTTAATGACAGTGTAAGCTCTCTAAAAGAATTTTAAGGGCAACTAGAAAATAAAGCAATGAGTTCAACTAGCAAACAGCTAGTTACAAATCAATGCAGAGAATACAAAAGTGACTGCGATTTGAAAAACAATGGAGAATGAAAAGTGATCAGGTTCTTGAGTAAAGCCAATCTTTCCCAAACTATACTGTGTTATCTGTGCCACAGCAGAGGAAAGTAAGACAGAGTGAGGATGTAAAGCATCTTTGTTCAGGGGAATTTTATAGCTTACCCCCTCCCCTGCAACTATCACAGTTAAAAGCAGAGACGTGCTTAAGCACTAAGGTTCAATTTCAACGAGCAGTGATCCAGACAGCAGGAATGAGAAAATGTCACTGTCCACTTATCCAAAATCCTTTCTTCATATGTATGGCTTGTTGAAATGAAGAAAATTCAAGAGATTTAGCTAGAATAAATTGGCTTAATACACTCATCCTCTTACACATTTCTGCCACAGGAGACCAATGAAATGAAGCAAGGAGGGGAAATAAAACCTAAATAAAGTACTGGAGCCTTTTTAAAGGGAAAAATTCTGAATTCTCTCTTTTTTTGAAAAAAAATATCATTTTCGCGAGAATGTGGAACACTGTATATCACTTTAAAAAGAAAAGCATACTAGGCACATGGAAACCAACAACTAAAACAATTGTTTCCAGAAAGATCCTTAAGATGCACTTATTAAGTAAATATTATATGTGCAAATAACATTACAAAACTTCAATACATGATCATACCATCAGTTTATCTTGCCTAGTGTTACCATTTCTGACTGCAAGTACTATTTGACATTACTCATTGCGAAAGGGCCCCTCAAGCATCACACGAATGTGAGGAGCGGTCCACACGATGCACTCACAATTTTGCAATGCTCCAGGGTCTGGCAGGCACTGCTTGCGCACTTTTTCATTTTAGGCTTTGAGCCAAAAATGGTGCGCAATCGCACATTGCTCCGGGGCCTTGCACACACTTGCCGTGTGTGTGTGGAGCTCCAGAGCCACAGTGCTCGTGCTTCCTGCCCCAGTGCAGCCTGGGAAACTGCCAGGCTACACTGCAGAAGGAAGAGGCAAGGCTCTCGTGCGAGTGGGTGGCAGCTGTGGAGCTGAAGGAACCAGTATGCGAGAGTGTCTTGCTGGAGGCTGCTCACACGATCCCTGCACCCCAGGTCCGTGGAAAAGTGTGTTGCGGAAAGGGCCATAGACAGGTTCTTTCATGTCAATTTAGCAAAGCAAGCTATTTGAAATCATGATTATCATGTAGTACTCATTAATTTTCCTTAAGCTCCATTATACAAGTGACCCAGGAACATTTCTGGTATTACTGAAACAGAGTCAAAGCCTTCCCAACCAGCTGATATAACCTGCTGTGCTCCTATCCTCTCACTTACTGTAACAGAAAAGTCTTGGAGAGGAATTATTTGAAAAGCCTTCATTTGACCCTCCTTGGCAGTATGAATACTGTCTCTCCTCTTAAGGCCACAGCAAATTTAGTATTCCAGGGGAGTCTTTAGAACTGATGCCAGGTGCTCTGGAAACTACATGCTTCAAATCTCATCATGCCTGGGATGGTATTAACTTGTCTAAGCAGGCACGCTTTGGATATCATAATCAACAAGGATAAAATCATTGTTATTATTTGAACTGTAGGCTATTTTTTCACCCTAGGGAAACCTGTGCGTGGGAATATATGCAGAATGAAGTGTGTTCCACCCAAACACACAAATCCAGATACAATGTAGAATAAAATAAAAGTAAAATAAAATAACACATACAATTCTAGTATTAGGAACCATTTCCTGATCCCTAAGAACACACATGGAAGAAAGTTAAATTTCCTTCAAACAAGGCCAACCTACCTGTAGTCAGAGTATATCATTTCAGCTTTGCTACATCGTAGCTCATTTAAAATAGTATGAAATGTATTTTTTGGTCACAATATGTTACACTGGTTAAGCAAAAATACCCCTAGGGAAAAATTTAATAGAGTTGTTGCAACCCACTTTCTGTCCTGCTTATTTTCTTCTTATAGAAAACAGACAAACACATACATGAAAAATGGGTGAGATACAGAATTATAGAATCATAGAATTGGAAGACACCCCAGGGGCCATCGAGTCCATCCCCCTGCTATGCAGGAACACCCATCAAGGCATTCCCAACAGATGACCATCCAGTCTCTGCTTAAAAACCTCCAAAGAAGGAGACTCTACCGCACTCTGAGGCAGCATAGTGTGGTATAGTATATAGCATATATATGGGCAGCATAGTGTGGTGCAGTATGGGCACATTTGGGGACAAGAATCAATTGTGCAGAATGCCTACCTTACAGGGTTACTCTTGGTTGATTCTGCAATAAATTGCAAATCTTAGGGTCGAAAATATCCCATTGTAATGCAAAAAAAAAAAGTTTAATATTGCTACTCAGTACAAAGGTATGAATGTCAATTCAGAAATGAGCCCCTCAAAATTCACTTGCTCCCATGGAACTTGCTCCCATGGATGTGTTTACATAATTTCAGCCTCATACTCAGAGATTCTATTGATCTCTGTGGCAATAAAACTGCTTGAATAAAGATTTCTGGTTTAATTATATTAGTGAGGTCATTCGGCTACACTTTCAAATCGTTAACTGCTCTCACAGAGGAAGATTTTTTTTCAGAAAAAACATATGGCTATTAGAAACCTCTGCTCTGCTACCATCCTCAATATTGCCCTCCCCAAACCACAAACAAGCATATTAAAAGCAATCAAACAAAACCTAAATGAATTACAACCACAAAATCCAAGCAGGTTACTTGCACCATACTGAAGGGTCTGAAATAAGGAGTTTATCTAAATGCGCTATAATATTAAAAACGAAGAAAACTTTAAATATTAAAAACAACTTCAGAGTCATAAGGAATACCAAAGACACAATGTATTTTCTAATTCTATTTCCATCCAACTCTAAACAATTTTAACATTGCAATAAAAATATTTTTACCCTTGTAAAAAGAAAAATCTATTTCTCGCCTATAGCCTACAACGGAGAGAACAAGTTTCTCTCGTTGACAAGAGGTTTGCAGCTTTTAACTCTTTATATTCTAATATCACATTAGACTATCACAATATCACAATTCTCTTGAAATAATTTGGGATTTAAAAGTTTGAAACCAGCAACACATGAACCACTGATTTTGCACTCATTCACCTCCAACTCAGCCAAGATAACAATAAAAACTTTCTTAATAAATGTCTATCTCTTCTCTGCTTCTCTCTTCCTCTGGGAATCCTAAGAAATGTAGTCACGTCATGTGGTATGCTGCAGAGATCTCTGGGGATAATAGCAAACACACAAGAAAGAATCAACTTCCAGTTGCTGGGATAAAGGCACATTTTGAAGGGGGAAAAAAGGAAGAAAGAAAGAAAATAGTCACATGAGATTAGCAATTTCTGTGATAGTCAACAGAGACTTCCCCAATACAACAGATAGAGTTTCACACACATAAAATGATAACCATAAAATCCACTAATCTCAGGAGGATATCTGTTTTACATTGCACCTAGACCGAAAGATTTCAGTTTCACTCCTTCTTTGTTCTGTTCCTCATCCCAAACCAGTTTTACTTCTCCCGCACTCTACCCAACAGACCTTCTCTTAGGCCCTTTCTGCATGGGCCTATTAAAACGGTGCAGAGTGACCTCCAATGGAGGTCTTCTGTACCATGGAGTGGACTGGGGTGGACTACTTTTCGTAGTTCCGCACCTCAGTCCGTTCCAGAGCGACCGGAACTGGTCGCGCAGCATGCTTTTTAAAAACCTCTTTTAAGAGGTTTTTTTAAAAGTATGGAGCGCGCGACCTCGTGTCGCTCCATCCCTGAGCTCCGGTGCAGATTTGCAGGCGCGGACTCGTGCGTACCTATAGATCTGCTGGGGACGGGCTTTCGGCTGGCGAGCTTCTTCGGTTGGTGGAGAGCCTCCCCCAACCGGAAGCCGCCATTTTGGACGCCGGAGCAGTGCAGAGCAATGAGCTTGCACTGCTCCTCGTCCCGACGGATTCGCCCGGACCCACCAAAACGCTGGTGAGTAGTGGCGGGGAGCGTCTCCCTCGCCGCGTGCAGAAAGGGCTTTAGTGTCCCTTACTTTATAGCCATTCTCGTTTTGTCACGCTAACAGGACATCATTTGAAATTTCACTGGAATTAAAAAAAAAAATGGTGAAGACCATGATTCTCAGCAGGGACCAGGCAGTAAGCAAGGCTGTGATGAAGAGTGGCAACAGGTCCCTCATTGGGGTCTTCCTTCTTCATCTCACAGTGTTGCTCACTGGCAGCAAGGAGCTGGTCATGTTATCCTGAAATTCACCAGCAGAACAGAACTTTGTTGCTCCAAACTTGCTTTCAAAGTAGTTTTCAGTGGCTGAATGGGGTGCTGATGTGATGAGATTGTGATGCAGGACAATATCCAATAATTTTTAAAATAAACATGTTACTACTTATTGCATTTGTACCCTAACAGTAACAAATTGCTTTTAAAGCTAATGTTGTACTATCTGGGCAACATTTCAGACAGATAAAATATTATTGTCCCCAAAGAGAAATGAATCTGGAAATATTCTCAATCATTCTTAGATATAATTGTTGAAAAGGGTCTCTCTAAGAGAAGTGATGCCCTTTTATTTTATACTGAAATAGACGCAGAGTTCATGGAAGCATTGCTAAGGGTTGTCTTGTACCACTTTTATTTTAACTGACTGTAGAGCTCAATATTTTTTTCAATGACAAGAACCTTGTACTGTTTAGACCATCTTCAAACATTTAGAACCAATTGTGGCAGCCAGCTACAGTAAAATCTATGAAAACTCCCACTCTTAATTTTGATTTCCGAACATTTTATCTGTTCAAAAATCCATTTTTACATTGCAGTTGACAGTGTGGGTGTTTGATAATAAGTTATCCAGTTTAATCCTACATTTAGACAGCAGCTCCAGGCCATCTACATGCAATAAATCTGTTGTTCAGTAGGGTGTAGAAATTTATATTGCATATTAAAAGACTTATTTAAAAGCAGTCAGAAAGATACATAACATGGCTACAATAACAGGGGCTGCAACTAAGAAACAGTGATCAATACGCTGAAGCAGCAAATGAGCAGATTCTATTCCTGGACCAGGAACTTGGGCTGGCATTGTCTTGGTGGTGTGTGCTGGCAAAACTGATGATTGCAACAGCACAATTACTTTGGGAATATTATGCAAGAAAGTATCCTGTACCTCCTCACACCAACACCTTGTTCCTAGTTGTACAAAAGAAGCTGTACAGCACCTTGGTGCAGTTGTATTTCCACCCTTCCAATCCACTGATTGGGCACAGGTACATATCTGAGTGCCATCCGGATAACAATATGCAGCCAGAGAGGGAGAAGAATCTTTTAGTGGTCAAAGATGGCTTCTTCTTCCTGAGATGTGAAATAGAACCCAGAGGTGGCACCTGGGCATGCCCACCCCACAGCGCATCAGTGACCCAGGAGATACACCTGTGCCAGGAAGCAATCTGGCTGCTCTGGAGTAACTGTGGAAGGAGAAGAAGCCTTTCATCCCAGATCACCAGCATAAAGACACTGACAGAGCTTTTTGCTCCATTAGTGATCATATAGGACCCTGACTTGTTTGCAACTAGGTATAGAATTGGACAGTGCCTGAAGGAGGTGTGGATAAAAAACACTTCTTACAGCTGTACAGATGTGACATTAAAAGCCAAATCAGAAGTTCAAGAACGTTGTTCTGAGTATTTCTTTTAGTTTTCATTTTCTCAGTTTGTACACAGTTTGTCAGTAATCCTACGGTTCCACCAACTGTATGCAATGAATCATAAAATACAATAATGAAAAGAACTATTCTATTTTGCACTAGTTTCTAATCAACAATCATGCAAGGAAATTAGAGATTGAATTATATCAGTGAACTGCTGCCTCTCTTTTCAACATTCAGCATAATTTATGAAAGATTTTGCAAATGCAAACTATATAATAGTGTATACCTGCCCATCAAATGCTCTATTCAGCTTCTCATCAGTGCAACCCTACACAGGAAGAGGATTGTATACCACTTGAGCTGACACTTTTTTTTTCTTGAGGGTATAGCCTCTCTAACCAAACAGGTCAAGCTACCCAATTTGGCTGCTATTGACTTTTTAAAAAGCTAATCCAGCCTATACAATTATTTAGCTCCTAGTGTTTCTCTGTTTTCTGCCAACACAGGGACTGAAATTTACACAGAATTGAGACACTGAGCAGAATGGAGACAACTGGTTTACAATGAGCTTTGTGTTTTAAAAATGGAGGATTAAAGGTTTATTGTTGGTCTTAACTTAACTCTTGCTTTTTTCAAAGCCCTGGGACTCAAGGTATGTTACAAAGTTAAAACGAGTACAGATAAAATTCTGTATTATTAAAACATATATAAATTACAATAATAAAATTACAATTAAAATCAATTTAAAAACATATCCATTAAAAACAGCAACAACATAAACAGACAATACAGCACCTTATTAAGAGCCCTTTCTCCATCAGCAGTTATTTCTCAAAGGCTTGTCAAAATGAACAAAAAAATTGCTGTGATTTTGGAAGGGCATTGTGGATGGCACCAATCATGCCTCTCTAAGGAGGCAGTTACAGACTCTAAGGCCCTTTCTGCACCGTACCTTCTTCCGGCGCTGAGATGCAGGGATCGCACGAGCAGCCTCTTGTGAGAGGCTCTCGCGTCCCTGCTGCTTCAGCTCCGCATGAGCTGCCTGCTCATGCGAGAGCCCCGTCTCTTCCTTCCGCAGTGCAGCCTAGGACTTTCCCAGGCTGCGCTGGGGCAAGAAGCGTGACCGGCGCAGCTCTGGAAGCTCCACACCCCAGGTAAGTGTGTGCAGGGCCTGGAAGCTATGCATGATCACACACCTTTGGCTTCTAGCCAAAAATGAAAAGGTGCACAATCGGCGCCTGCCGGTCCCTGAAGCTTTGCACAATTGTGAATGCGTCATGCACATCGCTCCTCACAATCGCACAATTCTCCAGGTGTTCTTTTGCATGGAAAATGCCATGTGAAAAGGGCCTTAGTGTCCAGCAAGAAGGTTCTTCCCTGTGTTTACATGGGATGTACCTGTGAGCAAGAGCACCTCTATCTTGTCTGGATTAAGTTAAGTCATCACAGGCTTGGATCTAGAACTGAAACAGTTTCTATGGATTGAGTTAGAAAGGAGCATGTCACCTGCATTTTGATGCATTGGAACCTAAAACCTTGGAGAACTTCTCCCAGTGATTTCATGTATGAGAAACAGAATCAAGCCCTGAGTCTAACAGTGAATAAGTGAAACAGGAATCTACCAGCCCCACCTTCTGCTTCAGGAAAGAACAGAGCCACCAAAAAACATTGTCCCCAAGTCTCATCTCAGCAAAGTGGCCCAGAAAGATACCATGTTACCATGTAAGTCCAGGAGAACCAAAAGGAGCACTCTCCGCCTGTCCAGTCTCTGGCATAGGTTGTCCATCAAGGCAACCAAAAAGATTTCTGTCCCTGAGTTGGGCCTGAAAACAGATTGAAATGGATCTGCATACATTGTTTTATCCAGGAGCCCCTGCAGCTGGGAAGCCACCACATGCTCTAGTACCATGCCTAGAAGTGAAATGTTAGAAATTGCCTAGTATTTGTTCCGGATAGTAGGTTCTAGTAAGGGCTTTTCCAACTACGGCCATTCAACTGCCTCCTTTGGGCATGATGAAACTCTGCTTCATTTTAGCAAGGCTCTGTCCACTCCCTCCACCCACTCAGCCAGTCCACTCAGGCCAGGAAGGTCTAATTTCTTAAGGTATCTGATGTCAAAGATGAGCAATTTTGTCTTCTCAATGTACTAGGGACTAGTACCATATTTGTGCCCACTAGGCCCAGAACTTTGACAGCATCACCTGCTGAGATGTCAAGAAAATCCTCAAGAGCCATCAAAAATACCATGAGGAGACAGCCATATTTTTGGGTTATACCACATTAATTGTTTTCCCACCCCTGCAGAGGCACTGTGTCCCAGCAAATCTAAACCTTACCAGGTAGTGACCTATTAGTGGTAACTGAACTTTAGAAAGCTCATCCACTGCCAGATCACCATCATACCACCCAGCATAGGAAATGAGGTCTGGAGTGTGCCCAGCGACATAACTGAGACACCTGAGACACACACACCAATGAATTCTGACAGACCACTGTAATTCTACACACACACATGCACACACACACATTTTCACAGGTCTTGCCTACTGCTGCTGCACAAAAAATCCCACTGGGCAAAACCTGGACAAATTAATCCTTATAGCATCATCCAGTCAGGTCTCTGTGATACATGTTATGAAGCCATGCTCATTTTGGATTAGATCCCAAATTGCAGTTGTTTTATCATTCACCAACCTGGCATTCACCAGCAGCACTTTTAACCTGGGGAATTTTTCCAAGATTACCCAAGTTATTTGTGCTGACTGACAGTTTGGGTGCAACCAGTACCCCCTGTTGCAGTTTCTTTTCCCAATAAAGTGTAACTATGTAATTGACTCCTCTCCATTCTGTATCGTTCTCTGAGTTGTACAATACAGTAATACTGAACTTGAATTTTCCTTATGGCAAATACAGCATTTTTAAATATAAACATAGCCACTCATGAGAAGACTGATGATTCTGTAAAATAAAATAGGGTCACTGTACACACACAAAGCTTGTACATGCATAAGTTCTTTGACATGCCAAATATGAACAGAAGGGGAGCCAGATTCAGTGATGGACACATGTAAGCAGGTTGACTGTTCAACCATGTAATAAATCCCTGCTACCTAAAACACTTTAGGTAGTGGAGTGGTCATGAAACAAGCCCCAAATATTCTACATACAACATCTGCTCCTCGCTATCTAGGGCATCTTCTCCTGACTCCACCCTTTCTCATACAAACTTCTTTATAGAGGTGACACAGAATCCAGGCGTACCACACAAAATAAAACTTTTTATCTTCTTCCAATCTTCTGCCTACGGTTCATCTTTTCATGCTGCTGAAGACAAATTATTCTACTCTCTCTGCTCAAAGGCTTTCCACTTGATGAGCAGCTAACCAACTCAATAGGTTTGCCCAGTTTCAAATGCAACTTCAGCATCAGAACAGCCTTGAGCCAAAGCTACATACTCCTTAACACAGTTGACTTTATACAGAGGAAGTAACATCACTCACAGGTCAGCACATCTGCATGTATCAACAGCAAAGAAAGCTGCAGTGACAGCAGTAAAAATATAAGTGTGGGAGGATTCGTACAGACAATACCATGTATGGAAAAACAAAACAAAACTGGGCAATGGACAGAAAAAAAATTGTCCTAATTTTTTTTCACGAGTCAGTGGTTCAAGCAATCATATTGCCATATTAATGGCAAACATGCCGAAAATGGAATAAAATGTTTCAATTAATGTTTAGCTTTTGTGAGATTAAAAGGGGAACTTGGGAAGAGAACAGAAACATCAGAGAATAAATGAGCACATCATACTTTTTACTTTTCATTCACCATTGTAGCCATGTAAGCAACTGATAAATTACGTCTAAAAGCATTTCACTGTCAGCAGTTGTTGCAACTGAACTGCCTTTTTATAAAAAGCTTGTATAGACAATTAAACTACCATTATCAAAGAAAGAGGAATTGTCGTATAAAACTACACAAACAGTTACATTTGTATTTATGTTCCCCCTAAGTTGATGAGTCATCTTTTGAATCAAACAAAAGGCACAGATAACTCAAAAATATAAGGTTAACAAACTTGTACAAAAAAAAGAATTGAATAGATTCCCATCACCATATTGTCAGTATTTGCTCAAATATCTGTTTCCACCATCTTTCATTGTAAATTGTAATAATGTGGCAGATTTGGACATTATTACCAGATAAAAAGTTGCCCTCCAAGAATAAGAAAACTGTCTCAGTTCATCATGCTGCCTTGGTCTGAATATATGCCCATTTCGGAAAACAGATCCCAACTGTATGACCCTCACTTGGGAACCAAACCCCATCAAACTCTGAGAGGCCTGCTTTTCTTCAGGTATCCGTAGGACTAGAATATACATCTACTTGAAACATTTATACTGGCTTTTTAAAAATTAAACCAGTTATTCAACACAATTTACTGAGATACACAAATGCAAATAATAAACTTTAAAAATAATTAGTTAATCTTCGGAAAATATAAAACAAAAGCACAATGAAGGTTATGTTATGTTAAACAAAATAAACAGAATAAAAACAGGATTCTTTCTACATCTGGATCATTTCAGCTTGGAAGACTGCTTAGCCCTTAGCACCTCTTGCAGTTTGAAACTAGGCTCAGATGTTGCTATTCAATCATAGACTTTGGAACTCCTCAGCCTTGCAAGTTTGCTTGTTCAGTATTTATTTATTTAGTAAAATGTTTATATTCCACTCTATATCATGAGATCCCAGGGCTGTGTGTAATTAAAACCAATATAAGCATGTTAAAACAATTAAAAATCATTTTAAAAGACTAAAAACCTATTAAGACAGCAAGTTAAAAACAGGTTAAAACAGTTGAAAGCCACGTGCATAAACAACCTGGGGTAAACCAGTGAGGCCCCAAAGGTTGTTGTAAAGAGAAATGATTTTACTTTGTGTCTTAAATGAGCTCAATGCTCTCACCAGTGAAGCCTTTAAGAGGAGGACATTCCACAGATGGGGTGCTGCAGGTGAGAAGGTTGCCTCACGTGTCCTCACACACTGTATAGACCTCAGAGGTCAGTACGATGCCCAGTGTTCCAACTCTGCCTGAGACACAATAAAGTCAAGATTCAAAAATTCCTCAAAGGTATACATCTCAGAATATGTCTGAGTTCACAACAATGCTTTGACAGCACATCGGTCACATAGTTGAGTGCTTTGAGCTATCTTTTGAGCAGGAAGGTTTCATTCCAACCTGCTTCTCTAGGACCGTATAGTCTCAGGGCACATAACTTCTACTTTGGATAAACAAGAGGTCATTTATATAAGTTTCTTTACAGATGGTCTAAATGGAGATGATGCAGAATGGCATTTTCTTAAATATGTAGGCTGTATGGGGATAAGAGTAGAGTCATGACTAGCTTTTACTCCTGAGGCAGGGTAGTTCACCAAGTGGATGAAGAGGTGAACTCTCCTTCAGCCTTCATTAAAGTGTGACTGAATAAGATTGGAAGTCTAGCGCCATTTCTGCCCTACACTGTTATAGTGCTATTATTCTCCTTCCAACATCCTGGGCTTGCATTTAGATTTTCAGTCAGAGTGAGTTCTTTGGCTTCAGTAAACTATAAACCCAGGAATTTCGCAGGACGTCGAAAGTGGAATAGCACTATAACAGTGTAGGGCAGAAATGACATTGTTTCACCTCACAAACTTCTCTTTGTAGTTAATAAAGTTGTTCTCCATTTATTTGCAACAACTGCCTTTTGCCCCTTATTTATTAGGTATCAGTACTATAAATACATATTAGCTAGGCTCCAGAAACTGTCATACATTCTGGCCTGAAGAGAGAAGCTCTTCCTTATTAAGAAGATGGGTTGCTTTTTTTTAAAGATCAGAGGTTTTGCTATTATTTGTCTTTGCATTTTGCCATATAGTGATAACATAAATCAAACATTTCCATATGAAATATCCAGAAAATGTGCACAATATCCTATGTGGCAATGTACAACCAATTGAGAAAACATTCAATTTTTCTTCCATTAAATTGAACATAACTGACAAAGAATAATATATTCTCAGAAAATTCAGAGTTTAGGCTATACGTAGTTTGGTCTGCCAAATGCAGTTTGCAGAATTCTCACAAGTCAGTGGGAACAAAAAAAGTCTGTAATGATGAGAAAGTTATTCAGAAATTATTAAAGCCATAAAACAGATCTTTCATCTGAGTCTTTTAAATATTTTTAAAAATCTTTTTAAAATAATTCAGAGCAAAATAACCTATCAAATACAACCAGTTTGATTCAGAATTTAGTCTATATCAGGTGCACCAACCAGGCAGGTGTTAGAAGATCCACAGTGATAATTACATGAACATTAAATTTAGGCAAACAGAACGTACTGCTTCTAGGAAGAATAAGAAATTATCTGACATACACAGCATTATTCTAGCCTTGATTACCACCAATTATCCTTTGATTATCTCAGTCTCCTGATTATTACCGACTCATTGTAGAATGCTTGTCCACCTAGAATTTCTGTTGTGACTATTCCAAATTTTGGATGTCCTCCAGGCCTATACTAGCTGCAGTTACCTTTCAAATAAAGCATAATTACAAAGAATCCATCTTTTTCAGCTTTTTCAATTACATAGAATCCATGCGTAATTCTACAAATACCAGTTTGCTTGAATTACAGTAGAAGGCTACAGTAAGACACAATAGAAAATGTTTGTCCAAAACAAGACATGTTTTGAATTTGTTCACTTATTGACCCATATTTCTAAAGTAATTTGCTTTATCACCTTATTCAAATAGCTCCCACTGTTTCTGAACAGCCTGTAAATGAAATGAAAAACTGTTGTCTTCACAGCCAGACATCTAGATACCATTTAACATGAAAACAAAGAAATTAGTAATTGATGAGAAATCTCAAGGTCATTTATAGACCATAATATTTGTGATTGAATTTTATGCTCAAAACAGTTTTTTCCAACCATCAGTTAACTGATCTTGGTTTCAACTCTGACTGTAGCATGTACATATGTGTTAGAAACTTGTAATGTTCAAGATCCAAGTATTGGTTCCAATTCTTAACAAAGAGGTCATTTTACTCTTTCCCAGCATGGTACCTATATATAATGTTCCATCTGTGTTATCTGCTAGAAACCTGATGGATAATTCATAAAAGACTCATAACTTACTGGTTCAAACCTACTCACAACTGGCTGCATTATATTAAGCACTTTATTCATCAGCCCTTACAACCTCTAACCTTTTGCTATATTTACATGCCATTTACTGACTGCAGAGTAGGAAATTTATGTCAAAGCCCAGCTCATTTCATAATAATCAACCCTCCCTCCCAATTTACTTCCAATAAATTAAGGTGGCAGACCATCATACAGCAAAGGTGGTGCATGTTTATATATAGACTGCACAATATAATCAATGCAAAATAAGCATCATAATGAAATCAAAGTCCAGCTCTATTATTTGGTTTATAAAGACATGCCATTGGTAAAGATATCCATAAATATGAACCACAGTAGTTGAGCAAAAATATTTTATTTTAAAAAAGTCAAGAGGAACATGTAGTTGTTTTTAGATGGGGTTTGACAAGAAGGAACAGGAAGTCACAAAGAATGATATGGAAAAAATAACTTTAAAAGACTCTTTCTGGAACACCCCTAAGTTATAAACTTATGAAAAGACATGAGTAACTCTAATATAAAGAGAATAGGGAAAACTTATGACATATTTTTAACCTCTGTGATGTTCTTTCAAAGGCATCTGATTAATTACAAATTATAATCCTATTAAATATATTCAAATCAAATACAATGAACATTGATGAGGAGTGGACCAGCACTGTGGTGGCAGGATCGCTCCTTGACGTAGAAAATGATACCTTTAGACACATATGTGTCCATTTCACTGTGTGTAACAAGTTCTCTAGTTCACATTGCACACAAGAGGTAACCGGGGAAGAAGAACTCCCTTTGAGAATTCCTGATTTTTTATGCCTCTCTGAAGACAAATATCCTGTCAACCTAACGTTATACCAGGAACGTGGTGTCTGAAGAATCAAGAGTCACATTATATTATCAAGAAATGTTAAGCCATCTCTGGAGGTAAGCATGAGAAATCCTGGAGGTGTGCATGAAATTACATGAGTAGCTTAATTTCTCTGGCCATGTTCCTAGCGATATTGTAGCTACTCTTACTATACATGCTTATTTCTGCTTCATCAGGAATGGTATGCAGCTGTATTTTGACTCTCAACACACCTTCCATATGTAGCTAAGTTTCTGCTGTTGATTTAACTAGTTACAGGGTGGGAAAGACCTTTTGTGGACATCACTGAACCTGATGAGGACACCTTTGTTGCTTCCCTTCTCCATCAAGATATACCCATTATGACTGGGGGGGGGGGGAATTCTCCCCTTGATGCTACAAAAAGAATTTTTTTCTAATATTCTTAAGTATGTTCAAGAGTTGTGGTTAAGAATGGAAGGGATAAAATTCTTCTCCTAACATGCTGTGATTTTGATAAATGCCATCCCCTGTATCAAGTTCTCTAATTTGTTAAAGAAACCAAGACAGTATAATTGCAGAGTCCATGTTAAACATCACATGGGGGTTGTGACAAACCTTGCATCAAATCATTTCAGTAATGAAAAGAAGTAGGAAAGGGATATTTCCCCCCTTCAATAAACAAGTTCTCTTTCATTAAATGCTGTTTCTTTTTACAGGAGGCATTTCCAGAACACAAACATAGTAGCTTGTAATCACACATCAACAAACATCAAAGATTCAAGGTGTCTTCCTTGATAAACAAAATTCTGCACTTTATTTGTGACCAACAAGGTTTATCAAAACCCCAATAAATTGTTTTGTGCATATCATCAGTGAGCAAGTGTATACTTGGAAGCAAAACATAATCATTTCACTTTATTTTAAAATGTATTTAACTAGCCTTAGATTTACAAAATGTATGAAAAAAGAAATTGCTTTTCACCCCTCATGATTCGTGAAGTAGGATAGCTTTGGGTAGGTGGCTGAGGGTGGGGATAGTAGTAGCCAAATTATGTTCTGCAGGTGGCATCCTCATTGCTGCATTAACTTTCACTACAGTGACTTAACCTTAACTTAATAAGAATGCAGTTATGCAAATAGGCAGAAAACCCCAAGGCAATCCCAGAATGTAAGAAACTGGAATGTTTATTCAATCCTTTATAGGCCTAGAGCATCAAAAATCTGAATTCTGGTTTCTAAGAAAGAAAGAAAGAAAGAAAGAAAGAAGGAAGGAAGGAAGGAAGGAAGGAAGGAAGGAAGGAAGGAAGGAAGGAAAGAAAGAAAGAAAGAAAGAAACTTCTTGTAGCACCTAAGAAACTAATTCTTCTATCACCAGCGTTTGAATAAGGGGAACTCAGGAAGATTAGTTTTAATTTATCCCAGAACATGATTCTTTTGAACCCCTGAATGTACGTTTTGCTTGTATTTTCTTAAAACTGATTTATCACCTAATAATTTTTGTCCTTAAAACCTTGCATTTTTTTCATTTCTCCAATGTAAATAAGGATTAAATTTCCTTTTGCAACTCATCCCAAGGTAAATGAATTAATATTTGTTTTTGCTCTTAGGTATAGTAATTACTGTGCATAATGAAGACTGCTCTTTTTGAAATAAAATTTTTGAAAAACCAAGTTGCCTTGAGTTAATGTTATGCTGTGAAAAATCATTATAGGAATCAGAGAAATATTCATTTATGCAATACCCAACAGTCAGACACAAACACAAACAAAATGGATAAGAATTACAGTGTACTTCCTGCAGAGCTACATTCATTCAGTCACGAACATGTCTTCCCAGAACTTTTGATTTCATGCAAATGTGTGTGTGAGGTTGTCACTCAGACAATTTACTTGATCCTTCTGTACAAAAACAGCATATACTGGAAATGTGCTAATAAACAACCTGAGTTAATTTGACTGATGCTCACATGTTTAAAATCCAAAAGCAGCTACACATCCTACCAAATATTTCCAAAGCAATACAGCAATAAATGGTAGTACCAATTCTAGTCTATACTTGTACTAACAAGCATTGCTGTGGTATATTTCACATCTGATCAAACACTATGCTTAAAAGTTACCCTGGAACAGGTGGACTGCTTCAGACATGTCAGTTTTGTTTTGTTGTTTTTATGAATGAAAAATGGATGCTTTATGAAAGATTCATAAGGTGATGAGCAATAACTTGATCAAGTATGAAACCACTGGTAATAAAAAAAAAAAAAATTTAGTCAGACTGTTTTGAGAAGCCAATAAAACAAATGCAATGCTAACCTTCAGAATTAGAACATGGCTAAATAGCAAATCTCTACAACAGAACAAACAGTTGCATGGAAATTGTCAAGGCACAACCCTTTCTACTTCCTGATTTAAAAAATGATGATGATGATGATGATGATGATGATGATGATTTCTATCCCACTTTTCCCCCAGTTCTGGACTGAAAACAGCTTAGAACAACTGAAAACACACACACACTGTTAAAAATTGACAAGGTACAACAGTTAAAAGAAGATTAACTGTGCTGGTAACTTCACGGATTGACTTCTGCAATGCGCTCTACATAGGGCTACCCATGTGCTTAGTCCGGAAACTTCAATTAGTTCAGAATATGGCAGCCAGGTTGGTCACCGGAACATCTAAAAGTGACCACATAACACCAATTCCGAAGTCTTTACACTGGCTGCCTATTAGTTTCCGGGCACAGTACAAGGTGTTGGTTCTTACCTTTAAAGCCCTTTATGGCTTGGGGCCAGCCTACCTGCGGGATCGCCTTCTCCCATATAATCCGCCCCACACACTAAGGTCTTCTGGAAGGAATTTACTGAAGCCAGTCAGAACTAGGTTGGCTGCAGTTACCCAGAGGACCTTCTCTTCTGTCACTCCCAAGTTATGGAATGGCCTGCCGGAAGAGACCCGGCATATTACCAGTCTTAACTGCTTTAAAAAAGCGGTCAAGACTGTTCTCTTCTGACAGGCCTTCCCAGACTAGTGTTCCACCGCCTCTCATCAATTGTCCTCTTGTTTTTAATTTTGTTTTTAATTTGTTTTTAATAGTTAATGTGTTTTAGGGGGTTAGAAGGGTTGGTGGGTGGGGAGGATGGGTTATATTTTAGTGTTTTTAATGTATTTATATACTGTTGTAATGCCGCCTTGATCCATTGGGAGAGGCAGGATATAAATAAATTTTGTTATTGTTGTTGTTATTCTTATTCTTATTCTTATTATTATTAAACAATCAAAAAATTAAAACTGGGTTAAAACACAGGTGTGCACATGCACACACACACATGCACACAAACACACACACCCCAGCACAAAAATTAACAAGATCCAGTGTATTGTTTATGTGAGACGGGTTTCATATTGTCACTCATCAAATATCTGTTGAAACCAAAAAGTCTTTACTGTTTGAGAAAAGAAAGCAAGGAAGGTGCCTGTCTAGAAGGAAGGGGATTCCACAGCCTAGGAACAGTCACTAAGGATGCCCTTTTTCTTGTTCTAACTAGATGTACCAGTGAAAGGTACATTGAAAGGAGATACAGAGACTTTTTCTTAGTTGTATATTAAGAATTCGTACTCCCTATTTAAAAAAAAAAAAACACACCTTGATTGACATGGAATAATTTTAAAAAATAAAACAGCTGTGTGTGTTTTTCCCCAATATTTTTTCTAGAGTGCTAAAATCAGTTCATCCAACAGTTTAGAAAAGAAAACAACAAGAGCATCAATGTTCTTCATATATTACATGGAATTTCATTGCATTGAGAAAACGATATTCATTGCAATGATTGATTGACTGATAGAATAGATAGGATGGCTGGCTGGCTGGCTAGCTAGATAGATAGACAGTTAATCTTTCTCGAGGCAGAATCTGCAACAATAAACATCACTCCTATAAATTCCATACAAAGTTAGTCTGAACACAGTATGAATAGTGTTATGATATAGATGATCAAGCTGTCCCCTTACAGACTGCATTTGCATTAGGTACAGTACCTTCCATGTTTCTCAAATTATGTGTCAGACATGCTAGTTAAGATTCAAAAGGCCTAAAATGGTTGATAGACTGATTGTTTGATATATACTTTGTTTGATATATACTTATATATTTATATTTTCATGATTGTAGAGACTTTCCTTTTTTTTTTTAGTCTTTGTTATAGAACTTTGTTATATAAACAAAGGAGTTGTGCATTTTCTATAGAGAGAAAGAGAAAGAAAATGCACAACTCCTTTGTTAGATGCATGTACAGTTCCAACTTCTTTAGAACATCCTTCCCTCAAAAGCTTTGAATTTCACTATAAATATATGGTCAAAAACAGGGATAGAAGTCCCTTGTTCTTGCACAAAAGAGGAAATAATTTATGGAGCATTTTGTTCATGGAAAGCACTGCATTTTGTGTAAAATACCTTTTTTCTATGAAAAATATTTTTTTGTAAAACATTTCCTTTTACATATCTTTTACTGGTCTTTTTACACATACTGACTCCCCCTGCCCCCAAAAATCTCATGGCAGTTGATAATTTTTTGATGGTATGGTTAAAGTTTCTGTACATTTTCCAATGATTTTCAATGTTTTGGAACTTTTTCTCCCCCAAAAAATTGCAGAAGTTTTGTGGGCAAAAATTGTGTGTTTGCTGCAAAATATGCTGTATCCTGCACAAAATGTTGGGCTGTTGCATAAAAATTAAGTTTATTGTATGGATGAATTTTTTTTTCACACAATATACACAATTCCAAATTCCATATACACAATTCCAAAATATATATACAAAAATCTCACAGCAGTTTTCCATTTCTTTACAGAGTTGTCTCAAAATGTCACAACACTTTCACACCAAGGATAAAAACATTTGCAAGTATTCTTGGCCTGCCTTTGCCTCCCTCTCCTTTGTATACACTAGGTTGAAGGAAAACATCAGTATCAGCTATGCTAAACAAAAGATGCATCAGCTGTAGTACTAGACTGAGATAATCTCAGAAACTTTTACCTAGAAAACACAATGTCATCCCTGGGCAATGAAACACTGTTCTTTTAACTTGTCTTTTAAAGCAGGTAAACTTTTAGAAAAGAAAAGAAGACAACCAAGTAACAAGATGATAACATGTTTTTCAGGTACTCATTATCAGGAGATGGCTAGATTCAAAGAAGCATGAGAAATGAGTTTCAACATTGATGATGCAAATACCAGCACTAACAGAAACAAGTGATAGCAGAAAACTCACCCCACGGAGAGCCTTTGTCACAGTACGAATACTTCTACAAGCATCGGGTACATTCAATTTCATACTGGAAGTAAGATTACATGCCTGGGATTCACATCATGCAGTGAATCCCTGGTCACTAAAGTAAGCCCAGCTTTCACCATGAGAGGTCTTCAAAACTGTCCCCCAGTAAAGGACCAGAATGAGCTGTTCTGAGGAGCTGCTCCCAGTAAAAATGTACAAGCTCCCATGGAGGATTAGATGAAAGATGTTCCCCCCACCAGATACTCTCCCTGGACCAGGTTTTACTAGACAGTAAATTCAAAATTCTCCACTGCAAAGCAAAGAAGAAACATTTTGCCTAGACAACCAATTTGAGGACCTGCTTTGCAGGGGTGGGGTGGGACAAAAAACTTGAACTGGATCAGGAAAGCCAAGGCTTTCCTTGGCTTTCTTTGATTTCAGGGAAAATAGCTTGGCTTATTTTTTGATTTGGGGGCACACTGCTGTGTGGCAGAGGGCTGCTCATAGTATCAGTAACACTTATGAGATATAACAGTCAAATATCAACATGCATCACATTTCTGATTGTGAACCTCTTGATGGTGGGAGGAGCTAATTGTTATACTTTAGTTGACGACCTAGCCATTGTATCTTCTAAAACATCATGCACAGCAATAGTGAAAAAGAGGAGGAAGCAACAACTGGTGATGGACACATTAATTGAAGAAGTTTTGTATAATTTGTCATAGAACTATATCATCATTTCATTTTTATACTGTTCAGAAGGACTCCTGCATGAATTGGGTACATCTTTCTGTCCTTCAGTCAGGTACTCCTACTTTTTTCACACCAGGCCATTTGGTTCATAATAATTTTATACAGGGCTATTGCTTTAACAACTCAGCAGGTTTAAAGCAAACTGGTATTTTTATGAGAAGAATCACGGCAGAGCTAATATTTTTAGTTTGTGTCCTTCATTATGATTGCTTTAACTGTGTGTCTGGCACTGAGTGCAGGCCAACAGAGAATTACCGTACTCACAACTCCTACCTCTTGCTATATTGTCAATGAATATATGAGTCAGCTCCTTTTGCTCTCCAAAAACACTTCCTGAGAAAATGATTCTGTTGGTGGGCAACAACAATTATCATAATACAAAGATGTTACCAAGTTACTAACAGTATAATCATATGCATGTCTTCTCAGAGGCAAGTCCTATTGATTGCAATAGTATTTATTAAAAGATATGTATAGAATTTCTGCCTTAATATTCTAAGCAAATTTGAACTGTTATTGGAAAGCACTTTAGGTATGAGCTTTCTTAACATTGCAGCTTAAGATCATAATGCCTTGTTCATACCTTCAAATACAACACTGCCCTTGAAGGACATCATTTATATTCTTTAACTTAACCTATTTTATACAACTCTAGACAGTTTACAGTTAAAACTTTCATAAATACTGTCTAATGAACAATAACAGAAAAGTCACTTTATTGAGCAAATGAAAGCTATTCACTGGGAACTGTTTTTGAGGAGTCAATAGTAATGACTGAATTATATTTCAAGAAAGAATTTATTTTGGAGCATAATGGCTGTGTCTAGAAAGGCCCATCCTTAGTTCCCCAAACCACTCATTTTAGAATGAATGACCCTAACTAAGCAAGATTCATCACAGTAGAAATTTACTTGAATGCTAAGACTTTACAACTAAAAAAACAGTAGCACCTTGAAGTAAACCTGTAAACATAAAAAAAACAGGTCTCAGAATAGTTACTTTTTTGGATTGCAACTCCTAAAATTCTCTCACCCAGCATGACTGCTAAGAGATTATAGGAATTAAAGTCCAAAAAGGTAACATGTCCAAGCTCTGTAGACAACTGAAGACAAAGCTAGCCTGAGAATCTTGCTGGAAAACTACAGGATATCCACAATCTGTATTATTATTTTTTAATCCTAGTTTCTATGTTGCTCTTCTCTTTTCCTTCAATAAAAGTAGTTTAATCATTCTATACAAACTTTAAATTCTCTGGATGTCACTGACACAGTGCTGGAAGAAAAATAGCATTCCTGCTTTGGATCTACTGGCTTACAAACATGACAAAGATACAAATATTTCCACTTTAATGAACCTCATACTCCCACTGCATTTGGGCACCATTCTTGAATGTGTTCATTTAGGGTACTACTTATAAGTTCAGACAGTCCAACATCCAGTAGCCCGAAATAACTATTTTATTCATTCACTTACTCATATATTCCATTCTCACACTGGATTTCCAATAAAAAAGTCATCCAAGGTATTTTACAATATTAAAATACAGAATCAATAATTTAATTAAAACATAACATAAAGGCTACTAAATTAAAAACACAACTGAAATCACAGAAATAAGCAGGTTGACTTTCTTCAGCTATAGATCAGTTCCCATGGCCAATTTGACTTTCAGCTCCTAGGAAGAAACTAGCAACTTCATTCTATATAGCTGTAGCTTTTCAAATAACTATTTAATGGACACAGGGCATCAACAGTGATGAAGCTACGTAACATTACACCCTTGACTAAATTGGTCTTTACATTGCGATTTGCACTACTACTGCTATGAAGCGCAAAGCTAACATTTTTCCTCTCCCTACCCACCAAAGACCATTTCATCTTTAACAAATGCTTCAGTATTCCTGATACATATGTTGAAATACATGCTTTTATACTCCTGATATATAACAGAAGCACAACTTTCTAATCTAAATCTTTCTGAAATATCCTTATTGATAATTTACAAAAACACTAATATCATATAAATGCATAAAAAGAAGGAAAAAGGCATAAAAACCATAAAGCACAAGAACTAGACATTAAAGAATAAAGAAAAAAAAAAAGAGGTACCTTCTATTCTTCCTTTAAGTGGTATACAATGCTCCAATAGTTTCAAGCCCCTCAGATATAATATCCAGATCTCTTATTTTCCTCCCCTATTTTATTTTTTCCAGCAATCGTAAAACAAAAATGAACTTTTTTCTTCCAAAGGTTAAAATATCTAGCATGATATATCAATATTATATTCAGGTGACAAATGATACTGCATTCTCTAATCATAATGCTAAAAACTACATGCTGATTTGATTACATGCTGACTTGAACATTTCATAACCTTATTTCAAACAACCAATACTTTCCCCCCTATTTCATTTTAAAGTTGACTCTACTCTTCCTTTTAATCCATCCTCTCCAGATGGGAATCTGACAAGGGTAAAAGAATCTGAATCTTTTTGCTGTTTTAAAGTATATGTCTTGAAACAGAGCACTTTTCTTTTTCATCTTTCTCTCACCTCTTTCAGTCATACACGCTGATCCTTTCATTAAACCAAGTTGCTTTCATTCAACCACCAATGTAAATTTGCTACAAATCAATTTCAGATTAGCTTCCCTCTTCTCTCCCTTTTGGGCTGCAATCCCCATTTCACAAACCACAAATTCTTGGCCTTCATCTCCCTTGTTTCAATGGCTAATCCCTCCATTCGGTCAACTTGGATCTCTCTCTCCACATGATTTTCAGCCTTCTTAACTTTCATGGTAGCCCTACATTTCTCCCCATCTCAAAGCATTACATCTCCCCTTAATCTCCCTGAACTCATTCTTCAGGATCTCTATCAAACCTCTTTTCAAGTTTGGGAGTCCTCCAACATCTGCTCTAGAAAATCCTGAGAAAGTTTCTGGGAAGATGGAATCTTCCAGCAGGTAGTCTTATCAATATCAAAGAGAGAATGCTTTCACTTTCTCATGTGCTGTTTCTCTTTACTAAAGTCTAATTCAGTCTTGTGAATAATATGAAATTCAGTCTATTCACAAAAATTTAAGCATTTAAATCCTTATTTGTTCTCTTTTAAACACAGATACATCAACCGTCAATCTTTTTACTTGTCCTGATCTTATGGGGTAAATGCACTTGCTTGAATCTTGGTTGCAGAAACAATGTAACTTGCAAGGCTTCTGTTGTTCCACTTTAATAACAATTCTTCACTTTTGTTACTCCAATGCTTTGTTATAGAGCTTTTTCAAAAAAAAAAAAAAAAAGCAGGTTGCCTTCACCATTCTATCAGGTCCTCAGACCAAAATATCTGCATTTCACAGCAACAGTGGAAGATACAACTCTCTTGGTCCTTCCCATTCATTACATGTTTATTGAAGAGTAAATGCAAGTAATGGAAATTCTGAACCCTGATGAGTAATTCCCCTTTCTCCCTTTGATACAGGGCAAGTAAGTATTCTAGCCACAGATACCTCCTCTGCCTGGCACTTTTACTGTGAAAGCATTCCTTGCTGCAGAGTTGCCTCAAGGAGCACCTGCCTGCTGGACTGCCTGGAAGTTGAGTCTGCTAAATCAGTCTAAATCAGTAAAATAAATAAATAAATAAATCAAAACAAGCCAAGTAATCAAAACACTTGAATTTTAAACTCACTTAAATCCAAACACCACTATGGCATCAGAAATAAAATAAAATAAAATAAAGTTTTACTTCTCCCTTAGCTTAAACATATTTCCCTGGGAATGAGCACTGCCTTTTTGGAGAAACAAATACTATATATCTGAAAGTAAAAATAATAAAAGTGGAAATGCACATTTGAGTTACTACAGATGAGAAACTCAACCCCCCCCCACAAAACCAGGACATGTGGATGCTGTAGTAATCATAACTTCATTTAACCCACTGCTAGGAAATAGCATCATAGCACCTCTTTTTCAGAAGAATAGGGATGGGACCTCAAAAAGTTCAGGAGGAACTCAACGTTGGTTATTGTTAACCAAGGTAGAACATTTTCCCCTCACATTTGAGGTTTTGAGTATATGGGCTCTACGTGTTTATGCAGTGGGGGGAAGAAGAGGTCTGGGAAGCAGACTTTGGAATTGTGGATACCAAGAACAAGAAGCTGAATAAGAAAGAAAAACAAGGTTGATATCTGTGAAGATTTATGTGAAATCAATAACTCAAGTAAATTCATTCTCAAGGTTTCATATCAATCATATAGACAAGTATTTTGGAAGAAACCACCTAGGCAAACTATATACACACAAAGTATGCAGTGCCTTGAAGAAATACTCATACACCTCTTTTACATTTCCTCATTTTGTGACAGAACAACCTGGAGCTGAAATGAATTTAATGGGCTTTGTTCCCACTCCATGTACACAAGACATTATTAAAAGTATACCAGCAGTATAACACTGCCTTTGATGGATCAATTTTGATTAGTGCCGGAGCAGGAATTTTTACTGGAAATTATAGCAGAAACATGGCTTCAGATTGCAGAACTGTTTTAACTAAGAACTACAAACAGTCCATGGTTTCACAGCATGAAGGATTAATATACATGATCAATGATATTTCTAAAGACAGTAGCCTGTTAAATATACCGAATGTGGCTTTCCTTAATATAAAAGAGTAATTCTGGTGACTATTTCAAAGCTGTGACAAGAAGATATTTAGAAATTCTCTCCATACATTTCACCATTCACTCTTGAAAAAGCTTTCACTGGAATATCTTATGTGTATCCGTATCTATCTATATCGTCCCTTCACACGTGTGCACACACATACACACACACACACAGTTTATAATCCCTAGCACAGACAATGGTGAAAGACTATAGGAGCAGCAGTGCAACATCTGGAGAGCTTTATGTTGCCAGCCCTATCTATCTATCTATCTATCTATCTGTCTATCTATCTATCTAATAAAAAAACAAAAACAAAAAAACTCCAGGATTTTGATACACATTGATCAGGACATGTTTTCTTAATCTACTTCTAAGCAACATTAAACCACACTTCTCAGCAAGCTGTTCTCTGTTCTCCTGTGTAATACACTTGTAAGAAGCACCAATGAAAAGGAAAAAACAGAAGGCTTCATCTACTCTTAGCAATCTCTTAGGACCCTATTTGTAAAGAAATAGTCTCTGCATACATAGGCAGAAATGTACAGTTTGAACATTTGGCAAGGTTGATTGTGGACTTCATTTCAATTCTTGTAAACAACTTTGTGGGTTTTTCTTTTTTTTATTAAGAGAAAAGGCATCTTTGTAAATGTGTTTTACTTTCACTGATAGGGATTAAGTTTCACAACCCATTTTCAAAATGGCTCTTCTATATACCATTAGCAGAAAGACTGTAGGATTTCTTTAAGAAGTGTTCCGCTACCTACAAGTCTCGAGATATTTTCAGTCACATTGTCTCCCAGCTGTCAGTGCCACTTCAGCAGTTTTTGAGAACAATGCTTTTGTGTATTGGTTGTGTTCTTACGAAAGTTGAATAACAGCTATTATATTATGTATTTAAAAGATGTTCATATGACTCAACCCTCTCAACATAATTAGTGAATATAAAAATGTCTGTTGGTCTCTTTGTCTGTCTATGTACAAATGTGGCAAATGAGGCAAATGTGTTGGCTAGAATTTGGGAGTCCACATATGGTAGATGTGAATCATGGGGAGGATGGCTGTAAAGTGGGGTGGGTGAGGGTGCTATCTGCAGTCCCTGGTGACAGCACTTATGTCAGATCTAGAAGGATGAGACTCTTCTGTACACTAACTGAAATAAAAGGATCCCACACCAACTAGGTTAGCTAGAGATGAAAGCTCCATTCATGATGTAAAGCCTGAACCCATGGTTTCTGGACCTGGATGCTATCATTTCTGAGTTTCCCCTTCTATCTGATGTACAAATCATGGATAGTCTAGTTTCAAGAGCACCAAACACTGTTGTGGCCAACAGGACAACAAAGGAATTCTCTCCTCTGCAAAGTGTGTGTGTTGGGGAGTGGGGGCTCAGCCTGTCTTCCTACCATTGCTTGAAATTCAGAGAAGGTAACAATATCAGCTTATGTACTAATAATACAAATGGTCACAATAGACAATACAGCTTTTGATATATTTCATTACATAATTATAAATAAAATAAGTATTATCAGTTACTTTTGAATGTGCCTAATTTATAATGCAAGATGGAGAAACCAGACTTGTCAGATGTATGCTTTAGAGACAACACTGACTCTTTTAATCTTTAACTTTGAACTTTAATGATCTGCAGAGGAGAGTACCCTGAAGTGGGTTCTGGTTGAGACAGGGGGTCCAAACATAACCTCTTTCTCAGCCACTCCTGGGCAAAGCACCTAAGATGTGAGTGTCAGCCACCATTTTGGCTGGGCAACCATCCAGTCGTCAACAAGTGAGACCTTCCTAGGGATCCTACTCTGACATATCCCATGACATAAAGGAAAAACATGCTCTTTGCTGGCCCCAATGGCAACCTCCTTTCCCACCCCCTAGGCCCCATGACCCACAGGAGCAAGTCCACAGATGTCCTCTTCACCAAATCAGTGCCTTTTAAATTATTATTATTTTATTTATGTTGTTATTGTTATTGTCATTATTATCATTATTTATTATATTTATTTATACTCCACATTTTGTCAGGACCCAAAGTGGCTTACAACAATTAAAAATACATACTTAAAAATCATGGAATACAAAAATTGAAACACAATTAAACAGTCAAGAAGAACTAAAACTCAAAACTCATACATTATTAAAACTCAAACATCCATAAATTCAGCAACTTCAGCACAATTAACAATATCCAATATCCAGCAAACAGGCCATAACCATGCATTGAATGCCTGCTGGGATAAAAATGTATTTATTTGATATTTATTTGATAGCGGAAAGAAAGTAGGGAGGCTGCCAGTCTGACCATCTCTGGGAATGGAATTCCAGGGCCTGGGAGCAGCCATTGGGAAGGCCCTCTCCCATGTTCCCATCTGATATACTTGTGAGAATGGGGGTACAGAGACAAGGGCCTCTCCAGAAAACCTTAAAGCCCCCACTGATTCATATGGGGAAATACAGGCCTTCAAATAACCTGAACCTTTTTAACATTTTAAATGTTTTTATCTATTGCATATCACCTTGTGAGCTGTGGTGGTGACACGCCAATTGTGTGTATGTACAAGTGTGTGTGTGTGTGTATGTATGTATGTATGTATGTATGTGTATGTATGTATGTATGTATAAATAAATAAACAAATGTTTGGATCTAGTTTACAAACCAAATCACTAGATCTGTTCAGAACATGTGGGATCAAGAAATTGAAAAATTGCTAATAAAAATTTAACTCATTTTTTGTTTATTGATTTTTAACATTGTCTGAGGAATCTGATCCCCACTTTCTATGCATAGAAAATCCTTCTCTTATTTCACGCCTGTGAAGCTTAAATCACCTGGGCTTGCTGATGAAATATCAATTATTAAGACGTTTCCATAGCAGGTATAATGCTAAAACTGTGTAGACACGTTGTTTGGCTAAACAACTTTTTTCTTTTGAAAACACTTTGATATTATTCAGGATATTATTCTTTCCCACTCCTCTTTCTGAAAATATTCATGCAAGTTACATGAGAAGAAATGAAAAGAAAAAGGACAGACGAGACAAGAAATTAACTAGTGGCATATTTTTCAATTGTTGAACCAGTATGGGAACAAGAGCCTAAAATAGACAGTACACCCAAAGAAAATTCAGGGGAAGTCCATTTAGAATTTTTTTTTTTTAAAGGAGAATCTTTAATCTGCTCCATCCACAAGTCCACCTGTAGCAGATTGCCATGCCAAACCATATTCAATGCCTTGAAACTCCAACTTGAGAAGAGTTTATCTCAAAGATGTCATGCATCCTGAAGCCCTAAGCAGCAAAAATCAGAACCACAAAGTACACTAAAGGTGCTGCTGGAGGTTCAGTAACCTCAAATCATCCAAATTCCTGCACACATCTCTACCAAACCAAATATGACAAACTTATCCTCGTAAATAAGTAATATTTTAAAGAAGCCAAGCAAGCAAACAAGCAAGCAAATTAAGAAATGTCACTGACTTTTAACAAACACCTTCCACTTCATTTAACACAGCTTCTTTGAGCATTGGACTACAACCCCAGAAACCAGGGTTTGATTCTCCACTCAGCCTCAGAAATCCACTTGGTTACTATGGGTGCATCACACAGGCCCTTTCCGCACCAGGGTAATAAAACGGTGCAGAGCGACCTGTGACGGAGGTCGTCTGCACTGTGGAGTGGATTGGGGCAGACTACTTTAGCGTAGTTTTGCACCTCAATCTGCTCCGAAGTGACCGGAAGTGGTGGTGCTCCGTGTATTTTAAAAACCTCTTTGCAGAGTTTTTTAAAAAGCACGGAGCACGCAGCCCCGTGCAGTTCTGTTGCCGCACTCCGGTGCAGATTTGCAGGCGCACACTAGTGCCTGCCTGCAGATCTGCCGGGGGCGGACTTCCGGCTGACGAGCTTCTCTGGTTGGTGGAGAGCCTCCGCCAGCCGGAAGCCACCATTTTGGATGCCGAAGCCGCCATTTTGGATGCCGGAGACTGCGGAGCAGCGAACTCGCGCTGCTCCGCATGGCGACGGACTTACCCAGCTGCCGATAACCTCCGTTTCAGCGCGTTTCCCCCGTTTCTCCCTCCACATGTGGAAAGGGCCACACCCTCAGCCTCCAAAAAAACCCATGACAGGTTTTCCTTAGGGTTGCCATAAGTTGAAAATGACTTGAAGGCACACACAACAATAACAATAACAGGAAGGGAAAATCTCACATGAAGTCAGATGAAAAGGCCAAAAATTCCTACTTAGGCTTGAAGTGATTGCCTGAGCCTATACAAAACACAGGAAGGGATGGCAGAAATCTAATAGGGTGGGGGAGGGAACAGATGATGAGTTGAGGAACTAAAACCTTGCCCAGCCTTGTTCCCTATGAATGTAGAGAAACATAGACCATTTCTGCACTACACTGTTATAGTGCTATGATTCCACTTTCAACGTCCTGTGGAATTCTGAGGCTTGTAGTTTCCTGAGGCCAAAGAGCTCTCTGGCTGAGAATTCTAGAGGCCCCTCCCTAAACTGCAAACCCCAGGATTCCCTAGGAGGTTGAAAGTGGAATAATAGCACTATAACAGTGTAGTGCGGAATAGGTCCTAGAGTGTGTGTGAACACTGGTAATGCCTTCCTCCTTGCCATGTGAGATATTTCTTCTCTGCTAGGGGATCCAAGCAAGTAAGCATCTTATTTTTTTTAACCAACCAATTATTTTAGCTGTATGTATACAAATATATATTTTTCTGCACAACATTTAATATATGGATCATGTTATGAATTTAAAAAACTGAACTATCTTTAGGACAAAACCACAACACCTATTTTTATTTTATTTTATTTGACAAAACAGTCATTTGAGCAGTAATTTGAGGATTCAAAATTTATATTTTTCTTAGCCTTGGCTGTTGATCTTTTAAAAATGTGCTTGGCTTTTTGTCTATTGGAAAGACTCATTTGAAGCAAAATCTTCCTGTTATAGAGATGGCCACTGAGCTACATGGCATGTGAGTGAATATCTTTACCATACAGTGCCTTGCAGAAACTGTAAGAAATTTGCATTTGACCTTATTTCCAAAAATATAAACACAGCAAATTATGCACAGCCCAAAGACAAATGTCACTGGGAAGGGTAAGACATGCTAGTGACAGGGTGACAGTGCATGAGCTTCACAATCATATTTTTCAGCCTACTCACAAAATAACTCACAAGCTTATGCAATGCTAGTACACCCTGCCCACACTGAAAGAGGCACTATTCAGCAGCCAATAGATTGCCAAAACCATCTTCTATGCAGTATTTGGAGGTATACCAGCTGCAGCCAAATTTGCAGTGAGTTATTCCAATCACCTAGATCATGAAAAAAGAAGAAAATGCTGGGCTACTGGGTTTTTTTAAAAAAACTTTATCACTCAATTTAACTGAAGATACTTCATATCTAATCAGAATGCTGAGAGAGAGAAATATTGTACACAGAAGTTGCTAATTGTATCCACAACGGAGAAAATTATACTATCATAGATGGGGAAAGAGGGAAGACCTCCAGTTCATGCATACTCCTTTCACTCCAACCCCTGCTTGATCTCACACAAATGCCTCAACTGTTTCCAGCTTATTCATTTTTTAATATATTGTCTGAATGAAGAAACCATGGTCAGCATCCATACCAACACCTCAAACAACTTTTCAGCACATACTTTGAGAGTCTATGCTGGTTCTAACTGTACAGAAACCTTGATGTGGGACAGAATCAGCATGTGAAATTAGAGGAGAGAGTGCATGAGACAGGCACACAGTCCTCAACCTCTAAAACCACAGTTTGGACTATCATGCAAACAAAGAACAACATTTTCCAGGTGGATAAATCTTTAAATTAAGTTGTCAAACTGACCACAATTCCTTGCCTTTTGTAAATGATTAATTCCCCAAGTTTCTAATTTTACATCATGCTTTTTCGTAGCAGTTTAACTGGGTGGTGAGCAGACTGTACAAAGATTCTCAACTGATTTTAAGTCTTCTTCGTCTCCCCTCCCCATGGCCCTTCACATTTCTATCTTTGGGAACCCTTCAGAATATCTGAGCAGTTTATGATGAGTCAGTAGCCCCATTCCCAACTCTGCGTCTCAAGAAAACCTCAAGGATTTCCTTTCCTTGCAGTGACAAGTCAGACAAGAGCCCCAACCTATGTCCTTTGTACATGTGGAAAGACTCATGAAGTGTTGAGGTCAAAGATAACCACAAACATTGGCCAGCTATGGCTACTAAGGCCAGGGCAGCTCCTAGGGTCAGGAACAGTAGTGGGATTGCATGCTCCTGTGAGGCAAGAGGCGCTTTAAGCTTATGGTATCAGTGCTTTTGGTAGGGTCTCCCATGTTGGACAGGCTTATGTTAAGGTGACAGATTAAAAATGTCTAATTACTATTGGGCAGCAGCAGTAGTGGGGCTATGTGTCTTTGGTAGACAAAAAGAAAGAAACAAAAGCAGTGGGACCATAAGTAATGTTTATTAGTACTGTGCAGAAAGAATCAGTTTAAACCCTCTTTTGAATACTTTTCACCACAAAAACCCTATGAAGAGACAGTCCACAATGAAACAAGATATAGTGTCAGAAGATGAAACTCCCAGATTGGATGGCACTCAGCGAATTACTAAGGTACACAAGAGGACAACTATGAGTAACACTATGGCTAATGATGCCTTTGGACTCAAGCTGAAAGGCCATTAATCTGCTGATGAACTCAGAGGTAAAAGGAAAGTCTGAAGCTGCACAACACATATATAGGAACAGGGAATGTGAGAAGCATGGGGAAGCTAGATGTAGGGGAATCAGGGAAAGCTAGATGTAGTAAAACAAGAAATGGAACATATGGGTATTGCAATATTAGCATATATACTTGACGTTGCCCAGGATTTTATTTTCTTGTAGGTAATACTTGTTAGAAAGATTTGAGATCCTGTGTCTCTAATTCTCCAAACTGTGTTATCCACTACCTGTAACTTTTGCCCATATTCTCTAATTCAATCTATATTCAGAGTTATTAACATACACAAGTTGGGTTCCTGAGGGAATACACTGCTGTCCTCCTTGCTGCTAGGCCTAATCTCCATAGCAACCACACAGACCCAATTAGTCTCTGGCTGAGAATTCTAAAGGCCCCTCTCTAAACTGCAAACCCCAGGATTCCATAGAATTTTCTTAGGCAGTCAATCATATGAGGTCTTCACCTGACATGGACAAACTTTGACTTTTATATATTAGATTTGGGATGAGTGGGCTAAAGTAGACAGGAATGAGTCAGATAATTTTGAGTCAGATAATTACACAATGTTTTACTCAAGTAATAAAAAACCCCATACAAATGGAGTGGCATTTATAGTGAGGAGAGACGTAACAAAAGCAGAGAAAGGACATAATGCAAAGTCTGACCAAATAATGTAAGTAAGACTCCAGGAAAAAGCCATCAGTATAACCATAATCCAAGTTTATGTTCCAACTACAGAGGCACAGGAAGAAATTTAAAGATTCTGGGATGGAGCTTAGGATGAAATCGATCACATACCAAAACAAGATTTCTTTTTCAGGTGATTGGAATGCAGAAGTAGAATACAGAGCAGAATCAAAAACTGTAAGAAAATTTAGCCTAGAATCAAGAAATGAAGCAGGTGAGCAACTGAATGAATTTTGCAAGGACAACAGTTTGCTCATCACAAACACGTTCTTCAGGTAACCAAAGAGGAAACTGGATACATGGGCACCATCTAATGGCAAATATCAAAATCAAATAGACTATGGCCCTTTTTGCATGGCATTTACCATGTGAAAGGGCCCCTCGAGCGTCATGTGAATGTGAGGAGCAGTCCACACGACACACAATCGCGCAATGCTCCAGGGTCTGGCAGGCATCACTCGCACACTTTTTCATTTTCGGCTTTGAATCGAAAATGGTGTGTGATTGCGCATCACTCCAGGGCCCCACGTACACTTGCCGTGCATGTAGAGCTCCGGAGCTACGGTGTTCACACTTCCTGCCCCAGCACAGCCTGGGAAACTCCCATGCTGCACTGCAAAAGGAAGAAGTAGGGCTCTCATGCGAGCAGGTGGCAGCTGCAGAGCTGAAGGAACCAGGACATGAGAGCCTCTCACTGGAGGCTGCTCACACGATCCCTGCACCCCAGATCCATGAAAAGGTGCATTGCGAAAAGGGCCATCGTAACTGGTAGCAGAAAGTAGAGAAGTTCCATTCGTTCTGAAAAGACAAGACTAAGAACAGATTGTGGCACAGACCATGAATTGCTAATAAATTAGAGTAGAGCTAAAACAAAAACACTAAACCAGCCATAATGCCAAAAGACGACCTGAAGAACATCCCTGTAGAATTTAAAGATAAGGTTTAAAAAAAACAACAGATTTGCACTATTGAGCCTAATTAACTGGGAGCCAGGAGAACTCTGGACTGAAGCTTTTGACAGATGAAACTCTTCAAGAAGTTAAGAACAGATGAGAAGTAAAAGTAAAGGTGACAGAAATAGAGCCAGAACTCTGAGTGCAACTGTTCAGCAACAATAATCAAGATAGAGAAATAGAAGGTGACACAAAAACACAATCAGCAGGGGAACACATCACCTGATCAAGTAGAAATAAAAAGACAATAGGTACATTAAATGGAAGAACTATAAAAAAGAGATGAACTGATGACATTCAATGAAGAACCATATGAAGATGAACCTCACATTTTAGAAAGTGAAGCGGAAGCTGTACTCAGAGCACTTAGAAAAAATAAATCACCAGGAACAGATGGCATGCCAATAGAACCGCTTCAGTTTACAGAGACAGAATCTACTCTAATTCTACAAAAGTATGTCCACAGATTGGAAACACTCAATATACATGTGATAACTGAAGCCCCTGTCAGAGCTGCTGATGACGAACAGCAGCTGTTGGTCCCTGTTGCTCTGGCTGGAGATGAGTCCTGCAGCTCAAGAGCTCCCCCTGCTGCCATGGACCAAGCAGGCTCGGATGTTCCTTTGCCTGCTCCTTTAGGGCAACAGGGATCCAGCTGTGATCCCAAGGAGACCCTGGAGCCTGCGTCAATCAGCCCACAAACAACGCGGAGACTCAAGAGAGCTGAGCAAAGGGAGGCTTCCTTGATTAAGTTCAAGAAACAGTGACTGGCCACACCTGTGGCCGGGCTATATAACTGCCTGCCTGGAAGCTTTTCTTTGCTTGTGGCTAACTTTCTACAAGCCCTCTCCTTGCCTGTTCCTTGCTTCCAGCACCTGGCCCCTGATACCTTGTATTGACCTCTTGGTGCCCCTGGACTTTGGACTCTGACTATCGCTTTTGCTTGTCACTCAGGCTTAGGTAAATGGACTGCCTATGACTTATTGCTTGCTTTGACTCCTCCTGGCGGGACTCTGCTATCTCTCTCTCTCTCTTCTCTGGGCTGGCTCGCCGCCCGGGTCTCCGACCTTGACAATACATTCCAATTTCCAAAAAAAGGGACATCAGGAATTGCAGTAAGCACCATGGCCATTGCATTAATTTCCCATGTAAGCAAGCCCAAGCTCAAAATTCTAAAACAAAAACTTTTACAATATATGTAGAGAAATATGCCAGATGTTCAAGGTGGGTTTAGGAAAGGAAGAGCCACTAGGGATCTTATTGCAAACATACATTGGATAATAAAGTACACTGAAGAACATCAGCCTGTGCTTTATTGATTATAGTAAAGCTTTTGAATGTGTGGTTCATGAAAAGCTACGGATTGCTGTTAAAGAAATGGGTGTGCCACAGCATTTTATTGTCCGTACATGTAACTTCTACTCAGGACAAGAGGCTACTTGTCAGGATAGAATACGAAGAAACTGAATAGTTTCCAATAGGCAAGGGGATCAGGCAAGGCCGCACTCTATCACCCTATCTGTTTCACTTGTATGCTGAACATATCATACATAGAACTGAATTAAACTCAGAGGAAGGAGGCATGAAAATTGGAGGAAGGAACATCAACAGTTTAAGATATGCCAATGACACCACACTACAGGAGAAAATAACAACGATTTGGAACAATTACTGAGGAAAGTCAAGGAAGAAAGTGCAAAGGCAGGTTTACAGTTGAATATTAAGAAAAGAAAAATAATGACCACAGGTGATTTACATTAGTGTAAAGTAAATGAAGTCATTGAAATAGTTCATGATTTTCTATACTTCAGCTGAAAGTGTCCAAATATATTATTGAATTCTAAGGTTAGGATGGTCCACCCCATTGTATTTCCAATGTCTATGTATGGTTGTGAAAGCTGGACAGTGAATAAAACTGATGGGAAGAAAATCAACTCATCCAAAATGTGGTTCTGGGGAAGAGTTCTATGGATATTGTGGACAAGTGAATGGATCCTTCAGCAAATCAAACCTGAACTCTCTCTGGAAGCCAAGATGAAAAAATGAAACTTTGGCCATATCATGAGAAGACATGATTCACTAGAAAAGACAATAATGTTTGGTTAGGTGGAAGGTAGGGGGAAAAAAAGAAAGACAGCATTACAGATGGATAGACTAAGTCAAGGAAGCCACAGCCCAGAAACTTCAAGCCCTGAGCTGGCTGATTGATGGCTGGGTGACTTGAAATCTCCCATTCAACTTATGGGTCATCGTAAGTTGAAGTTGACTTGATAGCAGCAACAACAGTTTTAAGAAGCACTCTCTATGGATACAATAGACAGAAATTAAACATTGCTCATAGATGCTTGGTTCTGCCATTGCACCCTATTCTTTTAATTAATGAAATAAAAGAGTAACTGGACTGAATCCAGTTGCTCCTTTTCATACCACAATGGCTTGCTAATACTATATAATACTAAAACTTGGGAAAGGGAAAGATATACTTGAACTCCTTCTAGGTGCTTCTCTCCCCATCCCAATTACCAGCACTGCTTCAATTAAATGCCTACATCTAGCAGAAGTAGCATTACAGCATCATCAAACATTAGGCAAAAGGCATATCAAGAAAAGTCAGATCTGTGTCAGTATGTATTTCTCCAGGAAAATTAATGAGTCTGCCCGTATAACCGCTCACGTGTTCAAAAGATCGACTGCTAAGTGGCAGTAACACGTGGTCTCTGACTCCACTGCATTTTCTACCTTTCATGAAAATGTTAAATCCATGCATACCTAATTCAGGTTTCTCTCACAGTATGAACAGCAAATCACAGTGTTCTGTAGCAAACCATTATACTGGGGTGACAGCATAACCAACACTGAAGATTGATTTCTAACCCTTATTTCATAACTATGTAGATTTTATGTGTAGCATGAAAACCTGGAGGATGAGCAATGTGAATAAACGCAAACCATTTTAAAAAAGGCCTTAGCATATAATTCACTGTTGCCTTATCTTTAAGAAATGATTTGTCTTGACCTCAAAATTATCAGGATTAGAATCTGAGCTTCCTTTGATGTTCAAACTAACTCAGGAAGGCATGAAATATTTCTCATCTACCATATGATGTAGATACTTAAAAGCTCAAGCAAAGAAAGAAGATAAGCAGCTATGATTACATAATATAATCACACGGGATCATGGTCATGCATTACATTAAAGGGTTTCTAGAAGATTTAAATTCTTCTGAAACTAAGACATTGTAAAAAAAAACAAAAAAAGAAGCAAAAAAATTATCTGGGGAACAGTTGGACACTCCAAACTGAAAGCAGGCAAGTGCAGCAATAAATCATGAAACCTACACTACTGACACAGTGACTTGAGCAGAAAAAATGAATGGTTGTGTCCTGAGTGCAAAATATAATAAACTGAGGTGCCAAGAAACAGTCATAGCAGCCAGTAATAATTTGAAACTGAAATATAATCAGAAGCAAAGTACCATCCCCCCCCAAACAAAGTTAAATAACAATGCATATAGATAAACAATGCTACTATATAGAAATGGGGAAAAAATCTTGCACAAATGCCTTGAAGGTGGATTTAGTCAACTGTAATAAGCCATGCTTGCATAATTCAGTGTCTCTAATTCAAAAGTTGGGAACCTTTGGCTCTTCGTACATTTAGGCCTGTGACTATCAATTCCCAGATCCCACTTTGGTGGAAATTCTTAAAAGGTAACCTAAAAACACTTAATAAATAAATAAAGGTGCCATGAAGCATCAGAGATTGTCAATGAATACCAGGTCTCAGTAAGGATCATAATGCAGTGTGTCAATATCTCAGATGCAGGGAAGCTGTGAACCCATGTTGAGCTGCATGGTACAAAAAGTTGAGCTCTAGCCTATCAAACAAGGAGCAGAGTAGGGGTAGAAAAGGATTTAAATAGTTCTGTATCATCAGTTTCGTACCTTTCAAGACCCGAGAGACAAAGTACACCTTGTTCCATGAACTTGAACATTTGCAAGGCTTCTCATATGTTTGGAGGAATAAAACATGCATGAAATAATTTTTTCCCCCAGTGTAAATGTCTAAAAATGCATACAGCTGAAAAAAATATGTTCTAGAGAATTGGGAAATGTGTTCCAAGAAAATACATTAAAAAAAGTGCCTACATATATTTACACATTACACAAAATGCACAAAATTTCAATGCAGGCAGAAAATAGGAAATCTGAAACATGATACAGACAAAGATGGAATGCAGAAGAATGTCAAGATTTGGGAAAATGCAGTGAAAGCAAGACAACACAAGTTTTTCATGTCCCTAGAGCAGAGGCAGGCAGCTGAGAGAAGGGAAAGTAGGGAGGCCTCAAAACCTAAGGCAGAGCTAGAGCTTAAGAAGTGTGACTGTTCTTATACAAGAGAGACATTTTTCAGGCTCACAGGCGAGGCTAGTGCTTTATGAGATGTGGTAGAAAGTGGTAATAATAGAACCTGGGATTGTCCACTGCAGCTGACTCATCCAACATTCAGGACAGAAAAAAAAATGTATTTCTTCACCCAGCATAGTAGTTACATTGTCAAATTCACAGCCACGAGACAGTTGCAGCTCCCAGCTCAGATAGCTTTAAAAGGGGATAGGGTACAATGAAGGAGGATGGAGCAAACCATCATTATTAGGATGATTATATTAGTTTCTCTAGAGAACAAGATGGGGAGGGAATTTTCCCTCATGTCCTGCTGGCAGACATCCAATAGGCAATTGACTGGCTATTGTGTAAACAGAATGCTAGAAGAGATGGGCCTTTGTTCTGAACCAGCAAAGCTCTTCTCAGCTTTTTAAACCGATTCTTGGACTCAGCAGGCAATCTTCAGGCATTCTAACAGAAATCTCAGTCTAATAGACTTGGAGCAGAACCATAGTAGGGGTATGTTGTTGTTCTGTGCCTTCAAGTCATTTATGACTTATGGTGACCCTAAGGTGAACCTATCATAGGGTTTTTCTGGGGCTGAGTGCGTGCGATGTGCCCAATCTCACCCCCAGTTGGTTTCCATGGCTGAGTGTGAAATCAAACCCTGGTCTCCAGGGTCATAGTCAAATGTTACACCACACTGGCTCTCAGCACTGGCAAACTTTCTAACATTTCACATATGAAAACCAGGAGATGTGTGACTGAACAAAATCTGAGTGTGGTCAAGACGGCAAAAGTTATTAATGAGGAAGAAGCTAAGGTCATTTCCACACTAGGCTGTTATAGTGCTATGATTCCACTTGCAACATCCTATGGAATCCTGGGGTTTGCAGTTTTGGAAACTGCAAACCTCAGGATTCCATAGGATGTTGCAAGTGGAATCATAGCACTATAACAGTCTTGTGCAGAAGCATCTTAAGAAAGCTACAGCAGTTGTCTTTTGCCTGTGTCTACTGGGAAGTTCAACACTTCACCTCTCCTCTTCCCCCTTACTGAGTTTACTAACTGCAAATTTTGCAGTTTGAATTCAGTTTGCAGCAAGTAAAGTAAGACAAACATGGAAAGAGGGAGAGGGAGAGAAAAACTGGGATATTTTAAAAGCAGATGAAAAAAGTACAACAGAGGATTAACTGGGAGTTTCCCTACCAAAGTGAGACAGGCTGGTGGGTATACACTGAAGATACAGGGTACAAGATGTTAGAGCTCACTCGCTAAAAACCCTGGTTCAAGAACCCATTTGAAATTCTGATGGACCAATCTGCCCAAATACACTTTAGAGTAAACTGATGAAGTTCAGTTTTACTATTTTGCAATTTGGTATTGTTTTGTATATCAAACAGATTTCTAGAGTCAAGGCCACAGAAAGAATAACAATCCAATGCATGCCAAGTAGGGATTTAATCTGTACACTAACAATAAATTTTGACCAAAGGATTTTTTTGGAGGGTGACACAAAGAACACAGAAACAAGAAGTCTCCTTGACAATGAAGGTCACAGTGTACATTCAGCCTTGCAAAGACTTGGGGGTCAGGATTGATCATTGTTATGACACACAAGATGCTACTGTCATCACCTTCATGTTGTACCCTCTCTGCCTTCCTTTGTCTTTGCCTTTTTCCACCCTAAATTAACACAGTATCAAATGCATCTGATTTTTCTTGCTCAATGAAAAACTAGCATATCCATTATTGGAAATAGGTATCCCAATGACAGCCTACTTGAGAATACGATCACTGATCCACTGATCATCTAAGACACTGGCCACTACACGTGCAAGATGATATGCAATTAAGCAAATTATACACATAAATGCAGGAACGGTTCAGGTCTCTATTATTCTACTTAAAGAAACATCAGTGCTTTTGAATAGAAAACATTACATGCAATTAAGCCTATTGAAAATAACACATAATGTGCAGGAAATATACAACTATGTGGAGTATGTATTGCAAAAATAGCTTACTTCCAGGGCCACTAAGTGTTCAATGAGTGTTGCCAGGATAAAGTAAGGCAGAAATGTCAGTAGTAATGAAGGGTTTCACCCACCACAGTCTTGGCAAAGTGATTGCAACAGGATGCTTTTACCCCACAAAATCAGGAAGAGAGTGGGCTTTAGCTAGAGATACTTCCGAAAATGTTTATCATTTGAATTTCCACCCAGATTGGCCTGGTCTTGTTGCTGAGTGGAATCAGTATGCAAAGGTTGGGGAATGGCATTGGCAATAGCAAAACGAGGGGCAGAGTAACCCAGCAGAATCTTTTACCCAATTTTTATGGGGTCAGACCAAGCAAAAAGCCAAACAAATGTATTAATAAATGGTCTTTATTGATAAAAATATTCTCATGCACCAACGCACTCACTCACTCACACAAGGCCAATCGAGAAGGGAAAGAGGTGAAAATTGATAGGGGATTTAGCAGAAAGGGTGTAAAGGCGGTGATACTGCACTTATCCTGAAGTCTTCGGTCCGGGAAGTGGCAAGAAGGGTGGAGGTCAGCAAAGAGAGGCAGCTGAGGGGATCACTCAACTAACAGAATGCTGGTCTGCTAGCGTGGCAGGGAGTTCTCCGAAGAGACCCTCCAAAACTGGGACTACTTATAGGGCAGAATGTACCTCGAGGGCAGGCCCTCTCCTGGGAAGAAAAATAGCCAAAATAAAGTCGGATTTTCCAAAGTTGGAGTTGCTCAATCTGGGGAAAACCCAGTAAGCCCTTCAAGTTGGCTATTTTTGGCTCAGGACCCTTTGTTCATGTGGACATGTTTAACCTGAGGTCTCCTTGGAAAATGTGACTGGGGATTTCCCTGGCCTTGACCTAGCTTTGGTCGTTCAACCCATTTGTCTATGCACCCACCCGGGCAACCTCTCTGACATGGTGGGCATATTTGATATCAATTTTATATCCCCCCAGGATGGGGTCTGTCATTGGGGTAAAACCTTCAAGTTTTCAGGTTTCACTTTTGCAGATTTGATTTGTCACAGATTATTTGCTATCACCCCTGCTGCCTCCCTATGCAATTTTTAGTAGGGAATGCAAGCCTCTTGAGACTTGAGAAATGTGAACAAGGCTTTTAAGTCTCTATTAAAAATAGTGTGGGGCAGCAGTGGGGGTGGCAGTAAGTCCCACCAGCCACCCACTTCTGCCCTGTGACAGAACCCTGATGCCTCAGAGGAATCCATGGTGGGTTGAATATGGTGATCATTTGTGTGTGTGTGTGTGTGTGTGTGTTAAATATGGTTTGGGAGGGTTTAGAGTTATTCACAGTTTTTCCACATTCACAGGAGTCCTGTGCCCCAACCCAGCGAATGTGGAGGGATAATTGTATATGAAATAAGCATATAAAATTTATTGAAAAATGCTCAAAAATGATTTCTTGAGTGTTGGAAAACACTGAGAGTTTATCTTCGACTGACTAAACTCTTTGGAGTTCAAGATTTATTCTATGAAAGTTTTGCAGGTGGATCCTTTTCCCCACAGAAAACAGCACATTCTATGTAGGAAACACCATTTTCTGTGCAAATAATGCTGTTTCCTATGGAAAAGATGCTGATTCCTGTATAAAACAAACATACATAAATGTTGTACAGTAAGTCCCCAACTATAGTATTTTCTGTAGCAAAAATAGCATTTTCTACTCAGAAAATAACATTTCTTTTCGGAATATTTCTGTGCAGAAAACACTGTTTTCTACAAAGAAAATGCTGTTTCCTGTGCAAAATCACCTCATGCGTGAAATACATCCTGAGCTGTGATTAGCATTCAAAAATTATGCAGTATTCAATGACTTTCTCACAGCAACAAGAAAACTGCTAAAATCACTTATTACTGTCCTTATGCATAACATTAGCAAAGAACTGCATCCCTAGTATCAAAGTGCAGGTGCCTAAAAGCAGAACACGACACAAAAGGAATGTTAATATAAGCAGTATATCAAGGTTTTGCAGTGTTTTCTCACTGTGTAGAGGTGCATTCTAATTAAGAAAAGGACGAAGATGCAAATAAATTAAAGAGACTCTAAGCTGCAGTAAACTGTGTATGTTCTGATTTAAGAATTAACCTTAGAAAATCTTCTGGATGAACTCGAATTCAAGTGTTATGATGAAAGGAACAGTATATTTGGAAGCAATCAGGGGATAGATGGAGGAAGATGTATTTATCCCTAATTGTAGATGACTACGAACATGCCCCTTTGTGTTGTGGATTATTATTAGATTAATAAGATCTGTCTGTTAGATGCATTCACATATTAGGATGCTTTAGATGTAATATTACAGTTGTGTGATATAAGGATAAGGCTCAGCAAGTCTCTGGCTCTTGCATTCAACCTTCCTCTGTTATCCCAAAACATAGGTGCCAGAAGGGCCACCCCACAATGCCAAATACCTCCTTGCAAAAGTGGGGAATGAATTAGCTCAAAGAGGAGGCTTGTGAGAGGGGGGTAATTCAAGACCTTTTCTACCAATGTTTACAGGTTCACGCAGGAAAAGAACCAGCCAGAGATCCAAAAGTAACCTAAAAATGTTTTATTGAGGGGGAATTCACTCATGCATGCATATATAAACAGCCAAACATTCACACAAGAGCTAAGTGAAGGAGAAAGGGAGGGGGAAAATATGGATAGACAGGCTGAGGGTTTTTTGGGGGGAGGGTTATAATTAACAGTCCAGAAGAGTAGTGAAGAGCTGGATTGGCTTAGGTAGGACCTAAGGACAGTTCTCATTCAGGAGCCAGATGGACAGAGTGGTGGATAGACCTCTGAGTGACTGCACTGGGCATCCTGAAATCACAAGTATTTGTACCCAAAAAAATAGCCTGTGGCAGTGGAAGGTATGTGCAGTCCAGGAGCAGAACAATGGGAGTTGCAGCACAGACAATGGACTATCAACCCACTACTGTTCGCAATGTTTGGATGACAAAGACATAATGTGTGTTGTAACAGCTATCTATTGTGGGTAAGAGTCCAGGTACACAGGCGATGGTTATCTGTCAACCACTGTCCTGGTGGGCTTGTCACAATTGTATTCCCTGGGAAAACTCCAGCTTCTGCTTCAGCCTGTTATCCATAGCAACGGCGTTTATTTGCCTGACAAATGGCCCAGTCATGTCTTAGGCTGACCAGTCTTTCTTTCTCATGTTTACAGTCAGATCTCTTCCCTCACTTGGTTTGATCTCTTGGTCACCTCTCAGGCTTAAATTTGATATTAGAGCTAATTGAACATGTGTTCAATGTGTCCAATATGGTGTCAGTGTCCCTTTTCGCATGTTACCCGTTCGCGCGGCTGGGGGAGCATCTCGTGCAAAAAGCCTCAGCAGGAACGCTGCCGCTTCCCTGCTGCTTGAGTTCTGCAGCGCTTCCTGGTCATGCGACTGCCGCGCGAACGCTCCACCCCTTCCTACTGCAGCACAACCTGGGAATTGTAGGCTAGCGCTGAGGCAGGAAGCACGACCAGGTGGGCTCCCAGGGCTCCGCAGGGCAGGTAAGTGCATGCAGACCCCGGGAGCATTGCGTGACCACGCACCATTTTTGGCTTTAAGCTAAAAATATAAAAAAAAATGTGTGAGCGGTCCGCTTTAGGCTCTTGAGCGTCACGTAAATGGGAGTGCATTGTATGGACCACTCCTCCCATTTATGCGATGCTCAAGGGGCCATTTCGCTTTAGAAATGGCGTGTGAAAAGGGTTAATGTGTCCAATATGGTGCCAACTGAGTATGCTGCCCATCCAAACCACACTGATATCAGGGACCCCCAAAGCAGGGCCTTACATCTCCTCTAGTGTGACTATGAAGAAGAGTTTGGAACCTACCACTTCTGTTTCAGATCAACTGCTGCTTGTAGTCTGAACATGGACAAACCATTGTTAAGTCCAAATATAAACAGTATAGTTATTGAACTAGTTTTTTTCAACTAACCAGAGTTAAAGTTAACCACATTTTAGTGTACAGATGGAATGGAAACTTCCTCTTTGTGGGCACACTGGAGGAGAGAGGAGGTGAAATATGTGACCCTCAAGCTTGTTCTTGTAAGACTAAGTTGTGGTTTAGCATCACATTGGCATTCAGCCATTGTTCACACCTTATTTTCTGGTAAGACCTATAGCAGAAGAAAGAAAAAAAACAGAAGTTTTCCCATTTAAGACTAGTGTTAGACTTCTGTTACAGAGAGAGTCCGTATAGGAACGTTACAAATTCTATCAACATCTTCCCACTCCACACCCTAAGGCAACAAGGCTTTAAGCCGAGTTTAGGTTTTGCCTAAGTGCTAAGCTTGTTTGTTTGTTTTTTAAGTTAAGCTGATTGCTGTACGCATCTTCAAATGTGAAAACGCAAACAAATAGAATTCAGCTACACGGATTAACAAAACATCCACCCTCAAACAGCATCTACATTTTATGTTTGGTGATCTGTTTTGTAATAAAGATTCTGTTTAAATAAAATAGCACATTAATAAAATTCCATAGTGATTAAGTCCTAGTGAACATAAGTAACCATTTTCCAGGAAATCCTGTTAGGGATGAAGGTTCAGCCGAAGACACAATGGGAAAGAAATGTCTTGAAGGTAAATTGTGATGTGCTCACAGAGAGAGAGAGAGAGACAGAGAGAGAGAGAGAGACAGAGAGAGCACAATGTTGCTATGTTAGTCAGCCTTCCAGATATGTTGGACTACAGCTCCCATCATCCCAAACAGCACGGCCAGTGCCTATCAGTTATGCTTCCAGTGCAACTGGAAGGCAACAGATTGAGCAAGACTGAATTGTAATATCTAATTAAAGATCTAATTTAGGTAGCTGATATCAGGTAATGCATTTTAAAAAAAAATTATGCACCACCAAGTTTAAAAGAATCCTAGGATTTTGCAAACAATGCTCTGTAGCAAAAGCCTAGACTTTGTTCTACTGTGACAGAAGTACCAACCTTCACATTGTAAGGGTCATAGCTGTATCTTCACTGCATTACCCGCATATTACAACAAAAACAAGGACATCCTACTTCTTAAGTGACTTTGATATTAATTCTGTTGTTTATTTCAGTTCTGCGCCTGTAGGTCACCATGAAATATAGTAGTTTTGGACTCACTTTCTTTGACAGACAGATGCACTTAGTAGTTTTTGGAGAAGGTTAACTCTGTACCCTATTTATGGATGACATTGTGAAGAACAGCTTTTTGTTTTGGGTTTGTTTTTTTCTAAATATTACAGAAATAATGACATAGTGCATCTAAAATTAGTGACTCCAGCTGCAGGCCTTAAGCCAAATTACATATTATTTTTCCTTCAACACTGTAATTCAGTTTCTAGCACTGTCAGTGAGAAATGAAGAATCATAAGCAAGGTTACTCTTTAAGTTCTCAGTTCTCTGGAGTTGCTATTAATATGATTAGCTTTAAACACAGGTCTCCTGCCAGCCAAACAGTAGGCAACAAAAACACTATCAAGTGGAATGTGCTTGCTCACAAAAATATGTGTAAGTTCCTGCTTGCAAAATACAAAGCCTCAAGAAACAACATATATATGTTATATGCTCAAATATAACATCCATTGAAATATATTTTTGGATGAGGCAATCAAGTAGTTGCTCTACATCTCAATTGGTTGAAAAGATCAAAAACTTAGTATCAGTTTCTTGCTTTCAAGAATGAGTTACCTTCATAATGAGTTGCTTTCATAATTAGTTAACTCTGCAGTAAGAAGCTGGAATGGAACTACTTTCTGCTTGTAATGATCATGGGTTGTAATTCACTGTTTCAAGACAATGGGAATAAATTGTCTGCCTCAGTCTTTCCCATGAAAATTTTTACCCTTGAAACAATTTATAGGTGTCAAGGAATCCCTGCATAAAATACATTATACCCACAACTCAAAAAATGTTTACTTTTTAAAATCATGTTCTCTTGTGGAACCCCAGCAATCTCTTGTTGAACCTAGGCTATCTGGGAACCCTATCTGAGAAACCCTAGTCTACCTACAGACTCATTATTGAACATTTTTGCTGTTTCAGTTGGGACAATGAGAAGGAGAGGAAAAAGAATCACATGGGTGGCTGTCACATGCACTATAGCTAGGAAGGAATTTTTTAAAAAAATATCAGAATGTTCAATGTGCAGTATCTTAACTGGCAGAAATATGCAAAAATTTACTCAATTTTCTTAGTATAAATGTTTTGTTTTGTTCTCACAAGCAAAAATGAAAACACACAAAGAATACTATCTATTAAAAAGAGAACATATTAATCCCTTGCAAGTAACAATAAAGTAAATGGAACCTAACTACCCACATTCCCAAACAGAAATTCCTCAAAAATTCACTTTCTTCCTTGGAAATAAAAGGGCATGGGGGGGGGGAGGAATCTTCTTTTATAGGAAGGAATTTTGTAAAAATTCAGTGTGGCACTAGTATAATGTGCATGGATTAATGAATTTTGCACAAATTTTCTTGGGGTTTGGCACAGCACTCATCTTTTTCTTGGACCAAGCATTATACCTTATTGATGGAAACAGAAGGTCTTGGGCAGGAGCTACTAGGAAAGCTATGCTTATTTATTAGTGTTACCCACTTAAGAATAGTAGAATATTCCATTAGAATATTCCATTAGAACAGCCTTTTATGTTTCCTTCTCCAGCGTATGTACCTAATGTTTTTCTAATATCTATTCACCTACAGAAATACAAGTAAGAAGAACAGAAAATTCCTAGTTATTAATGAATAATTGGTATTCCCAAACAAACACCATATACCTGCAGTCCTTCAAAGGCTCCATCATCCTAGTCTGACATAAAAACAGCTTCTTTCTTCACTGCACCATGTGGGATGGGAATAGGGTACAGCTAGGGCCTTCTCCCAAATATTCTACCGCTCATCAAACTGACATGTTATTAGCTTGTAAAGAAATATTATCCAACTACAAAAGCCATGGAAGTGATTTCAGCTCCCAGCTATGCACAGCAATCAGAGAGGACAAAACAAAATGGTTGTACAATAGAGATGAACAATGTATGTCTACTGTAATCACTTTAGACTTGCATAGGCAAACTAATGAGCAGCTGTTCCAGCCTAGAGACTTGAATCAAGGCTGTAAAAAGAAGCTGCCAAAAATATTGAACTCAAAACTCTCACTGCTGAATGAAAACTGATTATTTAAATCTATTAACAGATGTGTGGAAGAAACTAATAAAGAACAAAGGGAAAATAAACAATGTCCAGAAAAATAATGCTCTGAAAGAGTTAGATAACACCACCATCCACTAGGAATTTTTTTTAATGCTCTCTTAATAAGAACACTGAGAAAATGGTCAACCATTGAATCACATTTTGGCAATTTTTTGCCTTAAAAAATAAGTTTACATAGAGTGAAATACATTCCTAATGTAATATAATGCAACATAATATTTTCTAATAAGTTCTTCCAGGTAGTGCCCATTCACAAAATAATGCCATTTACTGGAAGGTTTCTTAGAGATTTATCATAGATATTTCCCTGAAATGCTAGCTTTTCTGCTCCTTCTTTAATTTTCATGAGAAAACTCTGAAAAAACTTTATCCAATTTAAGACTATATTATTTGTTATAGCTGTTTAAACATACACGAAAGCATTGATTCTGCCACATTTGAAAATGTGTAATGTAATGGTTTACTCAGATTTGTCTCCAGTCACAGGCCCTTTCTTCAGCTTACCTTTTTGAGGAGCTGGGCTGTGGGGATCACGCAAGCAGCCTCCAGCAAGAGGCTCTCGCATCCCCACTGCTCCAGCTCCGTACGAGCTGCCTGCTCCCGAGCAGGCAGCGCGAGAGCCCCTCCTCTTCCTTCCACAGCACAGCCTGGGAGTTTCCCAGGCTGTGCTGGGGCAGAAAGTGAGACCGCCACAGCTCTGGAGGCTCCGCATGCATGGCAAATGGGCACGGGGCCTTGGAGCAATGCGTGATCACGCACCATTTTCGGCTGAAAGCCAACAATGAAAAAGTGTGCGAGTGGTGCCTGCCCTACCCTGGAGCGTCACACTATTGTGAGTGCATCATGCAGATCGCTCCTCACAATCGTGCGACGCTCCAGGCGCCCTTTCGCATGGCAAATGCAGTGCGAAAAGGGCCTTGGTGAAAACCCATATGCTTCCCAGACTCTGCTTTAAGAATAAAAATGAATTAATTTTATAACACAGCATCTGCAAGCTATATCCAGGAGATTGAGAATTTATGAACATCTTCATGAAAATTTCCTGTAACATTCTTATAAAATGATTGAGCAAGGAATGTTTTTTAAAAGCAGATAACTTGAAGTGACTTAACCATTACAGAATTACAGGAATTCTGCTTTACTTATTATAAGTTGTCAAAAGCAAAATAAGCTTTTCTTCCATGATTATATTGGCAGCTTTTTTCAGAATGATTCTACATTGCAGCCTACAACCTACAATGTCTTTGTTGGAACATGACCATATAAAGTCAGACTACATGTTACTATACAGGTCAGGACTCTTGTGTGGGGATGCACAAAGGAGCTTTAACACTTCTCCCTTCAAGAAGTCTGAAGGACAACTCTCCTTCAGTTCTTAGCAGCTGCCATTAAAAAAAAAACAACACATAAAATTGACAACCGAGGAAAGATTATGCCCAGTATCCACACAGCATTCACCCAGCAACAGCTTTAAAGAGTGGAAAGTGTCAGGCTGAGTCTTATGGCTGAACTTCAGCCCAGGTTTGTATAGTAGCCCACATGCTGGGAGAAGAGAAACCTTAATCTATCAATAGTTCTATGTATCTGATTGATTGAACTTCATCTCTTTCCCTTTCTTTTTTTTCTTTTTTCCCCTTTTTTTAAGGGGGGGCAGGATAGACCTAAACTGCATAATCATCAGAATTGTTCCTATTGCTTCCTTCCCCCTTTTCCCTTCTTGTAAGCATTAAAAAAAAAAATCATTAGCAATTTTTTAACTTTCTAAAGTTTCATCTTGGTGTTTCTGTTGGGTATATAAATCTCAGTATTCTATGCACCTCATTGTTTAACCAGTTTGCTAGCTATTTGGCTAAGGAATGAGTCAATTCTCAGCAGAATTTGCCTAGCAACCCAGTAAGGTTCCAGTTGTTTTATAAGGCAATACAGGCTCAGCTCAAAGTCAATGGGGTGGGCTATCCTTGCAGGCCCCACATTTCAGCCCACATTATGGCTTGAAAAATCAAGGATAATTGTGCATGCACGGAAAGTAAGCAAATTTGTGACACTGCACAATATGAGATATGTATTTTAGGATGTCAGCATTAACTTTCAGTTTACTGCAGGATGTGATAACCTTAATTTTGTGTTAAAATGAGTGGGCTTTCTGCATATTGAATCTAGTATTGGCTGTGAAATCTTTGAATTTTAGTAGAGTGAAAATGGTATATTTCTATCTGTGCATAAGATTCAGCAATAGAACTGCCAAGTTTTGCTTTTCATATGTGGAGATAGGTAAATGGCCTTGTTCTTTATGTTTTTTTTACTGTTCACTAATCGCTGGAATCTTACACAATAGCAAGCAAACAAGGATTTCAACGCAGAATATGTAATGAACACTAGCTAGTAAGATAGAATTTCAGATGGAAAATTAACATATTTGTTTACTTAAAGCACTTATAGGCCCTTTCTGCACGACATCACTGTTGCGTTTTTGCCACAGGATGGCAGTGGTCAGCAGATCATGCCTGTCGCGGAGCGTCATGCTTGCGCAGTTTTTGCAAAACGGAAAAAATCTGTTTCACACCTGCAATCGCGTGGTGCTCCTGTCACTTCTGGCCATGCATAAGATGCAAAAGTGTATTGGCAACGCTTCCTTCCATAGCGCAGCAATGGAAAAAGCTCAGCTGCGCTGTGGAAGGAAGACGTGACGCCATTGCATTCCCTTCCGCATGGACCGAGCGGGTGCAGAGGGGAGCGTTGCTGACACACTCCCTTCTGGACCCGAGACTGTAGCGAGACAATGCAGAAGAGCTTCATCGTGTGGAAATGGCTATAATCCACCTTTTAAAAAAAGGAAATTAAGATGGCCTGCAACAACAAAATATGGAAACAAAATCACCACCTAGTCCCATCAATTTGATTAACTCTTCACCTGGAAGTGAGCCATTTTACCTGCTTTACCTGCAAGTGAGCCATATTCCGCGCCCCTCTTCAAACAATTGAGCCAACATTCATTGAAAAAGAAACAGAAAGATAGGCACCTATGTTTTTTCCCAAAAAGATTGATTAAAGACATGGAACTTACCAGTTTCTTTCATGCTACCTAAAGTCAAGGTGTGTAGCATCTAAGATGGGTTCTGTTATTTTGACACAAAGCATAAAATCCCACAAGTTCTTCTCCCAGAGACAGACAGACAGACAGATAGATAGATAGACAGACAGATAGATAAAATAACATGTAACCATTTGCCATACTTTCACCAAACAAAGATGACCTTCCTGAGACAGACGTTTGATTCTTTCTGGTAATAGGATGAGGAAGCCCTGTTGATTATTTCAACTTATTTTAATCATCTTTTTAAAAATCCTTTTGATTTTACATGGACCTGAAAACCATCAAACCACCTTGAACTAAGAAACTGCAAAATGATCCCCCGCATGACCACATGATGATTCACAGGTAAAATACAAACTATTGAATGACAGTACATTTAATAAAATACTCTGCAAATAAGTTTACAGATACTTCTGGAACCCTATTCAAATTTCTTTTTTTCCCCCCTGTGTCAGGAGAACCAGGGCAAGTCTCATCATTTTCACACCCAACTTTTCTGTGTTGAGTAAGAAAGTCTGAAAAACAAAGGTGTAAAACCTTGCTTTAATCATGGTTTCCTGTTGGATGGAGCTCTGTATTCCTGCTCAGTTACCACTCCTTCTCAGACCTTCCCTGCTAAAATAGGAATGACAGAGCAACATGGGCAGGGATCTTTCTACTCATGTTGAGAAATGCACACTTGAATAGGGCTTGAAAATGGTTGCACACTTTCTTAGAACTGAGCCTGTGAACTCACTGGGGCTTCTTTCTTTGTATACCTACATAGTATTGTTCTGTGGGATGAGCTGCAGAGTAATTTAAATGTCCTTCTGCTGCATCTGTAATACTTCCCCATGTGTTTCATTGCTTATAGCTTATAGCTCATAAATTGCTCAGAATGAGGTTCTGTTGCTTATGTGCTCTGCAAAGTGTCTCATTTTAATAGGATCCCAAGTGAGACATAACAGTAACAGTAACATTAATTAGTCATCATGTTAAATTATCATCAAGAACCATTAAAAACATTTTGGAGCAATTCATTTCTTATTCTTTTGATGCAAATTTAAATTCTAAATGTATCTGACCATCACATTTGCCCCTAAAAATCAGTTAAATGTTCATATTTTGAAAGTATCCAGCCCAAGAATTTTAAGCATCCAACTTATTATTACAATATTGGAGCCTAGAGATACAAGACCTTTATATCACTCTACTCGTATTTGTATCACATTTTATTATGCTTGCGGAATGATCTCCACCACTTTGCTCTATCCAGGGCAATAAATAGCTGCCAAGTTTGATTAATGGGTGAAGCAAACCTAAAGCGCTTAATCAATCCCAAAGCAATTTATTGCTACTATTTTGTAATACTGATCATTTTTATTACTCAATACACCAAAATATTGCAAAAAAAAAAAAAAAAAAAAGATAAGAAGGGGGATATAGTTTTCCCATTCCAGAGAGATGGAAAAAAAAAACCCTACATGTATCACATTCTTTGTTGACTTCTGACTAACATTCCATCAGATGTGGCAGACATAAGCCATTTCTGCACTAGAGTCGGCCCCTCCCAAAACTGCAAACCCCAGGATTCCATAGGATGTTGAAAGTGGAATCATAGTGCTATAAAACTCTAGTGTGGAAATGGCCATAAAGTAGAATGTATGTGAACAGCACAAATGAAAAAAAGGATTAAAGACACCTAAGGTCAGAGTCCTAGAATTATTCATGTAAAAAATTATTCACATAAAACATGTGCATCCAATTTCAAGTCACCAGATAATTATTTGATTTGCATGTGTAATCAAAAGCTAGGCTCAGTTAGCATTGGCAGTAAGCAAGAAATCTGACAAGATGCTTAAGATGCTTATGGTTTATCAATAACCAACTCTAAAGAAATAGATCTGGACTCTTTCATCAGGATATACACTTTCCATTTAAATGCAGTAATAAAATCTGCACAAAACTGTGCAGATTTTAATCTATATTTAGATAGTTTATCCATAACTGTCATTCCGCCGCCGCCCCCTTCAAATAATGCTGGTCATGACAATGGAAATAACAGAGTTCTGTAGATTTTGGTTAATGGAAACCACTGCTTACATGATGAATAAGGTACTTGAGTGTTCTGCTCTGAAGAAACTTAAATAAACACCTTGTTAGCAATTTTCATCGTGGATACATTTCCTGGCTCTTAAAAGCAACTGGACAAAATATGCAACTGTTTCCCCATGCAGTGCATAAGGTATTTAATGGCATTAAGGTACCATAAATCTGTTTAAATAGGAGCCAGAAACTGCCTGTAAAGTGAAGGGTTACTTCCCTCCTTGTTTCATGGAGGTAATAATTGAGAATTTATAGTGAAAGGATACTAAAAAGACTAGTGGCTCATAAAAAGTGAAGGACTAACTTTAGGCAGGCATTAGAAGAACCATCTTCATAAATAAGTATGTACTATCGTCATTCTATTAGAAACCATCCACGTACCAAAGAATAACAGACCTCTTAAGTCTAAAAGTGAACTATTGCAGGCAATTAAATACAAAGAAATACAAGCCTTTCTTCTGGACAACGAGTCCCTAGGGGAATCTCAACCTTCCATGGCAATATAGAGAAGAATGGTATGAGGCCCTTCTCTCTCTAGAAATACACATCCATTGTCCCTTGTCAAAAGAGACAAGGAATGCTCATCAGTGGATTCTGGGAATGAAGTGTATTGTATGTAACATTAGGACATGTTGACTTGAATCTATACTTCCGAGCACATACAGAGAGACTGGAGAAATGCTTTGTAGGTGTGCAGAGGAGAGCTCATGGGCACCTTGTTGCAAAATCATTTCTGACTGGAAAAAAGATTAGTCTTGTACCATTCTGGCACAGACAACTAGCTTACAGTATCCTTCATTCAACGTATATTTCACTGGCCAGAATCTGAACTGACCAGTGGCTAACTCTACAGCAAAGGTGGTGGTTATAATAGATAATTGCTCCCAGGCTAATATGCTCATCTCGTTCTGCTTGACAGGAGAGGGAGACAGTTTACAAAATTTTGTGAAACACAACCTGAAGTGTTTTCTTTCTCCCCACCCCCACTGGAACATAGAAAGTTACTTGTAACCTCTACAACAGTAAGAGCCAACAGTGAATTGAGCCTGCTCTGTGAAGTACAACCTGTTGGCTATCACTTTAGTAACATTCTGATCAATAACAGGCTGCCTTTTAAAATGAATATTTGTTTGCTGGAGATGCTGAACTACTTTATCTGATGAAACAACCCTTAAAAGGCTGAGGTAACTTGGATCCTTTCAGAGTCTTGGGCAAAGTTCTCCAGAATGTGTGTACAAGTAGTAACTGCAATTCTGAACCTAATTTCAACTGCTAATCTTTAACTAGAGTAGACCAAATACATTAACTTAATGGTAAGTCAACACTTACATAACTACCACTTTGAGACTAGCAGTTGGAATTACGCCCTGTATTACACATATTCATTTAGTTTAGGACTAATAGTAGCAATATTTATGTAATAACATCTAGTCATCTGACACTCATGCTTTGGACTAAGCAAATGAAACTTTCTGGGGATTTCTGACCCGTCAGGTCAAGGTACTTTTTCCTTGTTTTCCCCCCATTTGCTCATATGTTCAGACACAGATCTTGAAAAAAAGTATGGTTGGCAGTCTAAAATACTTAATGAGAAGATACCAGAACACAAAATTTTGTGGCAGATTCCATTTTTAATGCATTTTCTTTTTCTTTTCTTACATCTATATATTCTTGTCAATATTTTTTTAATGCACAAGTATTCTCTTGCTTCTCTTATTGGCTTCAGAGACATTTGTTGTTGTTGAAAGACAGGTTATCTAATAAAAGAACAGTCCAGATGAGGCACACAACTCTAATTCATTAGAGCAAGGCTTCCACAGGAACTATGCATGAATCTTATTGAAAATGAATGGAGGTTGTGTAGCAACAGTTCATTGGGCAGCCTCATAAGCACACTTTTAGAAATATTGCTAGTGAAAATGCTGGTATTGCTCACTGAAAATGAAAAACAAGTTCTTTCCATTCATAGTGTTTGTTGATAAAAATACAAACATGTGCAACCTCAGTAAACACACACAAATTTCCACTCAATTCCCCAAGTGCTATTCTTGTAGGGAGCTACTTATGTGTCCAGATGGTATCTAAAATATTTGGATTGGCATTCTAAGAGCCTGTCAGATGCATCGTGTTCTTGTCTTCACATACGACTGCTCTGAATCCTTCAATAATTTGCCTCAGAGCAATTCATATTTTATAGGCATTAGAGGTCCAAAGCTGAGAGTCTCAGGCTGAGAACATTCTGCAGATTTCCTCTACTATTCATGTATTGTCCTTTAATATTAATTTAAATCACCAGCAATCCTGACACCTGTCACAAAGAACAAGCCTCTCAACCTGGAAAAGTAGTGTGATTTTATAACTGACACATGCTGACTAGAGAAGAAAAAGCAATTTATTTTTTTTTAAGATAGAAAATGTAAAATAGTATTTTTTTTTAAAAAAAGACCTCTGACTGAGCTTTCTCCATATTAAGGGTGTGAAGTTTAAGCATTTGGAACAGAAAATCTTTGCACTAACTAAAGCTAAAAAATGACTATGAAGAATGACTACCAGATTGAAAGGGAAAACTTTGAGAGTATACACTGGAGGAAAATTCTAGCTCTCTTTTGATTCAGACGCCTGATCAGTGGAAAGCTTATGAATTACTATAAAGCAATTTTGAATTGTGGTAAGGATCCAGAATGCCTGCTTGAAGTCCCTTAACAGTCCAATAGTCCAGCAAGCCAACGATACTCACCAGGAAAAACTCCTGTGAACAAGAATGACTGAATCTCATGTAGAACAATGTCTACTTGACTGTGCCTGAACATTCCAGAGTTCCTGGCCTATTCTCAATCTTAAAATACTGGACTAGGAACAGACTTTCAATTGTAAACTACATGAACCCCCCCCCAGTCCCATACTACAGAGTTTTGTCACTGTGTGTAATCTTGGTACATATGCTGAAAGCAATGCATTCCTAGATTGTAACTATGTGCACAGAAAGGTCACAGAATTGCTATGGGGTAAATTTTGGCACTGAGACTATGTCACTACTGTTATGGCCAGAGTCTTCTAGTCTATTCAAAGCATTCCTAAGGTTTTTGGAGCAGATTCTATTGAGCAATTTGGCACTGAACATTACTAACTCCATAGCATTCAGCAGAGGAGAAGATTGTGTATCAGTAAGTAGGTACACCAAAAAGTCATTAAAGTGTGTAGTGATTTGGAATGCACTAGGTATGAGAGTTAAAGGAAGAAAAAGAAGCCAGAACACTGTAGTCTACAATAGGATTTCCCCAGTAAATTCCCCAGTATATCCCATGGGATGAGGCAGTAACTCCACAAGACAGAAAAAGAAATAGAGAGTGTTCACAGTGATCAGTGTAATCAGCGTGCACGCACGCACGTGCACACACACAAATGTAGGGAACTGCACTGTCACTTCTCTTACACTGAATGGAATACAAGCGGAAGTAGGTGAATTCTTATCATGTCCCTCCCAATAAAGCTATATGCAAATATATCCCAGGCAGGTGAGTGGAGTTCAATAATATCAACCTTTCCCAGTATGAAGTTACTTCAGGGAGAAACCATACCAGGATGTCTCTACTAAAGAACAGCTTTAACTAAAGAATAGCTTTAACAGAACAAGAATTAAGTAACTGCTTCACTCTAGGCACAACACCACCTGTAGTTTAATAGGATGATGGATGATGATGATGATGATCTGTGCTTTGCAGGATGTCAAGGAACAAAAGTACAGTACGTCCTCCATATGTGCGAGGAATATGTTTCCTGGATTATTATTTTTTTAAAGCAAGCTCTGAGTGGGATTAGTAGGGTATTGAGTATGACCACTGAATGCTCTGGGACAACAGAAACAAAAACTTGAGAACTACAACAATAAACACAGTAGACAACAGCAATGTTTACTCTGTCTGGGTATCTCCAACAACCATTAATGCTTCTCAGTTTGTCTTAGAACTGTACCAGAACAAATATATAGGCAGAAGCTCAATTCTGTTTGACTGGTCCCAACTAAAGTAGACCCATGAAGTCATGTGTTGAATGGTGAGTGAACATATATGTAAATTCCTTTGATTCAATGGGTATATTCTAGTTGGCCTATTAAGTAGGAAATGAGTCACCAGGTTGAACACAAATGCCACCATTCTATGAAAGAAACCATCCTGAATTTTATTATGATTACTGGGCAGAAAATGTAATCAGTACAGCAATAATGGTATGTTTGAGTACAATGGAAAGAATAAAAAACTAGTCATTATGCCTCTACATCTAATATCAATTGCTGCTTTCCCAGATTTATTTTATTTACTGAAGTCAATCATATTCTACTTTCAAACATCCCAGGCTTACCTTCTCAACAGAAAACTTAAACAGAAGGTTTTGTATAAAAAACAAATTCTTAAAAAACAACAACAAATATTACTGATACTTTGGTACATTTATGTAAGTTGAAGCATTCAAACAAGGATGGCAAACCACAGTAACACAGATGGTATTTCACTGCTTGCAAATTACGCTCCAACAAGAAAATGGATTATTCCTACATAGCTGTGATCACCATGGAACCATCAAACACAATTTTATCTGTCATTGTTAAATAGAAGATTTAAGTTAATAAAAATCATTGCTGAAAGAGATTACAAGTATGTCATGTTATCCCTAGTTCTAAAAATTATTGAATCATTATCTGGTAATAAACATGGCAAGAATATTTTGAATAGTGGCACCCCACTTACAGAAACTGGTTGTCCCAAATACTTTTTTCTTCTGAGTGCCACTGAAAAATATATTATTGTATAAGTTTTCAAAAAAATAAGACAGAGTTCAATTTTGTTTTGACTTGTGCTTGTTTCTATTGCTATGTTCTAATATATGATCTTAAACATTTTCCATTTTTATATGTATAGCTTGTGATTTTAATCTTTCAATTTTAAGTATTTTTAATCTCTAATTGCATTCTGTAATTGTGTGTGTTTTCTGTAAGATTTTCAGCTGCTAGAATCTTATGAGGAAGTGGAAGTAGGGAGGGTGAGCAGGAAGGCTGCATGAAAGTATTCTCCATGGTTCCTTTCCCATTGACTTTTGGATCCGTCCACTCTGCTTTTATCATAGGCCTTCCCAGAAACTTGAAAACTTATAGCTGTCTTCGCCATCTGTGACATGTTTTATTAGTGGCTTACAAAGGAGGGGGCATAAGATGAAATTACAGCAAGAAATATTCATTCCAATCCAAACCATTTCCTTCCTTCCTTCCCCTTCTTTCTTTCTTTCTTTTTTAACCTTTGTCTAGAAAGCAAAAGCAACATTCCTTCTCTTTGAAACAATTATAAACCTTTGAGATTTCTTAGAAGGAGTAAATAACAAAGGGCTTCAGACAGAAGCAGAACAAGTTCTTGTAGTTCTTAAGCCCTCTGAGATCACAGTTTAATAAATATCTTTATTGACTATACTGGGAAAGTCCAGTGAAAAAAAGTGTTGTAGGAATGGCGCTTTATGTATTTTGCATCTGATTTTGAAACTGATCCTATTTTGGAAAGTTTCATTTTCATAGTACTCTACATTCTAAACATACTGTGCTTGTACAGGAAAAAGCCTAAGATGGAGACAAAAGAATACTGAAATTAGAAGGAAAAATGACATTAAGACTGTTCAAAGTAGACCTTAATTGCTCTTTGATAGCACTAAACAGAGCTTACTGCATAAGATGTAAGGGCATAATGATTTTTGAACTGCCTTGTTGCTAAGGGACTTGTATGTGTAATTCATTTTATGTAAGTATTTACACTCACCACTACATGCTTTACCATTGTACACAAATGGCAATTTGTACAATGACTGCAGATCACTTCTCTCACAAATTATTTCATTATAACCTAACAAAAAAGGCACAGCTTTAGCAGAAGTAAACTCAGCAAACTCAGCGAGTACTAACAACATAACAGTGTTTGGGTTGGACCAACTGGTCTATTCTTTTGAGATATATTAAAATGAGTTATGTGTTTAATGAATAACAGCCAATATTTCCAGCTCTGTGACATGCTTCTGGTGTTTATGCTGACCACAGTTATCCTCATTCACCCTTCTAATGATTAAGATCATGGTGCATGAAAGAACCATTTCCTTTCTTCATTCTTGTGTCTTTGGGTGTGAGAGAGTTGTATGTTTCCCTACTGACTGCTGGCAGAGAAATGTCTTTGATACTTCCATCACTATCACAGGAATAGATCACTATGCAGATTTTTGTTGTTGTTGTTATTGTTGGAAATAGAATGGTTAGCATGTATTCCAGTGATAATCAATACAGACTGAATTTAAAAACAATCTTAAATTGTTGTGGAATAGTATTACACGGATAATGATTTATCTATCAAGTTTTCCTGAACTTTTAAACAATGACTGACTTTGGCATAATAGTACAAGTTTTTATAAGCCCTGAATTTAACTGTTCATGCACTAGAGTGCAAATCTAAGTGGGTAACAGGCAGCTTTTATGTGTGTTCACTTTCAAAGTAAAACTTGTACATGTCGTATGGGTTATAGGCGTGAAATTCTGAATCTCTGTGAGAATCTATGACAGTTGAGAAATCCGCTGTGCACTAGTTGACTAGCAGGTGACAATGCAGATTATAGTTACATATCTTGTTAGGAAGGATCAAAGTATGAGAACAGACCTTGGAAGGTCAGGTTGGAAAATAATTCATTGACGATAAGCACTGAAAACAGTCAGTCTGATTTATTGCCATTAACATAAGGAACTGAAATAATTTAATTCATTAGATTATATTTACTTGATTAATTACTTATAACATTACCCTTCTAAACAGAAAACAATTTTCAAAACAGACCATAGGATTTACAGAACATGGAATGGAAGCTATCACTGCTGGCATGTTTTGCTATTAGAGCCTTCAAAAGTACACTTCTTATTTTAAACTTGCCTTTTCTCAACCTGGCACTTTCCCCTAATTAACTACAAATCTCATAATGCAATTGTTGCCTATATCTGTAGAAGTCCAACACATCTGGAAACAGTCAGCTTAGAAAGGCTATAGTCACACCATACAACATACCACCAGGGAGCCCTGGTGGCGCAGTGGTTAAATGCCAGTACTGCAAGCCACAAGGTTGTGAGTTCGATCCTGCCCGGCTCCAAGGTTGACTCAGCCTTCCATCCTTTTGCAGGTCGGTAAAATGAGTACCCAGCTTGTTGGGGGCATGTATAGAAATGTTTCGAAATACATGCTATTTGTAAGTTGTTCGCCGCCTCGATCCATATGGAGAGGCGGGATACAAATGAATAATAAATAAAAATAATAATAAAAATATCTTTTTTACATTTTCTCACTGATTCACTTTTCTTGTCATCTTCACTTCAGCCCTGCCAACAAGAACACTAGTCACTCACCTTTCCGAAATCTTGTTAAAGATCTTTGGTGGAGATTACTTAGGAGTGATCTGTGTGTCTCAGTTGGAGGATATTGATCCATTCCAAGATCAGCAATAAATATCAATCAGTAAATCAAGGGTGAAACCCTTAACCACAAATGGTTTGAATGTCTCCAATCACATGTAGACCATTCTTTTTCTGTATAACAGTCACCACATCCTCTGCCTCCCTGCTCCCAGTCAAGAAATGTGGGCTGCAAAGATTTTAGTGCACACATTTTGCACGCAAGAGTCATGGATCCCAAATGCAATAATCACCGTTCTGGTTCAAAAAGATCAAGTATGTAACAAGCCCACCAATATGTCAAAGCATCTTATCTTATTCCTTTTTCTTGTATTCAAATCTCTCCCTCTTGTACTGGAAGGAAAATGAAATAAAATGAAGTTCATGGATTCAATAAAAAAAAAACACTTTAAAAAATAATAATATGGAGGAAAGCAAAACTGATACACTCCTCCATTCTTATGTACACTGAGCTTATTTCAAGGCAGCACTTATACAGACGTGCATTTATGAAGACTGGTATCTTTGTGCCTGTGGCTGTATCTATAGTTTCTGTGATTTATGCATTTATGACTGCATTTGTTGGCATGTAGTGGTTGTCGGCATGCCTGGATTCTATGGGAAGGTGCCATTTCTCAGAAGGGCCGCCGTGTATGAGTGATACCTTGTTCCCATCCAAAAAACTGGAAAATATTTGCAGAAGGGGCTCTGTATGTTTGAACCAATCCGTAAAATAAACATGATCAGCTGAAGGGCATCCAGAGTTTGCAAGTCTCCTTTTCTTGGTAGTCCAGGTTACAGAAGCTGCTTGAAGTGAATACACAATAGAAGAGGACGACAAAACTATCAAAGTTTCATTCTTTTTTCCAAATTCAAACAGCTGCTACCATCAATGATGAAGCAGGTGCTGGTGCATGAACACTATTATTGCTAAAAAGAACAGACTATTCAGTGATAACTTGCCTCGCTATAATATTATATCAAAGTAGTTTTAAATTCCCCAAAGTGTTCAGGTGAGAAAAGAAATTAAACTTTTTAAAGTGCATGTGTGCGTGTGTGTGCGTGCGCACATTTTTTTTAAACTAGAAGGCCTTTTTATTATTATTCATCACGAATTCCTCTTTTTAAAAAAAATGGAAAAGAAAAGAATGAGGCAATAATTGATTTGGGAGACTCCAAACAATAAAAGACTTATCCATTTAATAAATAGGCTGTGCAGCAGTATTCTCCAGAACCACAGGCTAGCAGCTCATTCCCAACTCAGTGGACCAAAAATGAAAGGAGCTGCAGGCTCCTAATGACAGCTTGAACCTTCTGAGCATCATTATGTGCAACAGTTACCTGCCACAGCTCTGCAGCTCAACAACAGGCAGTAATGTCAACTGCAGAGCTTAGTGATACAAGCCGGTACTCCAGGGAGGCCATTCTGGCTGTTTGTTATGGTTGCTGCTTGCAATAAGCCTCCAAGAGCTGTCCCATGTCTTGCACATTGTGCTGGATATACTAGGCTTTTTAATCTCATCCCACCATAACTGTATGCTAATAGTATGCTGTAGGAGTTAACTACTTTCATTTTGAAAGCCAAAAGGGAACCCAGGTAGAAAAACAACATACATTGGTTCTGTTTGTTTCAATAGTAAATCAGGGCATAATTTGGGGGGGAGAGTAAAAGAGGACACTGGCGATGAGCATGGGAGAACATAAATATGAATTGTGAAACTGAAAACAAAGCAGGGATACCAAAGTTTAAAGATAAGAAAAAACAATGCACACAGCTTCACATGCAGCCTGAACCAAGCATTTAGGGTCTTGAATCTGAACTCTTGAATTTCTTTGTAAAAGGCTCTGACGTCCAAAGTTATAAAACTGTCTTAAACAACGTCAAACCATTTGTCTAATGCTAATTGAGCTCTAAGGAAATGACTCTAGGACTCTGGAGGGATCAGCAGAAGTCTCCCTCATTATCATCAGAGGTTGGAAAAAGAAATTGGGGAGCTAGGAGCCTCTATTTTAGGACCTCCCCAAACAAGCCCTTGCTGTGGAAGGTTACCGTGGTATTGCCAATGGTTTTTCACCAAAACTGCAACTTAGAGTAATGGTTTGGATTGTTAGTTCAAGGAACCAAAGGAAAAACTAGAAAGTGCAAGCCAAAAAGCCTATGGAGCCATCAGATTTTTGTTTTCCTTTCTCTCTCTTCCTCCTCCCAGTTCTATCCAACGAGATTTAATTGAGTAACTCTAATCACCTCTGCATCTTCACCTCAGGTCCTTCTCCCTTGCCACATGGCCTCTGCAAGCAGTCTTAGCTGTTTAGAAGTCACATTTGATCAAAACAGTAGTCCTGATAGGACTATATGTAAAAATTGAGTAATTCCCTTCCTTCTTCCTTTCCACTCCATTTTCAGATAAGCATCTGGCTGTTACCTGTAGAAAGCCAAAGGAATGCTCCTGAAGCTCTTTTCCCCCCCACCCATTGCTGCTTCTGCTGGAAACAGAAGCCAAGCCAGGAGAAAAGAAAGCAAGAGCAATTATTCTTTCTCCATCCAGCAAAAACAGGTTGGAGGTAGTCAGTTCTGTTCCATCTTTACAAGTTGATGATCACACGGAATAGCTTGTTGTTGCTGCTGCTGCTGTTGTTACTTGGTATTGGCAGTGATATAAAAATCACTTTCTGTCTCTGCTTATTTTAGGACATTTCTCTTTTCCTTCATTTCTTTCAGGAAAGGAACCATGCATCAAGCTGTTTCTTTGGCAAACACAGAATGTAAATTGACAAGCTTTCCCCATGCATCTTCTATAGGTAGACTCAAACCATTTTTAAGCACTGGGTTTCTCAGGGATCTCCCAAAAAAAAAAAAAAAAAGGCTGTATCTGTGATATCATGGGATGGGCAGAAAGCTTGAACACCTGCCTCCCATTGTTCTAGTATGCAAGCAGTGGTAAACTTGATAAAGCGATGGTGCTTTTTTTTTAGCTACCCTCACAAAATCATCCCTTATTTTCACCCCCTTGACAACATTTATCTTATTATTTATTATTATGTATCTTATTTTTTTAAACAAAACAGTACCACACTTTTACAACAGGAAGCCATTTAAGTTTGTTATTGCAAGGTTTTGCCCATCACAGAAGCAGCTTATTTATTTTTATCAATTGTTATGTTGTTTTTAATTCTAAAATTACATTATGTTATTGATAAATTATTAAGGGATGAATGATTACTTCCAATTTTGATTGAGAAGTTATTTGTTTATTTTGGAGGTGGCTATCACATGTGGCTCTGCATTTCTTTTTCACAGGGGAAAAATAATAATTCTTCCTCTCTCTGTTAAAGCATTTATTTATTAATTTTTGTTTTACATGTGTTATATGTATGTTGGGCGGCCAGAAGTATTTGTGAGTTCATGTGCAAAATCTCTAATGTGTTTGAGTAAAGGAGGTGGTATGGAAAAGAATTGGAAGGGTCATGTTATTGGATGGAATGCTTAAAAGAGACAGTAGTTTTGCCTCTTCAGCCATGCCTTCAGGCCATATCTGGGTACCAATGTCCAATATTCTCAGGTTCTCAAACACAAAGAATATAGATATAATAAGAGTGAAAATTACCTCTAGACAAATCAATATCAGTCTTCCATCCTTAAACATAAAACAGAGTGAATACTGATAATTCATAAAAGAGCATCTTCAGCCTCAACAGAGATGTGAAAATCACTCTGTCTCAGCTAAACAGTTTAATAACAATAAATTGTTCTAAGGGAATATTTTTGACAAGTTTTCAAATGTCCTCAAACTTGTTTCCTTTGAATAAAGATAGCATGATCACTGTCACAATCAGATTAATACCACAATACCTTCGGCAACATTCATTTTCATTGGGAAGTTGAATATCAAAACACTTTTGTCAGTGGTTGGACATAAGATAACGCAAAGGCACCTCTGTCACTGAAAATGGTGCATGATCCACAATGCGGAAAGTAGGCAATTCCTCAGCCTCAATGCTCAAAATATGAAATATGCTAAGTATTGTTTGTTAAATCCTACCCATTTTTCTGACAACATGAAATATCAACCAATCAATGAAAATAAAATTAAACTGGAACATGCAAGGAATACAGATAATCATGATCAACATCTCTAATCCACACGTTTATGTCCATTACAGATTTCCACAATGGAAATCAGTATATGACTTAAGAGTAGCTCAGTTGGCAGCACTGCTGAAATGAAGCAAGTGTAGAACTGATGCATCCTTTGATGAAAAATCACAGTGAGCACCATGCAAGATATGCGTATGGATTTTTCTAATTATTTATCCACATGGTGATGCAAACAGGAGCAAGATAACAGCCATAGGTTTCAGTTACTAAAAAAGTTCACCTAATTTGGGCAACGTGGGTGGCACAATAAATATACTCCATTTTAGCCAGAAAATCCACCCAAAATGTGTCATGTTCCTACCTCACCAGCCCAAAAGAGATGAGCACAACCTTCAGTCTGAAGAATGCAACACTAGGTGCAGTTTTACCCTGGGATTTACCTTCAGACTCATCTCAAGGACTTCCTATTGCTCTTGTGCACACTTTTTCGAATATGTGTCAGTACTTACAATAGTGTGTGTGTGTATATGTGTGTGTGTGCGCCTTCTTTGATATTTATTTACTGCTTATTTAAAGTTATGAACTTTGCCAAGATAACACAACATAGGTAACATCTTTCATTGTTACTCCTGTTACCAATATTTTACAATCTCTCATTTCTCAGTTGGAGAAAGGTTAATCTGCGATAATCCGAGGGAGGCTGAAAGGGCTTGTCCACAGTCTCCAGCTCCCAAAAGCTCAGAACAGCAACCTGCCTGCCTGGAGCTGATCTTGATGAAAGCGAGTTGAGTTTGGAATGACTCTTCGTATCATAAGGAAAATAGTGTATTTATATTACTATGTTCATAACTATTGTTGCCTCACTGTGAAAAGAACCTGTACTCAAGGAGATTTTTCCCCATGAGGATTGTAAAAGTGAGTTTCTGCACAAAATGACCTGTATTATTAATGTTGTAGAGATGTGCATTTAGTGACAGTAAACTCTCACACTCAATTTGGAGTTAGGTTCAGCAAATCAAGTTATTCCAAAAATGACATAGAGAAAATAGCTTTATTATCTACCAAAGTTGTACCCTGTCATGCTTTTCACAATAACATTAGTAGATGCAAGTATTAAAAGATCAAAATCAGGGGTGAGAATCATGTGACCCTCCAGATGGTACTGCAGTGAAGTTCACAGAAACTCATGCTCAGTATAAACGAAGAAATGCTGGGAATTGTATTCTAACAACTTCAAAATGGACACCTGATTTCCATTTCTGGTATAAATCCTCTTGTCCTCCACGGTCATTTTAAATCTCTTTTTCTTTGTTACATTTCTCTCCCATCAGATTTTTTTTTTAACCACTGAAATTCTTTCCAACCAGAAGTTGAAGGATTTGGGAGAATTCTTATAAAATAACAATGTGAAATGAATTTTTCCTCATTCCATTTGTAATTATCAAAAATACAACAATTTTCCACCTTGCACAGTAAAGTTTCACTGGAATCATCTTCTCTTTTGAATCTTTTTTTTTTCCAAAGCAATTTCTTTTCTATTAATTGAATGAGAATGGTGGAAGGAAAAAAATGAGGAAGAAATTTCTAGCACAGCACTACTCCCTACCTCACAACAGGAAGCTTTATTGCCCATTCACTCCCTAGAGCAAGTTTTCTGCACCCAATATATCACACCAGTTCTTTGTTTCTCCGAATCTCTAATTAGCTTCTCTCTCTATGGTACCTTCTCACAGCAGTTCCCTTGTGAGCTCATTCTCTCACCCAATATTTCTTGGCAGCTTACAATGAGCAGAGAGGCTATACCAGGACATGAGTAACTCAGACTGTTAAGGCTTCTTGCTGACTTTCCTCACTACGTTGCATCTAACAACTGTTCTTTCAGTCTCATTCTTTTTCTTGTGACAGGAGGCTACCTTTCTCATACTAAAATGCTCTCCATTTGTTTGATCCCCTGGCTGCATTCTGTTTTTGAGCTGGCATTTTTCCTCGCCTCTTGTCTCAAAGTTTCCTGGTTGGCACAGTCTCTATCTCCTTTTTCTATTATTTTATCAGTCATGCACAATATTTTTCAGCCTGCCTCCTTCCGAAACAAGGTTAACAAGCTTACAGAGAGGTTCACATATACACCAAAAACACACACACACACACACACACCCCTAAAAAGGCATAGGATATTCCATAAATGTCACACAATCTCCTAACAAATCTTTTGGGAAGATTATGTCCTTCCCAAAGCCTCACAATTCTTCAGCAGGCAGGCTTCTTCAGTAGAACAATGGGGAGTTCTTGAGGCAAGCCTATTACCTGAAGAAGGAACCACACGACACACAGAACTTGGTGATAAAAAAAAAACTTGGCAGGGAAGGTACAAGAAACAGAACAGGAAATAGCTACAAAGATATAAAGGAATTCCAGTAGCATGTAAAAGAAACTGAAAAGACATTTCTAGCATAGGCTTTTACAAACACAGTCCATTTCATCAGATGCACAGAAAGGCATATATTGAAAGGCATATATTGAAATAACAATAAGTTATTGTGAAAAGTAATAAAAATACTTTGGAGTGGTGCCAAGTATAAATTTAATGATTGTCATAAAAAGTAGTTAAAAGGACAAAAGTGGGAGGCAAATTTTGCAACAAGAGTAGATAAGCAGGTTAAACACAGACATAGTGGAGCAAAGTTTTTACCTAGTCAAAGACTGTTATAAAGCAAGCACAAAGAGAGTTCTTTTGTATATGGTTGTGCTGTAGACTAGTGTTTTATACATGTTGCATACTAAGAAACCACTGGCTCTGTTCAAATTGCTAATGGGTCAGAATTCGTGGGTATATCCTAATTCAGCTGTTTCTATTGCCATTCTTTATTTTCTGTGTGTGCAAGAACTCATACTTGAAGGTCTGAAACAGAATGTCCAGGTAGGTTGAGATGGTGTGTAAACTGTCAAGGTCAGAGACCAGGGCTGCAAGCCAGCCCAGAGAAGGGAGTGGGAGAGCCAGCAGTCCTGCTGGGAGGAGTCAAGCAGGCACTTTACACAAGGGAGTTCATTTACCAGAGTGTCAAGCAAAAGCTGTAGTCAGAGTTCCAAAAGCCAGACGTCAAGAGATCAATTCAAGGTAGCAAGAACCAGGTGCTGGGAGCAAGAGAAGGGCTTGAAAGAAATTTGCCACAAGCAAAGGAAAGCTTCCAGGCAGGCAGTTATATAGCCCAAGACACAAGTGTGGCTAGTCACTACTTCTTGAACTTAATCAAGGAAGCCTCCCTTTGCTCAGCTCTCTTGAGTCTCCGCCTTGTTTGTGGGCTGATTGGCACAGGCTTCAAACCATCTTCAGAATCGGATCCCTGTTGCCCTAAAGGAGTAGGCAGAGGAATGTCCATACCTGCTTGGTCCATGGCAGCAGGGGGAGCTCTTGAGCTGCAGGACTCATCTCCAGCCAGAGCCATAGGGACCAACAGCTGCTGCTCATCATCAGCAGCTCTGACAGGGGCTTCAGTTATCACAGTAACTGGTTTGTGGTGCTCTCATTAATAATGTCAGATTGGTGTCCATTTATCCCACATTAGAGAATAGGGCATAGAGATTGTCCTGTTTGCTCAACATAAGAGTGCAGAGTGGTGCTGTTTGCATAGGATGGCATATACCATAGCAGAGGACAAGCAACTGACAGGAGGTGTTGTGAGTGATGTTATTAACCCTGGTAACGTTGCTGCTGAGTAAATGTGGGTATAAAGGTGACATCAGGGTTCTAGCAAGATCTCATTCCTGTATTTCCAGACATGTTATGTGTTCTGTTTTAAGCAAGTAGCTGTTTAAGATGGAGGGCAGGGTGTCCATATGCAAATAAAGGCCTACTATTTAGAGACCCTGAGAGGACAGTATTACTTTCCAAACTGGCTGTACCTTGTTGATAACGCAGTTGAGTGGTCTCAGCTTGGGGCTGTAGATCACTAGTGTTTTTTCCTCTTCTGATTTCTGGTTTTTGGTCAGGTTTCAGTTTGTCCTGCAGTAGATTAGTCTGGGATACTAATACTGCCTTGTTAATTTTTTCTTTCTTTTTTTAATTTCAATAGGTGGGTATTGTACCTAAATGTACCTAAATATTTAGACACTTAAATTACAAATTTGGGCAATGTTGGAAGTCTTTGCTACCCATACTGTGATAGACCATTGGGAAAGGCCCCTCTAGGCTTGTGCCTGGCATGCTTAATATATGGACCACCAGAGAGTGATCTCCAACAGAAGCATTTATTGATTTACTGTGCAGTAAAGGCTCTGGGCTCAGATGCAATCCAGAACCCTGAACAAAAAATTCAGTATGTCATCAGGCATGTTAATCAGTTCAATCCTTATATAGCTATAAGTCATAACTTGTTTTTCTGAATACTTCCGAGTTCTACTTCCCTCTGGTAATTTCCCTAACTGCCAACTTGGGGCAGAGCTCAGACCCTTTCCGCAACTCACCTTTTTTGTGGAGCTGGGGTGCAGGGATCACATGAGCAGCCTCCAGCGAAAGGCTCTCGCGTCCCGGTTCCTTCAGCTCTGCAGCCGCCGCCTGCTTGCATGACAGCCTTTCCTCTTCCTTCCGCAGTGCAGCCTGGGAGTTTCCCAGTCTGCGCTGGGGCAGGAAGTGTGAGCACCGTGGCTCTGGAGCTCCGCACACACGGCAAGTGCATCTGGGGCCCCGGAGCGATGCACAATCACGCATCATTTTTGGCTCACAGCCAAAAATGAAAAAGTGCACGATCAGCCTGACAGACCCTGGAGCATCATGTAATTGCGAGTATGTCATGTGGACTGCTCCTTGCAGTCGCGCGATGCTCAAGGGGCCCTTTTGCACGGCAAATGCCATGCAAAAAGGGCCTCAGTCTAAAGTCATCCTGATCTTCTCTGGGCCTTCTACTTCCCATTTTCTCACCAAGTTAGTTTCACCCTTTGTTTCAAACTTTGTTTCAGACTTTGGGGGCCCTCAATAGCCTGGGCAGTTAGAAAGTTATAATAACTGATTACCAAGACTGATTACCAAGATACTTAAAAGGGACATTCAGAGTATTAGAAATAAAAGTAGAGAGGCTTGAAATTATTGAACCAAGCAGGAGCGATGGGTAGGAAGTAGCCAAGGACTACATGTAGCCCCCAAGGCTGTTTCTGTAGCCCTCAGCTCCTCTTAGGTCTCCTCTTTTTTTTTTCTAGACAAAAGAAAATACTACCCTACCCCTCCTGGAAACCTTCAGGAGCAGCAGCAATCCACCTTCTAAACAGATTGCAGGAGTCTCCTCAACCAGAAAGGAAAACAACCTAGAAAGGAAAACAAAACTAGAAATGTGCTGTTTTCACTAACTCTTGATTTATGTTGTTTTGAGAATTTTTTGCAGTCCATGCAACACCTGGAGAGTCTTGAGGTAGAAAATTTATTCCAGACCTACCTTGGCATAGAAGCTATACAGCAGCACTGAAGAGCAAAGGCAGTGCTTGTGTGTCCTTCTTAGTCAAGGGGGGGCGGTAAAGTGCAGCTCCTTAAGGGCAACCAATGTGCCAAGAGCCCTAATCCCCTTTCCAGGTTTCAGTCTTCAAAGGATGGGGTAGTATTGAGCATTCTACAACATTTTGATATCTTTACCTGTTTTACTCCTGTAGAATTTTTCTTTTTAAACAAAGTAAGTGCATGGCTACCTAAAATAGAGAGGCAGCTCTATTAGTGACTGAGGACAAAGATGACCCTAGTGTGTGTGGGAAGTGCAACAATCTGAGGTCCTGGATCTCTGAAAATTGTCCAATCCTTCACCATAGCATCAACAGACCACGGAAGAGCTACATTTTAAAGCTGAAGCTTTTTGATTTCATGCAGCCAGCACGGCTGCTAGAGCTTTGGAGGCTGTGTGTGTGTATGTGCATGCATGTAGAAATAGTTCCTTTTCTGAACATAATTTTTCCCCCTGTTGGTAAAATACTACAATTAAGGACTTATTCTGCACAAAATTCACACATGTTTGTTTGGCACAGAAAATAGCTTTTTTGTGCCAGAATTACTTTTTCTGCCCAAAAAAGTTGCTGCATAGAAATATAATTTTCTCTGAAAAAATTATGATGGGCCAACTTCATGCACAATAAGTTCTGAACTGCAAATATTCTAGTCAGATCTCAACATTCTCAACATTCAGTCATTTTCAAATATTTTCAATACATTCTGTCAGTTCCTAGTATGGAGTACACACTTTCAGTGGTTTCAACACCAACTAAGAGTAAATGGCTACATTGAGCATTGGGGTCAGTTTTCTGCCATAAGGCATAGAAACAAACAAACTTGAAGTCTAGTTCTAGTTTTGAAAAACTGGGATTTCTTTGTGTAAAAACAGTGCAGGGAAAGCCTGCAAACTATTTAAAAAGTGGATTGTCACTTTAGAAAGCTTCTAGGAGAAGCAATTTACCTCCCTTCCCCACACCTCTTTTTTTCTAAAAAGAAAGAGTATTTTAGAGAATCTGAAGGAGTTGGGTGCTAGAAAAACAGCCCAGGGACATGTTTAGTGTCAGTCTCTGAACTAATCTCTTGCTCATTGCTGTATAGTTTCTTTGAATGACAACCAAAAAGAGCATTTAAGTGCAACATGAACATTCAAGAGGTGAAACAAAGCTGCATTTGAACAGGTTAAAACATGGTATGCCACGGCAGTAGTGTTGTGGTGGGAGGGATGTTCACAAAGCGTTTTTGTGCTACATGCTGAGAAGTAGTAATAGTGCAAAGTCACATGCTAAAATCCTCTTTATTTTAACAGACCTATTTATTTAGAGAGGCCTCTGACTGTTAACTGGCAGAAGGATCTTTTAATGAAGGTGTTGTAAGTTTTACTTCATTATTGATTTAAATGCTTTTGGAATTGTTTTAAATTAATATTTTTAGCAGAAATGAAGATGACTAAACTGAGGCTGTTGTACTTTGGACATACCATGAGATGAAAGCAATAGGAAAAGTGGACGACTACACTACAAATGGAGTTATTGAATCAAGGAAGCCACAGCCTTGAGTTAGCAGGATCTCAGCAGGGCAGTTGATGAGTCATCTTGGAGCTCTCTCATTCATAGGGTCAACTTGACAACCAGTAACAACAAAAATGGTATTGCTTATTTATTTTGCAAACTTTTGTACTACAAATTATTTTCCCTATGTTTTATTTTAATCAGTGCTTTAGACTATGTTGGGTAAAGTCAGAATATGAATAAAATAAACCATTTCACCCATTAAAAGAGTACTGAGTTCAGGGTTGAGAAAAACCTTTTTTTGCAAGATCTATACCCAATGACCTCCAGCTGCACTGGCATGATGAAGCTACTTATATGTAACAATAAAATGCAGTAGAAGCTGATGAATAGTGCTTCATTGTCAAACAACTTTTGGCTTCCTGCATTATTAAGGGTGAGTGAGTATTATCAGACTAAGTAATGAACGGTTAATCACTTGTCACCTCTATTAACTGATAATCATAGCTATCAATGTGTTATGTGAATGATCACTTCACAGGAATAAAAAAAAGTACACTGTATATACAAGCCTTTTTTAAAAGGAAATACTCAAGACAGATTTTTCTATCTAAAATAGAATAATATCTAATAACAATGAGCTCCTGAAGTCTACCTTCCTGATACTACAGCTATGCCCCTTATATGGATGCTATCAGCTATGCTTTCTGTCCATCTAATTGAAAACGAGGATTACTGTAACTCAGCTTAAGAGTTGTTCACCTTATACCTCCATAAGGCATACTGCACTTTTGCCAGGCTAGGCACCTTTAGTGAGAAGGTACAACACATTACATCTAGGAAGCTGAAAATGCACTTTTTTCCTGCTGATAAGAGCTCCTGTGTATCAGGTCTTGGATTTCTCAAATACAATCTGTGATAAGGTTTCTTTACAAAGACAACATGGGAAGACATATCTGAAGTGACAGAAGTGCTATAATAACTCGATCTCTCTGCTTATGAAAAAGCAACGTATCTCTAACAGCTCTCATGATTAAGGTTATTGAATTGGGATGGGGGGAATATTTTCTTAAGTAAAATATTTTAATATCTAACTATCTTCAGGGCATGGGGAAGGAAATGTCACAACAAAAAGCTCCCCACTGCAGCTAGTAAATTTATTTAAATCATCATCTCCAACTTTTTTTTTTAACTAAAAGGTCAACCACATTACATGCTAGAAATCTGAGCATACAGCATTTTCAGTTTAATAATCACATTTTCTGTTAATGATTCTGTATGCACAGTCCTTGTGATTTAGCCCTTAAATGGGAAAAGCTTTAGAAATAAATATTTGCAAGGTGCTGCAAACAAGCTTAAAAGATTTACTAGGGCTTGGTTTACAATTAGCAGCTTGCACACCATGCTCACAAGAATTTATAGCAGATACGTGAATGTCAATACTTTAGGGAGAGAAAGAGGGCTATATTGCACTATCAATATGTTTTCAACAGTTTTAAATGTGCCGACTCAGAAGTAAATTCCATATTATCCTACAATTTGATACTTGTTCATTAATAGTAAGGCCTATAATCTTTCTGTAGAGTCCAAATTCTGGCCTGTCTGGATTCCAGCTAGTTGACTTTGTCTGACTCTTGTAGAATACCCAGATGAAAAGGCAAGGTTCTTGTACCTTTATTAGCTATACAAAATTTTCAGCAACTGTATTCTGCATGATAAGCTATACTTGCTGAAATATGCCCTTGTTGTTCTATACCTTTAAGTTGTTTTTAACTTAACAAACCTAGCATGGAGTGTTATTGTTAAGATTTGTTCAGAGGGGGGTTACTGTTGCCTTCCCCAGAGGGTATGACATGCCCAAGGCTACCAGCTGGTTTCTGTGGCTAAGCGGGGATTCAAAACCTGGTCTCCCAGACCACTAGTCCAACATTGAAACCATACACCACACTGGCTCTTCAGTATCCCCTACACAACTATTAAAGATACAGGAAACTAATCTTTCTTTCTTTTTTCTTTTTTACCCAAATGACTAGCCTAATATCCTGGCTTTCACATGAACTGCTGTCACAAGTACTAAGTTTTAAGATATGTTAAATTTCTTCATTGGAAGTGTAAAAATATTTATGCTCTCTTCATGGAACTAAAGATCTATACTGTATGTATCAAATTATGCTTTCTACTGAAAGAGGAGATTTACAAGAGAATGGCTTGTTTTATTATCCATATAAAGTATTATGCTTTTTATTGTACTTTATTTTTTTAAAAAGAAGACATGTCCTGTTTTGTAAAGTGGGACACTGAATTTCAGCACTTACAGTAATCCTAGTTTTTCTGCTCTTACAAGTAGGAAAGATCATGGCTTCAGCTGTGGTGGTCTGTTAAGGAAGTAGTTTGCATTGAGGACACATACCAGAGTTGTCAATACTATGTTTCGGCATTGATCTGCTACAAAGTTTGCATGTATTAGAGTTATTAGAATTTTGAGATCAGGATTCAACTGAAAATGGTAAAGCACAGGGAGCACCCATGTGTGATATATCAATTACTCTTCCACCTTCACCTCACTGTTCCTTTTTGTTCTATTATCCTTGACTCAGTTTCTCCTTGTCAAAATAATCATACGGCAAAACGAGTTTAGATATTTGTTGTATCAGCCAACTACATCTGGAGGGCCTCAAACACCATGTCTCCTCTAGACCATCAGACTGCAGAAGTCCTCTGTTTTCAGTTCCAGGTACCAAAATAGGAATCAAAAAGGAAAACTGTTGTAGTTCTGTGCCTTCAAGTCATTTCCAACCTATAGCTACCCTAGACCAAGCTATCATGGAGTTTTCTTGGCAAGATTTATTCAGATTTATTGCCTTCCTCTGAGGCTCAGAGAATGTGACCTGCCCAAGGTCACCTAGTGGAAAAGCAGAATACAGAGCATTCAATAGCTATACTAAATTTATAGGCATTCAAATCCTCACACATACCTTTTACTGCAATGTTTGTACAATTTATTGACAAATTTGTTAGAATAAATTGTGACACTTTTAAAAATTCAAGATTACCTTTCCATTTCTACATAATTTGTCTAGCATTTCATTAGTATCGCCCCTTCATCTTGCAGTTTTAATTAGCAGTTCCAGTCTGGGATTTACCTGTGACTGTCATGGATGGAAAGCGCTTGCTAATGAATTATTCCAGTGAGTTAAGAGACTGGGGAATTCTCTATGTGCCAAAGACTAACCCACAGTTTATTAGTGAATATTTTCAGTTGTGATGCCCACAGGTATATCACAGAGCACTGTACCTGCTCATGTAGAATTGATTTTTCTTTGAATCAAATGTAAGACAAACCATAAGCTTCAGTTGTGTCTGCCAGATTAGATGGGCATCAAATAGTTTCTGAATTAGTTCTTTCAAATTATCCATCACCTCTCCCCAACCACAGCTTGTCAGTGGGCAGAATGGCATGTGTTCATCTAGCCCAGGGGAGTGATAGAAAGCAAAGCAAGGGGGCATGGGTAAAGGAAGGGGATAAACTGAGAGGATAAACTACTGCTGTGGTCCTTCATCTGCTTCTTCTAGTCTGTTTGAACCTTGTTGTTGTTGTGTGTCTTCAAGTTGTTTCTGAATTATGGTGCCCCTTAGGTGAAGTAATCATAGGGTTTTCTGGGAGATGAGAATTTGTGATGCACCCAAGGTCACCCAGAGGTTCCCGTGGCCAAGCAGAGAATCCAATGCTCAAACCACTACACTGCACTGGCTCCCTTTGAACCTTCCCTTCCCTCTGTTATTACAGTAAAGGGCAATTGTTGCCTGCTGCCAGGCCTGAGTAGGGTTTTTTTTATTATTATTACTGACATTTTTTTATATTGACTTTCAACAGGAGGGCTTTGCTTTGACACTTCACACTAGTATCTAAATTCTTTTTATCGTTTTGAGTTCTGGGTTATTTTAAATGATTTAAATTTGTTTTACTTGTGTGTCACCATGAGATTCCATGATATAAATATTTTAATTTAAACAAGGAAAGAAATATGGATAAATAATGGCAGTGTGTTGCTTGCCTATAGTAAGATGTAAATCTTTAATATTTTTTTTCCTGAATGTAAAATAAACAATTTCAAAAGTTTTGTCACCTGCTGTGTGAAATACGTTAGTTTCTGTGCATTTTGACAATTTGTTGCACTTTAGAACTATTTGGTGAAAAAAACTAGGCAAAAAACCCTCTTTGTTTTTATTCTTTTAGTACAAAGCAAAATTTTCTGTTGTAAATAGTTTATTTTGTGACCCTCCCTTTTTTAAAAAAATGCCCCAAATTCTCAAAAAAAAAATCTTGCAGCATTGGCCATTTTGTTTGCAGGATGTCTTGATGTGCCATGAATATTCTTTGCAGTCCCAGACTCTAGTGTACTTAATCTGGGCCATGGCATCATTAGGCATGTGTGTTCCTGCCCCTGCCCCTACCAGTCAATGACATGCCAGAAAAAAATGCTGAGACAGAAAGGTAATTGCACGAAATAGATGAGGAGTCCAGTGGGAGTTTATGGGTTCATTGATAGAATCATGTTTGCCATGTCATTTAGTTCCACACTGAAATTCTAGTAAAGTTTGACAAGCCATTTATACCTTTATTCATTCGCATCAATATAAAAGTAGATTGTGTATAGGATAGGATAAGAAGTACCATAGGACAAGCTACACAACACCATCTTCTTTCACATATACCTTCTATACACATTCCAGACAAGCAGAGTCTTCTTTTGAAAGATAAACCTTGGCTCTTGGAAGAAGAAGGCGGGGGGGGGACAGTTCTATATCTACCGAGTGATAAAATAATTGGATGGAGTGCTTTGTTTGCTTTGTGTTCACAGTTAAATCTCAAATCCATTATTACTCATCCTTAATTGAACACACTACGTTGATGGTTTTTATGCTTCAAGAGGCAGCTCTAAGCTTTTTTACGGTTACTCTCAAGAAAGGGATTCAGTATGTAACAGCAGGGAACCCCCCAAAAGCATTATAAGCTTTCAGAGGATAAAGTCTATATAACCCAAAGCCATATAACATGTAAATGGTAACCACATCCTCTCTAACATAATGCATATAGTATTCTCTGGGTATTTTTCAACAGATTTCTCTGACAATCTCAAAAAATGCTGGACTAGGATTGCTGGTGGAATATGAACAACATTTCACATCAGAAATATGAAACTGCAAAGTACCTTTAGAATCTGTGGACACATGGAATGCTTGTGATATTTTCCATACATTGGTGCAAAATATCTCATCGATCACTGTTTTGCCACTGAGTGAATGCTCATATCATCTGTCTTTTCTCTCCTTCCCACTGAGACCCAGTTTCTAAGCTAGCATCCTGGTAATATTCCCCTTGATAGAACCTAGAATCGTAAATTTGGAAGAGGTCTCATGGACCATTCAGTCCAACCAACTCCCATTCTGTGCAGAATCTCCAGACAAAGCATCCCTGGGTGTCCAAAGAAGGAGATCCACAACCTCTCTAAGCAATTGGTTCCAGGGCCACAAAGCTCTTACAATCAAGAAGATCCTTCTGATGTTCCATCAAAATCTCTTCTTCTGTTAACTTCAAACCATTACACTAAGCTTCCAGGGCAACAAGAGAACAGGCTTGCCCCCTCCTCTCTGTGACAGCCCTTGAGGTATCAATCATGTCACCCTTCAGTCTTCTCTTCACCAAGCTGAACAAACCCAGCTTCATCAACCTTTCCTGATACGTTTTGTTCTCCATACCTCTTATCATCCTTGTTGAAACTGCACCTACATGTCTATATACTTCTAAAAATGAGATGCTAAAAACTGGGCATGGTACTCCATGTCAGGCCTGATGAGTGCAGAATGTAGTGGGACTATTATTTCCCTCAACTCAGAAACTATGATCCTATTAACATAAGCTAAAACAGCATTCACCCTTTTTACCGCAGCATCACATTGCTGGCTCATGTTCAACTTATGATCAATAACAATCCCAAGGTCTCTTCCACATGCAACACCGCTGAGTCATGTATCCCTCATCATATACCTGTGCATTTGATTTTTGTGTTCTAAATGTAGAATCTGGCATTTTATTAATTTCTGTCAATTTTTCTGTCTTAGATCCCTTTACATTCTGGTCCTATATTCAATTTTTAGGCACTTTTTGCAATTTTGCATCATCTGAAAATCTGACACGGATTCCCTCCCCCACATCTTCCAAGTCATTGATAAAAATGTTGAAGACTAATTGCCCTACAACAGAATCCTGAGGCCCTCCATTTAAGACCTCTTTCCAGCTTGAAGTGCAGCCACTGATGCTGAGTCTTTGAGTGCTGTTGATCCGGTTTCCCAAACTGTGCATTAGTGTTACAGATATTTAAAGCTTTGTTTGGTCTCACCTATTAATTTACTAAAGCTTTGTTTGGTCTCACCTATTAATTTACTGTCAGTTTTCTGTGGATCCCATTCTCTTCCTCACCTTCTCCTCTACAATTCACATCCTTGTGTTTAAAGCTTATCTTTGGGTTGATGTTTAGCTATCATCTCTACCCACCCACCCCCACCAAGGATTTAGTTTACAGTTCTCTTGATCAGACTTGCCACGTTACTACCAAAGACATTCTTCCCACTCTTCAAATGGTGCAGCCATCTGTAGCCAGTAGTCCTCTAAGAAGTGAAGCCCGTGGCCCCAGAAGCCAAACCTCTCCCATCTACACCATCCATATGGCCACTCATTCATCTTTAATATCTTCCTGTACCTGCATAGTCCTCTATCCTATCCTTCACTGGCAGAACTGATGAGAATACCACCTGTGCCTCAAAACCCTTCAGTGTCCTGTCCAAAGCTTCATAGTCAGAGGTGATCTGCTCAAAGATGTTCTTGCCAGTGCTGTTGGTATCCACAAGAATAAGGAGAATGAAATACTGATCTGCGTTCTTGATGAGTTTTTCCATGTTGTCAGTGACATCCTAGATGTGTGTGAGGAAGACAGCACACTTCGTGATTCACCTTGTCAGGCTGGCACATAGGTTCCTATACATTCCTGAGCAATGAGTTCCCAACCACTAGCTCCTTTCTTTCCTCTTTGTTGTGACTGCCGGCTACCTTGACTCCTTTTTTGGCACGAGGTATCCATCGTTACTGGTCTTCTGTTTGAGCATCTTCAGTGCTGCTATCCTCCTGAAGAGGCAGGACGCTTAGGTGGAGAGGTTCTGAATCCCTTGGTATGGTCTGCTTCTGACAATGACTGTTTCCTCATTGCAACAGCTCTCTTAATTTTTCTTGGTAGTTTCTTCCTGTCAATTCTGTAAGATCTGTGTTCTATCCAGGAAGTTATCATGCTCTCTTATGCACTGAAGGCACTCAGCACGTACCTGTAGTACATAGATCTTCTCTTCCAACAGAGCTAGCAATTCACACTTTCCACAAGTATTGTTGGTGATGTTTTCTGGCAAAAAGATAAACATTTCATAGCAGGCAACTATGGATCCTTATTTCTACATTCTGCATTTATTTCTCTCCCCTTCCTCCCTGTGATATCTATTTGTGATATATGGGACATAATGATGCACACCATAAGATGAGCACCACTGTCTCAAAAGTTTACTGCCTCTCCCCACCTGGCTGCTTTTCTGCTTACAGCAACTTCAGCAAAGGCTGATGGGAAAAAGTATGCAGATGAGCTGCTACTCTCCCAAAGTTTTGCTTCCACCTACTCTCCCAGAATTTCAAGAGATGCCAGCATCTCTCTCCATAAAATGACATGCAATAAAGGCCAAATTTTAGTGCTCTCCAAAAAATAATCTTTTTATTTCCTATATTTCTACATATATTTTGCAGATAATAAACCCCACTGAACTTCTTAACAGGCATGTGCACACACACAAACAGAATCCTGTATGTGTTTTTCATAACTATGTACTAGTTTGTTTAATTTGTCATCTGCACAATTTGGTATTGTTATTTTGCTGAAAATATATAGAAAAAACAATCCTACTAGAAACAGGACAGATGCACATAAACTCTGTGAAATACTGCTGTCCATTTACTAGTGATTGCTGGGCACTGTAGCAAACAAACACACAAATTGGAAGCTGTTTATGGCTTTATAGTCTGATAGTTCCCAGCACTATCAATAAATTGCTTCACTGGGAAGTGCTAGGCCTACCCATATCAGATTAGGATTCTGATAAACAAGTTGTTTTCTCACTTAGATGTAATTCTGCACTTCAATTTACTCTCTCCTCATTACTGCTAGAATGTAAGAACCAGACCTTTTAGCTTAGACTCTACCATGTAAAAGCCCATAAATTACATACTTTCTTGGTGTACCTTCACAGTTACACACACTGAAATATGTAAAAACTTACGAATCTCCAGAAAACCTATATGTCAGCAAATCTGCCTGGTGGATAGTGGAATGAGGAGAAGCACAAATCTCTCCAAAAGATTCACAAGAGGTACTCAGGGTCTCCACCTTCCCACTCTAGACTATCCATTTATAACAGGGCTTGGCAACTTTCCATTCTATAAATGTTGTTGGAGTTGCCCCCTCCTGAATTACAAGAATAAAAAAAATCTGAAAGCATTTTCCTTCATTTGTACATCCAGAGAAAAAGAGGAGGGGGATATTATATAAATCTGCCACAAAATGCCAGAGGGACAAAGCTCATTTTGAGGGACTAACTCTAAAAGGAAGCAAAACTCTTTTTTAGAAACGTTTCCATTTACACAGCTAACCACAAGAACAGGAAAATATAGACCACAAGAAATTTTTATCATTAGTACAAGTTATCATAACTACTTATTTTTCCTCCAAACCCTTCTTTACAATATACAATTTACAATAGTGATGGAGGGCCTTTTCACACTACACTGTTATAGTGCTGTTATTCCACTTTCAACATGCTGTGGAATTCTGGGGTTTGTAGTTTACTGAGGCCCAAGAGCTCTCTGGCTGAGAATTCTAAAGGCCCCTCCCTAAACTTCAAATCCCAGAATTCCATGGGATGTTGAAAGTGGAATAATAGCACTGTAACAGTGTAGTGCGAAAAGGCCCTCCATCACTATTAATAACATTCCCATTTATCCTGTGAAGGAAGCACACAGTCTGCACTTTATTTTTGACTCTTTTGTTTTTGGTTCCTCACAGTGAGACTGCAGCAAAGTCATGTTGCTTTTTTTCTTTGTAACATTGCCAAAATTAGATTTTTTTTCCTTCTGCTTCTCAACTAAGACCTTGATTCATGCCTTGATTCCCACCTTGATGGTTGTAATATTCTTTCGATTGGTCTTCCACTATCTTAGCTTGGTCCTCTGGTTTCCATTCAACATTCTGTTGCTAAGATTATCTTGTTAGCCCATCATTTTGATCATGCTACCCCATTTTTGATATCTCTTTATTGGTTAAGCACTCATTCAGTACTAACTTCTTGTTTTAACATTGAAAGCCCTACACAATCTATCTTTCAGCCCTTATTTCTTTTTACCAGCCTGCTCAGGATCTGCATTTCAGGAACTCTAGGCTTCTCATCCAAGTAAGAGTTTCCTCTTTCTTGGCTCAGCTTCATCCTTTTCACTCAGTGCTCCATACTCTTGGAATTGTCTCCCTGAATATTTGTTGACTGCCCCTTCCCTCATTATTTTTAAATCTCAATTAAAAACTTTTATTTTTCAAAGCTTCTGGAATATTATTTAATATTTATTTAATATTTATATTAAATATTTAATATTGGTTTATGAGCTTACCATATTTTGTTTATATGTATTTGTCAGTTTGCTTTATACTATATAGCATATTTTGTATTTTATCTTGATAATCTGTTTTACAATTGTACTGTATAGTTTTATCTTTTTACTTTTCCTGCCTTCCCTCTGTGTTTGTACACATATATTTTAGACCGTACACCTTTGGCTGGACCCACTGTTTTGGTTGCTTTATTTGTAAAGTGAAATGTACATTGATGGTGCTATATAAATGATAAGATCAATCAGTAGATTATAAGAACAGAGAATTATGAGATCAAGTGGTGTGAAGGAGGTGGAACCTGATCCAGGGAAGTGGCAGTGCTTCCTGGCGAAGGTATGATCTAGAGGATCATTCCTAAGGCTTGATGATATACACTAATAAGGCTGAAAGTTTTGAAATACATATTAAAATGGAGATTGCTAGTTTTGGAACCACTTAAGATTGACTAAACTGGCACATGTGATCTTATTCCTCATCTCTTATGACACTTTAATGCCCTGAGATATTCTGCCAAGGGCTACGACTGGTGAGTTCTCAGCCCAAAGGGAATGAGGAGAGTAACCTTTGTTTGTAAAGGACCTTTGCTGGTAAGGTGGAATGAGTAAGTGAATCAGAGCTACTTAAAACTGCTACAACTGTAAATGCATTATGATGTTACTTTGCAGAATGAAGGTTTGTGTGTTTTATATGTTTCAGCCTTTTCTTTATTGTCAATATATGCTTTTAGTGTATGGTACTGCAGTAAGTAAGTAAGTAAAAGCACTGCATCCTGCTTCATCCAATGGGACTGCATCTAATGTCTGGTGCCGAATTGGGTACTATTAGTATTTAATATGATGCTCCCTAGAATATCAGAACCTATTTTTTCCTTACTACACTAAAATAATAATAATAATAATAATAATAATAATAATAATAATAATAATAATAATGATGATGATGATGTTTAAATGGCTGAAGAAAAATCATAATAAAATGTAGCTGTTAGCACAGTATAGCTAGAAATGTCTCTGTTGAAATTTGGTATACTGCAGAAATGAATTAGTGACACTAGTGAATAAATTATCAGCACAAATCAGAGATATTTTAATCACCTTGCAATGTGACAGCTTGGCGAAGGTCTAGACTCCCAAAGGACAAGGAATGTCCTCTGAAAGATATTGATTTGCTCCACTGCACCTTCTTTTACTAATTATTACCAATGCAGTTCCTCCAATTAATCAGCTCAACTGAGCAGCGGCACTAGACTCCAGTCTTTACATGCATTATGCAGAGAAGTGACAAAGTCAAGGCTTCCTGCACAATTACACTAATTATAAGCCTTTCTTTGGTCAAGGATTGCAAACAAGCATGCAGTGAGTATTTTATATATTTGCTATGAACCATGTTGTTTGCACTGTTGAAACAGATCCAAGAGCAGCACTTTCTTTTTCCACACAGAAATGGGCGGGGGGGGACAACACAATGCTTCTCTATAAAAATGGTCTAAAATTCTTTCAACATGTGAACCAATAAAAAGTTACTTTAGGTTAACTGGACCGGGAATACAGTCAAAATGCCATTTTACACTGAAATAGTGAAAAATACAAGAAAACTGTCTAGATCCACTCACATACTAGCACAGGGTTTTTATATAAACATAAGTCAGAGAATTAGAATATGAAAGCTATGCCTGTGGCAAAAATCCTATTTGATTCTCAAAAAGGGACATTAAAACTGAATCTCAATTTTTGCAAATTTGATCAATAAATATGGTACTTAGCTATAGATCTTTCCTCTGATTTATTCAGTGCATCTCATAAGCAGAACAATGTTTTCACAAGTAGTATGGCCCAAGTGTTGGTGTTGTTGTTTTTTAAAAAACTAAGCAAGTTTTGAGGAAAAAGGTACAAAAGGAGTCAATCTTGATCTACACAGCAATCTTCTTCATACTACAGCTTAAAAAGGATACTTTTTTTTGGACTAAAAACCATTAACTTCTCAGCCAGTATAATCATTTTCCATATTGGGTAATAGATTCCTGAAGTTCGACTCCAAAAGAGTAGCTTTTCTGTGTTCTGGTTTCTACTGACAAATGATTATTGCCACTCTCCTCACTCCTGATTTCTTATTTCCTCAAGGTTGCATAATTTCGTGCATTTTCCTCTTAGTCAGGTCCAAAGAATTTTACACTATGCTAAGAAAGACTCACTTTTACAAATTCTTGTAATCAGAGTCTATGGCAGGCAATGGAAACTTCCACTCCACAGGTTTCATCTAATCAATGCCATTGCACAATTTGGCCCACAGAGATCTGTCCCTCTGCAAACTCTGCATCCTCTAAGGCCCACCTAAGGGCTGCCCTGAAAAGAATCTCCATTATTTCCAGTCACTGATTGGAAATAGCAGAAATTCATTTCCTAGCTTCAGTGCTCCTGAGCCAAAATAGTATGACAAAGCTTCAGTTGGTCCTTTGACAGCAGATAGCATAGCATCAAGGGACATGCCTACACATGAGGCTCACCACAGACTACTATGGAGAGGTACAAATCCAGCCCTCAACCAGTTTTAGTTTATTGCCCCTTATTGCCTACTCTAAGTAGGTATTTCTCATGGTGGGAACCTTATAAAAAGAGAAGCCCCTGCAAACCCTACTTGTGTGGTGGTCCATACAAAGACTGTCCTCTGTATTCAACAGAAGTATTGAAGATCATAGGAATATCACAAATGTTTGTGATGTTCCTCTATTCACCACTGCACAGCAGTATTCTAATGTTATACATCATTTTTAAATAATGATTATACTTGTAAGATGACTGCAAATCAAATATGCAGACAATGTAGAATAATGATTTAAATGTTTGTCACAGAATATCTGTGTTCTAGGCCAAAGAACATGCTATAATGACCTGTATCTCTACTGAAGGTGTGATATTTGGGACTTTTTGTTCTTGTTATATTTATTTGTGTCCCATCTTCTTCCTAGAATTGGACTCAAGGCAGCTTACAGTTTAAAAGAGAAATACAGTTAAAAACATAAAAAAGTGAATATTAAAACAGAATTAAACTAGTCACAATATTAAAATCAAATCTCTAGTTAAAAGGGAAAAATGCATTTAAAAGGTTTAAAAGGTATTGAGAACAGTACAGTTTAAAACAATACAACACCTCCTAGCCTATTCTTTAAAAACTTTCTGTATTAAAAGCCTTTCATATTAAAAAGGATTTCATCTGCTGGCAAAGGACAGCAGGGAGGAGGCCATTCTCAGAAGGAAGTTCCAGAGTCTAGGGGCAGCCACCAAGAAGGTCCTCTCTTGTGTCCCCACAAACTACACTTGTGACAGTGGTAGAACTAAGAATGGTCTCTTTTGATGATCTCAGGGTCCAAGCAGACACATACAATGAGCGAACATCCATGAGACTGTTAACTTTATGGGTAATTCACATTAAATGATAGAGCCAAGGCAACATTGATCCAAATGTTTCTCTTTTCTCAGTCCACCATTAAAAAAAAGATCTCTGAGTATTTTCTGACATGGTTGATAGTGGAGGGGAGCAACTATTCTCCTCAGCCCTCCACCCCCAAGAATAACTCTGGGTCAAGACAAAGATGGAAAATGGGTATAAGTTTACCAAAACAATTGATTTCTGCTGTTACTGCATCTACCAGTGCTTAGAATGAAGACAAAAGAGGGGAAAAGCAGTCTTGCTATCAATGCTAAAGTAAATTCTACCTTCAGGAAACTGTTTGGGAAATGTCTCCTCCCCTTGTGGTAAAATCCTGCCCCATTCCCAGTTCTTTTGTTTCCAAATAAAGAAGGTAATTTGCACACAGTTCTATAAAAAACATATAATTTAGCTTCTTTTAAGCAGAAATATATTATTTTTTACTGTTACATATAAGAAATTGGTATTATACATGAAGGATACTTCCTGTTCCATATGTTTTGATGCAAAAGTTAAAAGAAAAAGAAAAAGAAGTATCTGTGTTCACTCAGCATAAAACACCACTCAGGAAGCAGGGTTAGTGACCTCTGCATAAGAGAAATCTCTCACGCTGTTAGAACACAGATGGAAGCTATATTTAGCTAAACATCTAACAATGGCTTTGTTCATTATTCTGCAAGTATCCCATAAGTGTTTCTTACTGGGTAGATCAAAATGCATACATTACTAACCAGGGAAGCTGAAGTGTTGTAACATTTAATGAGAGTCAGCATGACAGAGGATAGTGCAGGACCCTTGAAGAATATAAGGAAGCTGAACCTGGAAGCATTAGGAGCAGTTTCCATACACCGAATGCAAACAAAACAGGAGCTGTGAGAGTTGAGCATACCCAGCAGACATCACAAAGATGCTGGCATAGTGGTTGCTCTTTTGTAATTGTCAGAACAAGTTGCTTAATCTGATTGCAAAGAGCACCTATCCCTGGAAAATTGTCTTCTACAGACTCCTGTTAAACTGGAAAAGTGGTCAATTAGCGCACATGGGGTAAGTGTGTGACTATCTTTCTTTGGCTTCTTTCCCACCTGCTCCCTGCTACCTCTCCACCCACCATGCTAGAGTATCTGCATCTTTTCTGAATAACACACAGATTGTGATCGATACTTTGCTTACTCTAAAACAGTATTAAACCAAGAAAGCTAAAGAGTGAACAATCTATGATTTTGCAAATATAATCCAATATGGCCCCCCTTCACTCTACCATGGCACCCAGCATAAGTAAGAATTTATGAACTTAAGAAAAGCTATGTGAGCTCACACCAAAGAGTTACCTAGTCCAACATTCTGTTCACACAGTAGCAAGTCAAATGCCAATGGGAAACTTGTCAGAATGACATAACCACCCATCCTTCATTCTGCAACAACTGATGTATGGAGACCTATTGCCTGTAATAGCAGAACTGACATACACTTGTCATGGCTAGTAACAGGGATGGCCCCATCCTACATTAATTTATCCAGTCCCTTTGTAAACCATCCAAATTGGCAGCCATTGCTATCACTTGTGGCACTGAATTCCACAGTTCTACATGTGTGAAGAAGTACTTTCTGTTGCTGTTGTTGTTGCATGACATCAAGTTGTTTCTGACTTACTATGACCACAAGGCAAACCTATCAAGGCATTTCTTTGCCAAGATTTGCTTGCCGAGGAGGAGGATTGTCTTTGCCTTTCTCTGAAGCTGAGAGAATATAACCTGCCCAAAGTCACCCAATGAGTTTCCATGGCTGAGAGGAGATTTGAACCCTGGTCTCCAGAATCACAGTTCACACTGCTATACCATGCTGGTACTCTGTGGGTGATCTCAATTCTGGTATTATGAAAAAGAGAAAAGTTTTCTCCTGTCTTCCTTATCACCATCATGAATATAAAGTTTCCCTTTATTTGCCTTTTATTTGTCAGACAAGACCACACATCTTGATCTTTCTTAATAGAAATGTTGCTCCTGTGCTTTAATCGTTTTTTGCCACGTTTCTGCACCTTTGCAGAATTCTCCATATCTACAATATCATTTTTAGGTGCAGTAACTGAAATTGCATTAAGTACTGTAGATGTGATTACATCATGCTTTGGTCACACCATGGTCAATATGACAATAGCAGCTTTCTTCTCAATTCCTTTTTCAATTATACCCAGCATAGAATTTGCCTTTTTGACAGCAGCCACACATTGGGTTGTTATTTTCATTGAGATATTTTCACTAAGATAGGTACCACAGCCCAAGATCTCATTTGTGGCCAATCACTGAAAGCTGATCTCATCAGTATATACATGAAGTGGAGAATTTTTAGTAAAAGGTGAAAATTTTATACAATCTGAAGAGAACCCAGAGTATTTTTTCATACAATAGGTATCACTTTGCACTTGTTTATATGGAATATCATTTGCCATTTCATTTGCCATTTGTAGAGCTCCTTTTGGAGTTCTTCGCAATCCATTTTTATTCTCACTATCCTGAATAAATTTATTGTATTTTATTTTATTAGCAAGCTTGGTCACCAAAATACTCGTCCCTAATCCCACCCTATTTATGGGCAAGTTAAAAATACTAGTCTCAACCCAGAATTCTGAGAGATTGCCCTGCTCATAACCCCCCTATTTGCAAACTGACCATTTATTCCTACTCTCTGCTTACTGTTCTTTAACCAGTTTTCAATCTGGTTTTAATATGACTTCTCCTCTTATTTCATGACTGCTTAATTTGCTCAGGAGTCTTTGGTGTGGCAACTCAGTCAAAATCCTTTTGATCCTGCCTCTGCTGCATCTGCAAGGAGTGGGCCAGAAAAACTGTTTCAAGTCATCCAGATTCTTTTACACACAAGCCCAAGAGAGGAAAATCCAGGCTACTCAACAGACAGCCATGAACAAATCACCATCACTTTGCAGATAAAACTGCATCGAAGCTACTCTGACTTGTCTGCTATAATTGATACAGAACCAGAGGATGCAATTTTGCCCTCTGCTCGTCCAGTGACATTGGGTATTTTTCAATTTGTGCAACACAAAGATGTTGACAGGATTCTTGAAGAGATGAATGCCGCCATGTGCGTGAGATCATTGACTTCCTCGGCTTATTTAAAAAGTTCAAGGGAGACTGGTTGAATGGGTAGACAGAGTTGCTAATACAAGACAGAGTTCCAGCTTGCCTGAAGGAGGTTGTTATAAAACTATTAGTAAAAAAAAAAAAGCCCTTCCTGGATTGCACCATTCTAGATAATTTATTGGTCACTCTCTACTATTCCATTTTTACGCAAGGTTGTAGAGCACGTTGTAGCCTCCCAGTTCCTGTGGTTTCTGAATGAGATGCATTATCTAGATACATTTCAACCTGCTTTCTGGCCTGTTATGAAACAGAGACAACTTTGGTCTCCTTGGTGGATGACCTACACCAGAAGCTAAACAGGGAGAGTGTGTTCCTGTTTGTTCTGTTGGGCCTCTCATCAGCTTTTGATCCAATTGACCATGGTATCTGTCTGGGTTATCTTGCTTTGGCAGGATCGGGGAACTGATTTACAGTGGCTTCATTCGTTTCTGGAGGAATGAATCCAGAAGGTGGTGCTGGGGGACTCCTGCACAATCACTTGGCTACTGGTCTGTTCAGTGCCTCAGGGCTCAGTTCTATCCCTCATGTTATTTAATACGTACATGAAACCGCTGAGAGAGGTCATCCACAGTTTTGGGGTTCTGTGCCATTAGTATGGGAATGACATTCAACTCTATTATTTCTTTCTATCACAAGTCAGGGAAGCTGTTTTGATCCTAAACTTGTACCTGTTATCAGTAATGAACTGACTGAGGGCAAATAACATTGAAACTTAATCCGGAAGAGATGGAGGTGCTCCTGGTCATTCAAAAGGCAAATCAGGAAATAGGGATTCAGTCTGTGCTGGATGAAGTTACACTCCCCCTGAAGATGCAGGTCTACAGGTTGGGTGTGCTCCTGGATTCAACTCAGAGCCAGGAAACTCAGGTTTCAGTAGTGGCTAGAAGTGCATTTGCACAGTTAAAGCTTGTGCACCTATTCCTTGAAAAGTCAGATCTGGCCATGGAGACACATATCTTAGTTATATCCCAGTTGCATTACTGTAACATGCTCTACGTAGGACAGCTTTTGAAAAGTGCTCAGAAACTTCAACTGGCTCAAAGAGCTGCAGCCAGATTGCTAAATGGGGCTGCTACAGAGAACACAAAACGTTTGCTGCTTCACAGGCTGCTGGTCCATTTCTGGACACAATTCAAAGTGCTGATTTTACTATATGGCCCAGGTCCAGATAATTCAAAGGGCCACATTCTACCTCAGGAACCAACATTTGGGATCTGCTAGAGAGGCACTTTTCTCTATCCCACCACCCTCACAGGTACATCTGGTGGCAACACAAGAGAGGACCATCTCTAGGTGGACTGACACAATCTCTAATTTCTTTTTGCAGTGAATTCAAGACTTTCTTGTACCAACAGGCATTTGATGAGTGACTTTATAAGGTCCATCTCATGTAAAGAATGTGTCAGATTTTGGTAACTGCTGTGCCTGTATGTGCGTGCGTGCGTGCGTGCGTGCGCACACGCGCGCATGTGTGTTTTTGTGCATTTAATGATTATGTTTTAATCTGGTTCCAATTTTTTGATTGTGCAATCCTGTTTTTACTTCTGTATATTGTGAATTTTTAACCATTTGTTTTGTTTTAATTTGTTGCAAGCCTCTCTGAGTCCTAAACTGGGAAAAAAGGAAGGATAGAAACAACAACAACAACACTGATGTCCAAGTACTATGTACTTGGTTGGTCTGGCCCACACATTTGTTAATACTTGAAGTCTCAAAGGTTAGTGAGAAAGGAATTCGCTTTGTGGAAACTATGGCCATTTCCACACTATAGACCGTTATAGTGCTATTATTCCACTTTCAACATCCTATGGAATCTTGGCCCCTCCCAAAACTGCAAACTCCAAGATTCCATAGGATGTTGAAAGTGGAATAATAGCGCTATAACAGTCTAGTGCAGAAGTGGCCCACGTTGATTCTTCTTCAGCTGGGTTTGCCCTTCTTTATGATTTATGATTTAGATTTAAAACTTTCCATAGATTTCCATAAATTTACCAGGAACAGTCATTATAATATATGCCTTATCATTTTCTAGTACAGAGAAAGTGACCTTAGGGACATAGCACATACTTCAATGAGAAGATCAGCAATTTGATTATAATTTGTAAATAAGGTCTCAAATTTCTTGCCTCTGTTCTTTTCCTCCCAGAAATATTACTTCAGACAAAGGTATTCCTTCTATATTTGATGGGCAATTCCAGGAACACCTTGTGGGCTGCACTTACACATGTAGGCACACCAGAAGTGAAGCTGCCTCAGTTCTAATCACTATTTTCAGCCAATTCACAGGATTAGGGATTTTGGAGGGTAAGAATATGGTGAAAGAGGAGTAAGCATGGAATTTATAAGTGGTAAACTATCACATTTTGTAGTCTAATACAGTAAGCCATCAAAAATTACACAGACATCACAGCAGTTACTTTTAAAAAAGGGGGGAGAGGAGGGCTTTTGAAGTCTCAGGTGTTACAAAACTAAGACCCCACGTGCATGTTGTATTTCCCCAGCCCTGCTTTAAATTTCAGTAATGAGAACAGGAGAAAAGTATTAATCAGACTTTTTTGTGGTCTCCTTATCTTCTTCAAACTTAATTTCATGTTCAGTTTCAATGTCTATTTAATTTTATCTTTATATGCACACATATATAAGGAAATAAACATCACAGTGACAAACCGGTTTACTCCACATTTCTAACTGTAATTTTTTCTAATTCCCACATGGATATGATTTACAAGACTACATTGCAACTTTTGCTCTACAGGCTTCCCCCACTTATCCGATAGGTTAGGGATAAAAGCACTCTCTGAAAACAGAATTGGTTGAAAAGTGGAACCCACGTACTGTACTGTAGGGAGTCTGAAGGACTTACAGAGACTCATTGTTCCTGATCATGCATGTGCTGCTTGCAAAGTTTTTCAGCCAGCTTGGTACCCTTTTTTACCACTCTTAGCTCACTTTGCAAGCAGCACATGTGTGTGAGCAGTCCAAAGTGAGCCTTTGCTGGCAAGAAGAACTGATGAAAGAATGGAAATTGTCCGCAATTTGGAGGCATTGAAAGAGTGACTTCTCAGATAACGGGGCACTGAAAGGCATGCGGTTTCTGTATTCAATTTCATTTGTAGCATAACAATAAGAAAATGTTCTAAAATCTTAGATTTGCAGAGCCTTTCCTTTTTAAAGGGATACAAAGCATTACTTTTGCAAAAATAAAAGAAGGGAGTTTTGAAAGTCCGACAAGAGGGCTTGTTGAAGTAAGACCACTGAAATCAGTTTTCAGGGACACAGTCATGTTTGTCTGTTTCAACATATGAAAAAAAAAATGGGGGAAAGGAGGAATCTAGAGAGTAAATGATTCATTTCAATATAAGTTTTTGTGGACTCCATTACAGTTCATAAATGAAAGCAGCAGATGGGATAGCACTAATATGCCTTTGTAAGATGATAGCAGTAGACACGACAGAGCTACCTTTAGATATAATGGATTACTCCCATCCTCCTCAAACAGCATGATAACTGGAACAAGGGTGGAAAAGGCTACCAAAGTTAAGTTTAATTAATAATTTAATTAATAATAAAATTATGCCTTATGTGGTGTTTCTTTCACCACTTAGAGGTAAAATTTCAAGTTGGAGCTGAGATTGAACAACATCTTGAAACCCACCCATAGTGTAAACATCACCAAATTATATGAACCAATGGACCACTGAGTTAAGGGACAACTGGAATACAGGAAGTCATTAATAAGATATCTTCCTTTATTCCTAGACTTTACATACAAATAAGAACTTTTCTCCTTAATCATAATATCCAGTCTGCTTACAATTCAAAAAATAATTCATTCCTTTCCCAGTTAAGTTGGAAAGTTTATTTTAGTTCATCAGAAAGGACAAGGAATAGTTTTATTTTTCACACATTCTAGAAAGGAAACTCTTTTTAATCAAGAGACCATTACAGATAAGAATGTGTATAGATGATGTTTAGAGGAGTCCTCTTTTCCATACAAAATGTCTACAGCAAATTACAGTACACTAAATTCCAACAATAAATATCTTTCATAAGATGATCTGGGATATTGCGAAATCTAATTAGTAATGTACATGCATATTCAAAGCTTCTAACAGATGTACAGAATTTGAATAATAATTCAGCAGTATAAGAGAAAAGAATATTTAAGCTGTAATATGCATAGGTGATAAGTAAATATCAAGTAATGTTAAATATGAAATGATGGACTGAGCTAAAATAATCCAGGATTTTCAGCAAAAGGAACATCACAATAATTACCTAAGCCTGCCTTTCTTAGTGACATTGAGTAGCATCTGCTTACTTTCTTAACTATAGGGAAAATAGTATTCAAGTGCCAATATTCCTTTATAAACACTGCAGTGGAGCTCTCAAATTATAATAATAGCATCATGACCCATCTCAGAAGGGGGAAAACTGTTTCATAATGATAAATGGCATGACCTTCAGATCCTGGTAGTTGAGGAAGGGCCAGCCTGCAGCCCCTCATACATTTATTCAGCATCCTTAAGTGATATTATACAATTGATTTGGCCTTTGTGGATGCTGATCTATCTCTATCTTCCACTTAGTGCTCAGCTACAAGAAATATTTACTGGCACATCCAATATGCTTCCTCCTGTTCTGTTAAGGCATTTTGTTTTGTTAATACCTTGATGAGATGTCAGTTATGTCTTCTGCAACTATCACTGGAATTCAGTTGCAGAAAATACTTGGAAACTATTACCTTTCTGAAATAGATTTAAAGTCAGCTGCCAATGGGATTTGTTATGGTTGTATCCTGAACTTCAAAGTGTAAAACCATTGAATCAACTGCTGAATGACAGCAAGACTTACAGAAATCCAATTGCTTCAATATTTCTACTCTAGTAGGTACTAGGGTTTTATGTGCTGTATGGTCAGCCCACAAGGCAGCAGCAGATTTGTGCCACATCATGGCAAGTAGCACATTTGCATCACTGTAATGGGCTTCAATGCATTGCTACTATACTTAATATTCTTGCTGACTGCTGGTAGTGCATGTTGCCTCTTCTTTTGGCTTAGGTTGGTGCACTATCTGTAGATCACAAGGCAATAGTACCCTCTTGTAATCTCCTGATTAGACTATCATGAGGTATTTTATGTGGAACTCCTTTTGAAGACAATCTGTGAATTGCAGTTAGTTCAAAATACAACATGAGACTTCTATTTGGAAAAAGGAATTATGATTGCATCATTTCAATTATCAGCCAAAAGAATGTCATGTTATGGGAAATACCTGACATCCTGACATAACTGGCATATGCCATATCATTCAAATTGGCTCCACATATTCTCAGTTCCACAGAAATGGTAAAAATGTTCCCAAAATATGTAAAGTTAGTTAAAAGCTTGAGATAAAATTGGCATGCAGAGCTGCTGCTGGCTGCACATACTGCACTCTTATATAATTGGTATGCAATGTAAAGATATTCCATCATAACTCAGAAAACAAGTGAAAATATTTTTACTAAAGTTTTAAAATCAGTAGCATGTGAACATCTGTGTTTCCCTGAGTTTTCTTTGGAATTCTGGTTCTCTTTGTCTTGTTCTCAATCTCCTTCTCAATGCATCAATCTCCTTCCATTTTCTCTTTCCTTTTCAAACATGTCACTGACTTCTTTCACCAAAATCTGTAGTATTATTGTTAATATTGCCAGGCATTATGGCTCAAGTTTCATATACTTGCACCAGGATTTTCAGATAAAGCCATCTATAGATATTTCCCCCCACTGCATAGTGATTTAGAAGCAGTTTGATATGTCAGTTTGCTTTTACCATTTAAAAAAAAAAATCTTTTATGGCACTGGACAACTGCAAGCCTTTCAGCAGCTCCATACAACTGAAAATATCCAGGAACAATTTTGAAAATAGGTGTCATACCCACACAGCCTACAAAGCATTTTCAGAAAATGTATAGTGCAAATCACAAAGCAAATTGGTTAGAGTAATGGACAGAAACAAGAAAGTAGCAGAATAAAAAGAAAGCGATGGATTTATTCATAAAAATATATATGGATAGCAGCAGTTTTTCACCATATGGGGTACACAGGTAAAACAGCAAAACAGAAAAGCACAACACTGGTACCAGAGAAAATATACAAGATCTAGCACTCACTTTTTTTTAAGCATAAAACCAAGACTTTATATTGGATTAATTTATGAGAATAGCTTGAAATGACAAAGCTCAGACTGTTCTTGAAGGCAAGCATTTTCATAGTTTCTGCCTCTCAGTATTTTCTCCTTTCAGGCATGTTCACACAGCTCCTAGCTGAGCTGCTGCCAAGATGGATCCTCTTGATGGTTTTGGTCTATGACTTCCATTATCTCTGACCTTACTTGCTGTGGTTTATGGTAATTGTAGCCCACAGAATCTGAAGCAGCTCAACTTGGGATATATGTTTTAGCTGTTACTGAAAACTAGAAAGAAAGAAAAACAGTCACTGAGAAGAAAAAGCATGTTTTTATTGTTGAGGAGTAGAAAGATTGATTGGTGGGCTCTGGTGCCATCAAGCTTCCTCACTGCTATGTGCCAGGCATGGCAGGATGCTCCACATCTTGCACATCATAGACAGCAAGTTTGTGCCAGCAGGCATTGACTATGAATGGAAAGTGAGGGGAAAGTTAACAGACTGTATGCCTCTTCACTTGGCAAATATCAAATTATCCGTACATTTTGAGGCTAAGACGGTTTGGCAACAAATTTTGAGAAGTAGGATATACTGAACAAAGTCTAAAATGTGTTTGAAAAATCAAGAGATCATTAAAAAGCAGTACTGGTACATTTTGGAGAGTGAGGATGGTATTTGAACTTCATAAAAAACCTATGGAAATTCACAGGCTATTAAAAGCTTAATCATCATAGCCTCTGGTACTTGTCTCCCTTCCTTTTCTTCTGTTTTGTCTTGGTTTGGTTTTAGTTTAGAAAAGGAGGGCAAAAGTGAACACCAGTAAAACCTGAAGATAATTTTGATGTTCTTATGATTACTGACATCTACCACAAAGGCACTGGAGAATGCTTTAAGCATCCACTGTTGAGCAGAATTCCAAGAACAGTAAATAAACATGACAGTTCCTGTAAACTGCCTGCCTTCGTGGCAGATGAAAACTAAGGCAACTTGGAATTTCCCAGCATTAGTGATCCAGAGTTCTCTCCCCAACAGCAGATGGTAATTGGGAATGTGTGGGAAGAACATATGAGAAAGAAAGTGCAGAACAAACCAGCAGCACAAAAGTTTCCCATGATAGGAACAACATCTATATACACTGGTGCATCTAGTTCAATATTGTTGACATTGATTGGCATGACACCATAAAATATGGAAGCAGTTCTCTAAGCTTCAGACTGGAGATTTTTCCTGTCTGGAGATGCTAGGGAGTGAATCTGGGACTTTGATAAGCATATCATTGATAACATCCCATACAGCAAACTAACTGAGCTATGGCTAAGTTACAGGACAGCTCTATTAAAACATATCTAAAACTTGTGTTCTCCAAGTTCTTCAACATAACCAAAGGCATACAAACATGAAATATTGAATTCTGCCCATGAGTTAAATGCACTTAAACACAGTGAGATTGTGGGCTAGCATTGTGTTATGGTTTGAGCTTTGGACTATGACTCTGGAGAGCAGGGTTTGAATCCCCAATCAGCCAAGAAAGGTCCATCTCATGTAAAGAATGTGCTCTTGGGCCAGGTCACTCTCTCTTAGCCTCAGAGGAAGGTAAACGTGAACACCCTCTGAACAAATCTTGCCACAAAACTCCCATGATAGGTTCACATTAAGGTCACCATAAATCAGAAATGGCTTAAAAGACACAAAACAGCAATAAGCAGTGTGACTATGTTGCCTGAATCTGAACAGAGCTATACTCTACATCATGGTTTTAAGAATCAGATTGGCATACTGCATGCATATAGTCAGTATGTAAATAGATCAATTGAAGTTACTTAACATAGAAGTCTTCTTGTAAATATTCAGCAAATGCAGCAAACTAATGTTCATGGTGTTTTCAAAAGACCTTAGACAGAAGTCTGATAATAAGATCTTTACAACTTATAGGATCAGAAATAATTTTAAATAGCTCTATTTAATATACATTGATGAGAGAAGATGTCTTTGATTGTTGTAACACTTCCTAGTGTGTAGAAAATTAAAATAAATAAAATAAAAAGAGATTCTATTCTAAACAACAAAAAGAGTTCCATATGGATTGACTTTATGAGATGACTTTCTGACCTAAACTTTCATACAAGTAATTTCTGCAGATAGCCAAATAAAATGGAATATATCCTACAGACATATTTTGAAAACTTTTCATTCTAAGCCAGGACGTTCTAATTTTTATCAGGGCAGAATTCTACATTTTACCATTTTCTCTAAGTCAGGTGATCGATTGATACATTGTATAAATATTATTCTGGGCAGCTGGGCAGAATTTCATTGGACATGTCTACAGTGCCACTTTCTAAATTTCCTTGGAATATTGTCTCTCATAAGTATTCAGCAGGAAGAAAACCATATGAGAATCGCCATTTTTGCAATAGTTCTTCTTCAGGATTTGGTGACTCTGTGTCTTTCAGTAAGTCCAGTCCCACCACTAAAACTGGATGTCTCATTAACAGTGAATAGGGTTCTACTCCTCTTACTCCCTCTCTCCCATATATACACATGCACACAAAGAGAGTCAATTTCATGATACTTAAAGCATGGAGACTGCTTCCATGACAACATAAATAGAACATATTTGTCTGAGATAATGATCATTGGGAAAACCTGCAGGTACTAAAAAAGATGAAGACTGCATTGCGATAGATTGACTCAGCCGTGACCCTGAATTTTCAGAACTTGAGTAGGGCTGTTAATAAGAGGATCTCTTGGAAGTCTTCATTGATAGGGTTGCCCTAAGTCAAAGCTGACTTGACAGAACATAACAACCTGATCTCTTGAATCTCACTCGTGATTCTGTGAGCTAAATGTCAGGAAGCAAGGCGAACAGGGCTGACACTAAGATTAGACAGAGTGAGATAAATCAGGAAGCAGACGCTGGGATGAAAACTGGCAGTGTCCCACTTTTTTTTTTTTTGGTAGACTCTCTGGCTGCTCCTCTTTTTTGGAAGAAGGGCTCTATAAGTCACACAGCATGTCCACTTCTCCCAGACAGAGCCTGGTCTTCTCAGAAGTGGTTGTAGACATCAACCCATCGCCCATGTTGAAGTATACTGCAACTGCCTGTTCAACCACTTTCAACAAATGGAATGGGGAGGGGGCATGAACCTGTCTTCTCTCTCAGGAAGTAAAACATCTTGGGCCAGCCATGACTGGAGACCACATGCATTGCCTGTACACAGATCTATATAAGTGTGCATACTCTGTCTGATGGGGACACCTGGACACACAGGTTTGCCAGTCATATGGAACTTACGTATCTGTACACATGTATGTCCCCATTTCATATGTCTCATAGAACACAGAGATATCAGGTAGTAAGAATATGTAATCTCACCACTTTTAATTATAAACTATGTTTATAATTGTTTCCAAGAATGCTTAGAACTCAAAACATCATTTTCTGCTGACATACTCCATGTTTTATCACAACAGGACTTAAATATGCATATAAAAATTTGTAAGTCCCACTTAACAAGAAAAAAGGACACCAACACAAAACAAAAAAAATGGTTGTTTAACTGAAAACTTTCTAAAGTTTCATTGGAGATCATACAAATGCCAGTGCACACTTCAGGAATTCAGTTCACCTTATTTTTTCTCACTGCCCTTTTTGCTCATCCTGTACTGTGTCTCACAGCAAGTTCCTTCTGCATCAAAGCCTTATTAACACAGTGGGTTGTCTTTAGAATTGATAATATAAAAGACGAAGAAATACAAATAGACTGAACTCATCCACATACAATGTAAAGTTTAAGGGTGAATTCAGAACTGCTGCATTCTTCTTAGAAAGCCAGTGATTCAGAGCTCTTGCATTTATGTTGCTTTCTAATTTACTCATTGTGGGTGGAAGAATACACAGCCAGTGCCACTCATTCTGTACTTTGTAATATATTTGTCTTGAATATATACTCTTAGTTTTCCATCCCCTCCCCCCACAGCCTTTTATTCATTGTAAAGAACCTAGTATACTGTAAATGCAACTGTTAATTCCAACTCAAGCAAACTCACTGACTCAACTGCAGAAAAAGTTAATGGGTATGTAAGCTCCATTGATTCAATGAGTTTACTCCAGCTGGAGCAATATACTTGGATTTAACGACCTACATCTTAACTTGTTATATTTTTATGACTATTTTACTGTATTTGGCTGCTTTTCCCATATATGCAGTATTTATCTTTCCTTGCTGTTTTGGTCGTGATTGAAATAGAAAAGATGTAAATGATTTTAGAATAAATAAATGTATACATTTGTGTTCTGATGTTTGGCAACTGAACACATCACTCATAAGCAACTGTAATCTGAGATCCAACCTAGGAGTGGCATTTCTCTCAAATTTTGGTCCTGTGTAGTTGGCTTTTGTTTCAGGAATAGATGGCACAGGAAGGGAGATGAAACTATGGCTGGATCAAGAGCTGGGGCTGGGAATCGTCATTTGTCTCATTCTTGTGAATGAAGACAAGAAATTGCAAAAATTCTCTGCTCGCTTGCAAGATGGCAAGATTTTGTTATTGTTGGTGGTGATGATGTCAGCAAGATTTTTCACATTTGCAACAGTGATTTTTGCACAAATTAAAATATGAAAGCAGCTGGACTGTAGGGAGGTAAAGAATATTCACAAATTTTCTCATCTTAGATGAGAAACGGTATGTTGACACTCTATCAAAAATGATCAACCACCATAATACTGATAAACTGAGATACCCTGTCAAAAATGATTAGCCACTATAAGATTTTTCTCATTTGTATGAACTTTTCATGAGTTAAATTGAAAATGCAAAAGAAAAAAGAAAAAAGTTTTGTATAGAAAGTAATATATAACACAAAATCTATTTTTGCACAACACAATTACTTCCCCTCAAAATAAATGTTTCTAAGTGGAACATCACTGAAGACCTAGTTTACCAAAAAAAAAAAAAAAAAAAATCAGGATAGTCCCAGAAATGGGGGCAGGGATGAGAAGAATTAATAAAAGTGCTCCATATCTCATCCAGAAAGTAGAAAACTTTTTAAATACCTAGTGCTTTGTGGCATGGACATAGAATTAATTGAAAGGGTTGTTTGCATCTTTCTGATCAATTATGAGTTTTCTGCAGAGACAATGGACACTCTCTTTTGGAAACCCTGACTGACCAAAAACCAAACTCATATCATTCTTGAACTGGAGGCAGAGACTGCTCTGGAGAAGGGTGTTAGAAAAAAAACTGTCTTCACAGCATGACTTAATGATAATTGAAGTATTCAATGGGATTTTGCTCCAATGGAACAAAAGCTTCCACTGGTATGAATGGGAGCTTTTTATTCACTCTGGAAGACAGAAACAGGAAGCAATTCCAGTTGGGGACTATGGTAAGAAAAAGATACTACTTTTCTCCCTTCTTATAGTCTCAGTCTGACTCAGAGACATTGACTGTGGGGGGAAAAACAACCACACTTATTCACCAAACTACATGTTACATTCCCCTGCTTGCTTCTTCTTTCTCTAACTGGCATGAACTAACACTTATAATCTTTTCATGTGTGTATGTGCATACACATGCCTTGCTTTAGCAGATGAAGTAAGGCAATGGTATTAAAGCATATTCTACTTTTAGATTTTTTTCCCCTACATTGCCTAGTCTGTCAAAGGACCCATCACATTCTAAGGTCTACAAAACGTAGTCATGAACAGTGGAAGAGGCCCCCATTTAGCATCTTACATTATTCTACTATACAAGCTGGAAGAGATCCATATTGAGGGCAAGCTATCGTCCAGGGAAGCTTGTCTGCTGTTACTGATCTTCTCACCAAGGAGCCTGTGATAAGTTTCCAAGGAATCCCAGGGTTCCTGAAACACAGTTTGAACGTCACTGATCTAAGGTCACCCACCATCACCTCTGATTACTTTCTGGTTATAATCCCCTGGTATTTGGGGAATATAACTTTCAAAACTGCTGTGGGCATTGTTCAGGATATAGGAAATTAATTCTATCCAGGAATTGTAATTCTTATAATTTATTAAATAATGTTAAGAAATGTTACAATTAGATGGATATATGTAACCACTTTGTATAATAACCAAACAAAGGTCTATGCTAAATACTGTGCACATACCAGATATTTAATACCATGATTTGAATAAAATTACTAATAGATGGGTAATTTTCAGAATTATAACTGTGTTGTTTCCACAACCGGAGAAATGTTTCCTAGCACATTAATAGCTTGGCCACAGCAACAATTAACAGTGAACTAAGATATGCAGAGAGATGAACTCTTAACCTATTGAGATAATAGAACTAGAGGGTTATTCAAATTATCTACTATTTAAATGTCATTATGCAGTAATGTTAACTATTTACAGTATTACTAAAATCTTATCAGTATGTGCCATAGATTTCTTGTTCCCTTGAAATATTTAAACACCCACTCCATTCAGCAAGATTCATTATGTCCTTTTTATCATGGAAATTGCTATTTAAATTTCAGAAAAAAAGAAGTCAAGATTAATTTTATACCTACCATTCATTCTGAGGGTAAGGAGAAAAGAAACACATTGTTTACAGAAAGATGATAGAACTAAAAAAATTAACACTGTTGCATAAAAATAAAGACTTTTTTTTTCTGTCTTGGGTTGAAAATTTCATCCAACAAGCTCAGTGAAACTGTGAGCATTTCTGCATCAATCAATAGCAGGATAAAGGGCAATGACTGAACCTATGCTTCTTCCCGAAGCAGGGCTGTTTTTTTTTTTTCACACTTAGATTTCAGAAAGGACTTTGGATTATATTTTTTCCATGTAAGTGAGGAATAAATAGGCAAGAAAATGCATATAGAAAGCCTCTGCTTCAATGCTCTGTTATCCGATGACTCACTCTTTTGATGCTTCCAAGTTAAGGACAAGTTCTATTAATTTGACGGAGGTTCTACTCTTTGGTCAGCTATTGTTGCCTAGGGAAGCTAGCTTGGGATCACTCCTGTGCACAAACTGCTTTCAAAGTGATTTGAGAGGGGGAAAGGGTGCCAAACCAGCTGAGAGACTTTGCAAGTAGCACACATGCAGTGAGCTAAGCCTTTCACACTCCCTTCATTTCAGTGTGTGGGTTCTGCTTTTCAACCAGTTCCATCTTCTTGACAATGCTCTGGCCCCTAACCTTTCAGATAAGTGAGGGAAGCCTGTAAGTTAATACAAAAGACATTTTGTTAGTAAAAGTCAGTTACTAGCAACAATGGAGCTTTTGTTTACCTTCTTAAGTACAAGAATAGGCTAAATACCTTTTTAAAAAATCAATCATTTCAATTTTCTATTGCTAAACTACAATCTAATAGTACACTAACTTTAACAGTTTCATTTAATAGTTATAATATACATCTATGTTACGGCATTATTAACAACCTATAAAATACCCTCCAAATATTGTAAGATTGACAGATGGAGAGGTTCTGGACTCTTTGCTACCATAAACAGGAGTAAAAGGGGAGTGACTTTTATCAATCCTCTTTCTTTTACCACTCTACATGTATGTTCTTGAAGGCTAACATGACTCTCTGAAACTACATGACAGAGGGCACAATAGGGAGAAATCCATGAAAATTTTCTCCCCTTCTGTTCACAGAAGCCTCCTCCGTTTCCAAGCCTTTTCCATTAACAAAAGTATTGCTTCATCAGAAGGACTGTTTAACTTCAGGATCCTATCTCATAGTTCTTCATGAACAGGTTATACTGAACTACACAGCCAGTGTGTTCAATTAATCAACCAACTGCATAACAGGCACTAAAATCTTTGAATTTAATCATTTCAGAACAGCTGATTAGTTTCCTGTTCACCACTGTTAAAGTGAAACAGAAGACTGTGTATCCATTTGTGGAAGACTGGTTGCAGTAGAACTGCACTTAATGGAATCTCTGAGAAAGTACAGCTGCTAGCACAACTACTTTTATACTAGCATAATACTCTAAGAAGATTACAGGCAGGGTATCCAACAAAATATACTGCAGTGTAGTGAAGGTAATTTGGAAATCATATCAAATAAAGTTTTAACCTACATCTGAAGAACTATAGTCTCCTATATGAGCCTGTTTGTGTTCTGAGACAGAATAGCCTCCTAGCTGCCCCATTACCTTCATTGGTACATTTGGTAGGAACAGAGGAAAAGGACCACTTGGTGGCTGCTCCCAGTCTTTGGAAGTCCCTTACCAGAGAGGTTAGACTGGCACCCTACTTACTGTCTTTTTACAGGGAGATAAAGACTACTGTTTGTATTGCCTATTTGTTGTTTTCCTTTTAATAATGTAAGTTTTTAATTAGTTTTAATTTTATTGATAGTTAATCTCATTTTTAACTTCTGTATGAGGAACATTTTGGCTATGTTTATTTCCACTCCTATAAGCTGCTTTGGATATATCATTGAGCACTACAGTTAGGATTGTCCATGCCATTGTATTTCCAATTTCTGCAGACTGTTGGGAAAGCTGGACAGTGAAAGAAGCTGATAGGAAGAAATAAACTCATCTGAAATGATGTACTGGAGAAGAGTTCTATGGATACCCTGGGCTGCTTCAAACAGACAAATGAATGAGTCCTAGAACAGATCAAGCCTAAACTATCTCTAGAAGCCAAGGTGACTAACCTAAGGCTGTCGTACTTTGGCCATATCATGAGAAGACATGACTCACTAGAAAAGACAATAATGCTTGGCAAGGTAAAAGGCAGTGGGAAAACAGGGAGATCACATTACAGATGGATAGACTCAGTCAATGAAGACCCTGAATCTGCAAGACTTGAGCAGGTTGGTTGATAACAAGGTGATTTGGAGATCTCTCATTCATAGGGCTGTTGTAAATTGACATCAACTTCATAGCAGTTAATAACGACAAGGCTGCTTTGAGTCTTAACATGAGAAAAGGACATGACATAAATAAAATCTTTTGATTCTAAATCCTTTAGAAAAATATCAGACCCTTAAAAATACTTTAAATAGCACTTTTGGAAATAGATTTTATTGAGATAAATATAGATATAGATATATTAGTAGTGGAAGCTATTAAGAATGTGATATGTTCTTGTTCCTTTATTTATGTTTGTTCTTCTACTCCTTGATTCTAGACATCTATGGAAACCCCATTGCGTTGGATACTGGTGGAACCTCTAAACAACTTCAGTACTCAAGTGCAAAGTATTCTCTGCTATGCTTGTTCATGCCATGGTTTGAACTTCCAGTTACTGGTCAACCCTAATTGCAAATTATCTCATCCCCATGTGAAGGCTACAAAGAGCAGCAGTGAAACTCACATATTTTCTCCTCACCTCTGCAGTGGGTCTGAGAAATGCTGTCATTTGAAAGGTGAAACTGACATGGGGTTGAAACTACACTCTTTGAAGCTCCTTGAGAGAGGGAAAAAGACCTCTCCAGGACATGTATGTGGAAGCTTGACATGGCACCTTGGCAGCAGGAGACAAAGCTAATAAGTTCAGCCTTCATCTTGCCTTGCTATGTGGAATACTCTTATGCTAATAAGATGTAATTGTGAATGCTTTAAGTTCAAAGGCAGAAAGAATTTAGCTATATAATTGATGCACAGTTGGAGACCTTCAACCTTCTAAGTCTTAATATGCTACCTGCAATTGCAATCAGTCATTTCCTAGTTCTTTGTTGTATGCAGGGTGGAGGTTTTGTTTCTGTTTTTCTTTCTTTTTTAAATTCCAGTGTGGCAGGGAGAAGCAATTTTTACACATATAACTGAAAGAGAGCATTAGGTGAAACTCTTAAATGCTACCATAATACAATTTTGTTGTTCAGCCAAACTGACACTTTTGCTCTGGCCAAAGGGGAAAGCACTAGAAGGATGAACAGCAATTTACTCATTTATATTCCACATTAGATTATCAACAAAAAGAAACTAATCATTTTTGTTCTACTGAGTTAAGCCTCAAGATGGCAATGATACAGGAATTAACAAATATCCATGTGGTTATTTTGACAAGAGAAAATATATACTTTTGGTCAGCACCAAAAGATACAGTAACTGAAGAGATGCACTAACTGAGAACTTTGGCAGACTTTCAATAACTCCAACTTCATTTGCTTGAAAGGACATTTCTGGCATGCAATGAAAGCATTCTTTCAGCAAGGGTAGGCTAAATGTACAAAAAAATTAGAAGCACAGGGAACATGTTTATGGGGCAAGATTTGTTTTTGTTTTTTTAAATGGTTACTTTTTCTGCCTTTTGTTTACTCCAGCTCTATTTTGCACAGTCACAATCTACCAGATGATGGAATTAAATAATTCATTTTCCTTGACTGTTCAGTAATCTTCAGAATGTTTTTTCTCAGTTTCTTTCAGATGTGTTGCAACATGCTACAACTTGGTAGATCCACTGATTCTGTATCTTTATTTACTATATCTATTTGGTGAAAATTTTGTTTGGTCAGCATGATTTGTTTATTTTTATATCTAAATTACAACAATTCCTATTTGTTCTAGTAGTAGAAATGAATATTCATTTCAAGTACTTGGCTTGCCTAAAAATCTGAGAATCCTTTATCATCCACTCATCTACTAGAAGGATAATCTCCAGGATTTACAGTACAATCATATTCACGTTTACTCAAAAGTAAGTCCCAGGATAACAGGACCTACTGCTGGTTAAATATGTAAGGATTACTATCTTATATGGAATACATGATCACATTGCTTAATGTCTGTATTAAAAACATTTACAGGCCATTACTGTACAACATCGCTATAACGCTATAGCAGTGGGTTGCTACCAGTGCAGGAGCCGTGCTTCTGCATGACATTGTCACTATCCAGTTGCTGTCCCATCCCCAAATGCTGCCAAATTGCCATATTCTATTTCCAGGTGGGAAAAAATCATTAAGAGCCCCCTACAGTGCTTCAATCCTGCCAACTGTTGTAGTACAGTACCATTATAGCACTTGATAGCACATCCTATTATGTTGGATCGAGCAATGGGTGGGCAGTGGGCGTTGAAACAGTCTTCCCTCCCTCAGTTGCTCCCACGCCATGGTAACTTCCTATCAGCTCTCCCTCTTTATTTTAAATGTTTCCTTTGTGTCAAAAAATTTTTAATATATTTTTAAACAGTATAGGGCAAAAGTGCAATAGCGTACTGGTATGACATGCTGTCACAACATTGCTGTGTTAGTACAGCTCCCCCCACCCCCCAAAAAAATCACCACCCAATGAAGGGCAGTGGGATAGAGTGAAGGCAGAGCGGTGGAATGGCTAAGAACCCTGTACTGCAGAAAGAACACCAGTGGCAATACTGTTACCCATCTGCTTAAAGGGGCAGGGTGCGGAAAAGAGTATCTCTAACCCAAGAGCATCACATTCTACCGTTATAACAGTATAACAATGTTAATGGCCTCTAGTGTGGAAATGGCCATAAATTGGCCTAAAGTAACAGAATTGTTGCTGTAACCTTTTTGCAATCAAAGCAGGCATTACGACATAATTTGGCATCAGATTTACTTTTAGACTGAAAATGATGATCAAATATTGCTTAGGAGTTCTACACAGTATAATGTAAACAATTTCTGACAATAGTCACCAGCTATATTAAAGAACTCCTGTACTACTAGATATTCCCAAGGGTGAAGTTTGTTCCTCTGCCCTTCCTGTAAATGCTGATTATAGTTTTATCTTTATTACATAAAGTCTTGAAGGTTCACAGACCACTGAATGAAAATGTTGGTTTGCCTTTTTTTATAAAATGTTAACAACATTTCAAAAGAGATCTAAATATACCGCCAACTATTTTCTTCCAAAGACACACCTAAGCCACTCTCCTATGCCTTTAAATTGCTGTCACCCAAATATGTTATTTGAAAGATATTTATACATATCTAGGCATTTAAAAAGAAGTCTGTATTATTCCTTACTATATTATTTATTTTATCAATTACGAATTACATCTTCTGCCATCCTGGCACCCAGAATGATTTACATTAAAACCCAGTAAAAACTAAATTATATTTCTACATCATTAAAGGGGGAAAAAAGAGGAAAATGATTCCATACCATAAAATTGGAGAGCTTCATTAAAATTGAAGAGTGACATAAGGCAACGTTAACCACTTTTAAAAGCTTGATGGAACAGCATTTTGTAAAGATACTGCTAGTGTTAGGTAAGGCAGTTCTTCCAGTTTTCTTATGCCAAAGAACACCATAAACCAAGGTCTCTTCTAGCCTGTGCTGACCTGGTCACTGGATTTAGTATGGCAACAGTTTATGGAAGTAGAAAGCATTTTCAGTCCTCACTCTGAATTGCCTCTTTTCCCACAAATTGCAAACTGTTTCTCACCCCAAAGTGCAAATGTTCAAGACCATAGAAACATACAGTATCAAATCATGGAGTCACATGGATTTCCAGAGGGACAGAATGATAAATGAGGAGGCAGAAGCATCACATATGGACCCTATATAAGGCAGATGTTATTCTTCTATCAACTTTTTTTAAAAATCCTGCACAGTGTAATTATATATAATGCTACTAAGGTATAATTATTGGAAAGAAATGTTTCAGATCATAATTTAAGTATATTACTAACTAGTTTACAGTTCTTTTAAAAATAATGGCATTGGTAATTGCTTCATTTTTGAAACAGGATATCACTTTTCCAGTAAAGAATGTCATCATCAATTCATAATAACTCCTAAGTGCTCCAAGCAACCATGGCATCATTTGAGAAATATATCAGAATGCACTGACACAAGCGTAATCTAGCCAAATGCCTTATATGCCTTATACTGTATAAACATACTTTCCAATTAAGTTAATACCAGACTGATGCAGGAAAAAGAAAAGAACACAGATAATTTATGTTTGTGGTGCAGAATGCGGAAATATGGTGGTAGAAATTGCAAACAAACAATTTTGTTCTGTAGACAGGAAGTTCATCTGTATGGATTCATCTATGTGGAACATCACTAAGACCTAGGCCCTTTTCACACGGCATTTCCGATGCAAAAGGGCCCCTTGAGCATCACGCACATGTGAGGAGCGGTCCACACAACACACTCACATTTGCGCAATGCTCCAGGGCCTGACACGGACCATGGATGCATTTTTTCATTTTTGGCTTGAAGCTGAAAATACTGCGCGGTCGTGCATCGCTCCGGGGCCCTGCGTGCACTTACCTTGTGTGCAGAGCCTCAGGAGCCAGGCCAGTCATGCTTCCTGTCTCAGTGCAGCCTGGGAAGGTCCCAGGCTGCACTGTGAAAGGAAGAGGCCGGGCTCTCGTACAATCAGGAAGCTTGTGCGGAGCCGAAGAAGCAGGGAAGTAATAGCCTCCCTCTGGAGGCTGCTTGCACGAGCCCTGCACCCCAGCACCACGAAAAGGAAAGGTGTTAAAAGGGTTCTAGTTCATCAAAAAGGCAAGAAAAGTGACAAAAATATTCCTGCACTGGTATACACAGGTATGGAATCCCCCTGGTCCCTAACAAGTGCAAGGAACATGTACACCTCCCCATGCTGTGCATGCCTGTTACCACCCTTTCACCTCTTGCTTCCAAAAGGAGGATGGCATAATTTACCCTGCCCTAAGGTGCCCGTAACACCACCCAGGATGCCAACTTCCCACAGGTTGTGACAACTGAAGAAAATATACAGTTCCAGACACTTAAACGAGGCTGGTAGGAGGATGGAATGGTGCTTCAAGAAGAAGTGTGTGCCCATTGAGGACCTATTTATAAATACCCATTTTCCCAGAACAGAGGGAAAACTTCCAGCAATTCTGGCAGGGATCTAGGTTTAAACTCATTGGCTGATGCAGTGGAGTCATCCTGAGGCTGGACCAGGGGCACAGCCTTCTGGGAAGGTAGCAGAGGCTTCCCTCTCCATCCCAGAAACATGTGGGGCCAGTGCAAGCATGCTGCCACCCTGAGCCAAAACATTGCTGCCCAGTAAATTAGGCAGTTGTATTATCACCCACAATCTACAGGCTGAAGTGTTCCAATCAAGAAAGAGTTATACTGCTTCAGTGAGTTGGGGTATGTGTAAGAGACAGAGACCTCAAAGATCTCAGGAAACAAGGTATGGGGAATTAACTTCCCCACATGCTTGAATTTGAAAGGCCATAAGAGCTGTGATAGAATTAACAGCCTCTGGGATTTCAATCAGTCATAAATATAAATAAAAGACATCTCCCGAATGAAATAATATGTGGTGAGAGTGTGGCCTTGGTACTTATACAGAAATTCACAAATGTTTTCGGGGCTAGAGGACAGACAGGGAGATGAATGCTTTTTTGGAAAATCTCTATATTCATTGTGCTCTGGAATAATAAAGTGAAGGATAAGGTGCAATTCTGTAATTCATTAGGAGCACTGTAAAAGCAAATGAGAAAAAATGTTGAACAAGGTCAAGAAAAATGATATAAACTAATACAAAATTACTGAAAGAATGACAAATTATTTGTGTGGTTTACAATGTCAGTTATGATTTGTACTATATATATTAATTTCATGGAAGTACCCATGTGGTTTACATTTTATGTTGTACGATATATAATTATCTTTTTTACAAATTGTGAAAGAACTATTCAAGATTTTGGATTGTAGGTAGGATGAGCAATTGAATGATAACATAGATAGCTACTTATCTGAAATGTAGGTGTTCAGTAAGAGTGATAACACTACTTAGATCTCCATTTAACAAAAGAAAATAGAAATTGTAAAAATGGTCACTTAAACATAGACAAGATTCCATGAGGGAGGAAAAACGCAAAGCTTAATCCCACAGAGCTTTCTTCAGTTAAAAAGACCATTCAAAGTTACCGAGAAGTGTCATATATTGTTCTTATAAACATATTTCATGTCTTGGTAAAAAATTATTATATTTTGATGATTAAGTACATAAATGATTTGCCAGACTGAAGCGTCCTATGATGGTAAGGAGTTTGAACCCTTTGTTACTGATATACATTGGGCCTAGTACAACTTGCAACTGAGTAGAAAGAGATTAATCTTCTCTCACTGGATTTAAAGTAATGGAGATGACTCAAAGCCTTTCCTTGCCAAATAAGAAACAACTGAGATTGTTCTTTGAGACAAGTGGAGGACTGAAAAAAATGGTCATCTCAAGGAATGGCTGCAGCTGACACACCAATTTTAGCTGTGCAAACATACCGCTGGCCACCACTGAAACTTTGCCACCCAGCTCAGATTTGAGTCCAGGAACACGCCAACACAGTGAATCTGAAAATCCAGGGGCAGTGTAACTGTATCTAACACAGAGTGAATCCCTATTCCCTGATCTGCCTTGGACTAACCAGGAGAACATCTATCTTATTCAGAGTAAGTTTCAGTTTGTTTGCCCTCATTCAATCCATTATCGAGAGCAGACACTGGTTTAGTACAGAGACAGCCTCCTTGGTACTGAATAGAAAAGAGAGATAGGGTTCAGCACTCTCAGCTGGTGGTGGCATCCAAGTCCATAACTCCAGGAACCCTCTCCCAGCAGTTTAATGTAGGTGTTAAATAGTACAAGAGAAAACACTGAACCCACAGGCTAATGGTCATAGGATCAAACAGGAATACCCCAGCACTACCCTCTGAGTTCACTCCCCCAAAGGAAGACTGGAGCCACTGCAGAACACAGATCCCAAGTCCCATCCAAGAGAGGCAGCTGAGAAAGATACCATGGGTGATTGTATTGAAAGCCACTGAAAGGTCCAAATGAAGTAATAGGGACACACTTCCCCTGTCCAGTTCCCTGAGTAGGTCAACCTCCAAGGTGACCAAAGCTGTCTCTGTCAGGCCAGAAGCCAAACCAAAACAGACTAGATAAGCTGTTTTATCCAGGAATCTCTGGAGCTGGAAAGCCACCACACACTCGAGAACCTTGCTCAAAAACAGAATGGCTCATAATTATCCAGTGTATTTGGGCTTAGGTTCAGACAGTCTGGGCCTAAGCTATATAAAGCTTTTACAGGTCATGACCAACACTTTGAATTGTGCCCAGGAGAAAAAACAAACAAACTGGCAGCCAGTGAAGTTGTTTTAAGAAGAGACTTATATGCTTGTTGTAACCGGCCCTCGTCAGCATTCTGGCTGCAGCATTTTGGACATAGTGAAGTTTCTAAACAGTTTCCTAAGGCAGCCAATGTAAAGTGTGTTACAGTAGATCAAATGGGATGTAATCAAGGCATGTGGTTCTTAGGCTTTGAGGCAAGCATTACTCAAACCTCAGAAGGGACTGAAACTTGGAAGTTCCTCTGTTATTTCTTTGGTTTAGTCAACCTATACCTAAGTAAATCTAAGGCTAAGGTATGGAAGAAAACTAGTTTTTGCAAGTAGGATGCTATTGTGGAAGTTGAAGCACACTTTGCCCTTCTCACATATTAAGACTGATTTTTTTTTTAAAAAAAAACAGCTATGTCACTATTTTCCAAGGAATACCAGGTGGTGTAGTCTACTACATGAGGGCCTTTTCCGTTGTGGCACTCTGTTTGTGGAATTCCCTCCCCCTGTAGACCTGATTGGTGCCCAAACAATGAGAAGTAAACTGGTTTTTCTTGCACAACTTGGTAGCATCTGACAGCTCTGTAGCTGAAGAGTTTATGTTATCATGGAACATGGTCAAGCCCATGATTTCAGGCACAGGACCATTCCTGTCATTTGACTGACACATGACTAGTGGGGTAAGGATCCATAAACATACCCCAAACTGATTCCCCAACCTTGCTGTATTCAAATCCATACTGATTCTTTCTTAGGCCATTTCTGCACGAGTCTGTTATAGAACGATGATTCCACTTTCAACCTCCTATGGAATCCTGGGGTTTGCAGTTTGCGGACAGCCCCTCCCGAAACTGCAAACCCCAGGATTCCATAGGAGGTTGAAAGTGGAATCATTGTGCTATAATACACTCATGTGGAAATGGCCTTAAACACCACACCCATGCATCTTTGAGATTTGTTTAATTTAATCTCACTATTGTTTGTATACATCTAACTAAGCTACTCATTATTATAAAAGGAATCCCATAATCTAGAGGAAATATGATTGGCATTGTCCCTAAGGCTACAATCCTAAAAGCAGTTGTGTCTTATTAGAGCCCACTAAAATCAGCCAAACTCATTTCTAAGTAACCATTAGTATTAAAATGGAAAAATATCAATATCTATAGATACTCTTGGAAGTATTCATGGATGATGTCTTAACCCATACAGAGTTTTCACATTGACTGTTTTCTACTCATAACTAAAATTAAGAGGGTTCAATCAAAATGTTTAGATGAACAAAAGCATTCAATCCTAAAAGCAAATAGCTTACTTTTCATTATTAGATTTTCATTTCCCTAACATAGTTCATTCTCTATTATTCAAAATAGCAAAATCATAATTACATACTAAGCAGTAGGAAACCAAATATTTTGCAATGTTTAAGTAACTCAATCAGTTGTGTTGGCAGAAACTGTAGAATAGCTCAATATGTAGCTCAATTGATACACCTTTAAGAGGTTAAATTTATTGTTGGTAAAGGACTTCTTTCTCTGTAATTATTGCTATTGAGACTGCAAATATTGTATTAAAGCAATAATCCCCAACAGAGAAGGATTACCTTGGAAAATTAATGACATAAGGAACAAAAACTCTTTGTAGATCATTGACAGAAAGGACAAAACGAATGCAGTGAAGTTAGATGTAAGTTGTTCACGTATTTGTTGTTGTGTTTGTGATTTATATAGAGGGCAGAATGAGCAGCTTACAGTGCTGTGTATGAATGTGGGAAATAAATATGTAATACTTAGGATCCTCAAATCAATGGGTCAAATCAATGTACTAGAAAAGTTACTTCCAGTCTTGACATCCTATAGAATCTAGGTATCCTTTCCATTGTTCCCATTTCTAACAATGGGACACAAAAGCTCTTAATAAGAAGGAGAGTCCATCTTTCATGGTTTTTTTCTTCTTCAATGTGGGAATCTGGATTGTTGTGTAGCCCCCATTATAAGAATACAATAGAACCATACAAAAAATGGCTCAGAAATGACCAAATCCAATAAAGATCAAATCTATTTTCCCAACAGTCTTAAAGAAGACTCAAATTTAAAAGATGCACTGACAGTGATATTAAATGAATGCTGTTGGCTTAAGGTTGCCCGTGGTTCTCACTGCTAGAAAAAAAGCCATCATGGTTTCTCCTTGAAATGCAACGCATCTGCCAGCTTTGGACGCAGAAACTGGAAAAGTGCCAACTTTTCCATGACAAACAGGATGACAAAGAAGAAGGGCAAATAAAGTTGGCACATCCTATGGAGCTTGCAAAATGGTATATCCTTCAACCTCCATTCCTTCCAGTTAATGGGATCATACCCTTTAAACTGCAAGTAAAGCTTTAGCTGGTTGATCTACAAGTTCAACAGATTAAAGTGTTACATCCTAAAAAAAAGCATGCTTGATATAAATGTATTAGTGATAGTGTGCACAACCCTGATTATAGTGTTCTTAATGTTAATCTAGATAAATCTATGAATGCTGGCTGCTTTCCCATGCTTAAAGCACCTTCTAAGAAGCCAAATACAGCATACCACAAAATATAAGAAATTATAGTAGCTCAAAACACAGAACTCATCATTGACCAGTAACTAACTACTACTACTACTACTATGTTGTTGTTGTTGTTGTTGTTGAGTGCCTCCAAGTCATTTCTGCTTTATGTTGACCCTAAAGCAAACGTATTATGGGGTTTTTGTGGGCTGAGTGTGTGACACATGAAAGGTCACCCATTGAGTTTCCATGGCCAAGTAGGGAACTGAACCCTCATCTCCAAGGTCATAGTCCAATGCTCAAACCACTACATCCTGCTATACCCATCATTATTTAGAAAGACATATGCCCAATTACATAGTCTGAAAAAACAACAACAGCTTCCAATCCTTACTTTAAAAAAAGAAGCCAGAGATTGTAGCCTCTTACTTTGAGCACTAAACCATTAAAGAACTTTGGAATCACCAAAATAACTTACTGGAAAATCCTATAGCACTGTGCTCAGTTATACAACAGAACACATTTTACATACATCAGTCTGAAAACAGTGTACACTAAATTACATATTTTATTTTATTTTAAAATGATGGCATGTTAGACTTGACTGCACTAGATTTGGGACAGTTATCTGCTGAAACAATAATTTAACATATTGCATATCTATAAAAAAGAGTTTGGAAATGAAGATATTTACCATAATAAACTCCTGTCTATTTTGACCAGAGATTTTAGGGGCAGTCAAAATCATCCACTATCCAAGTTTATGTCTCACAGATGAAAAATTGGGAATGACAGAGAAATGAAACACTATTACTGAGATTCTACCTGATTGATTCAGGTGTTTGCCCGAATGTCTGGAGGGATGAAAGGATAACAGAGATATGGGTACATGCCTGGCCACTGCCACTCACCTATGTACCTCATAGAGCTTCACATATTAAGCTCAATGTTCATCAGAAGATTTTGTAAACATGAACATGGTTGTAGAACCCCTGTGACTGGGAACCCTAGTAAGGCAAGATCTTCATCCACAGAATCTCTACAATTGTGTTGAGCCAAACACATTCATAGAATGCTCTCTGCAAAGCTCTGTCCTCAGTGCATGAAGGTCTAATACACTTCCATGTGTGTGGAGATGTTTGGAGGCAGGGCTTAAAACGCATGGCCATGCCCCTATAAGCAACACAAACCTCTACCTTTTCTATTTATGTCTTCAACTATATTAGAAGTTATGCAAGTGCTTCAAATGCACAAATAGTTCTGAAGGTACCAAAACAGACCATTCATGAACAGGGCTTTCATGTAGCTCCCATACAAGAGAAAATGAAAATAAACTTCTAGCAACCTATATTCACTCAGCAGCTTATGCAATAGCCCTGCCTGCTATCTGACTGCTGTGCTGGGATAACAGATCAAAACATATTTTCAGTTCTTATTTCATCAGGATGGTACTTTACTCTGTACTATGGGTATTTATGAAAAAAAGAGTGAGTGGCTGAGAGAAAGAGAAAGAGAGAGAGAGAGATTGAGAGAGAGAGAGAGACAGACAGAATGGAAACACTTGTGGTCTTACTGTTACCAGCAAGAGAAAGACATAGAACAGAGGTACAGATGGCTAAATGGATTTGCAGGGATAGCAGCTCATGCTGCACCGTGTTCTAAAACAAATAAGGATGTAAGAAGTGGAAATGCAACCAAAGCCTGAATCCTAAAGCACATCATCACTCAAAGGTTTATTAATTATTATTATCTCCACCTAGACATGTGATACACTTGGGAAATCATTCCACTGTCATCTGAAGGATAATGTAGACTTTTGAGAAATAAAAATTAGTAATCATGACAACAGAAAAGGACATACATTTTTGAAGCCTCAAACAGAACAGGCAAATGGCACCCTCTTACCTTAACTAGTGGTTGAAACACAGAAGGTTTGGTAACAGAGATGAGTAAAAATTTCATACTGTTTGTTTTTGAATTTACCAAAGTTCACAAAATTAAAATGCAGACTAGAGTAAACCTGACAATTTGCCTATCCCTTGGAGAGAGAGGGAAACTCTCTCACCCCCAAAGCCTTTTGCCAAAAATGGCTCTGTATATTTTCTTCATGAGGAATGTTTGTCTGAAGGATAACAGGAATGCTGAAATGTCTGAATGGTACTGCAAGTGTATACATACTGAAATGCCAGAAACATTTCCTCTCAGAGAAACAGGGTGACACAGAGTTTGGTTTCACTGTCCTTATAGGATTAAAAGCAGTGTAATTCATTCTCTACAGTCCTCGGGAGTACTGGAAACTGTTTAACCATGTCAGCTGATCAGGCAGATTTAATCCTGAGGCTGAATCTCCTATTTTGCTTGGGTTTAGGACACTGACACTCATACCATGCAATAAGGGGAAAGCAATTGAAAAATCCAAAGTAATCTCTTTGTCCCCAAAGCACATCTTGTACAGAATGTGACAACCTTTCATTCCTAACCACGCATTTACTTTTTTACTAGCCCTACTGCAATTTGTTTATTATAATACAAAATAAATACAAGGGCAATTCAATGTCCTCTTGGTCTGAAGGAATCCTCTTTAAACTCAATGTGATATAAGGGTAAGTAGAAGATGAGGAATAGCAAGGTATTCCAGGTAAGTTGTCAACTGCAACTTGACTTCCTCATAAAAGGGGTTTTCTTGGGCCTAAAGCAACCCAGCAACCACTCAGACCAATACAAAAACATGACACATTGTCTGTAACCTGCACATTTTGAATTCAGTGTTTTAAATTTCAGAAATCTGTGGATGGGAGAAAAGTGTCATGGCATGTTTGTGTACAGCCTTCCAAGTTCTCATGGGAGGCAATGTTGCCTAGTAGTAGGCAGTGATGTAGACCCAAGTCAATTGACTTGGGACTCAAGCTGGACTTAAGCCACTTCAGTGACTCGACTTGAACTTGGCAATAAATGATACAGTGATTTGACTCATGACTTTATTTTTAGTCACCAACTTGCTGCTCTTGTTTCAATAACATAGTACATTCATCCAGAAGCCTTACAACTTTGAACAATGCTTCCATCTCTTTTTGTCTACTAGTCACATGATGATCTGTCTCAAGCCCAAAGTGTGAGTGCAAGTGTATACATACTGGCCCTTTCCGCACAGCATTTTCCATGTGAAAGGGTGCCTGGAATGTCACGCAATTGTGAGGAGCAACCTGCACAATGCACTCACAATCGCGCAATGCCCCAGGGACCGGTAGGCACCGATCATGCACCTTTTCATTTTCGGCTAGAAGCCAAAAATGGTGTGTGATCGCACATTGCTCCCGGGCCCCACGTACACTTACCTGGTGTGCAGAGCCTCCAGAGCTGCACCGGTCATGCTTCTTGCCCCAGCACAGCCTGGGAAGGTCCCAGGCTGCACCGTGGAAGGAAGAGGAAGGGCTCTTGTGCAAGCGGGTGGCAGCTGAGGAACCAAATGACCCCGGATGCGAGAGCCTCTTGCCACAGGCTGCTCACGTGATCCCCGCACTCCAGCGCTGGAGGTAAGGTGCAGAAAGGAACTCAGAGGGGGACAGCAAACAGGTTAGGCAACAGCCTTGACATGGGGTTGAGATCTGCTCAGCAGCCTGTCCTTTCTGTATATCAGAGCAGTCTTCTTAAATTTTTTTAAGAGCAGAAGGCAAGGCTTGTCACCCCAGTGCAGGGTGCATTTCTCAGAGGGGAACAGCCTTGAGGAGGAAGGATCCTATTCCCCACTTCCAAAAAAGCCTCCAGCTTCAGAAATGGGATCTAAGAAGGATCTTATTCCCCACTTCAGAAACTGCAGGCTGTTTTATGCTCATTGATGCAAAAGCCTCCAGCTTCAGGAAGGAGGAGTAAGAAGGATCCTATTTCTCCCTTCAAAAGCTGCAGATGGCAAAGTCACAAATGTGGAGGCCCAACTCTACTCAAATTGTTAACACTGACTTTATTCTAGAAATTCTGGAATATAAATTAGGGTATAAAGTTGGCTCTCAGATCTGAGATTTGACGTGAAACTTGACTTGAAAGCATCTTGCAAGGACTTGAGACTTGACTTGAGACTTGGAGTAAAAGGCTTAAAAACATCTCTGTTAGTGGGTAGCCCTATATAGATCCTCCCTCACAGGTACAGTGGACAATGAGGGCAGGCTAGAAGAAAGGAAAGGGCAAGAATTTCTCTCATGCTTCTCCATGCAGAGAGTGTAATGATATACATAATGGACTATGTAAATATCAACTTAATTTAGCATAAACACCAGGGCCCCTTTTCGCACGGCATTTTCCATGTGAAAGGGACCTTCGAGCATCGTGTAAATGTGAGGAGCGGTCCACACAATGCACTCACAATTGTGCAACGCTCCAGGGTCTGGCAGGCGCCGCTCGCGCACTTTTTCATTTTCAGCTTTGAGCCAAAAATAGTGCACAATCGCGCATCACTCTGGGGCCCCACATGCACTTGCCATGCGTGCGGAGCTCCAGAGCTGCAGCGCTCGCGCTTCCTCTCCCGGGCTGCACTGCGGAAAGAAAAGGCAGGGCTCTCGTGCGAGCCAGCAGGCGCTGCAGAGCTGAAGAAATCAGGACGCGAGAGCCTCTCACTGGAGGCTGCTTGCACGATCCCCGCACCCCAGCTCCGTGAAAAGGTGCATTGCGCAAAGGGCCTAGGACTTGGATGATTGGCATAGTGTCTGGTCCTAAGCTTTGCTTGGATGTTGAATCTGTTATATCAATTCGTGATTCCAGAAAGAAAAAAAGGCCATACTACAAATTAGGGAAGGACACTGAGAAAATAAATTCTTTGGGGGTGTTTATTAACTTCTTGACTTATTTCACACCTTAGGTTTCACTCTTGCTGAACAATTAAGGGAAAGCTTTTTAGTTAGTTGATAAATTAAGGACTAGATTGGGAACTAATTGTAGAAAACAATTCAGTGTTTGATTTTTACTGTTTACTAGGCCGATTTTCCCCCTTACCAGAAACACTGAAAAGGCTTACAGCTGAGCTACACACTTAGAGAAAATCAAAAATTAGGTCTGAGTCACAGCCTAGGTGGCCAGGCAGCGATCTGTAGTGTGAACAGCATTCTTTCTGTTCCTCTGGCACTGTTTCCTTTGACATCATGTACTCAACAACAGGATGAAAAATAGCCACTATAACTGTGAGTATAGTGAATGCTTTAAAACAGTAAAGACTCACTTAAGGCAAATATCTTTTTGCACATCACTTTAAGGTAGGTTTTTTTCCATCTTTTAGTATGAAGTGCCCAGTCCTCTTCTGCTCATCCTAACAACTGCAAAATAAACTCTGACTTCTAATTGTAGATAAACAAACATGCTTCTTGATATTTGGATGGGTAGAGTACCAGCACCACCTTATCCATTAGATACTTCAGGCACAGTACCTAGGGCCTACATAAATTTTAGGAGCTAAGAAAACAGGATTAACAAAAAACGTAGGGCCTACAAAAGTAGGATTAACAAAAATGTTTGTCCCTAGTGGTACTTAGAGGCAAGGTGGAGAATCAAATACAAGAGTGACTAGGGCCCACAAAAACCTTAATGGAGCCCTATAGAGCATAGCATAGCAAGAGAAGTATACCATAACAAACAAAACCCCATGGCCTAGAGTCTAATTCTAACAAATACTATAAATTTTATGTATTTAAATCTTCAATGGTCATGTTACTAGAAAACAAGAGGAAGAGTCATGTGTCCCACCAGATACAGTTGGACTACATTTCCTCATATTCATTGCTACTAATTAGAGGCTATTAAAGGTTGCTTTTTTGTTGTGCATCTTCCTCACCTTATTCATTGAATTTCTCAGAGAGTCCTGTTCTTAAAATATGGTGTCATTCTTTAAATGGAGGCTAATTAAAAAAGACACATTTCCAAAAATATAATGGGCGGACAGTGCATGGCTGACAGTAAGTCTCCAGGATTTTAAGCAGGCAACAGATACTGAACTTCAGAGGATGATGTGCAGCATATACTCTAACAGACCCAGAGCCCATTCCGAAAGACAGAAAGTTCCTACAGTTCAAAGAAGATTTTCCTCCCATACACCATCCAACTACCTTTGGTAAAATGTAAATACAGACTACTGTAGCAGTGCTAAGCAACTTGTTCCTTTGCTCAAGTGATTTTATGGTTAGAAAACCTTTCCCACTCTCACATTTGAAACCCTGCCCCTTTTTTAATTCAATAAATTGAAGTGCATATTGAAGACGATTTAACCATAGGCTCAAGTGCCAGGTGTTTATCTCTTAATTGGCAGAGATTTGGAATGAAGAAATCTTCCATAAACAGCTTCTTAACTTTAAATGCCTACATGTGGCTAAGAAAAAAAAAAGGTATTTGTATTCCAGAAGAATCTGCAAGAAGATCTTGTAAACTACAAATGTAAAATAGGGTAAAGAAATTGATTCCATTAAAAAGAAATTGATTTACAGGAGGAAAAAGAGCTAAATTTAAATAGGTATAGCAGTAAATATATCTAGATGCATGGGAAATAAGACAGGCTTATCTACAGCAGATTAAATGCAGACTGTTATTGGAAGATACCAACGCAAAATAAACACTTCACTATTATAGTGGTCCCTACCCTTTTGTGAGGGTTGAGCACAGAACCCTCATGAAAGTAAAAACAAACAAACAAACACAAATAACCCTCCTCACCCAAGTGAGTGCTCCCCCTCCAATTATCTGTGGCTTCTCCTCTATTCCCTTGCTGTTTCCTTGGTTGTGTGTGCCTTCCTTCTCCCAGGCAAAAGGCAAATGAACTGGAGGAGGGAGCCCCATGCATACATGCCTCTCCCCCATTCTCCCCCTCCCATTCTCTTGCCTTTTGTCCAGGCACATGTGCCTTTCTTCATGTGCCCAGGCAAAAGCCAAGTGAAGGGAAGGAGGTAGCCCTGCTTGCAGAGAAGGTGTGCACGTGCCTTCCCCCACTCTCTTTTGTCTGGGTGCACATGCTTTTCTTCCACCCACCTGGATAAAAAGCAAGCAAATAGGTGGCAGCTCCACTCATGAGAGGGCACATTCATGCCTTCTCCCCATTCTCTTGCTTTTTGCCTGGGTGTGCATGCCTTCCTTCCATGCACTTGGGCAAAAGTCAAGCAAATGAAGGGGCAGCTATGCTTGTAGAGAAAGCACATGTGTTCCTTCCCTCCCATTTTCTTGTCTTCTGCCTGGTCGCGTGTGCTTTCCTTCTCCTTCTCATTTCTCCAAGGATCCTGTCCAGATCCTCATGCTGCACAAACTGAAATATATCCAATAATACCGGAAAAGCAAATGCCAAGATTACATCCACGTGGACCTGTCTCAACTACAGCATCCAAGTCAGAGACAACCCAAGCAGTTTTGTTGCAAAGTGTCTCGTAAATTCATCACAGTTGGCTATAGAGTGGTCTTTATTTTCTTCTTGTGGGTCAGAGTGTAAGAGGCCCCTGACTACTCAAGACAGCTTTGCTGGGCAATACTGTGGAGAAACAATGGTGGTAGAGAAGTATAATGTCTTTACTGCCACCCAATGGCAGTACAGGCCTTCCCATGGGTTCTAGCCTATGTCTGTCAGATTCACTCCAAGTCTTCCACCAACATTGCTCAAATCTCCCTCCTATGTGTTTCATTGCTGTCAGCTTCCCAGTATATGGGGGGGGGGCTTGCTTGGTTCCATGTGGTGGGAGATGATGCTTAGGTGCAATTGTGTCCACCACTCTGTCCATTTCCTGTTCCAGAGATCAACTAGGGCTTCAACAGGATTACCTGTTAAAGCAATAGAAACTCCCCAAGAGCCATCAGGAATCCATCTGGATCCACTAGCCTCCTGGGGCATCTTAATCATCCCCCACCCCTTCAGAGGCTCCACGTCCCAATGAGTCTAAATCCCACAGAATCAGTCCATGACAATGGAACCACAAGAAGTTCTTCCACACTCATATCACCTTCATTCCACTCTGAACAAAAAGTCAGGTCCAGAGTGTGTCCTGTAGCATGAGTGGTACCGGATGTTATCTGGGACAGGCCCATGGGTGTCATGGCAGACATTAAATCCTGAGCTGCTTATGACAGAGTAGTCTCTGCATGGATGTTGAAGTCTCTCAGAACAACAAGGCAAAGGGACTCCAGCACCACCACTGAGACCAACTGACCCAGCTCAGCAAAGGAGACCACTAGGCATTGGGATGGGTGGTATACCAACAGAATCCCTACTCTTTCCTGGCTACCCACCTTCAAAAACATACACTTGAACCCAGCAGAATGTGGGACATGGCAGCTCGTGAGGGAGATAGAATCTTGATAGACTACTGCAACTCCACCTAACTGTCTCCCAGGCCTCACCTGCTGTACAGAGAACATAGAGACACCCCCACTCCAGCTTTCTCCAGCCATCTCAGTAATACAAGCCAGGTCAGAATGTTCATCTAGGATCAAATGCTGGAGCAAGGATGTTTTTCCATTCACTGACCTGGCATTGAGCAGCAATATTTTCAGCCCCAGAAGTCTGTTGCCAAGGCTATCCAGATTATTTAAAATGGGGGACGGCCTGGGGGTAACCAAGACCCCATGGCTCTTCCCTCTATCATGAAAATAGGACTGCCTCCCCACACCATAATTCACTCTGCCCATCACTGTTGCAACGACTCCCTTGCTCCCCTCCCTTGCTCTCTTGTAACACATTTTTAACAGTCAGCTTCCTTAAAGTTACAAAAAGAGGAGCAAAAAGGACCAGTACACTCATCCCACTCTCAACCAAAGGGGCTGGCCCTTACCCTTGCTGTACTCTGAAGTGGATCTCACAAAGGGATGCCCCCCCATTTTGGTGTCACCCACTTTGACCTCACTGGTGGTAGACCCACCTCAGCAAACACACAGCTTTTATCCTCTTTAACTCTCAAAATATTAATACTTCTTAAACTTCCCAAACAGTTCTTGAAGAGAGAGTACTTCATTGCACTTCCAAACAAATGATAACCAAAATAGTTAGCAGGTAAAATGTAGTATCTGTCACGTATCTGGCTGCTAAAACACAATGGAAAATAGCTAAAACAGCAAAGAATCTTTACTCCTCTAACTCTTCTTTGTATAGCATTACTTTCTGTGGACTACAGTCCATTTCCACCAATGTGTAGAGTGCAGTAATAAAGCTTCTGATATATACACAGTGCACAAAAAAGGAAAAGAAAATCCTGGCAAATATTGAATAGCCTTACTAACAATATTATACAAATATTTTACTATAATACTGTGTTGCAGATATCATTACTCTTCACTAATCTTCAAATCTATACTCCCAGACACTTGGGAAAGAAAAACCCACCCCCAACCAGGAAAAACAGTATACCACAATGCTTTGGTTATAACCTCCCTCATTTATTTATTTATTTGTTTGTTTTTACACATAAGGCAACTACTGGTTTACAATTAGAAGGGGATGGCTACAACTATATTTCTGTTGACTTTTTTTGCAGAAAGAGAATTAACTGTGTCCTCCAGAAAGGAACAATTTCTCTCATCAGAAATAGAGTATAGCTAAAATGGTCTAGGTGAAGCACTGTGGGTCTCAGGACTTGAAGCCATATCTATCTTCTGGAAAAGTTTATGCCACTTCTAATATGTGCCGTCAAAAATTGTTATGGCCACCTCCTAAATAATTTCACCATTTTCTTTCACACAACTGGAGAAGAGGGAATATTGAGTGCCACTGGAATCAACAAGGCTTGAGCACACTGTTAAACGTCCAAATCCCATTTTAACAAGCCATAAGCACAGAACGAAAAGAAGCCTGCTTCACTTACCTTCGTTACTATATCTAGCATCTAATTTTACCAAAGTTCATTGTTCAGCTCTTATGAATAAAAGTTAATAACATACAACTGGCAATCATATATTGATTCTCAGTTCAAATATCCAAGACATCAGGTAATTTTTAAACATCACCATTCATATTTGTCATGCCCCAATTCCCAGTTTTCTCAACCTCCTGATTACTTGACAAGTAATTATCTTCTTGCAGTTCAACCCTCCGTTTCTAAAGTCTTCACACCCAACATATTTGTATTCCAAGCCAACATGCATTTCAGTGCATTCACTATATTCTTTGAGACTTCCTTTCCATGTCAAACCCAGCTTGTTTATTTTCATTTGCCCAAAATTTGTAAACAGGGTATAGCACATGGCATAGCACATGCTTTGGACACAAAATGTCTGATGTTCAGTTCTCATTCTGCCTAATACATTGGCAAACCACTGCCACTCACTGTAGCTCAAAGACCTCCAGTGTCTTTGAGTTACAATGTGTGGTCTTCCAGATGTTATTGGAGTGCAACTCCCATCAGTCATAGGCACATTGTCCAGTGGTGAATGATGATACTGCAGTCTAGCCATATCTCAGGGACCACATTTTCATGGAGCAATGCTCCAACTGAGTATAAAATACATTGATACATTCTGATTTAGGTTGAACACTTCTTTATTTTGTGAAAACTGAAGAACAAAGTTTTTTTTTAATTACTATGTAAAATGAAAAATAAATTTGTCACCCTCAAAAAAAGTGAGGAAGTAGGTGGAAATAATCCCAGTTAAAAAGTTTCTTCTTTCTCTTTTCCATTGCTTCAGCTTCTCACTTGACTCACTATACAACATTTAGTACATTTATATCCCATTTCATTGCATCTTGGAACTTAAAATGTGGTATTCCCAGATAAGTTCCAGCCAGGGGTAAACAGATTCAGATCCATTTCTTCTATGAATGAGATGGTACAGAGGTGTGGAGTGGGAAATTCTCCAGAAATTTCTCCAGTGCTATATTTTTCGATAGAAATGTTCTACCCTGTCTGCGTATGTGTGTGTGTTTCTCCACAGTTATTTGAGCTGTTGTACTACAATCAATCATCTTAGATGATATGAAGATATGAATGTCTCATTATTTTAATAAGTAGATGAGCATTAACCACCCTGATACTAAGAAGAATAGACTAGCAAATGAACACACTGCTAAGTTTGCTTCTATTTCACAAAATCTCTCACTTTTCAAACAGTCACAAGTAAAAGCAGTCAAGGCAAATGTCGAAAGTTGCCTATGACCACTGACTCACAGTCATCTTTTAGCGAAATAAAGTATTCAGTTAGTTGTTCTGAATCATTTTTTCTTAAATTGAAATGGGGACAATTGGTAGAGCAGTGAGTAAGTTAATGAAGCCAAAAGTACTACAGCTACACCTCTGGAAAAGTAAAACTGTTGATATAAGATACATCAGGACAGCTATTTTTATCCATGTTTCCTTCAGTGTTCCTTTAGGTCTAGTCATTTTTTTGTTAAATATAAAGGAACTATATGTGATTCTTTTTACATTATTACAAATATACCAATAAAATAGTTTCCAGATAAGGCTTTGAATGTGCTTGAATATAAATTTAAAAGAAATGTACTAAATAAAATAACATTATTTAGACCACTGAAAATGCTTTCCAGAAAAAATTCTGAGAAATATTCCAGTTCTACTTTTTCCAGGTCATTCATATTGTGACTGCATCTCATATCCTCTAAACAAGCTCTAGTAGCACTTTAGAAGGCTTTTCAATTTCAAAATGGTAACTGTTAAGTTTTACTCAATCCTTGTTAAGCTGTTCTTGTAATAAACAAAATCTGTTTAAATGAACAGACTAGCCTAAATTCTGTTGAGTGCTTTAGGGCATGTCTTATGAAGACATGTCATTGTATTCAAATAATTCAAAGTTTCCATCTGTGGTTTTCATTTTTGATGAAGAAAGTCAAGCAAGGTCATTATGTAAATCACAGTTTCATCCAAAACACAGAAGGAAGGAGAGGCTATTATGGAATTTGAGACCAGTCATTTGGACTTATATTGTAGAAGCACAGAGACAATTAAGACATGAAACGAACATTCATTATACTCAATACTAAACCATAATTAATTTTCACTCAATACTATTCTAACAGTAGAATTCTAGATATAGCTACTCTGATGTAAGTGTAATTAAGTGGCAATGAGAGATAATCCAGGAAGATTTGGATAACACTGCAGCCTAAGAGAGGATTCAAAGATTACAGGCGTAAGTAGCACAAGTCCCTCATATTTTCTGTCTATCTAAAACTCTAAAATAGAGCATCTTTATTTCTGTCAAAAAATATGCAAGCAATACATCAAGAGCTTACAACTCATTCTGTAGAAGTCCCATTTCAAACAAGACTGACAGGACAACAGAAAACACAAAGCACATCCTTATGGCTCCTACACATAAATGTGACATACAAAACCAATGTCATCTATTAAGCTGTAAATTGTTGCTCTGATTGTATTTAAGCAAGCAAAAAACAAATAAAAGAACATCTCTAAACAAAAAGTACACCATACATTGTAAGACAGACCACTGGGCAACAGGACAGAAGGCTTTAAGGCATGTATGTACTTTGGTTCTGTACGTCTATCATCATGATGGTCGAGGTATTGGGGTGAACAGGCCTGTACATTGAAGAATCCCTGAACAATAACACATTTGCTGTGAGCTGAGACAATGTACAGTGGATTATTGGATAACAGATGAGCCAGTGCTGTTGGATGAAAGGAGAGTAACATTTTCTAGTTTTTCCCTATGTGAGTGAATTGTAATCATTCTCATCTATTGGAAACTTCTGTTGGAAACATGTCTTTGTTACATAGTATTCTTGGGGACAGCCATTTTCACTTTGCTTCCGCAAGTCTTGCTCTTTATTTTTCTTGAAGAATTCAAAACAAATCTTGGTGAATCAAGCCTATTCCATAATCATGGACCCAGCCATTCACTTGAATACCTCAAACCTGGGTTTAGTTTTTGATGAAAGACTATGATACAAAAAGCCCAGTCCAATGGTTCAGCTTCCCACAAGGACAATCACCATTTAGTGGTGAAGTGGGAACCCACTTGATGGCCCTGCCCCTGCTGTCACATCCCTGCCTGCTCTTGATTCCCACCATCCACATGTTGTAGGAAGTCTGAAGCCTGGTCAATATAAGCTGCTTATGCAACTTTGAACTCTGATTGCAAAATGCAGTCATGGTGGTGAACCTGTATTCACAGATGTGATAGCAGTGGTAGAAGTGGAGCCAGCAAGCACAGTCCTGCTCTTCCCCTCATGCAATTCCCATTCCTATTGCAGGAGACCTAATGACAGAAAACAAGATGTAACCTAGGAAATGGCTTTTTAATGCAAAGATTTATTAGATCCTTTTATAGATACACTGTAACCCCTATTTGGTTTCTATTTTGGAAAGAAATAGCTGGATTAAAAACAGTAACATTAAGATAAGCCAAAAACAACAACAACAGCATCAACCCTCAAGATTAGTTAGGGGCAAACCATGAGCACAGTACATCCACATGACATTCATGATGATGGTTATCCTACTATATAACTGAAGGGAGGACAATATGGACATTGGGTCAGTCTGTAGTAAAATGGCTGTTTGGAACAAACCAGGATCTCCAGTCAGACTCCTCATGCAACAAGAAATTCTAGCAACACGCCTCTCCCTTCCACAGTTATCACATTACCCAAAGCACCAGTCTAAACTCTCAGAGCATTCTGTCATTGGAACTGCAAGAATGAATTGTATCAAATCAGGTATGCTAAAGAGCTGTGGCTTATTTTGTGGAACCGGCAACTTCCTGTAGACTCGTTGTTAATCATTCCTATTAAGGCATGATCTTTAAAACACAGACTGCAGGCAGATACAAAATGTTCAAACTTACACATAGCTAGGAGGATTGTAGACCTCTAGAATAATATTTATAGTAGTACTAATACATGTGACACATCTCTCCTGAAAATCTTTAAACTGTGAAATTTGAGGCATGTTTGATCTGACATGAATGTTATTATGTTGGGCGAGGCATATTCCAGTTAAATATGCATGGGATTACAGTCGTAATGTCATGAGAGCAAATGAGGACTAGACTGAAAAGCTACTTGCTCAAAAGCAGGTAGATTCTATTTGGCATAGGATTTCACCCTGTACTCCTTAATTCCTTATTCTGTTCCCTACCCCACAACATGCACACAGAACACCAAACGGTCACATAGTGGCTACCACAGTTAACTGGCTGCAAAGAGGGGCCCTGGACTCCATTAATGATCAATGTCAATTACTGCTTACTAGAAGAGTGCTACAAATGACACACCAGCAGATCCCACTTGCTTCATCTGGCTTTCACATACTGCACATAAGATGGCACCACCACCACAACAGACATGTTGGATCTCAGCCAAAATGTCAACTGGATCAAGCTTCTCAAGAATTTAGGTGTTGGATAATTATAATGCATGTTTATCACATCTATTAATACACTTTTTCTTTGATTAAGCAACCAACGTGCTGACTGAAGACCTAAAGAATGACTCAGAGATCCTAATACTTTCTGGAAGAGAGCTTAAATATTTGTTATCAGTCATCATTCTGGGTGATTCAAGACCTTTAACTGGAGGTTTCCTGATTGTTATATGACATCTTTGCCATTCTCTGGGGACCCCTCCCAGCAAAATAACTGAAAATAATAATACGGTTTGACCCTCACCAAAGCATGAGGCCATATGCATGCACCTTGTAAGAGCCATGTTTTATATTTACAGAACTACAGTGTTGGAAAATTATATAATATGAACTCTACATCATGCAGTATGCACTGCTCCAGAACATCTAGAATAACGTAACTGGAAGAAAATATATTTTGTTACCTCTAGCAAAAGACATTAACAGATGCATAGAAATTGCTGTAATGTGTGTTGTACATTCCCTCTCTCAGTTTGTAGAAGAATGTTTCTGCTAATATGACACTTAAAAAGCATCTTTTTATGGACTGTCATTCATTTAAAGTGGTTTAGGTTTTTTTAAGTGTTTTTATTGAAGCTGTGCATTCAGGACACAGTTCGAGAAAAGCACTGGAAAGGTGGCATATTTCCTATGTAGTTACTTTGCAAATTGAGTTCAAATAATGCAAGCTTTACTCTCATTATGAACACAAAAGGCAATACACATAATTGTGCAAAATGTGCCTTTCCTTAAGAAATGTAGATCTTCCAGCAGCTTCAGTATCACCTTTAACATTCTTCACCCAGCAGCTCAATCATGTCCCTTTATGTGCTAAAAAGAATATAAGATATCCTACTGTCAGTTGCTTTTTACTGAAAAAGCTCTTATCCAAATTGTCCCTTCATCTTATGAGATGAAAACTACTGCTTAACTCTAAAGCTCCAGTTCACTTCCACACACTGGCCTAAGAATATATATATGTTCTAGGGATAAAAAAAAAAAAAGTAAAATAATTCTACCACCAAGAGACACCACCACTTGCTCAGTTTTACAATGTTAAGGAATATTTTCCCCCAGATTCTCAGTGATTACTAGTACTTGTCTGAGTTCCAATTTAAATAAGAAAACTGACTTCATCAACTCTGATCTATCCCTTTTTTTACACCAGAGTCAACACAAACACAGAAAGAGAGACTAGGGTTGTATGGTTGCATTTACTATTTGTTTGCAGTGTAAGGAAACCAAAGAGTAGATTCAAAGTATTCTAAAGCCATGGAGTGTAACTATAGCATATTACTACCAATGGAAAATATGTCAAGCAGTGGTGCATAGGTACTCGATGTTTTCCCAGCATCTACCACATGAGAACAGTCATGAAAACAAACACAGTGGGGCTGACTATGCCACAATTTGAATCAATGAAGGAATCTCTTCAGCTGTATTTATGCATTTCTTTTGCAATTAGAATACATGGTAAAAGCAAACCTTCTTATGATGTTACTTTATGAACCTGGTTGATCAATGCCAAACAACACAGTTTATGACCACATGGTTCAGGCTCAGAACTGATGCATATACTAACTTCTGAATTTTTTAAGATGCAAAAGTAGCAATTTTATACCTTATTCTAAATACTAAGAGAGTCAATTCAGTCCCTCACCCACCCATCCACCCAGACAAGAACTGTCTCTCACAGAATATAAAATATGGAAACTGAAAGTTAAATGGAAGGGATAGTGCTGGTGAAAATACAAATTAAAGCAGATTTCACAAACCTATGTCAGACAGAATCACACAGATAATGAACTGCTACTGGTAAACAAATGTTCTGCTATGCAAGTACATTGTTACCATATGGAATTCAAACAGCATTAAAAGTAAGGAAGCAAATGCTGAACTGCCATGTCTGTGCAGTCTTCCAGCAGCAAAGAGATATTTTAAATATCAACACATAAATGAAATCATTTTCACACTGTAGCCTGGGCTTCTCCACCGTACAAAATCATCAGGAAAAACACCAAGGATGTTAAGTGGCATGCATGCATATATCTGTATCCTCAGTGAACTGTTACTGCTGAGCAGTGCTGTATACAGCCATCGGAAAGGTTGCACTGCAGATCCTGTTATAAACATCAGGCACCATCCCACAGAAACGAAGTCAGGCATCAGTGATTTCCATTCCAACTTCTAGGAACAAACTTAGCATTCCAAAAGCAAGCTAAAACTGTTTGTGTTTGTTCACTCCCAGGAGAAAAAACAGAGCCCTTTTAGATTCCTCTGCCACAAACTGTATGCTATTTCGCACGCTTTCAAAAGGACAACTCATTAGCCACTGGGCTCTGCCTTTACAAGACAAATGGCAATCTGTGTTCTTAAAAGCACTTCTCTCTATTCTGCAGCATAGATCAGTGCTTTTCAAAACTGTTCAAATTCACCTAAGAATATAATCTGAAGTCCCTTCCAGATTAATAGGGTTTGGGAGTATTGTGCTACGTAGTCACTGAAAGGTGCTTATGACAGCTGGACCTGTGCTTGAACCACTAGAGAAATATATGTATCCCATAACATAGGACTCAGATGCATGGAACTGCACTGTCAGTGCTAATGCAGCAAGCATCCGGATGGGACTTACACCGGAGGGAGAGGCGGCTGTGAAGAATGGGGTCTTTCACATCACTCAGATCCTATCTGCCTTGGACAGCAACTTCACCCTATCACCCAAAAGAAGAAATATTTTGCCAGAGCTCATTCTGCACTGCAGCCGCTTTGCTTTCACAAAGCTGGGCAAAGAGAGGAGGAGGAGGAGAGTGGGTGAGCTTGCTTGCTCTCTGATGAGCCATTACAGCTTTCAGAGGCTTAACAAGGAGTGTGAGAAAGATGCCTTAGGAAGAAGCTGCAAAAACTAAGTCCAGGGGGAGATCTTATGGCATATATCTCCTGCTTTTCCCTCCCCCCTCAACCAGATAAGCGTGTGCCGGAACCCACTAAGCAAGCAACAAAAAGGGATGCTTCCGAAGTTCAACTAAAAGTACCATCGATCCAATAAAACGGGGGGGGGGTTCGAAGAGGAATTAGGGGACGAGTGGAGGGAGGCATCTTTTAGTTCCACTGAAAAGCACAGAAACGGAAAAGCAGTAAGAGAGGGGAAGTAATGGACAGGCAGGGCAGGGGGTTAGGAGGGTGGGGGAACCCGTGGAGGAGGAGCAGCAACAGGAGGCGATAGAACTGTCCCTCCGAATGGGGACACACTAGTAGTTTCCAAATGGGACGGATCCTCCGTCTCTGCCAACCCTCCACCGCCCTCGAACCGAGCCAAAGTATCTGTGCCAAGTGGGCTGCTTGGCCCATTTTGCTGCAGAGCAGGGGGGAAAAAAAGGGCCAGTTTTTCGGAGGGAGGGGCGGCGAGAAAGCTCTCTCCTTCCTCTCCTCCTCCAAGCCTCCGAGCCCCACACGCGTGGGGAGTCCAAGCAACCCAAGTTCGACGCGGAGGGAGTCCGACCTCGCGCCCGCCGCCCCACCTCACCTCGCCCCCCCCAAAGCCCAGCTTTCCACGGCGAGGGGGGGCTGCTGCTGAGAGGCGAGTCCTACCTCAGCACGGCCGTGTCCCCCTTCCTGACCACCAGGCTGTCCACCGCCGTCCCGGGAAAGTCCACGCTCTGGCCGGCGGGGAGGCAGGAGGGGAGCAAACAGCAGAGGCTCAGCAGCACGGCGGCCAGCCACTGGTTGGAGCAACAAGCGCCCTGGACCAGGAGCATCATGTCCATGCCTGCTCGACGGCGGCGCTCCGGCTCAGTCGGCTCTCGAACCTCGCTCCGCGGCTCCGTCAGGGCTCCTCGGGGCAGGCGAGGCGGCGGCAACCACGGCGGCAGCGGCGGCGGCTCCCGTCCTCCCTGGTCCAGGGGCCAACAAATTAAAATATATATATATCTCTATATCTCGGGATAGTATATCCGGCGCGTCCGCCTCGTCTCCTGGCTTCCCGGCCACCCGCCCGCCCGCCCGCCGCCGCCGCGTTCTCCCTTCCCGCCTCGCTCGCGCGCTCCGCTTCCCGCTGCCTGCCGCGTCCGGAGCGTGTCTCGTCTCGGGTGTCTCGCACACCATCTAGCGAGGAGGGAAGCGCGCGGGAGAATGAGCCAGCCAGAGAAGCGGCGGCGGCGGCGGCGGCAGCAGCAGACGGACCCCAGGCTCTGAGCCGGTTGCCATGCAGCCGTTTCCGTAGCAACTTGTCCTGGTGGCTGGTGCTGGTGGTGCTGGAGCCGAGGCGGACGGGCGGGCGCGCGCCCGCCCTCTGTGTGTGTGTGTGCGCGCGCGCGCGAGTGTGGGGATGTTAGGGGGGGGCAGTTGTGGAAAAATTTTATATAGGTGTATACACAGACCTACATACGTGCATACCAATTTTACAGAGAGGGAGGTAGGAAGAGCAGTGGGGAAGGAGCAGCTACTGAGATGGCAAGGAAGCCGAAAGGAATTAAAGGCATTGATTGCCGCCAGAGGCAGAGCCCAACTGGAGCTGGTGTGTGCCGGACGAAGACGCACACACACACAGGCCATTTCCGCACTAGCGTGTTATAGCGTGATGATTCCACTTTCAACCTCCTCTGGAATCCTGGGGTTTGCAGTTCCGGGAGGGGCCGGCCGGCCCCTCCCGGAACTGCAAACCCAGGTTCCAGAGGAGGTTGAAAGTGGAATCATCACGCTATAACACGCTAGTGCGGAAATGCCCACAGATGCAGGTCCGTTTTCTTTGCACGGACTGCATTTGTTGGCTCTCTCCCCCACCTCCAACTTTTCTTTTTCTAATTCATTCACCTCTCCAGACCTGCCCCCCACCGCGCCCAAGCAACGGGTGGGCCGGCAACCTGACCATTTCTCCCATTCTGACTGGGGCGAGCGGGCTTGTTTTCCCCCCTCGTTCTCCCCGCTCTTCCCCACGTGGCGTATCTTTAAAAGAGGGCGAAGGGGGGACGCTGCTTCCAACACGGGGTTGGCCTCTTCGTCGCTTGCATGCGCGCGCGCGCGCGCAAAGACGGGGATTCACACGGCGCGCGCGCGCCCCCCCCCCTCTGGTAGGAACTCACTGGCACCTCCAGTAGGGAATTTTGAAGGCAAAGCCCGAGTTCTCCTTTCAGTTGGGACCTCTTTCGGGAAGGCCTTGATAGGTCACCGGGGAGGGAGCTTCCCTAACTTGGCAGGAACTGACTCCTGGTTTAAAAGAGGAAAAGGCAGTGAAGTCTCCTCACAAAACCCAAAGGCACAGAAACTGACGCTGCCAATTGGGCTACTGCTCTTATCCCTTTATTGCTACAGCATATATCTGTGAGGGCCTGTCCCGCTGCTACTCACGGACCATACCTTCACTGTGTCCTAAACTCTTGGCGTGGAGACAGTCCCTGCTGCTAGTAAGCAAGAACTCAATTAACTAAGAGACTATACTCAGCAGGTTGCCCCAGGCCATTTACGCACTAGCCTGTTATAGCGCGATGATTCCATTTTCAACATCCTCTGGAATCCTGGGGTTTGCAGTTTCGGGAGGGGCCGCCTGGCCCCTCCCGAAACTGAAACCCCAGGATTCCAGAGGATGTTGAAAGTGGAATCATCGCGCTATAACAAGCCAGTGCAGAAATGGCCCAATCTCCAGAGCTGGGTCTCTCCACACTACACTGTTATCATGCTATTATTCCACCTTCAACATCCCCTGGAATCTGAGGTTTGCCGTTTAGGGAGGGGCATTTAGAATTCTCAGCCAGAGAGTTTTTTGACCCCAGTAAACTACAGGCCCCAGAATTCCACAGGATGTTGAAAGTAGGATGATAGCACTATAACACTGTAGTGCAGAAAGGCACCTCCTTCAGTTCCATTTATGGTAGCTTACTAGACTGCCAGATGAAGCTCATTTGTTACCCTGTAAGTTGGGGGTCCCGGGAGGGGCACCCAAATAACCAAACAACAACACAAGATGGGGGAAATTAACTCGAGCACTCTCTTAAGCTAACGAGAGGCAGGGTAACTTTAGCTGGGATCTTTTACCCTATGTCTACAGTGTCAGGTCAGAGGGCGTCTAGACAAGTTTTAAAGTAACAAATAATATTTTATTGTAGACAACACGAAAGACACGACATACACTAGCTAACTAAGAAACAGAAATAGAGTGCTTTGGGGAATGGGTAATACGACACCTGGTCTCATAGTCCTGGAGAGAAAAGGAGGTTGAGGGAAGAAAGCTCAGCACGGTTCGCTGAGGGGAGCTCGCTGGACAAACCAACAGCAAGGCGAGATGGAAGTCCAAAGTAGTCCAAGCAGTCCGAGGAGGACTTGAAAATGGGGATCTTTTATAGGGTGGATTTTACCTACAGGCCATGCCATGCTTGGTGAGAACAAAGGAAATTTGTAGCTGGACAAAGGAGTTGGAAAAGATCAGGTTTTGCATGATGAGTTTAGCGCTGGATAACAATAGTATGGCCAGTATGCTAATAACCCAGCATAAAGGAATGGCTCGGCACTTGGCCATGCGTCTTTATATAGATTCGCGCTGAGCAAGGCCGGTTTGCAAGAAGGTTTTCCCTGAAGCATCAGAGAGGCTTAAGTTGCCTGCCTAAATGAGGTCTGGAATGTACAACCATTAATGGCCACGCCTAATACGTGCTTGTCCAGTGGACCTGTGCAAACACGTGGAGTAGGATGGCAGAGAAAGGTCAAGTAAAGGCCAAATTATTTGATATCAAAAGGATATCTAGTGCTTTCACCAGACATATCATAACCGTAGTAACACATTTCCACAGCATCCTGAGGATAATACCGGTAGGTTAATTGGGAGGACATAAGGAAACCAGTTAAAAGACACTTCCAGCATCTCACTGCTGTTTTCAAGGTGGACCCTACAGTTAGATGTGAAGGAAACCCAGGATGCATAGTTGTCTCCAGATGAGTACTTGCTATGTTCAAGACCAACTTTACTGCTTAAAGTCCAGGTAGAACTGAGTTATGGAACATGTGGTGGTACCTTTTGATAACAGTTGTGGAGGCACAACCTATCCGCTCTCCTGAGGCCAGAACTTGGGAATGTTCCTTTTAAAACTATAATTCTCAGTATATTCCAGTCACAGCAACCTGTGGGCATCATATTCTGTCCCACATGATTTGAGAAAATGATCTATCTGATAATCTATCCACTTTCTCTTCATATCAAACAACCACCAGGATATAACCTAAGACCAAGCTTGAACAGATTACCCCTGATGTCCTATTCTACTGTAGAATTCAAAAGGCCAGCAGTATCAGACACATGCTAATATATTAATACAATGTTTACTGATAGACTAGAATAAGTTTCTGAAATTCATCATCATCATTATCATCACCACCACCACCATCATCTTTTGCTGGTCATCATTATTCCCCACCTCCCAAAGGCTCATGGATAACTTGCGAAATGAAATGGAATGAAGTATTTTGCATGTTTTTTGCAGGTACGTGTAGTTGTTATTAAGTGGAGGAACAGATATATTTTAATTGCAGCAAATGAAGAAGTTATGTAGTACAAGGAGAGGCTTAAATGCTATTCCACAGGTAGGAAACAGTACCCCAAACAAATGACAACAGCTGAATTTAGTGGCAAGGCTTATATTATAACATGTAGAATTATATTTCAGTGTCATCAGAGATTTTTTTCCCCCTATAATAGTTTCAGATACTATAGACAGAGCTGTGTGTGGCTTGATGTTCATGTTTCTATATGGAAATCTCTTTCAAATAGGGTTGAATTTTCCAGTAAATTCCTACCGCTCCCTTTTCTGTTTAAAAGTATTGCTCTTCATTTGAACAATTGGTGATCTGTTTTTGCACTATGCTTTCCAGAGTGCTCTGTCTCCAGGTTCTTCATCAGCATTGCTGGACCTCATGTTCACCTGTGAGTGCTCTCCAAAACTGTGTTCAATTTAAAGGTGTGCAGAAGTATTTGTTCTCACTTTTGTGATGCTGAGTGGATGGTATAAACTTGCGTGAGTCTGTAGACATTTGAAAGGTGTCTGGCGTTAAGGAGATACAATCTGCTGCTCTCTCCAACATTTCCATGGCTGGCAATGATTTCTGGAAATAATTTCATGTGCTACCAAGGCTGGCTCGGTCATTAGACAGAGTGGCATGACTGCCTCAAGCAGCCAATTCTGGATGTTATGAAAGGGCAGCAAAGTGTTAGTTATCTATTATTATTAGGTTGTGAGGGTTTTTTGGTGCTTTTACTGCCCCATATGCCAAAATAACGTGGCTGGTTTTCTATACCTTGGCCTGTATGGTGGGGGTCAGCAACTGCCTCGCCATAGCACAGAGTAAAATGTGTTGGGCTGGCCTTAGGGAGATTGTTCAGCTCATACTGGTCTTCATGAAGTAAGCCATCCTAACACATGCTGTTGTTGAAGATGAGTGAATATCGAATCACATCAGGGGCTAAGATAGTGAAAAGTAAATGATTTTCACAAATACTTTAGCTAGTTTGAGCTAAAATTTAAAAGGGAGTTTCCTCATGGATGCACACCCTGGATCTTTCATAACCCTCACAACCTATGTCTAGTTACACAGAGTTTGTTGACACTGGATCTTTCACAACCTTTTGCCTAGTACAAGATGGTAAAAGGCTATTGCACTTAGGAACAACATGTTGGAGAAACATGTCTGAAAACTGGGAAAGAGAGTCGACAGGACAAATGTGACTTTGTAGTTTTGCAACAGGAAAAAAAAAGTAAACAGAAGGGCAAAGGAGCTTGGCTTTTTGCTGACCAACCATGGACTAATGACACCAGATACAGAAAATGGATTGAATAAGGGCCATCTTATTTAACCTAAGACCTATTTAAATTACATTGAACCTGGAAAGGGGCAAGAAAAGAAACAACCTAGTACGAGATCAGGTGAGGCAGGTGTCAGCCGTTGACGTCCTACTCAGGTGTCAGCCGTTGACTTCCTACTCAGCCTTCCCCTGGACAAAACTCTCTTGCCCCAAGGGCAATCCAGGGCTGCTCTCTTTCTGGTCATCTAATGGAAAGCAGACTCAAGGAATCCTTCCTCAAATCCTGAGATGTACAGTGAGGGCAAAGTCCCCAGGCCATCCTTAAGGGCAGTCTCCTTCCCTACTCCAGGTTCCAGGACCTAAAGAGCCAATTCCAGAATCTTCTCCTTCATCAAATGGGTGCCAAGGTGTTCATTGTAACATTGCATTTTTTCCCCACACTACCAGTCAAGTGACCACTTATTTAAAGACTCCACCCTTATTCAATTGTTAGAATCTTCAAGATACAGTGTAGACTAGGAGGGGAAACAAAACAAACAAACAAACAAAAACAGGTAAAGGGAGGAAATTCCTATTCAGCCCCAAAATATTCAGCAACATTCACACTGCAGTGGAGGCAGGAGGCAGGGAGTCAAGTTTGCAATCCAAAAGAGGACACAGAGGGGTAGAAGACTCTTAAGCAAAAAAAAACAGCCTTCACTTTCTGCCTGTTTAGCATCAAGGCACTTCAGTGCCTGGTGGGAAAACCATGTAGCCTCTTTCCACTGGAGGCAAACAAAGGCAGCTCTTCTCTTGAAGCACTTTGCATTGTACAAGAACAGAGCTGCATTTGTATGATTTTTGCAGAAAGTGCATAAACAAGTGTCACAAGTGTCCTTCTAAGAATGTAATGCAAAACATAGGCCATTTCTGCACTATACTCTTATAGGGTGATTACCCCACTTTCAATATCCTATGGAATTCTGGGGTTTGTAGTTTCAGGAGGGGCCGGAAACTGCAAACCCCGGGATTTCATAGGATGTTGAAAGTAGAATAATCGCACTATAAGAGTGTAGTGCAGAAATGGCCATAGTGTAAAGCTTGGAAAATATGAATGTAGTGATTTCACCATAAGGTGCTGCTGAAAGGGAAGGGTATGAAACTATGTTTTTCCTTGTTTAGTAGCCCCACCCTGGCATAGGCCCTTTTCGCACGCAGTTTCTGTTGCGAGAGGCCCCTTCAGCGTCGCGTGAATGGGAGCGTCAGTCCATATGACGCACTCCTATTCACGCAACGCTCACGAGCCTAAAGCATTTTATTATTTTTGGCTGGGAACTGAAAATACTGCGCGGTCGCGCAATGCTCCCGGGGCCCTCGTGCACTTACCTGCCATGTGGTGCATCAGATGAGCGGGCTAGTCGCGCTTCCGCAAGAGGCTGCTTGTGCGAATGGCACCCCCCATCTCCGCAAGCAGGTAACGTGTGGAAAGGGCCATAGATTTCACTCTGTGTACATACAATAAAGTGTTGGCTTTGTCTGATCCATTGCTGTGTCCTGTGTCTTGCTGGGATATTACAGGATTCTGATCTTCCATGTTTAGGGCTCAGCTTTGCTCATGCACAGAACTGGGAGTATTTGTTTTTCTCCATTTTTCTTTTATTATATTTCCCTGACATTGTCATATGGCAAGGTATGTCACTGATATGTGATCACATGGACCAAGACAATCAATTGAGTGCATGCTGATAACAGACGATCTTGTAGTGATGACATCATACAATTTCACCATTGCATCACATGCATCAAAAGTTTTGGTGTCCTTCTACCCCTCATCCCACCATGCATTTTTTTTAAAAAAAACTTGGGAAATGGGATACACTTATCAGTGGTAAATAATAAACTGAATATAATAAACTTATTGCTGGGGAATTATAATTTAAGATAAATCTCTCTCACTCTATCTCTCTCTTTCTCTTGGTGACATATGTTTAATTTTTGAAGATTTATTGGACTCCTGATCAACTGTAACAATAAAGGGAAATGAAGTATTCTATTTCATTCATTTTCAGATCCAAATCTCCTGGCTTTGAGACCATTTTCAAATCAATAGAAAAAGTGGGTGAGGAGTCAATAGCAGTTAGGCCAATCAATGTTGTTCTGGAGATGAAATTCTTTCATCTGGATTTGTTTTCCCAGAGTCTCTGGATTGTGGCGAGGCTGGCGGTGATGCCTGCATATACAAATTCAAACCATTTCTACAAGGGGAAGATGAGATATGTTAGAAAGCAGCTGTTTTTCCCCCTCTCCTACCCTTGGCATTAAACAAGTTGGCATCTCAAGAATCCTTCAAAAATAATTACTGCAGAGATTAGTAAGTGGTTTCTTCTCCCAAACTGGATGGTTACTAAATGATGAGACATTTGCTAAAAAATATAATTTATTCCCGTTAGCGGCAGGAAGACTTTGCAACCTACTGGGCCATAATCAGACACAGAGTATGAACCATTAATATAATACATTGTTATAAGGACATTTGCTAAAGACTTATTTAAAAAATGAAAAAAAAATTGGCAACCATTTCCTGTGGCTGTCAATATCACAAGCTGTTTCTTTTACAGAGCATCATTTGTTCCAACCAAAATAAACCAGCATACTGTGGAAAGTATACAGCTTGGAAAGCTACTTTTAAGAAAAAAATCAATATAAGGAGGTGAGAATAAATGAGAATTTGCAGGGTAATGTTCTGGGACTCAGGTCTGCATACACACACACACACACACAGTTGTATCTCTTCTCAAACGCAAACACAGCATATATGTATATACACATAGATACATATAATGAAACTGGCTGCGTCTGCTCATTAATCATAGAGAGAGATATTCTACCAAATCATCTTCCATTTTTTGTTATGGCTTTCCCCGTTAAACTTGCTAGTAACAGGTTGTCAAAACTCAGATTTCTCTCCCAGCTCTGTTTGGAGATGACCTTGGTTGAATCCCGGACCTCCTGCATGTAAAACATGTGCCTAACCACTGAGCAATGGCCTTTCTCCTCAGAATCTAGGAGAAAATGCCCCAGAGTTAGCAGTAGCTATCATAAATGTCAGATTCCATTTAGTAGTTGCTTTCCATTGTCTCAAAGTGGTATTTCCATCTAAGGTCTTTTTGACAGAAGATACCTGAAATTCTTCTGGCTGCATAGTAGGGATAGAAAGAATATTTTTAGAAAATTGGGGGGGAAATCAAAAAACAACAACATGTTTTTCAGCTTTAGAGAAATGCTTGATGAGAAAAATTTTGAACTGATAAAATATTCACAATTTAAGACTTATTCTGCACAAAATCTTATGCAGAAAACAGCCATTTTCTGTGCAGACAACTGTGTTACTTTATTTTCTACAACATTATTTTCTGTGCAAAGAGCTGTTTCCTGTGTAGAAATTCTATTTTTCTTTGCCAAAAAAAAAAAAAAAACCACATAAAACTTTCTCACACAATAAGTCCCCAATTGTAGCAATTATTCTATATAAAATAGTATTTCTTCAAAAGAATACTTCTACAGCTAACAAAGTTCTAATAGGGAATTATTCTGAACAATATTTCAGATGGCTATTTTGTATGTGTATGTTGTGTGTGTATACATATATATATATACACATATAAACATATACATACATACACATACAAAACAGCCATCTGAAATATTGTTAATATATATATATTTGCATTAAAAAAATTCCTGTACAGAAATTGCTGGGGGGTTTTGTGCAAAACAGCAAAACAGCCACACGAGTTTTGAACAGAATATGTCATGACTTGTGAATATGACTTGAAAACTGCATAAGGTTTTTTGAAGAGTTTCTCACAATGGGAGGAAAATAGCTAAATAACTTGTTGCTTCCTTTATGAAAAAAAAATTGAACAATTATACCTATACTTCTTAGAGACCTCTAGCATAGGGTCTGAAATTTAGCATAGTCCAGAATGTTTCAAGAGAGTTTACTCATGCTTATGCTCGCACCAGGACTCCCTGCACAGCAAGAAGTCATTTACAAGTACTGGTCATTTTCCACTTGGCTTAGGATGTCTGCCATTGTGAACTCAGTTGGGTATTATTGTTATTAGTATTATTACTAGTATTATTTCCTATTATTTTTGGAATTGACTTAGAAAATGTTTGGACCTCAGGTCGTTCTAAACATTCCTGGCAGATCAGAAATGGAGGTTCCATCTTGGATTCTATACCTATATTACTCCTATATCAATCTTTAGACAAGTTTCATATTCCATAATTTTTGGAAACCTGAACAACTAATCCATGCTGGTGGAGCTGAATGAGCCTAGACATGGTTGTGAAAAATATAGACATACTGATTAGACTTTGAATTTTATGACTTGTAGTGTTATAAAAAGCAACTCTGAAAGATGCTAAAAAGCTGAAACAGCAGAAGTCTAGGAACCATGCCAAGAGGGTATGTCTGCCCAGCTGTCTTTGAAGCCACCTTTTTGAGCCAGCAGGAATCGATAAACTAGCTTATCGGCACAACGTTTGGACCAGCTTTTTGGTGCTTCCCAGTTACTGGACATTAGGGGAACTCTAGACTTCCAAAAAGTATGGTGGGATGAAAAACACAGTATGTGTCTTTCAAGAAAATATTCATTGTGTGTGGGTGAATGAAAACATTTTCTTTACCATATGGTATGCTAAGGGAAATAATTGTCAAACGGCAGAAGTGTACTAATATCGATGCCAAATATGTCGATAATACTGTCAACTTGTTAACAGCCTACATCTTCCTATTTTTATGACACACAGATGAAGAAAGTTTGAAAACATCTAGAATGGGCCCAGTCATGCGGAATCCTTAGAAAAAAATATTCCAAACAGATGCATCATATCCAATAGAATAGAAGAGTCAGGACATGCATTCATCTGCATCTCGTGCTTCTGTTTTAAGCAGGAGGGAATAATAGATGAGATGGCTTCTTGTTACCAATTCCAAATGCTTGCTTTGGTAGTTGTTTCCCAGGAAATCAGAATCAATGTACAGGATTTTTCTTTTCTTATTCTTTCATGCTCCAGCAACTTTTATATATACTAGGATACCTCAAGCTTGATACCAGAAGTACAGCTTTTATTAAATGTGCAATACAACACTTTTAAAGGAACGGCTGCAGTTCTGACTACAAGTGTATCTGTCTTACTAATCTTCTTTGTTGGAGGAAGAAAGCTGAAAAACAATGTCTCTTTAGAAGGCTAGTTGTAGAGTTTTTTGTTTGTTTTTAGATACAACACAATCCTGGTCTTTAGCATTCCATTGACCAGTCTATTTTATGCTGAAAGCTCTGAAGAGCTGAGGAGTGTGACTTTGCACTTTACCACAACATCTTCTAGGAGAACTCCTGTCATTGGAAAGATAAAAAACGTCCACTGGTAAACTTTCTGCCAGCAGGTAAAGGTCTTTTTATTTAGCCAAACCTTTGGCAAGTGACTTGCTGTTGAGATAGGGACTTTTAATCTGAGGCAAGGGGTTAATGCACCCTTTTAAAAATCTGTTAATGAAACTGATTTTAATAAGATGTGTCTCTACTACAGTAATCTATTTATTTAACTGTGTTTTAATATCAAACCATAATGTTTAATTCAGTTCTATCTGTTTTTTAATCATGTCCTGAGACATTATAGGTCTCAGTCATGGGAGGTAGGTGGGAAATTGATTAACTGATCAGTGTCAAGTAAATTGTCTGTGTTTCTAAAATGTGTGCTTCATGAACAGTGTATACCATACATTCATACTCATCATGCATCAAGTTGCATATTTCATTCCAAGCTAAATAAGAGAAAACTTACTCAGAAATTTGCACAGATGAAAACCAGGACACATGTGGGCAAGCAACATCAGGGTGTGGTCAAAGTGGCAAAAGTTTTAAGAAGGAAGAACATGCAAAGTAGGAAATGCTGCAGCAGTTTGCTTTTGCCCTAAGCCTACAGGGAACCCTCCTGTCCTTTTCCCCACCCCACTAAGTTAAGTGAATACAAATAACTTTTGGACTTTGAATTCAGTTTGTAGCAATTGAACTAAGCTCAAGACGAAGAGAGACAGTGGGAAGGGGAGAGAGAAACTAGGACATTTTAAAAGCAGCTGAAAAGAGACTGCAGAGGATTAGTCAGTACTGTTCCTGCCAAATCTAGGAGTTGGAAGATATGTAAGCAGTTTGAGAAAACAGGCTACAAAAAGGAAAGGTGAGCTAACCAGCTTACTCAGCCTTTTCAGTGATCCTTACTACTCTCACAAGTGACTGTTCCTTTAAGCTGGCTCATTCAAACAGTCCCCACCCATTGTTATTGTTCTATAGGTTTGAATATGGTCCCAGCCATCTCACTGTACTGGTTAGTAAGAGAGCAATGAAAACGAAAGCATCTAACAAAAGTTAAATCAAATTTAGATTTTATGAAAGGTGTTGGAAGAGCAGAACTTTCATTATGATTATGTTTCTAGGATAGGGAACTGATTTTAAAGCAGCTTTAGTGGTTAAATGCAAGGTACAATGAAGACAGGGGCTGGCAGTCTGCTTTTGGCTGGAAGGACGAACTGATGCTTTCGAAGATCTCAAGATGCTGATCAAAGTTTCAGGGATGTGCTTCTGTACCTTTCTCTGTGGGGAGACAAATCTCAAGGAAAGTGAAAAAGGAAGCCTGATTTCAGAAATGGCTGTAAAGTAGGCATTCCTCTTCACTCATTCTCAGCTAGTGGCAGGGTTCACTCAGTTAGCATGAAGACATTTGTATGTATGCTGTGTTTGTGCAATATTGATGCTCCAAAAAGCCAGAAGTAAGGGAGGGGAATGAGGAAAGAGATGATGCATGAATGTACTTGGGCTCCCATATACCATATGTGGCAAGGCAAAGAGTGAAGCAACAACACTGCAACTTATGAACATATTCTACTAGCAGTGGTGCAGGGTCTGGAGGGAAAGGAATTTCCCAAGGACTGGCAGTGAGCCTTTCACAAAATCCAGCTGCAATGTAAGGCCTTTGAAAACTCCATATGCCATCTGTTGTATGGAAATGGCCATGTAGGATGACTCGAGGGGATGTGGGAGCACTACATATCTTTGAGGAGGGGATGCCTTGGAACATCTGCTAGCTGGAGCACTTTGATGCAGTCATCTTCTGGGAACTCCCATCAGTCCTCGAGAACCATGGTTCTGAAATTTTGTTCTTCTACATGTTTAGGACTTCAGCTCCTAGAATTCCCATCCATTGTCCATGTTGGCTGGGAATTCTGAGTATTGAAATCCAAAATATTTGGGGGAACAAAGATTTAGAAGCAATGTTCTAGAAGTTCCAGAATGTGACATTGTCATTGTGTGCCAGCTAGTAAGATATAGCTAGATGATCCTCACCTGCTCCAGCCATCCTTGGCCACTACATGGTTGAGTTGAGTTGGGAGGGGGGACCTATCTCAAGGAGATTTAGTTTTGAAGACATTCTTGCAGCAGGGTGAAAGCTTGAATGCATTATTTGTTCTGAAAAGAATCAGATCCTTAGATTCCCTGGTTCCTGATATGATTGGCCAGATAGCATTCACATAGTCATACTGATTTGCCCATACACTCTCCCACCCTTAAAATGCTCCTCTAACATCCAAATAGGCTTTCAAAACTCCCTTCACAGGAACCAACATAAGGTTTTTAAAACAATGGATGTGGGGAGAAAGGGGTAATTTGTGTTGTAGCATTAGGTACAAGGTTAGTTTTGTCTTCCATAGCAGTGGCCTTCCCCAAATGCTCCCTTTATTATGGTTAGAGTTTAAAAGTCTCATATGGATACTTTTCCACAGCCCAAATGCAGTGCAGAAAAGAGGTCATTTTTTTGAGTAACATCACAGGATTGGGGAGAAAAGGATTATTCCAGCATGCTGTGACTCACCCACAACATCTTCTCCCCTGTTACAATGAAGTATTTTAAAAACAGCACCTTTTTGGGATCAGTGAAAGCATTTTAAAAGTCTAAATGCAGCACAGAGTGTGGGGAGGCAGCAGTGATTTGGGATAGAAGCATACTGAACTGAGAGATTTACGTAAATGTTCATTCTGAATGTTGATATCAAAATAACTTAAAACACACATTGAACTACATCTAATTAGTCCATTTACTTATTTAGCCCAGAGTAGGCAACAGCAATTTCAACTCCTGTTGAAAAGTGGAGTGGGCTATATTTAGAACAATTAATACTATGCTGAAATCTTTCTTGACCCCTCCTCCCAGAAAACAACTGAATTTAATACCAGTCAAAACAGTTCTGTTCCTTTTTTATTTTTTTAAATTATTCTCTGTTTCTTTCCAACAATACACTTTATAAATGTTCAAAATTAATTCCATTGAAAATTATATTATCTACAAAATGATCTGGTATTTTATGACTCCGCTGTCTTTTTGGCCAGGACACCTCTGAGCCATCTTTCTTCACCAACTGTCTGGTCTCTCCCTCTCTCTATTATTCTCTCTCATGATATCTCACCTATTTCAAAGTCTTATTCCTCTTCTCCACGTTGTCTGTGTTGTCTTCTATCCACCCCCAGTTCTCAGCATCATTTCCCATTTTCATCATCATCATTTCCCATTTTCATCATCTATTAGTAGCTATGTGTGCCTTGAAACCATACATTCTGTTTTTCTTTCCTGTTACTTTTCCAACTTTTCTTTCTTTATCAAGTCCACCCATTCTTTTCTGGTCTTTCCTATTGTGTCTAATCCACTCTATCCACTCTCCATTCCCTTTCTTTCTTCAGTTTCCTTCCCGTGTGTATATCCTACACCAGCGGTTCTCAACCTGTGGGTCGCGACCCCTTTGGGGGTCGAACGACCCTTTCACAGGGGTTGCCTAAGACCATCGGAAAATATGTATTTCCAGTGGTCTTAGGCTCCATTCCCTCCTCGGTGGTGGTGTGCAAGCGTGAGCCACATGCTCGCGTCCTCCTGCCCCCTTTGGCAGGAATGCATGCGGCCACAGCATCACCACAGTAGGAGTGGTGGTGCGCAAGCGCAAGCCACGCGCTTGCGTCCTCCTGCCCCCTGTTCAGAAGGGACTGAAATCGCTCCCCTTCTCCGCTACTGGGAGAACCTCCTGTCTGATGGGCCAACTTGGGGGGGGCGGCGGCAGCACGGGGGGCAGGCCCGCTCCTCGCCATGGCCCCTGCACCACTCACCACAGAGGGGGGCGTTGCAGAATGGCCGGGGGGCTGCAAGGCCTGCGCTTTTCCGGGGGGGCCAGCTGCACTCGGCTCAAAAGACAAAGGCACTGGGATTCCTCCCCCCAACCAGGGTCGACACTCTGGAAACTCTTCCCACACTGCCCCGCCTTGTGGAAACGAGAGCGAAGCAGAAGCAGAGCCCGGGGGGGTTCTCAGAGTTTTTTCCCAGGGGAGACGTGCGGCTCCTCTTTCCTTCCCTGCCTGCCCCTCCCCTTCTTCCTGGCCAGCAAGGCTGCCTTTGCCGGGGGTGGGGAGGCATTGTAAATAATAAATAAATAATTTTATGGTTGGGGGTCACCACAACATGAGGAACTGTATTAAAGGGTTGCGGCATTAGGAAGATTGAGAACCACTGTCCTACACCATCAGGCAGCACATCACGAACTTCTTTCTGTCTTTGTCCTTCCTTCCTAGTCTTTGCTTTCTCCCACACTTCACATTGCTGCCACTTGTCAGAGAGTGAAACGCTCTGGCAAGAAAAGAAAAAAGGAAAAACACTGCAAACTAGTGTCCATATTATTCCTGTAAAAATGCCCTTAAATTACATGGAATTTAATTCCATGTGGTGGAGGGAAAGAATGTATATTCTGAATCACAGGCTTGAAAAAGTTACATTTCGAACTATGGATCATGCATTTTGGTTAAAGATTTTGAGAGTTGTTGTGCATTATTATGGGATTGTACTGGCATGGATCTTGTTTTAGGAGACATGGATGAAATTGCTCGATGCACTTGGTGTGCTTGGAGGAAAGGTACTGCTATATTATCAGCCATAAAACAAGTGAAAAAGAGCCAGAAGTGTATTGAAGATGGTTGGAGTGACAAAAACTGTCTCTGTGCATATTGTGAATACCACAAGGTATATGGAAACTAAATTCACACATTAGAAATATAATGGATATTGTTAATTTACTTCTTCACAGTTACATCTACTGGTGATGCAAAAATCTGGGCTGCCAGATGAAAGACTTAAACATCCATATGCAACAGCAAGAAATTTAAGAGCAGAGTAAGAATTACAATAGCTGAACTAAAGATAGTCATACTGAAAGAAGAGAAATCCAGAAACATTATTAGCATCTATCCTTATGGAGATATGAAAGTGACCAATAAAGCATTTTCAGACTCTTCAGAAAAATGATCACATTCAAACACTGCCTAAGCAGCATTTTTGAAAGGCCAGATTTAATCCATCATCTGGCCATGCATTTTCTATTGACACTGATTAAATACTAACAGATAAGATGGCAAAAAACAAAACCTACCAATTGTTTGATCAGAGATCAATTCCATTAAAGCTCATAAATGAAAAAGATTGATAATACAAACTGGGCTCATTAAAAAATGTTAAGGGAATTCACTGATTATTATAATTGACATTAGCCTGGGCCATTTCCGCACTATACTCTTATAGCGCAATTATTCCACCTTCAACATCCTATGGAATCTTGGAATTAGCAGTTTAGGGAGGAGCCAGTTGGAGCCAGTCCCTAAACTGCAAACCCTAGGATTCCATAGGATGTTGAAAGTGGAATAATCACACTATAAAAGTGTAGTGTGGAAATGGCCCTGATTTCCTAGATGACCTATCTTGGAAGCTAAGCAGGGTCAGCCCTGGTTAGCACTTAGATGGAAGACTGCGAATGAATACCAGGAGGTATGAAAAACAGGCTATATTTCAGAGGAAGGAACTGGCAAAACCACCTCTGAGTATCCCTTGCCTAAGAAAACTCTGTGAAAAATTCTTGGGAGTTGCTGTAAGTGAACAGGCAACTTGAAGACCCACACACGCACACACAATTCTATGTATGTTTACCCAGAAGCAAGTCTTATTAAATTCAGATGCTCCTCTGTAAGCACAAATAGATCTATAGCCCCCGTCATGATTGTCATCATCAGCATAGCAAGAAAAGATTGCCAGTTGCATTTTCTGTAAGAAATGTTGTTAGTAAATCAGTACATGGCAACAATGGTCAAAGATTATTATTGAAATGAATGAAAGTATTATACAGAATTCAGTTGTTGGCCATGTCAATAAAAAGTCTGGAAAACATTTTTTATTTTATGGAAATGAGATTTTGCTTGAGCTCTGTGTAAATGCATGCATTATGAACTGTCAAGGACCTACAGATAGTAGGCACCATGCAATGCCCATTATTTTGTATCTGAAAATGGAAAACAATTCCATTGTCACATTTTATGGTTCAAAAGTTTACTATTTAGTAAAAAAAAAAAAAAAAAACAACCCAGAATTTCCATGAAAAATATGCTCATAGATGCTTGTGGGGAGGGAGAGAGAACTGAAAACATAAATGTCAAGGGCAGAAGATCCTGCTGCAAGAATTGAGTCTGCTAAATCTACCGGGTCTCGATAGTCCAGGTCAGTCCAATAAATAGATGGTGCTTACTGCTGGGTAAGTGACAGGATTATAGTTATGAGTTACTTGGGTAAGCGGGGCGAGGAAGAAGCGTATATCAATTCATTTGGTAACAGTGACTTGCATTTCATGGATCCATGAAGAAGATCATTTTTTGACCTCTAAATGCCAGTGGCCCTTTCACACTACACAGTTTTAGCATTATGATTCCAGTTTGATTGCCATAGTTACATTCTATTGAATCCTGAGATTTGCAGTTAGGGGAGAATTTAGACTTCTCAGCCAAAGAGCTCTAGCGCTTTACCTGTGAGAGGGTCCTTAGCCTCTCTTTAGTTCTCTCCCTCTCATTTTAAATGTTAGTCATTCAGAGGAAAAGGCAGTTTATTGGACACGGTTTCATTGGGACTAGGGGAATGAAAGAAACAGGTGTGCAGACTCCCTTCTGGAAGGAAGAAAAAAGTCACACTCTATCCCTTTTATTAACTGTAAATATTCATAACAAAATGCAATTCAAGTAATGCCTTAAATATTATGTCTAATTTGTATTATGCCTAATTTGACTCTTAGAAAGGTTCACAGATGTCTTACTTAACTATCTTTTGTAAGGAAGGGTGAATTCATCAGTTCTCTTTGTTCCAACATGCACATGTTTTCAAGTGTAAACTCACTTAGCCTCAGTTTGCAAATGTGTGGTATGAAAGTCCACAAAAGATTTATACACATTTTTGTATGCAATTTTCCTAACATACCCCTTTTCAAGCAATTTCTCTAATATATGCCTTTTGGAATTGGCAAATACCATTTAATTGGCATGAAATATAAATGATACACTGAAATGGCTATAAAGCTATGCTGGTGAAAGAAGACTGGCTGAATACGTGTGATGTGAAAGCAGGTCAGATAGGACCTCAGGCCATGGCCAGGTCATAGTCAAGGAAGCTCTGGTGATAATAGACTTGCAAATGTCCTTCAATGACTCGACCTTTGGAAACAATAGCACCTGAAACTGCCTGTGATTGTCAACTTCCTTCCTCTTCCTGCTAAATTTCTCCTTTGTTTCCTTACCTGCCCAGCCATTAGGGAGCTATAATGATTCCCATCAGTCCTTTGTCACCTAATGCTAGAGCCATTAGTTCATTCTGGACTCTGCTGAAGAGCCATTAGCACCTTCTACCTCAGGACAGAAACAGGGTATTTAAACCCTGGCTCTGAGCCAAATAGTTCATAGTACTCTGGACATAGGCTGTCACTATGCTGCGCCAATTCCTATTCTTGCACTGCTCTTAGACTCTTAGTCTGAGCTACAGTGCTTCATAGAATCATAGAAATGTAGAGTTGGAAGAGACCACAGGGGCCATCCAGTCCAACCCCCTGCCATGCAGGAACACCCTCAAAGCAATCCCGACAGATGGCCATCAAGCCTCTGCTTAAAAACCTCCAAGGAAGGAGACTCCACTACACTCCGAGGCAGCACATTCCACTGCCGGACAGCCCTGACTGTCAGGAAGTTCTTCCTGAGGTTCAGGTGGAATCTTCTTTCCTGCAGCTTGAATCCATTGCTCCTTGTCCTGGTCTCTGGAGCAGCAGAAAACAAGCCCTCTCCTTCCTCTACGTGGCATCCCTTCAAATATTTAAACATGGCTATCATGTCCCCTCTTAACCTTCTCTTCTGCAGACTAAACATACCCAGCTCTCTAAGTCTATCACCATAGGGCATGGTTTCCAGGCCTCTCACCATTTTGGTCACCCTCCTCTGGACTTGCTCCAGCTTGTCAATATCCCTCTTGAATTGGGGTGCTCAGAACTGGACGCAGTATTCAAGATGGGGTCTAACCAAAGCAGAGTAGAGTGGTACCAGTACCTCCCTCGATCTAGACACCATACTCCTATTGATGCATCTCTTCTCTGGTAAATATCACCTACTTTGCCCTAACTTCTCACTATCCAGTTTTCCTCCCTTTTCCTTCAGTTAGCCTTATGTGATTGTGAGACTGCTTGAATGTTATGTCTGTGTGATTGTTAATTTCCCAAATAAAACAAAACATTCTTTGAGTCTCTGACCAGTGTCCCTGTATTAGTACCGGTATACACAGGTGTAAAAGATCCTGCTAGGTTACCCCCATCTCGCAGTCCTCCCTTTGGAGCTAATATTTTTCACTGTTTCAAGGAGGCATTGGCATTGCAGGTGGACCTCTGAGTCATCCATGTTTTGGGGTAACACTATCATAATATTGTATTGTTATGGTCCCCTAAAAGTTTGATGTGTCAACACATTTGTATCCTTTTCATCTGTTAACATGGTAAACAATTTAATCCTGACTGGAAAATGAAGTAGGTGCCTTTAAAAACTTGACTCAGTAGAAGAAAGGATAGCTAATAAATCACATGAAATATATGAGCTGCCAGGTTTTACAATCCTGCTTCAAATAACCTAGGAGGCTCACCATTAGCCAAAACTATATATGACCCAATTGTCACAGGTACTTTGTGGCTGACCCACTTATTAGCTAAACAGCTCATATTTTAAATATTTATAAACCACATTCAGTTTAATTTTTTTCATACACAATGCTAAATTTGTCAACTATATTTGAATAACTAATACATTGGAGGAAAATGCAATGTGCTTGTGTTTATTAGTCAAGCTAAATTAGTCAAATAAATTATTTATTGGCAAGTCATTCACCTCTGATTTTCATTAGATGAATTTAATATCTAAATTAGTAACAGGTTCAGAACTGTACCAAGCAAAAGCAATTGTGCTTGGCTATGGAAAGCAGAGAACTGGTAGAAAGCTCTATTGCTGTAGTTCAAAGGAGTATGCCATTCCAATTATCTCAACAGCTTAAAATGCCCATTTCCACAGGATGGGAACCAGTATTAAACTGTTATACCTGTGTAATGTAGATACAGTCTTTATGAAACAAAGCATTTATCTGCTTCATTCATAATGGAACACAGGAATCCGAGTATAAACAGACCTGACCTGAACAGTGTATATCATAAGAGGGTTACTAATTAATTTAGTGGCTTGGGGCCTGGACTTTTCCCCAAGGATCCAAAGCCCCATTTCTATCCCACCAATCCCCAAGAGTTACAAGCATATTGAATCAGTATTGTGTCCCTAGAGCAACTAAGGAATAAGAATAGTAGGACATGAAAGACTGGCTTACAAATTGGGCCTCTTTGGATAAGGCTGTTCAAAGTATACATGAGCCAAAAAAATGCTGCTTCACTTTCACAGACCCATTTTCACACTCAGAAAGTTGGGACACGTGTTGTCGATGTTCTTGAGAACGAGGACACATTCTAAAAAAGGAAGTAGGTTAAAATCATGTGAACCATATGAGGCAGAGTGAACTGATTTACACATCCTTACTTTACATATGGCTCTTCCACATGAGACTGTCATAGACTGTCATAGCAGTATGATTCCACTTGCAACATCCTATGGAATCCTGGGGTTTGCAGTTTCGGGGGGGCCAGGTGGTCCAGAAACTGCAAACCCCTGGATTCCATAGGATGTTGCAAGTGGAATCATAGCACTATAACAGACTAGTGCGGAAATGGCCATAGTGTGTAAGAGTAGCCCCACAAGGTAACTGGGGAACAATAGTTTCACTCTGTGAAATGCACTCTACTCCATTGGAGCATTCTTATATTTTTAATGGTTTGGTAGAGCCAGTAACTTTTTCAGACAGCACAATCTCATACAAGCCCTAATGAACATTGTTGTTGTTTGCCTTCAAGTTGTTTCTCACTTAGGGTGACAAGGTGAACCTATCATGAGGTTTTCTTTGCAAGATTTGTTTGGGGGGGGGAATTGCCTTTGCCTTTCTCTAGTCTGAGAGACAATGACCTTCTCAAGGTCACCCATTGTGTTTCCATGCTAAGTGGAGATTTGAACTCTGGTCTCCAGAGTTGTAATCCAGTGCTCAAATCATTGTACTACACTGGCTCTCTCTAGCAGACATGTATGAATTTATTTCTGTTTAGGGTAGGAGCAGTTCCTTTATGTAGCAGTGTGTTTTTCTCTCTCTCTCTCTCTCTTTTAAAGCCTTGCACTTCCACAAGATTCTCAAATTCCTTAGTTCTACTGTTTTTCTTTCAAAGCAAGAAACTTGGATACTTCTACAATGATGTAAGGGTTACTTTACATGTTTTCTTACCTGTTTGTCTGGGTAAAGGAATGTCTTTCATTAGAAAACGATGTGGGGATATAATCCAGAATCCCCCAGTATGTAAATGTGTGCTCTCATTATATCTGAATAATTGTGTGAGTACAACTGTGCATTGCATATGAAAAAACTGCATGAATGTGTAGATAGATAGTCTTTGTACAAAAGTCTAGAGACAGCTGAATGGAATACATTCAATGGATTAGTCAGTGAGATTCATGGTTGAATAGGAATTTGAACTCCACAGTCCTCATTCAACTAACTCTTTGCTTTCATATCTCTCAAAAAGGAAGCAATTACTTTATTTATGATGTAGTAATTTGCAATGACTACAAACTAGAGATCTATGGTACAAAAGAGGTTGTCCTCTTGTCTGGTTTCCTGTTGTCCAACACTTACAAGAAAGCGAAGACACACATAAACCAGGTGTCATCCTTCTTTCACAATTAAATGTGGCCATGCCCTATAGCTATAAAGGAAATGAAAAGTTACATGTACACCACAAATGGAATGAAGTTTTTCCTTATTTAAGTTATATTCATAATGTAATATAGTTTCACTATGTTTTTGATGGAAAAGAACTGGTGTAAATAAGTAATTATTTGTAATTAGATTTCAGATAAGGCTTAATTTTATTTAAATTAACAGTTACTTGGTTACAAATTAGTTTATCAAAGTTAACTAATTTGTGTGGGCCTACTGTTTATCCCATAAAACTGTTTACAAGCAAAAACAATTCAGCTCAGAGTACATTTGAGAAAAAGCCCCATTGTGTCTTATCTCAGCTGTGTCCCAAATGATTATGTAATGGGGGTGGGTGGGTTATCAGATATGTGGCAGTAGGACTGCCTAACACTTGTGGTTGGCCTCAGGTTCTCAAGGATATACCAGGTCCAGGATCTTGATGTACAGTTCTGAAGATATCCAGGGGTTGGCAAGACCTTCATAGCATGATGCCTCAAAGGTGCTCACCAGGTAGTTCAAATTTTCAGACCCCTCCCTGTCCCACGCTGCACTGCCTAACTTGAAGTAACAGGCCAATAAGATGAATTTAATAAGATATAATGAATACAATACACATTAAACACCAACTCATCTAGATAGCTAAAGCAGAAATTCGAACAAAGAATCTACTCCCTTCCCAAGTAATAGCTTGAAATAAGAAGGAGACAATCTCTAGCCATTTCTGATAGTCCTATCAAATATTCTTGCACACCAAAACTATGGGGATTAGTTGAAACTATGCTGAAGCCAGAATAGGTGAGAGCATGGGTCCATTAAAAAGGAACCTTTGAAGTCCTAGGCGAAGGAAAGGACCATAGGCAAGTGCTGGTCAATTCAAAATATGGCAATCCCCCTGTTGCCTGGCTTCCATAAAAGCAGGACAGGCAGCCAATTGTTGTCATGCTCCCTACAAGTGGGATGGAATGGCCATAATACTCCTCCATCCAGTTGGATGGGAAGGAGAGGCATTAAAGAAGAAGGATAATCCTGCCAGCTTTTTAAAACATATAATAGTCATTTCTTTTTTTATCTGGAGCTATTTTTGATTATGCCTATAGTAAAATTTCTGCATTCTAAGATTATAGAATGAGTAGGGGTCGGTGTCCCAAACTGGCAAGATAAACCTTATGCTTGTTTTTCAGAGCAATCTAGAGAAAGTGAAACAGTCATATATCTCACTGAAATCAAACATTCCGTCAAAAGTTCCACTGTATGATTTTGCTGTTTGTGTACCTTGGTTCTAAATTGGATTCTGACCTGAAAATTGGAATCTTGGCATGTGGGATAGAGTGCTCAAGAGCCTATTATATCATAAGTGCATTTTATATTCACAGGACTATGAAAAATGTCAACATGGATTGAAAATAAGCCCCAAAATGGATCTGACTGTTGGTCTTTGCTTAGGCAGTTAATCCTCCTTCGTGGGTGATATGAGAAAAGAAGGTTTAATCTCACACAGGATTCAGGGGCTTTTTGACATTTGATCGAGAGACTATATGAGTCATCTCTTAAAATTACAGTTTATATAAATAATATGTCTCCTTTTATTCTTTACATTCAGTTGTGTTCTTTCATTCTCTCTTTTGCTCCAATCTGCAGAAGTTAAATTTAACTAGGCAGTTGGTATGTCAAGAGATCATACAGGTAGACTCTTCTGAACTCTATGGAATGTCCTTCATTAATACTAGCAAGAAGTGAATTTTAGAACAGGGAAAATACAAAAAGATATTCTTTCTTCATATTTCTGGAATTGTGATATGCCAAACAGGGCTAACTGGTTGTTGGTGGGATGGAAAGAATACTAAAAAATATATTTGAATAGTTGAAAAATGTGTTTTTCAGTGTCAGGAAACCCTGATGAAGTGAATACTCACCTTTGCCAATCAGGATTTGTTCTGCACTAAATTCACACATGGGAATTTATTTTATTTTATATTTCTTGTATTTTTTTGCACAGAAAATAGCATTTTCTGGGCAGAAATAGTGTTCTTCATGCAGAAAATATATATATAATATCTGTGTAGAGATATTAATTTCTGCACAGTAATGTTGCTCCTGCACAGAAAATGTTTTCTATGCAAAAGAAACCACACATGATTTTGTGCAGAATAAATTCCCAACTACAGCATTTTCTGTAGAGGAAACAGCATTTTCTGCACAAAAGAAAACATTTCTGTGTGGAAAAGGCTATTCAATCATAAAATCATAGAGCTGGAAGGGCCCTCATGGATCATCAGGTCTAACTACCTGTTCAATGCAGTATCTCTAGCTAAAGCATCCCTATCAGGTAACTATCTAGTCTCTTTCTGGAGGTGGCCAAAGCAAGGAGCCCCACTACCTCTCTAGGCAATTGGTTCCACTGCAAAGTCACTCTTCTTCCAAGAAGTTCCTTCTAATGTTAAATTGAAATCTACTTTCCTGTTAACATCAAACCATTACACCTGCTCCTACCTTCTGGGGCAGCAAAGAACAAGCCTGCCCCCTTCTCGCTGTAACAGCCTTTGAGGTATTTAAAGAACGCAATCATCTCACTGCTGAATCTTTTCTTTATTAAGCTGAAAACACCCAGCTCCTTCAACTTTTCCTGATATGTTTTGTTCTCCATAGCTCTTATCATCCATCCTTATCATCCTTCACCAGACCTCCCTCCTTGTCCTTTCTCCATATACACATGCATGAATTCATCAGTTTGTTTTTCGCTGCTTGTTTGTGGAGTAACTTTATGCTGAATTGTAGAGAATATTGAAATAAAACCCTAGTAAATTTGGTCAGATACTGTCATACTACAGGACAGTAAGATAATTAAATTTTGATGAGGTAGCTAAAATAGCTGAAACATCATTACATTTGGATGAAAATCAGGAAAGCAGAGTATAGAAGGTGGGATCACAAAGAGACTGTAACTTAGAGGAGAATCAGGGGGTTTAGGTTTGTAAAGGTTTGGTGGCGCATGGTATGAATCCATTCCATTTTGCTAAAAAACTGGTAGAGAATCTGGAAGGGATTCTGCAATCCACCTACACAGAGAAAAGTGAGGAGAAGCCCAGCATGGCTAGGTTCTCTGCGCATGCCCTGGGGCATCCAGTATGGTGATTTTCCAGTTAACATGGCATAATACAGGCCTCATAGCTGGTAGGCTTAACTGTCACTTTAGGTATCACCTTTGCTATTTAAACTGCTGGCACAGTAAGAGAATGAGTCTTCCTGAAACCTCTAAGGTAGATGGATTTAACAATTTGGAAATGACTTGGACCATTCTACACTTGCTCTCACCTATTTCTGTAATGAGTCTGGAACCCCTTAGGAGAGTGAGGGCTGTACCTTACCTGGAAATACATTTATTTTGACTAGAAGTTACGATCCTGGCCTCAATTTTTTAATGGGGCAGAACTTAAAGGCTGAGGCCAAGGTATCTCTACCATCGCAAAGTATTGTTCATGATGAAGCTTTTAGAAAACGCGAGTATCCAAAAAGAGCCCCTGGATTATTACAGGCAGCTCCATATCTATACATAGTTATATAGATGTCCACACATGCATGCATGCATGCATGCACACATACACCCACGCACACGCACACACACGTACGTGATGTTTCACTCACACTAGAATCCTTCACACACACATACCTTCGAAGAGGTATTAATAGAAGAAGTGTGAGTGATTCTTCCTGCACATCCAAGTCACATCTGAAATTGGAAGCTGCAAACATGCACCTCAGGAAATAAATGTAAATTGTTCCAGTGGGGGACAGAACACATATTCTTTTTGTGAGGCTCACACATCTTCCTTTTTTGACATGACCTGGGAGGATGGGGAAAGAAGCTATCTGTCCTGCTGCTTCTGGAGAACATTTGAAGTGACCACAGGTACATACATGAATCATATTGCCACAGATTGTCTCTACTTCCAGGACATGAAGCCTGTGAACCACCAAGAACCACAGCCCCTGATTTGTTCAGAAAAGGTACAAGAAAGCAACAGCATTACTGAAAAACAAAACATAACAGTGTCTAACCCTGGAATTCTTTTGAAGGAATTAATAACCTGGCGGGGGGAGTAGTTACTCATCTTATTGATTTTCCTGCCCATCTCTCCAATGTACTCTTAAAAGGACAGTAAATTCACACCAGCAGTGTCCTTGTCTCAGCTGGATCAAGTGTGTAGACTTTTTGGATGCATAGAAATAGCCATGAAATTTCTTCCAGATATAAAGCATATCTTTTACCTCTTTTTGAATTGGATGAGAGATAAGGTCGGTAATTTAGTTCTCTGGATGGAACAGAAGCTAATTTCCAGGCATCATTTCAATTAGCACAAACACATTGTGTTCAGCTGATACAAAAACAGAATTTCAAACACAATGGTCAATTTTTAGTTTACAGCTCAAACAGGCAATTTACTATCCTTCCTGCTCCAGCTTGTTACAGAGACAATGTAGTCTGCATAAACAAAACCCAGTTAATTTCTTGTTAGAATAGGTCCAAGATTTACGGCTGGTGTACATAAACAGTTGCCAGGGGCAGACTGCTTTCAACTGTTTCCTATGATAGCCATCTTCACGTGGCTTATCATTTGCATGTGATACCACATGATGTGGTTTCCTGAGAAATTTTCTCTTTGTTTTTTTGGTATTCAAGATGATTTGGTTTGTGATGAGTCCCTTGATTTTATATGAGAAGATAAGGTGCTGCTGTACATGACTGCTTTGCTGGGTGATTGATATATATGAGCCTCCATTGGAATTGTTTTATGCGTAGGAGTGTGTGCATCTGTCACATCAACTTTCATGGACTTCCTGTTTTTCACAACTCTAGGTCTGCTCTGTGCTGCTTTCATGTGGGTTTGTTAAAGAAAAAAAAATCTCTGGAGGGATTTTTCTTTTAAATGAAAAACATGCACATTTGTGTATAGAGTTTTCAAACTATATACAAGGCTTGTACTCATTCACCATTTAACAAAAGCATGCATTTTTAAAATAATGCATTTACTTTTCTATGTATACTTCTCAAATATGTTCATTGATGATCAACTATGAAATAAAGAGACCAGACACATAATAAGGACCATTTGATTTAATCTGACCTATTTAAAATTGCATTGACCTGTAAAGGAAAAACTAGAGGGGACCAACCTGATGCGGGTCCAGCTGAGGCCAGACATCACCATATGACAATCCAATAGCAATAGCAATAGCATTTATTTCTATACCACTTATCAACTGAGTGTTATCTAAGCGGTTTACAATGTATTTTAGTTAATTGCCCCCAACAAGCTGGGTACTCATTTTACCGACATACGGAAGGATGGAAGGCTGAGTCAACCTTGGAGCTGGGCAGGATCGAACTCACAACCTTGTGGTTGCAGTACTAGCATTTAACCACTGCGCCACCAGGGCTCCTCTCAGCTTTCCCCTGAAACACCTCAGCCCCAAAGGCAATCCAAATTACTTTGGTTGCTTCCCAGTCTGGCATAACTGGAAGGGACTCCCACTTACGTCGCAGGGACTTACAAGTGAGACCCCTAATTCCAGGTGAGCCTCAAGGGTAGCTTCCTTCCCTCACCCTCTGGGATGCAAGGCCCTAAAGAGGGAGTTCCAGAGCCCTATCATACACCAAAGAGGTGCCAAGAGGTCCAAAGTCTTATTCTCCCCTGCTACCTGACAAAGGAAAACCTATTTAATATACCACCCCAAGGCAATTGTCCCAATGCTATCAACTACAGTATGGGATTGGGGGAAAAAAACTGCAAAAGGGGGAAAAATTCTTATCTGGCCCCAAAGTGACCAGATAAACTCCTGCTGCAATGGAGGCAGGATGGTGCGCAATCGTCCTAGCCTAGTAGACAAGAGGAGGGGTGGGCTAGCTTCAAATAGCACAAATAGCACCACCCCTGGCTCATGGTGTGATCTGGCACCATGCACCAATCACAATCACACCCCAGTCTCTTCCATGGAGACCATCAAATTTTTACCCTCCTCAGCAATGACTATTGTCACGCAAGTCTGGGTAAGTATTTTATCTGTCATCTGTTTCCAATTCTGGAAATGTGTGGATTTCTGAATATAAAAATCATCCAATTTCTGTTCCATCTGATTAATGTGGACTTGTGAAACACACACACACACACACACACACACACTGGAGTGGTCTCCTCACACATTGCAGGTGTACAAGCTCCACCTGTTTAGTGAGGCAGCAAGTCACGTCATCTGCCATTGTGGAAAGCGGCAAGATTTTCTAAATGGAAAGAAGATCTTGGTGGAATAACTTGATAGACAGGATGAATATGGAGTTTAGAAGTACAATAATTTAGGATTTCAGCCACATCCCTCAGATATGAACTGCAAGCTTTGTATGACATAATTTGATGGCAAGATAAGATTTTACTATGAAGAATTCTAATTACATGGCACTGATGACTTGTAGAATAAAACATCTGTAGCTTCTTCAGTTTTAAATGTTGGTGATGACACCAGAGTATGGTAACACCTTTGTTTTTGTGGGAGAACACACCTCCTTGTGTCCCATTAAAATAGATTCTTACTGTTGAGAAGACATGTAAAAGACTGTATTATCAGGTTGCAATTCTATTGCTCATACACACATGCATGGACACACACACAAATAGATACATTACTAGCAAAAGTACCCAACTTTGTTTAGGTTGCTATCCCAATCAATCATTGTTTATTCACCCTACTGTGAATCTGGCTTTTAATATACCTTGATTGAAACCCCCGTAACTGCCCCATCTGTGCCTGCTTCTCGTTTCTGCACTCTCTCTCTTTCTCTCTCTTTCTGACCTCCCTGTTTTTTTACCTTTTAGTCTTGATTGGCCTAAATACCCGAAAGGCACCACATCTTGTCTGATCTTGGAAGCTAAGTAGGGTCAGAGACCACCAATGAATACCAGAAGTTGTAGGCTATATTTTAGAGGAAGGAGCTGGCCAAACCATCTCTAAGTATTCCTTGCCTAAGAAAATTCCTTGCCTATAAAATTCAAGGGATCATCATAAGTTGAAGACACATGCACACATGTATTTGAAGTCATATGCACACACATATTCACTCCATGCTTCTCCATGCCCATTCATTATTCCCATCTCTTTCCCACAAGGAACTTGAAGAGTTCCTGCCCTTTCACTTCCCTCAAGGTATATATATTCGAATCCCTTAGATCCAAACACATCTGAATATCATTTGTTCATTATGTAAATTATGTGATGGCTCATAAAAGGGTGTGTGTTCATACACATGTGCTTGCATGTAGGCACACACACACACAGATTTCGCACATAGAAGCTTTTGATGCATTGGGCACCATTTGAAACAAATATGGTTCTCCATCTCATCCTGTCAGTGACCTAGGTTGGCATAAGACCTAATTATGGTGGTACTTTTGGGGATATTGCACAAGTAGGTGGCCAATGTCTCCTTAGATAACCTCTTTGGTCCATTGCATGTCTATTTTAACAAAGAAACAGTGAATGGCTATTTGTGAATGGGTATATTCAATAGTAAAGTCCCTCTCAAAGTTATGGCCTGCCCTTTTCAGAAAGTCTACATGGTAGCTGCCCTATGGCTATACTTTCTTCTTGCCTAATTTGCATCTGAGGCTGAAATTCAGTCCATGAAGTTTTTCAGATATTTTAGTGCAACTGCCTATCATTGTTTTAGACTCTATTGGCTTGGAAGTAATTTTTTTCCTGCAGTTTTTGACATTGATCTTATGTATACGGATTTTATTGGATTTTTTTTCTTTTTGATATTTGTGTTTTGTCTACATTTATGTAAGTCACTCTGAGAACAATTTGTTACACATGAAATAAATAAATAATACCCTTCTCCAGCTCGCCTGTTGTTTTTAACCCTTTTGAAAGAGAAGTGTCTCTTTAAGCCATTCAATTTCATAATGTTACATATTGTTTTATAATTTTACACTTACAACACCTGTTGTCAGTCACCTGGAGGGAGCTTTTGCTTTGGAAAGTAGGTTTTTCTTTTTTCAAAAGAAGCTTGAAAATAAATAAAGAACCTTGTTCCAAGTGTAACAAAGCAGATCAACAGCAACATGCCAGCACAAGAAGTAGAGAATCTCCAATAGTGCTATTCCTTCTGTTCAAAAGTGCTTCTTTGCAACATTATTCCATCATATTTGATCCAGAGTTCAGTGTGGGAATGATGATGTGCTGTAATAGCAAAATTACTCTGTATTATCGGGCAATGTGTGCAAGTCGAAGATGAGGTAGCAAAAATAGATAGATAGATAGATAGATAGATAGATAGATAGATAGATAGATAGTTTAAAAGTGGCAGCTAGTGCTCCTAGATATGTTGGATATGTTCATCACCTTGAAGAGCACCTTCAAAGTTTGAACTAAAAAAACCTAGAAGGAATTCACTAGCCCAATGAGATGGGAGCTACCACCTTTCTGTGAATGGGATAGTTTTTGGATAATTGGGTATAATTGAAAAGGTCTAAAATAAATACCAAGGTGATCTGGGGTTGGGGAAAGGAAATGGTGTGAGATGGCACCTGCCATTTCTAAGAATCTACCAGCGTGAAACTGGGAGCCAGATTGCTTCTTCCTTTCCCAGACCTTAGAAAAATTACCTTCTTACAATTCTATGCAGTCCACAGTTAGCATGGCCATTAGCTAGAGGTTTCTGGGAGTATGAGTCCACAAGTAATTATTTCATCTTCCCTCCATTCACCAGTGGCTTCCCTTCCTCATACTAATTCTAGGAGAGAAATTGCTATGTTAGCTGAAAGCAGTGTTGGGCAAAGTGAACCCATGAGCCACATACAGCCCATAGGGTGCTCCAGGGGTAAAATAAAATGGAATAATAAGAAACAAAATCCCAAAATTCCATCTAGGGCATGGTGTTCCCTCCACCTGGCCATTGGAGACCCAAGAGAATGAACAGGGGGGAAAATAGGGAAAGAACAGAAAGTAACTTCTGGTCAGTTTCTGATGTAAAAAAAAAAAAATAGGGAAAAAAACATGGGAAAAGTGCCCCCCATTTTTCCTAGGGAGCATTTGGGAGTATTTTTAATTCTTTGTGGAGGAATCCAGTGGGGGATCCAGTTCCTTAGCCTCCCACAGTGTCACCCTTGGCCAAAGGCCTGCATAGGCTACAGTGGCAATTCTGGGATTGCACCGGGGAACAGAGGCTTCTGGCATTCAGAAAATCCAGGTCTGCCTCACTGTTTTTCCTGCACTCCCACCCAAAGGACCCATTTCTGGACCTACCCTTCTGAACGCTGTGAGAAATAGACATACACTAGTCTTCCAGGCCTCCACTACTGAAACAGTTGTACCTATCCAATGAAACCACACTTCTGCCCTTCCTAACTCCCCTTCAATGGAATTCAGAGGCTGTTAAGGCTGCAGCATCCGTACACTTTGTGCTAGTGGAACTCTTGGGATTCTGTTTCCAAGCTGGGAAAGAACAGGCTCTCTGCAAGTTGCAAAACAGGCCATGTAATTAGTTATTGGGTGTAAGATCAAGTATTAAATAAATAGTTTTCTTCTCATAAATAAGAAAAATGAATACACATTTTTTTATTTTAGGTTCTGGCTTCCCCTCTTGTACTTCTGTGTTATTTTTTCTCTCTCGTTGAGCTGCTGCATGAATAATAACAGAAAATGTGTTTACTGAAAATTCACAGTTTGTTGATGTTTCTAATGCCTTCCAGTCATAATGCTATCAATATTTCTTTCCTTTTCTTTTTTGGGGCGGGAAAATGAGATAGTGATAAAGTTAAAAGATGAACACAGCTGAAGAATCCAATTTTTGTTTCATTGCAATTGTTTTGACAACACTGGTGCCTGGGAAGCAAGTTAAAATTTAAGCCGTTATTTCAGTTAATACTCCCTCCACACCCCGCTATTGCTTAGATGCACAGGTAGCTTCTCTTTGTTAAAATATAGTCGAAATGGATTTCATTACTTTTGTCTCAAATTATGCAGAAAACTTCTCAGACAAACATAATAAAATATGATAAGATCACTCATAGTGCTTCTGAAGCTCAGAACAGCTAGCATTCTGTTTTTCTCTGACTATACGGAGCTACAATATAATCCCAATACCAGGGAGCACTGTTGCTAGAATAATGTAAAGTAAACCTTATGTATCTTGCATGCTTTATGTAATATACCTTATGAGGTTGTCCTCCCAAGTATAGTGTATGACTGAGGCGACACAAAGGGAATTGCCCTCACATAGTGAAGGGGGGTGGGAGCAGTTTTGCTTGCCAGTCCTATGCATTCAACAAGTGCAGGGCCGTGCCCAATTCACATGCAGGCAGGTTTCAATTTACATTAGGGTTGCGTTCCTGGACATATGATGTCATCTGAGGCTGATGTAAATGGAGGGAGCAAGTTTGATAGGAAATAATTTGGAGAGCAGGAAGATGTGTTTTGACAGAGCTAAAGTAGTCACCAAGTTAGCAGTTTCACTCTGCCCACTACCAGTTTCTAAAAGGTTTAAAGCATGAAACATCAGGGCTCACCTTCTCCAGGCTAGAGAAATGTGCAGATGCTGTCCATGGGGACTAGAACAAGCAAGAACTACTGATTCAGGGGGGCTTGCATTGGGTGAGCTGATTTGCCAATAGATAACGGTTTCTCTTCAGACGGAGAACAATTGGTTAGTGCTTCTGCTGTGTCTTCTCCAGCAGGTTTTTCAGATGGACAAAGGATTTCTCTTCTGGAGAAAAAAGCAGCACATCTTCTGCTGTGTCTTCTACAGCAGTTGTACAGAACGTAACAAGAAGAGAGACAGCACCTCTCTTCCTGTTCCCTCTCCAGCCAGCTTGCCAAGTGAAGAAAAGATATTCTAACTCCTTCCAACCATTCCAAAACTTCAAAATTCCAATTTCTTCCTTGCCATCACATCCTCCCTTTTAAGCAGGCAAAGGAAACCTCTTCCTCTCAGCAGTGACAAGATTTCAGTAGCTCTCCCCCTACTTTCCACTCCACTGGCTAAGGAAGGTAAAAGTGGACTAGTCCAGTCACCTTTTCTTATCTCTCAAAACCCCATGCCAAAACTCCAAGAAACCTCACTCTTTCACCTCACCTTCTTTGTCTTCTTACCTCTCCCTCCTTGCTTTGCTCCCTTGCTTGACTGCACATCTGTGATGGGAGAGCTATGCATTGTGGGTTAGGGTATCATTTATTATTTCTGGAGAAAAATTGTAAATCTGAAATGCTATAAAGTGAGGCAATGCAAACTGAGACTTGCCTGAAGCAACATATGGAGAAGGAAGGTAAGTCTTTGCTTAATTCTTTCCCACATTCTCCAAAATATTATTTCAGAAGTTTTCTCCTTGCAAGGTGAGTTTTCAGCCAGTTTCTGTCTTACTGATCACCTATTTCTGGAAAAAAGAAGAGTATGCATTAAAAACAGAAGAAGAAGGAAAGAAACATTTTGCACAGCCAGTGCATTTTATGCATAATACATACTTTTCTCATTTCAAATATGTGTGTGTGTATGTATGTATGCGTATCACAGAAAACAAGTTTTCCCACAAATTTTTTTTCACAGAAAGTTCAAAAATCTGAACACATATCTCATGGCAATTGACCATCTTTTCAGTGCAGTGTGTTCATACCCTTTCTCATGAAGGATGACAAAACTTGCAAATATTATTTACATTCATAATACATATGTAGATCTCTTCCATGCAAGGGGAATCCTGAGCCAATAACCCCCCTACCTTTTCTACCTTGTGTGAAAATTCTATGTTATGTATTCTTATGGAAAGGCATTTTTGTCATGCTGTCCAAATCTGTGGGTAGGAAGGCATATGAGTGTAACCACTGTTGTCAACAGCAGTGACATGTGCATAGTGCACAAAGTCTGGTGGTTATCTTTTTACACTGTTCTCTTAGCATGAACCTTCCTAAACTGTGTAGAAAGTGTAGAACTGTGTAGAAAGCATGATGCAGAGAAGTCATATGTTTTAAATCAGAATAATGATCTATACAATGAATTATAATGTAAGTATTTGCAGCTAGATGAGCCTTTTGTCATATAGGATCCTAAATACCAGAAGATATATTATTCCAGTTGGTTTAATATTTACCAGACTTTTTCTGAAGTACTAAAAAAGTCCAGGTTAGATTTTCTTTACAGTTGTGTTTGAGGCTTGTCCCTGGACTTAGGCTGCGTGGAAGAGAGCAATGGCCTCTTACTACACCTCTTTAGGCTACAGAACCCTGACAATAAATCTACAATTGCACAGAACACAGATGGATCCAACATGCACATTTAGGACTATGATACTCATACTGACATGGAAGTTTGGGCACTTCTGTGCTTCTTGACTCCTTTGGGCAAGGGCTTTTAATGCCTAAATGGTAGTTGTATGTTTTGAAATCACATGTGATAAGTGCAGCTTGCACACAAATTTCTGTGGAACAAACAAGGGAACAATATTACAAAGGAAAGTGTTGAAAAAGCTAATCTTGCATGAATTGCTTCAAGTGACCTGAAGCAAACACCCCCTCTTACTGTGTCTTAATTGTCATGATTTCAGTTATTTGAGAATTATTTGTGACAATGGAGAAAAGAAGTGGCCAATTTGGAAACAAGTTTTCTTTAAAAGCCACACGCCAAGAGAAGGAGTATGTAGGCTCTTCTATAGATAGGGTAATCATCTAAGGAAGAGGGGGGGGCAGAAAGGAGGAGGACGAAGAGGAAGAGGAGGAGGGAAGGGTAGAGGAAGGAAGGGAAATGCTCAGTTTTTCAATCATGTTAGCTGGTTATGATTTAA